>JABSTQ010009830.1:0-594012 GCA_013358835.2 Ixodes persulcatus | reverse complement strand
GTCGGGCGCCGCGTAGCGCAGCGCGCGCAGGTACTTATTGGTTGCAGATATCGAGTTCCTGGTTGCCGGCCAATAAAAGGCGCGCGTTCTGCGCTACGCTGCGTTCAGTGCGCTCAACGTCGGAGTATAAACAGCCCTTAAGCGTGCGGTTGCGTATCGCTACTGCGTGGTGCACGGTTGTAGTGGTTGTACTGCACTGCCTAAATTTCTTATCTACGGCTGGGAGACTCGTCGTCCGTTGAGGCAAACCACGTTCATTCTAGGCTGTATAAACATACTCACAACCCATTTTTTGTTAAGGCACAGAGCTGTCGTATCTGCACATGGTCACACAGCGGGGGAAAACATTCTGTAAAAAAGTGTCTTTTCAGTATTAGTAGCAGTAATCTTTGTTTCAGCATAAGTCCAGGCGCGTCTGACGTCACAATCCAATGGGACCAATCGAACCGCGTGAAAAGCGCACTATGTGGTTTTCGCCACGTTTCTGTAGGCGTTCTATAATCGCTGAATCAATCAAAAACAAAAAAAAAGTCCAGCGACATGCGCTTTTAACGCTACTCTATCGGTCCCATTTCTTCGCAGTGTTGGCTGCATTTGAACTTTAGCTGAAGCCAAATAGATTAAGATTTGTTTGGTCAGTTATATTTACGATGGCGATGAAATTCAGTACTGGTTCAGTGAAGATCGTAGCTCTACTTGAATTAGCGCAGTGGATTCTGTTCTTCGTCAATTTAATGGTACCGTCATCGAGCTCACCCATAGTGCTTTTTGTAGATTTTTCGAGGTTATTGGACGACGCAGCAGGTTCAAAGTGGGTACATGTTTGAATCGGTTAGATCGGGTGACTCATGTTTTGTGGCTGACGAATGGTGGAGACTATCCTCACTCGTCTATGGTCGTAAGAAAGGCGGCTCCGAACAATTGCTTCCGATCATCATAAGAATGAAATCAATACTTTAGGAGGAATTACAAATGCGTGTAAGGCACTTCCGAAAACGTCCTCATTGACGTCGTCTTTCTTCAAGCATTTTTAGGTCTGTCATGGTCACTTGAAGGCATGACAACACATAAGTTTACATCTTCATTCTCGCCACCAATTTCACTGTCGCCATCCATTTCGTCCTTTGTACAGCTAGCATCGAGGGTGATGACCACCGGTTCCTTATTCGACCACGTAAACCAACTAATAAAAAGTTTCGCCTCTAGCAGATTCACGTGATCCACACACCCAGGACAGTGGTCAACTCTTAAAGGGCCCATGAAACGATTTTAACATCGAGAGAACGTGCACCTTATTACCCTTTTTTGTTTACCTCAGCACAAGGATCATAAAACATGAACACTTTTCTCGAAATGTCGCGAATGCGCTGCGTAACCGCAAAAACAAAAAGGAATTATTTCTTGACTTGACTTCACGTACGGCGGCCATTGGAACTAACTTTGTGACGTCACGGCGGGTGCGGTTATTGAGATCGCTTTTGAACAAGTATATTCTCAGTTTAATGGTAACGTTTATAAATGATTTCGTTCCAACATGAACAAATGAATCGAAAGTTTTATATTCTTGTTCAGTACACGAAGTTTTCGCAGCGCCATCTATCCGGAGTAAGTCAAAGCATCCCCTCCCCGCTGCTCCATGCCTAGCAACGTTGGCTTGCTTAGTGCCATAGTGGCTCTAGGCTTGCTGCTACCGGACGAGTGGTGTGATCAACACGATATAGACATAAAATTCAAAAGCGCTAACAAAGACGAGGACAAAAGTAGGAAGGCGAACAGGACGAGCGCTTGGACAAAAGTAGGAAGGCGAACAGGACGAGCGCTTAACAAACGTAGGAAGGCGAACAGGACGAGCGCTTCAAAAGTAGGAAGGCGAACAGGACGAGCGCTTGGACAAAAGTAGGAAGGCGAACAGGACGAGCGATATAGACAATTGCAAGCATGGTGCCCCGACTGGTGCCGACGAGTGCAAGCTCGTGCAGCTTGCGAGTGAACATAGATTTGGTAGGCTTGAAATCGGCCGGGCTTGTCCGCACGAGCAGACACGGCGGCGGAGACCTTTCCAATGTTTACAAAATCACAGTCCAGCGTGCGATCTTCACAGCCCAGCACGTGCGTGTTCGTCGCTTCGGAAAGCGAGCAAAGCACGCGCCATACGCACGAACGCTCAAAATGGCACCGGCCACAAGCTCGTTTTTGGAAAGGTCATTGGCGGCCATAGCTGTGTGCGCGGCTGCTGAGCGCGTGCTGACGGCGAGCTTCCACAGTTCGTTTGCTACGTGCAACCCGCACCATCAAGGTTGCCGGTCTTAGCAGGCTATTAGCTTCAGCTCGTTCCGAGCATGCGCTCTAAACAGCGTGCTCAGATATGGCGTCCAGTGAATACCCTCTATAAAAACCACGTTTCGGCAGCTGCATGGTTTGTTTTCTTTCTCGTGCGCCTGGTTCGCTTGCCTGCAACTATACTTTGTTTCACCTTATGTTGTACCGCAGCGTAGGCTAGAAGCGCGAGCTCATAGCGTTGGCAGCTGCCCTTGGTGCACGAGAGCTTTGTGCCGCCGAGGTGTGTCATAGAGCAAGGAGCTCGCGCTTGTAGCCTTTCCTGCGGTACAACACAAGGTGAAACAGAGTATAGGAAGTATTCACTGGAGGCCATTGCTGTGTGCGCGACTGCTGAGCGCGTGCTGATGGCTAGCTTCCAGGATTCTTTTGCAACATGCATTCCACACCGTCAAAATGGCCGGTCTTAGCAGCCTATTAATGGGGAGACAGTGGAGAGTCGAGGACAAGACCGGAAACCGCGTACCCCGCGGCGCGTCATGCGCACGTGACCCGGGAAACATTGTATGAGTTGAGGGGCATCCCCAAACGCCATCTTATTTGGCCGGAAGTCCGAAAATCGTTTCATGGGTCCTTAAGGCCGGTTCAGACTAGGGTGCCTTCATGTGCGCTTTGCTTAGGGTGGAGTCATCCGGCCATTTTGTCCCACACTTATATTTTCCTTTTTTGTTCAGAAGCGCGTGAAAGAGCGTGTCCCTGCACGCGCTTGTGGCGCTGACTGTGCTATGGCGACATTTTGTTTTCGTCGATTTCTTTGTATTTTACCCGTGAGCGCGTGCTGTCGGCATCGGGTACTACAAAGGGTGGCATCACCCTAAACAGAAGGACATTGAGGCACCCTAGTTCAGACACTTGCGTTTGAGTGCGGTTGACTGCGTTGCGGCGAGAACCGAAAGCGAGTCACCGTCACATCTGTGCTTCGTATGAATCGTGGAATCCAATTCAAGGAATCTTTTTGGCACGTGATATAAGCAGCAGGGATGTCCTGGTGTCTCGCTGCCGCAACGCAGTCAAACGCAGTCAAACGCAACTGTGTGAACCGGGCTTTATACGTTTTTTACTCCTTCAAACGCAATTTAATGGCATTGGACTTGTTCGTAGTGTTCTGAGAAGTGACTTTGTAATTCACTTGTGCCCAGACTAACTCTATGAGATTCACTTCACAATGGTATGACCAGGGGGGCTATGTTGCGCTTTTTGGACTCCCAGGAGACTAGGCAGAGGGAAGTGACGTCAACAACGCAGCAAATGCAGATTGGATGTTGATTTTGTTTTCTTCTGTCAACATCCAATCTGCGTTTCTCTAGTCGTTGACGTCACTTCCCTCTTCCAAGTCTCCTGGGAGTCCAAAAAGCGCAACATAGCCCCCCTGAGCCTCAGCACCGTATGTCCGGCGTCGTCAGCCATGCCATCAGTTTTATACTTTATGTATAGGTAACTTACCTTTACAACAATGCCAAGGGGATTTCTTATATCCGGGGTGGTAGTCCAGTGAAGGTTTTTAGAAGACAGTCGCTGCGGGATGTCAGCGTTCCTTGTTGTCAATAAAAGTTTGGTTCAATGTAGTTTGTTCCTATTAATTAGAAACTTAAAAGTGCGAAATGAAACGCAAACGAAATATGGAAACACGTCGGAAAAGGACTGGCGTGTTGTCGTCGTAACAACACGCTGAGCCCTTCTGCTGTAGTTTGGCAGACAATAACACTATTGGGCTTAGTGTGGCCGAGTATGAAGCGGAGGCACAATTCCTATTTGTTTAAGCTCATCTCCTCCTGGTAGCGTTTCTTTGTTGATCCTGGTACGAGGTTGAACCATCCATGTGCAGAGTATTAGCGGCGAGATGTTTTGGTGGCGCCCTCCTGTGGTTCCCCCTTGTGAAGTCATTACCTTGCAAATGCAAACAACAAGTTCGATGGTGTTTGTTATTAGCATGGTGGAAGCTTGAAATCATTGCTCTCTCAAAGGAACACTGCCAACACCGTCAAAATTAAAGTTCTTTCATTCCTCTTATTTCCGTCGATGATAAATCCCCTTTCCGACGTCATAGTCAGCGTTCGGCCAATCGTGGAAGGCCGACCACAGCGACGCTTTCGGTCGCGCACGGGGCTAACAGACAGTCTCAAATTGATTTCCCTGTGAGGTGTGGCGACACTTGTTTAAGATGTAGATAAACAATGGAGTCAGTGAAGTACGGCAGTTATAGTCTGTGCTCGTTAAACAGGCGGTGCAACGATATTCAGTTGGAATGTTTTCACATTACACGAACTTACTGGCACTGGTGGGGCTCCAGGATACGCGCACGCAACACCACTGGCCAAGAAACTCCTTTGTTGCGGTGTAATTGCAAGGACAAAATCAGGCGTTTTCACTCATTCTCCCCTTCGCAAAACGTGATGACGTAGCTGGGTGGTCGTAGTACCGCCCAGTGACGATATTGTAATGCGGCTATGCGGCTCAGAGATTGGACCCGAGCATTCCGTGGGCACTGAATTAGGGCTTGCGATAATCGATAGCTCGAGAAGCCTCCGGGTAATGGCCCTTGTCCAATCGCCGCAATGATGACAATAGCCGAACTATAACAATGTCTGGAACTCAGCGCGTGTCCTGTGCCTTGGCAACCCCAGCGCGTGGCTATGATAAACATTGGCGTCATATAATCGGCTCCCGATCACATGCTCGCTTGTTCTGGCTGCGAGTTGAGGGGGTGAACTCTGCTCGTTTTTCTTAATTTATTTTTCTGCGGCTTGAATTAGGTGTGGTGAAAAACTAACGGGTGTTTCACAGGTTTTTTTTTTTTTTTTTTTTTTCACAACACATTTGCACAAATTCCAAAATTTGTTGCATCGTCCCTTTAACGTGCATTACGCAGTAGTGATACACAACCGCATGAAGGTATGATGCTCATTGAGATCCGAACAGGCTGGTGTGGGGACTGAACCCTAAGGGTTGGGATTGCACCCACGATCTCTGGATTTTGCAGCGCTAGCTTTCACTCTACATGCTCAGAGCTACGGTGCGTTAACATACTTAGGCACTTATCACCCTTACACGTTTGACCGAAAGGGCGTTAAATCCGATACATAGCCCAAACATAAACGCCTGGCGTTTGCTACTTTTAAGAGGTTCTCTGCCCGTATCTTGTCAATCTGCAATTTCGTTGTTGTCTTTCTTATCAGAAGTGACGCCCTCTCGTTCTGTGTTCAAACATTTTTCTGTTAGAAAAGCGGTGGAAAACAAAATCATGGGCCATTTGCGGGGAAGCAGTGAACGCTTTCTGCCTTCATGTGCATGTAACAATTTTGCTCGCTGCGCTTTTCTGTTCCTATTTTGCTCTGAAGGACGTAAAACAATTATCTTCGTAACGAGGTTTTGGCATTAATAGTGCAACGGTGTCTTTCTGTTTCCAATTATTTATTTTTAGTTTGTGGGCGCGTGTTGTTGGCGACGGGATGCTATTAGCCTCGTGCGCGACCGAAAGCGTCGCTGTGGTCGGCCTTCCACGATTGGCCGAATGCTGACTATGACGTCGGAAAGGGGATTTATCATCGACGGAAATAAGAGGAATGAAAGAAATTTAATTTTGACGATGTTGGCAGTGTTCCTTTGAGAGCGCAATGATTTCAAGCTTCCACCATGCTAATAACAAACACCATCGAACTTGTTGTTTGCAAGGTAATGACGTCACAAGGGGGAACACCAGGAGGGCGCCACCAAAACATCTCGCCGCTAATACTCAGTTCACCCTTAGGCTCAGACCGCAGGCAATGCCACAAGCACGACAGCTCGAGGTCGCTACTTTGACGCGTATAGAGGAGGCTATGTTTGAAGCGTTCTTCCGCAGAACGAGCGCTCGCGCTTGAAATGCATGTCTCAAAGCCAGGAGCGCGGGCTAGCTCCAGCTTATAGCTTTGCCTGCAGTCTCAGCTTAAGGGTGAACAGAGTGTTTAGACTTCTCCCAAAAAAAGGCCCCTGGCCGGTTTTATTTACAGTGTTCGTGCGTATGGCGCGTGATTTGCTGCTAGATCGCACGCTGGGCTGAGGAATTCTAAATATTGCAATGGTGCACTCCTGGACAAATTCTCAAAGTTGTGCATACACAGTCTTCACTTCTTTCAAAATGCCACGAAGAGTTTTCTGAGGGTGTAACAGTAATGAAATCACTTCAAAACAAAAACACATTGAAGCGCCCTAGCGTGAAGTTGCCCGGAGGCTGCTTTTTTCTTTTTCGCGTGTTTGTCTTTAGAGTTGGGTTGTGGAACGTTTGTAATAAGTCTAAAAGGATGCCGGCTCAGATCTTTATCGTGTTAGATGGAGTGCATTGTACAAAAATGTTTTAGCGGCCCTGCGTATACCCTTCTCGTTCACTTGGTCGGGCTGGATTCAGAATGCTGATATTAAACCAAAACTTGAAAATGTGCGGCGCTACCTGTAGAAATCACCACTCTGCGTTTCACAAGGATGGGCCCCGGCACTCATTTGCGTATTATACTCTTCTCACCTTTACAGGAGCTATGAAACGATTTTTCTACTATCGCTAAATACTGCCTAGTATCACTCCCTAACGTTAATAACTGAAAAGACTTGCCTTGGTTATTTTTTTATCTAAACAAATGCAGTCGCAAAAAAACAAAAAAAATCGAGAAGTATGAGCATCGTTCATTCCCGCTTGTTCATCCCTTGTACAAGCGGCCACGTGGCCTGCTGCTATCCTATGCCGCCAACTCTAATCATAGCCGCGCGCTGGGGTCGGCAAAGGAGAAAACGCGTGCTGAGCTCCAGGCATTGTAAAGGCCGGTTCAGACACTTGCGGTTGAGTGCGGTTGACTGCGTTGCGGCGAGAACCGAAAGCGAGTCACCGGCACATCTGTGCTACGTATGAAGCGTGGAATCCAATTCAAGGAATCTTCATGGCACGCGATATAAGCAGCAGGGATGTCCTGGTGTCTCGCGGCCGCAACGCAGTCAAACGCAGTCAAACGCAACTGTGTGAACCGGGCTTTAGAGTTCGGCTATGCATATTACCGCAGTTGTTCGGCACGAGCAACTACCGAGTGTCCGCCGAGGCATTGAATGTTACGAACTGAAGTCGGGGTCTCACGCAGTTCCCGTGCTTAATTCATGCATGAGCCCCGTTCGACTTTCGTCGGGCGGGTGGTTTCGATCACACAATTTTGTCATCAAGCTTTCCGAAGGCAAGCCTGAAACAAATAGTCCTCTTTCATCAATCAGTGGCGGTTTGTGCGAGTATACTTGGGGCAGGCTAGGACCAGCACGCCTGTGCAAAGTCATGAACATTTGAACCCGATATCGTGTCATGACCTGTTTAAGCTGAGACCGCAGCCGATGATACCTGCGCGACAGCACGAGATCGGGGCTTTGAAACGTTCTTCCGCACAAAGAGCGCTCGCGCGAGAAAGGCACGTCTCAAAACCAGGAACGCTGGCTGGCTCGCGTTCGGGGCTTTGGCTGTAGTCTCAACTTAAGAGTGAATGGAGTATAATGTGATCATTTAAACACCGCACATTAGGTGGGCATTGTGTCGCCCCCTTTGAGGCTCAGTCTCGAGCGAAATTACAAATTTTTTTTAACCAGTGAAAAAAGGGAAGTATGAAAAAGGGAAGGTGATGCCAGAGGAGAGGGGCGCATGCTCTGTGCAATCTCCTGAAAGTGGCGGATTGTAAGGTTAGAGTTGACCGAAGTCTCATCACGATAAGGAATGTTAGGGATCTTGCTTGTGTGCTTCGTGACTGCTCTCAGGTACCACCGTCTCAACTCACCGATGACCTCCTCCTCGATTAAAGGTGCGTTCACACTTGCGAATCGCAGCAGTCGCGCGACCGATTTGCTGCGTGCGACAAGCGACCAGCGACCTTCATACTTCGGGCGATCGGCGAGTCGCTTCACGGACGCTCTCAAGAGCCGCCTTTAATTCTGTCCTTCCCGGTGCAGCTCGGCTGCGCGTTTGGGTGCTTTCCATTTGTTTTTTTTTTTCGTATAGCTACTCCTGCGTCATTTTTGCCATAATAAAAATACTCTGGATATATTCCTTGATCCTTCGAAACTTTACGAAGAAAGCACAATCGCTACTATTCTAATGCAATTAAACGCAAAGGCGCAAGCGAGCTGCACAAGAATGATGAAAATAATCCCTGGAGGAAGGGGAACAAGAGGGACAAAGGACAAACACAAACCTCCAAACACAGCTAGGTGACTGGTGCGCGGCTGAAAAAATCCGCCTGGTCCGGGTATCGAACCCGGGACCTCTCCATTACAGGTGGAGCGCTCTACCAACTGAACTAACCAGGGGTTAGACGTCAGTAGAGCAAACGGGTTTTATCAGCTGCCACCAATCTAACACCAACAAGGGTGAAGCTTGCAATTTAACCTAGCTGTGTTTGGAGGTTTGTGTTTGTCCTTTGTCCCTCTTGTTCCCCTTCCTCCAGGGATTATTTTCAACAATCGCTACACTGGCGTGCACTCACTCGTGCTTCAGCGGAAAAGTACGTATCTATCAGGCGAAGTGTCGAATTTGCCGCCAGGCCGAGTTCTTTTTCGAAGCGCTCATTCAAACGGGAATGCTGCGTTGTAAAAATAACTTGGTACTCTTTAATAGCTCTGATCAAAGCAGCCGCACAGACCTCCATGGTTCCGTATCCATGGGTGCTTTCCGCGAACCGAGACGTTGAACAAATATGTCGGTTGCTTCTCTCGCAAAAGTTCTTAGTGCCAAAAAAAAAAGCGAGGCGCAACAGGTTTTGTCGCAAATGCGACAGTTTCCAGTCGCAGAAGTGATCAGTTTGGGGCAGTCGCTTCGACCGATTTTTCAAACCGATGGCCGAATCGGCCCAAGCGACTGCCCCGAACCGGTCTCGTTTGCGACTGCCACTGTCGCGGTAGTGACAAAAGATGTGGCTTGACAGTTGAGACTTGCAAGTGTGAGCGCGCCTTAAAAAGGAGCTGAGATTCCGTTTCAATTTCTTGAAGTTCACATTTCTCAGCAGACAACAGAAAGCAGATTTGGAGGCCGGTGGCGGCACGTCGTTTTCTCTAAGGGCTGTGGTTTTTTCCTCTAGCTTTAAGATCTGTTTCGATGGGAAAGGTTTTACATGCAGATTATCACAGCTATAAGTTTGAACACGTCGTAGTAAGCCATCCTCCGTTTACTGCGATCGTTTGGGCGCTTAATTATTTGTGTTTTCGTAGCTTCGTTGCCATGTAAATAGAGCTACCACCAATGCCTGTCACGTTGGCAGGGAGATTAAAAAATTCATCAACGTCTTTTCGTCTGTGCTGCCTGCGCATCTAAGGACAAACGTTTAAAATATATTGTCTCGTCTAGTATATGATCTGGGTTGACAGGACACTTCCGCTTACATGGTTCCTGAAGTACACCCGAGAGGAGGAACTTCGTTCTGGCGTTCCAACCAACGCCACTCAAGAGGTTCACCTTGCCATGTTGGTGGGCTCGCCATCGGTCGCTGGCGGCGGCTCTTTACCGATCTTTGATTCTCGTTGTTAATTGAAATAGTATCGTTCATATTACGGGAATTTCTCAGTTATTTGGTTGGAGATAAAAAAAGGTTTCACTGCGCTGCGAAAACTATAACATTTATTTGCTGTGGACTCTTACAAGGACTATATCGTAGAGGCGATGAACCTGTGAGGGGAGATGTGACCAACAAACTTGCAGCAGGGTGGACACGCTCGCTTTTTTCTTCAGGTGACAGCGAGAATATAACGTCATTTTGTTAGTTCATATATCATGCTAACGAGGCGACTGTTTTCTACGTTGTCGATGCAACTGGGCGACCGGGCGTATTAACAACAGACTAAATAGTGATAATATCTTGGTTCTTTTGGTAAGACTCGCGATTTCTCAAGAAAAGTGACGGGATTAAATAGAGGTAAAAGAAAAGCAACGAATATTTTTTTTTTAAAGTGCGAAGTATAATCTGGTAGATGTTTCATGTTTATGAAGATCATAATCATATACTAGACGAGATTTCTCAAGAAAAGTGACGGGGTTAAATAGAGGTAAAATAAAAGCAACGAATATTTTTTTTCTTTTTAAGTGCGAAGTATAATCTGGTAGATGTTTCATGTTTACTGAACACAGAGGGTTCATCGTGTGCACAATATAAGGAAACTTTAAAAAGGTATTATGACACTCAGAAATGTGTGTAAGTCTCAATAAGTCGTAAAATAATAGTTGAGGGACCTCGCCGCGCACAAATTAGTAATAAAGTGTACTATGAAAGTGTCAAAACGTAGTCGAGCTGGCGAATTATCCTCTCGCTTCATCCAACATCGGGAAAAAACTGACCACCACCTACCGTCCCAAAACCTAGCAACTAATTTATTTTGCGGCATTGCCTTCCATATCACCATCGAAACTTTCTCGACGTTGGCCTGCTCGAACCGAGAGACATCAATAGAACGAATGGGTAACGGCAGAGCCCGCAAGAGTAACACAGAAAACGTCACAAACAAAATAACAATGAACGCATTCTGACCTTGAAACTAACCAAACCCCATTTCTCATCCCAAGAAACTTCCTCCCTCTCTTCCTCTCTCCCACAAGTAAACATTCACGAGGGCTGCCTGACCAGCAGCCCACAATACGCATTTTCTCTCAAAAGTTACTTGTAATGTAACAATATGTTTCTTTTCGTAAATTTTCCTCCAGTCTAGTTCTCAATGCATGCATTTGTTTGCATGCCTGGAGCTTAGCTGGTTGGTTTGACACACTTCTGAAGGTTTCAAAATGAACTCAGAGAGATAAAGGAAGGATTGAAAAAAGAGAGACGCAGCAGGATGTGTTTCTTTTCTCCCCTCCTCGTTTTTCCTTCTACGTTCAACTGGAAACCTTCAGATGCATTTGTTTGCATGTTTATCAATTTTAGAGGTGTGTGATTTGCATAAAAGTGCTTTTGGGGCTCTTTGATTTTATTTCTAAGACATCTCCAACTCTTACTTATCTAAATAAACACTATCTAACAGCATATCAAACACCACAGTTTGAAACATGAAGATAATGCTTTATTATATTTTTTTTTCTTGGCGTTTTGTGTGAGTGCTTGTGATGTTTTGGGGCACTGCCGTTTTAAGTTCGTGTCCTTGTTGACATTGGTTCGGCGAGGTTAACGGCCAGAATGTTTTGATGCTTATACAAATTCGATGTCGTGAAACTAATTAGTGTCTGAGGTTTGAGTAGTATGTATGTTTGTTAACTTCCCCCAGTTTTGAGTTAAAGCATAAACAAAATGAGATTTAGTTTATCCATTTCTTATACATTTTAAACTGTAGTCAATAACAAGACATTACACGAGCAGTGGAAGTGCATTAAAACTTTTTTATTGAGATTTAAAAAAAAGGTGCAACGTTTACAAATCAATAGTTCATAATGTAGCAGGTCTATTTATATCGCTTAACATGGTGATTTTGTTTTTACAGAAAACCACGGCCACATTTAGTTAATGAAAAACAAACCAAGTAAACTAAATAAAGCTATTAATTACACGATCGTTTTTTGGGGCTTTTAACGACGGTCATCTCAATTTGGACTGTTATGGGAGTTACATATAGTGTCACAAATAAAAAAAAAATTAATTCAGAACTAAAAGTAAACATACATTGAGGCGAAGTTGTGCCAGCAAAAGTTAAGCAGAAAGGTACCCGCATCTTGCGTCGCCGACGGAAGGGCAACCGCCCCGACGCAGCGTGATACCGCTGCACTTGTACACGCTGTAAGTCCAGGAGGGCTCTGACCCAAAACGCATAATGACACTAAAGAATATGCTGGAACTTTCCAGAACAACTATGATTCACAAAATATAAAAAGAACCAAGCCGAGCAAGGTTCGAACCCCTTTCCTTCGCGTGGTAGCCACGTCCGTCGCCAAATGCTCCATGCACGCGGCAATAGTACGTTGAAATAAATGGTACAAAGAAAATAACCCTTCTTCATGTGAATTCTTAGCATACGGAAATACTTTTACTTTCTTTCTCAATGATCGTATGTCGAAGTTTCATTATTAGGGTGATCGCCTAACAACGACCAGCTATACAAACGTTTCTGCCATATGACCGTAATGTGTCTAGTGCTAAATAGAAGTAGCTCAAAGAAGTGGCTTGCTTGCCATATTTTTGTAATCTGAAGCCTGGCTCATAGCATGCGGTACAGTTGTTCCGAGTAAAATAAAGTGAAATACACAATGCTCGTGATCCTCCACAAATTAAGAAAATAACTATTATCCGGGAGATTGTAGTCGAACACCGACCTTCGTGTAACTTTACATTGAATTCGGATACTTTTACGTTACCAGTGTGGAATTTGCGTTCTCGTGGCACCCAATAGAAAAAAAAAATACGGAAATCGAATTTTATGCTTTATCCGTACTGTAATTTGTTAGCCCGAAAGTGAATAGACCCTTTTGCAATACGTCCAACACGACGACGACGACGACGTGATTTTGGGAACCCTCGGTACAGATCACGCGCTTTCTCGTTGCGTCTCTGCAACAGCGCGAGAGACGCAACACCTACCGCCAGCAGCTGTCGCAGCGTATCAGCCATCCACCGAAGCGTCGTACATTGTTCGCGGCCTACCGTATCTGTTCTGCTTGTGGGGTCTCCGGTCGACTCTTGTCTGCGTTGTGCCGTTGGGCTGAACTTGGCAGACCTTCACGTCTTGCAGTAGCACCGAACCCACTTATTTTAAACTGCAATCGTGGCAGGGTTCAACTGTACAGTGTGATACAAGGAGACGCCAGGCTCTTTAAATCGACCGGAAAATTCGGTTTCTTAACCTATCGCGCTACGACGTTGTGCAGCGTTGCCCACAGATGGTGCATTTTTTTTTGTAAAATTTGCAAACAGCTAACTTACCTGAGGGAAAACTAAAGAAAGCAAAAGGCTTAGCTCCTATGGAAACGCAGCGACGCCACCGGTCTGCAAACAACACGGCGCCAAGTTCGCACGGGAGACAAGAGATGGCGCAAGCGGTCGCGACGCAAACTGCCGTCAACGAACGAGCATACGACGCTGAGAGCCGGCGTCTTTTCTTTAGCAGACGATTTTTTCGACTCAAAAGCGGCGCGCGTTCCGCAGGGGCGACAGTCGGAGAAACAAAAACAACTGATACGAAAAAAGCTCGCGCCGCTTTTGATTCGAAAATATTGTCTGCTAAAGAAAAAAAGACGCCGGCTCTCGGCGTCGTATGCTCGTTCGTTGGCGGCAGTTGGCGTCGCGACCGCTTGCGCCATCTCTTCACTCCCGTGCGAAACGGCGCCGTGTTGTTTGCAGACCGTTGGCGTCGCTGCGTTTCCATAGGAGCTAAGCCTTTTTCTTTCTTGACTTTTTCCTCAGGTAAGGTCGTTCTATGCAAATTTTACAAAACAAATGCACCGTCTGTGGGCAACGATGCACAAAGTCGTAGCGCAATAGGTTAAGAAACCGAATTTTCCGGTCGATTTAAAGAGCCTGGCGTCTCCTTGTATCACCCTGTAGATTCGTAACAAAGCGTTGGTGTAGCAGACGGCGGAGCCTGTACAAACGATATGGATGAGAAGGGGGTAGCCTCGCAAGCCAGCCAACACCTTCTCCCCCATTTCCGTGCGCTGGTCTGACTCGGCTGCTTGATTGTAATGTGATAGTGGGAGGAAAGACGATGGGAGGGGCGCGAGGACTGCCTTGGTAACCTGCGCCTGCTCGCGTATGTAATGTGGTAGTGGGAGGAAAGACGATGGGAGGGGCGCGAGGACTTCCATAATTCTTGGCGCAGTGAGCGCGGCCTTTTGGATTTTTTGCAAAGGATCTATGGTTTCATGCTCATTAGAAAAAAATACGACAAACCTTTATAGGAAGTTGAGTGTATTTCAGAAACGGCCGATGAAAATATTGCCTACGTGACTTTGAAACTTTATGGTTCTTAATCAACATCATTTATAAATAAATGGGGCCATGTGTGAAAATTACAGGAATTAAATATGCAATCCGAAACAAAACATATGCCCCGCTTAACTAACTATTTCAATTTTTCTGTTTGGATCCTGCGCCCGGACCGTGTCCATGGTGGAACTATCAGCCGTAGAAGTCGGCACCAGGGGGTAAGCATGTGTTTGATATCATAACTCTATCGCTATGTGTCCTCCATCTGAAACGAAAACGTGCAACGCTGTGGAGGTTTGGGAGGGAGATCGCAACAGCCCAAGAAACTGTTCATTCCCAATTCCTCAGACACAAACCGTGTTCTTCTAAAGGGGTTTAGACATCAGAAGAAAACAAGTAGATGAATCTTGACGTGAAGTGCTGAGTGACTTAGTTTAACACACATTTTCGCGATTTGTAGTCTTTTAGTAATTGAATGTGGTCACCAGACAACCCTGATAGAACTCTGACGTCGATGACAAAAAGACCAGCATAATTGTAACATCTCTTGATAACAATCCCTCATAGCTGCTGTGATCCGTGTCAGACACGTCGAACCTATTCTGTGTTAAACCTTAGAGGGACCATGAAACAGAATTTCAACTTTTTCCTCCTCAGCCTTTCTTTTTGACTTAAAAGCGAATTAAAAGAGATCACGACGCCGTGCAATGCTTGGGTGCCGGTACGATGAGCTTAAGCTTCCACCGTTCTCCTTAAGCACACCATGAACTCGTCATTCGCAAGCGATGATAAGTGCCCTCACGGCACTCACAGGCCACTAACGCGACTTCAAATATTCGTCGGCAGATTGATTGTTGACGAGCGCATACGCCATGTGACGCAGTGCAGGTGTCCAACGCGGCTCTCTCGCTTGGCTGGAAGAACTTCCGTTTCCGGTAGGAAGGCATTCTTTACGTCACGGCCATGTGATTTAACTTTTTGGTGCCGGAGTTCAGTCGAGTAGAGGAGGAAAGCAGATGTAAGGTTTTTTGTTTGTTTTTTGTGCAAAACTGGAGTCAATAACACGAAGACGAATCCCTACTCCGGGATGATATCGACATTGAAGATAAATTGGGGTCTTCATTTAGGGGAAAATTAAAGGAGGAAAATAATTTCATGGCCCCTTTAAGCTGAGACTGGAGCCAAAGCACAAGCGCGAGCTAGTCCGTGCCAAAGCCGTGTATGGGGAGAGTTTGACCATACATTGGTTTGAATAGGCGAGCATATCGGTGCAAACCACATGCCGAGAAACAGCCCCTAGCGGTGATCATGTGCCCTAAAAATGTGACTCGCCTAATTTAAGTGATTTTCGTCGCTCGAGTAAAAAGCTTTAACTCTTGGTGACTGAAAACTTGGCGCATGTGACGTTTTCACCACGTCCAAATTCAACTGTAGAATAAACGAACGTGCGCTAGAAACCCGGGCTGGCTTGATAGAAACAGCGTCTCAGCTGAGACTGGGTGATAGAAAGCACTGCCAAAGACAGCGCACGGGCCGAGCTGGACTCAAGCCGCGTCTCAAGCCGCTCGCGCGGTCCACCTTTGGCCCTGTTTTCTTTCAACCAGTCTCAGCTGAGATGCTGTTCTAGCAAGCCGGCCCAGAGCAAACGGTCACCGTGACGCCGAGATTAAACGCTACTATTTCACGCTTTTAAATGTCGTTTCCAATATTGTGACGTCGCGGTCTGCTGCTTGGTCGACGCTGTGTCGCACATTCAGTTTACGCTCTAACCGCGGGGGGAGTATTGGGCGCTGGCGGCGATCTTTGCTGCGCCCATTGGCCAAATTGTCCCAATATAGGGCTCTCGCCCGCAATCCTGGCTCTGAGACGTGCATTTCTAGCGCGAGTTCTCGTTTTGCGGAAGAACGCTTCGAAGCAGCGACCTCGAGCTCTCGTGCTTGTGGCTTTGGCTGCAGTCTCAGCTCAAGGGTGAACGGAGTATAGACTATTTGCACACGTGCCACATTACGGCCGCCATTGCTAACCTTCTGTCTTACCCGGACGCCGAGCCCGTTAAGCTGGCGTTCATGAGCTTCCACAAAGGTCAATGCTGGGGAGAAGGACGCACCAGAATCTAAAATGGCAGTGTCCTGCCCTGCCGTGCCCAACTCTGAAACGAAGTAAACGTAGTGAGCGGAAACAAAACTTGAAGGTTGGTTATGGTGGCGCCCATGCACAGATGCCGCAAAGCATCTGTAGGAGACTCTGATAAAGGAACTGATGCCTTTAACGTCATCGAATCAAAAACCACGCGCTCGAAACGCGTAAGGTAAACGACAAAGTCGAAGCACGAGACGCCGAGGTATCCCAAGTCCGCGAGTGCGTGCAAAGGAACGCTCGAGTGGCGCCGGCTGCGGTGCCGCGTCGCTAGGAGCAGTGTGCTGAGTATGCAGATTTGTACGGTTGTCATTACCAATATTCGAATTACATAAAATCTACTACTCTGTGGAGTAATTTTGCAATGATTTGAATACATTTCTCGGGAAGGAATCACAAGAGTAATCTTATTACTTTTAGAAGTACTAAAATGTATTGTAACCGTTAGTATATTTCCTGAAATGAGTGATAAGCCGCAGGCGAGCTGGTTTACGTTCATAATTTAAGACAACCCTGAGACAGGGGAATTAAGAAGGGCAAACACGATGAAGTCTCAAACGGACTTTGTCGTGTTTGTCCTTCTTGCTTCCCCTGTCTCATGGTTGTCTTAGGTTATTAATATGTTTCCCTCCCCTTTTTCATTGGCGCCTTTTGTACGAGTTTCCTACCAAGACATTGTCGAACAAAGTCTCTGCCAAGGGGATGACTTATCCAAATTATTAGATTAAGTAGATCAGTATTATATAATTCGAAGGTTTTTGATTTAATATTAAGTTGCGAAAGACACGTTTTTAGACCGGCAGAAGGATCAGTTGTTTTATAAATGTGAAGCAATCGTGGACCGAACGGTTAATTTTTTCAAGTAACGGCCATTTGCTTTTCTTCTCAAGCAGTCAAGTAGCATATTTGCATACGTTTTGAGCAAGGGTAACTCTAATGTAATCGATTAATGTTTTTCGAGAAACAAGTACATGACTGAGAAAACGTCACCGACCCTTCAAACATAGCGGCCTTCCCGGACGAGCGCAGGGTCCCGCGATTAGATAGAATTAATCTACAAAATTACCGCATTATTCACGAAACAAATTAATCTTACATAGTTCAATATTGTTTACGTAACCTAATTGTTTTAAGGCTCGCACTCGCATACGTGCGTCTCACTCCAAATCAGAAAATTGGTGAACTTGTAGGGACTTGTGCTTATTAAATTATTCGTCACACTGGAGTAAGAGGCAACGCACATTTTATTGCCACAAAAGAATTTGCGCTTGCGCTCCTCGAATACAACCTTTTTTATGCTAATTTTCGTTCGCTAGTGGTTGCCGAGTTCGTATGTGTCATTTTAATAGGTACTCTAGGGGCCTGAGCGCACCTGCGCCCATAGCGTTGACCTAAATGCCACGGAACGTTATCCCCCATAAAACCATTCTACTAAAAAGCTCCAGTGTCTGTCGTGTTTCTCCTTCTGTGTCCGCCGTCTATACTTGCGTTCAAAAACTTTTCAATGAGTTCCAACAGGTGTCATCTTTAGAGTTCGTGCGTATGGCACCTGGCCTGCTCGCACACCGAGGCAACGTGCACCCACGTGCTGCGATGCAAAACTGCCGGCGGGGCTGTACAGTGGAACGATGCATTCAGAGCGTGCTAAACCCAGTGTTGTGCGCATTACCAAAAAAGAAAAACAGAGTAACGGAGTACGTTATTCGTTACTTGCATTTAAAAGGAACGCGTTACCATCCTACTTTACGCAAAAAATGAATGGAACGCATTACAGTTACCGTTACCGAGTATACGTAAGGCACGTCACTTTTGCGATACTTTTTTATGTTATAAATTAACACGTTTTTCTGTTTGACCTTAGAGGTATGCATAAGAGGCAGATTTGAAGAAAAAGTTTGTCTATTCAGAAATTGAACACAATTACAATCTATTTTATCGAGGTTCCACCAGAATACTCATAAAAGACGGCAAAAAAGAAAAACGCAAAAGCACTAAATATTTTCAACAATTTGTCGCCTAAAACACAAAAACAAATTGAAGTGAAATCTCTTTTTTAGGTTTTGGAAAGAATATGTAACGAGCAACATAACTACGCTACCGGTCTCGAAATAGGTAACGTAAGCACGCTACACGTGACTGTTTTGAAAAGGGAACGAGTACTTTACTAGGGTACTGAAAAATAACGCGTTACCAGTAACACCGTTACTAATAACGCGCTAGCGCCATCACTGGCGACACATCAAGGAGGCGCGAGCTCCGCCTTGGCAGTGCTGTCGCCCCATGCTACTCGCCGGAAAAAGTAAGCGCGGCAACTCCTTGGGGTGGTGTTGCCGAAAAAGGAGAAAGAAGAGAATATCCAAGAACTTCACGGAGCTCCCACTCTAAAGTAGGAGACACATGACCGATGAAAACTGGCGCAGCGCAGCGGCCTGCGCCAGTATCCATGACAACCGGTGCTGGCGTCCCTACGTCACTTCCGCGCGGCGCCGTGTCGCTCGGATCTGGTTGATGCAGATAAAGCCGGACGGTGCGCCTGTGGTGCGCCTAGTGGCAAGCGGCGAATGCCGCGCGGCGCCCACTTTCACCGCTCATGTCTGCCATGCTTAACACCGGCATGCTAGGAAACGACGGCAGTGCAGCGGTGTCAAACAACCTCAACGTTGTTATCGACGGCCACGGCACGTCGGTACTCGTGGCCATCGGAGCCGTCTATTTTGTTTTGTGTGGGAAGCTTTCTTGCCGTCTTCGCAAAGTAAGGACGCCACGGAATGCACCTCAAATAGGAACCGCCGGAGGGCACTTCATTACACCAGTCGTGAAATGCACTGCTCGCGTCGTGATCTACGTTGAGACGTGCCCTGTGAAGTTCGTCGTTCTGCGGACGTCATCCTCGGACTGTGCTTTCTCTGCGAGCATGGCGCCGTCACCGAACTGGGGGCAAACCAACTGACGCTGCGGAAGCCTGCTCTACCGCCGTTGGAGCCCAACTCTATGTCATTCGTAATCAGAGTTATTGCCGACCATGTGGACCTGCGTCCGCGGTCGAAGTGTTTTTGTACCCATCATAACCGACGCATCCATTTGTGGTGCAGCTATTCTGGAAGGCAGCGTCCAACTGCTCCATGAAAAGGAAGATGGCGTCGCAGGAGGTGTAACGGATTTTCAAGAAGGACGTACAGCGCTCTTCGTGACGAACTTTCAAGAGGAGCCGCAGCACCTAACGAAGGGTACAACTGTGGGCAACGTCGAGCAGCTCAAAGCGCCAGCCGCGGTCACCGCAATCTCTGAGGAAATCGTGTCGTCACCGCACAAAAGCTCGTCACCTCCGCAGCTCGACATCGACCCCGAGTTCCTAACTCTAAAGCGCCGGCCACAGGTTGATCTCGCTGAATACAGTGAATGTTTGGCCACGTCGGCCAAAGTTCAGAAAACATCAATGGTGAAACATCGCATCGTTCACGACGGTGATGTGCACCTAGCCCACCAGTCATCGTACCGTGTCTGTTTGAAAGAGAGGGATTTCATTCAAAAAGAGATTCAGGAAATGATTGACGATGACATCATACAGACGTTAACAGTTCATGGGTTTTACCCGATGCACTGTTTGACGGAGCCCTGAGATTTTGTGGACTGTCTTCGACTCAAAGTTGTGACAAAGAAAGACGTCTACTTCCTTCCAGGCATCAACAATACTCCACACCATGTGCACCACTGCCGATACTTTTCGTCGATGGAGTTGAAAAAAGAAATGGCTACTGGAAGATCAAAGGTGACGAACAGAACTGAGAGAATACTGCCTTCATCACGCCTGACGGACTGTACAACTTTAAAGAGATTTCCTTGGGATTATGCATAGCGCAGGCGACCTTCCAGCGTGTCATGGACACCGTGCTAGCAGGCTTACAATGGCAGAGCTGTCTTGTCTACCTCGACGACATTGTGGTTTTCTCCAGCAACTTCAACGAGCGCTTATGACGACTCCGTGCCATACTTCAAGTCATCAAGGCCGCTGGACTAACTCTCAAGCCAACTAAATGTCGGTTCGCTTATTTTAAAGACACGTCGTGAGCAGCGATGGCGTTCGTCCTCACCACGAGAAGACGCGCGCCATAGCCGCATATTGCCGCGTTTTTTTTTTTCCGTCAGACAAGAAGTGCGTAAGAAGATGCCCAGGCCTCTGTGCCTACTAACAGGCGCTTCATTCAAGATGTTGCGAAGCTTTCAGCGTCATAAACATACCTTACAAAAGACACCATAAAGTTTCAGTGGACACAAGAACACCAGCGGGTGTTCGATGAGCTTAAACGAAGAATTCAAACAACTCCCGGCTTTGGCCATTTTCACCAGCACGCACAAACACAAAATTACACGGACTCAAGTAACATGGGGCTTGGCGTGGTACTGGTCAAAATACAGGAGAGGTCATAGCTGGTAATCACCTATGCAAGCGAGACACTGTCCAAGGCGAAGGGTAATTACTCAATGACGGAGAAAGAATGTCCTTTCCGTTGTCTGCGCCATCACCAAGTTTCACCCGAACTTGTACGGAAGTCTGTTTCAAGTGGTAACGGGCCAGCAGTCGCTCCGCTGGCTAGCGAATCTGAAGGATCCCTCAGGACGTCACGCGCGGTGGAGTCTACGATCGCAGGAGTTTGACATGACCGTAGTGTACAAGCCCGGCCGAAAGCACAGTGACGCCGATTGTCTATCAAGAGCCACCGTCCAAGCCGGTACTGCATGTACTGAAGATGACAACGACGAGTGTTTCATCGGCGCACTTGATGTCAGTAGCATGGAAAAACTCCAAAGAAACGATTCATAACTGCGAGGACTCATCGAGAACCTAGAGGGACAAGGAAGTGCGGTTCCCCGCGTTTTTAGGCAAGCACTGCCAACCTCCTCCATCTTACAAAGTGTGCTGCACAAGAAGACCATCAGTGACAACAACGCGGCGTTACTCTTGCTGATAGCCCAACGTCGGGACACCTTGACGACAGCCAGACTCTTACCAAAATACGTGAGAAGTACTACTGTCCTAAGCTTGCGAAGACAGCTCCATCACTACACCCGATCTCGCCACGAGTTTGAACGACAGAAGCCGCCGACAAGATCTGCTGGACTTTGTCAGCCTATTGCTGCGCCATCTGCCGTATATCACCAAATGTGAATTGATTTACTTGGACCGTTCCCACCATCGACGCAAGCTAACCGATGAATAATCGTCGCGACCGTTTATCTCACACCGTACGCCAGGACGAAAGCCCTTCCTCGAGGTACGGCTGTTGAAGTTGCCAATTTTTTCAATGAGTCCATCATGCTCCGGCACGATGCCCCCGAAGTCAATATTACAGACCGTGAATACTCATTTATGACCCAGGTGACGCAAGAGGTCCTTTATCTCAGTAGCACCAGCCTCCAGCGAACCATTGCGTACCATACGCATACAAGTGGACAAACAGAACGGCTGAACGAAACTATCAACCAAACTGATATGTATGTTTGTCGACGTAGACCACAAGACGTTGGACAAGATGTTATCTTACGTCCAGTTTGCGTACAACACGGTGGTGCAAGAGAGCACAAGAGTGACACCGTTCCAGCTGGTGAATGGCCGAAAGGTGACGACGATGCTCGACTCGATGCTACATACGAACCCGGTGACGACGACAGTGACGACGCCAACGTTGTTGCTCAACAAGCAGAAGAGGTTTGCCAGCTCGCCAGACTTTGAATTAAATATCAACAACGTGTCGACACTACACGGTACAACCTTCGTCGCATCAACGTTTGCTTCAAGCCCGGATACGCGTGTGGGTCTGGTCCTCTGGACCCCGATAGGACGATGCTGTCTAAGCGAGAAACTCCTAAAGGCCCGTTCACACCCTTGCAACCGAGTGCGACCGAGAGAGACTAGAGTTTTTAAAACCTCTTAAAATTTCTTAGGACGAGAGAACACACTGGCACAATGGCGCCATCTATGCGGTGACCCAGGAACTGCATTTCACAAGAGCGAAGGTTTTGCGGTATTTCCGAGGCCAAATGTGCATTTAACTATAAGAAAGGCTCGTTTATAACGTTGGCAAAAGTTTTCCGAGCCCGAGCCAAGAAGGAAAGTATAGTGCTCGAGAGAAATAGAAAACATGCCGGACCGCCAAGTTTACACTACTAGCCAATAGATGGCGACAGTGTATCCTCTCGTTGTAAGAGGTTTCAAGGAACCCAGTTTTAAGAGGTCGCAAGAGTGTGAACGGGCCTTAAAGCGCTGCTTTGGATCCAACGATGTAGTCTGCCGCCTGGGAGACTTCAACTACGACGTGATGCCTAACAGAACACAGTTAGCTTCACGCCGCAAACCTCGACCCGAGGTGGTCCATGGCCTTCCTATAAAGCGATAATACGGTTGGTTAAACTGTGGGACTCGAAACGTCTTTGGTGCGCAATTTTTTTTTGTTTTGCTTTGACATGTTTTGTGTGGCATCGGGACTATGCGCTTTTTAAAAGGGGAGAGTTATGCCGCGTGTCGGCAGCGCACTTTGCTTCCACGTGGATGGGCGGGGTTCGCTGTCTACCAATTCACGTCGTTTCATATTCCATTATGTTAACCTGGAATACTCTAGATGATTTGAAAATTATATTGTTTGTTCAAGCTTAGGAAGTGAAATTCCCGAACGTTCTGGGTAGAATTATCCAGGCACCCTGAAAAGGTTCAAAAGAAGCCGCTCCGCGCCGCACGCTCTCACTCTTTCACAGGCACTCGATGCTGCCTTTACGCCGTCATCGACGATTCCGACGCCTGCTATTCGTCATTTAATTCGTATTTTGTTTTGGCACAAGTTCGCCACAGTGAGCATTCGGCGTCTCCAGTTATTACTGAAGAAACTAATCATGTGTTATGTGTAACAATATGAAAAGCAGCGCACACGCCGCCGTACTACAAGCGTTTATTTTAACTAAGGAAAGTTCTGGCACCAAAAAAGGCGAGTAGCCGATACAACGGTTTCCTTCGGGACAGCATCTATTGATATTGCAACAATATATTGCGTGGAAACACTACCACATGTTTCCCCCGAAGCACGTGCAGGTTATCTTCTCTCTCGCCTCCCCTATACTCTCTCACCATATATAGGGAGTATTCACTGGCGGCCATATCCGTGTGCGCGAATGCTGAGCGCGTGCTGACGCCGAGCTTCCACAGTTCTTCTCCAACGTGCATTTCGCACCATCAAGATTGCCGGTCTTAGCAGTCTATTAATGACAGCTCGCTCTGAGCATGCGCTCTAAAGAGCACCCACAAATATGGCGTCCTGTGAATACTCCCTATTCGAAGGCCCTCTTTCAGCACACTTCAAACAATGACACATTCCCCCCTGATTCACACAGCACCATTTTATTGGTTTTACTACAAACTAAGGACTTGCCTCAATATACAACTGCGAGTCACCTGGAATATTCTTGCTTCGCATGAAGCTTGGAAACAAAGACAGCAAATTTGTTTTTCTGCCTCTTGCGCAGAGGATTTTTTCATCATGCCATACTAACACCTTCTATATAAGAAAGTGCTTAATTAATCCGGCTTCACTAAGGAAGGTCACTGTAGGCCCCAGGTTGGATACGACTACGGCGTCAGCTTTCGCTGAAGAGTTCGTGCGCCATCAGTGAGAAGATGATTCCTAGCCGAACGCTGATGCCATAGTCCGGTCCAATCTCTGGCTTATATGGCCTTCTTTAGTGACGCAGAAAAATTCATCACTTAGGCTTTTTTTATCTAGGAGGTGTTGGCTACACTCTTGTGGTGAGAGTGGAGGAGAAGGAGGGTGAAGTGCATGGGGCAGTGCGTGAGCACAGGATCGGAATATTCAAGAGGTTGTGGAGCTGTAGCATCAACTTTCGCGATTTTATTACAATTGGTGGTAGCTGTGGTATGTCAGGCAGACCATAAAACACTGTCCTTCCAGGCGTCTTCTACGGTGAGGATAACTTTGAGCCATGGACGATGCTCTTCCATGCTCGCGCGGCAGCCAACGGCTGGGACGGCACCCAGAAATTTCTGTACCTAACACGCCACAGAGGAAGAGCCTTCAGTTTCTTTGAACGTCTTTCTCACCAGGGCAAGGCCAATTTTCGCGCATTAATGAAGGCTTTGAATCTTTGGCTGAAATGAGTGATAGGGCGCAGACGAGCTGGTTTACGTTCATAATTTAAGACAACCCTGAGGCCGGGGGAAAAAAAAGGACAAACACTACGAAATCTCCAGTTTGAGATTTCGTCGGGCTTGCCCTTCTTGTTTTCCCCAGTCTCAGGTTTGTCTTAAATTAGAAACTTTGGCGTCAGTGGGCCTGCGTGATTTGTCTTCAGCACAGTTTCGCTCTAGTAGTCATCTGCCCACAAAAACACTGGACGTCTACGCCTACGGCCTCGTAGACCTCCTTGGACAAGCATACCCTGAGATGTCACTACAAACGGGGGAACCCGAGACAAGAGATCAATTCAAATGTTTGACTCCAGTCTAAGTTGCGTAGCAAAGTTCTCGCCGCCAACCCTGCAACCCTTGAGAGAGCCCTTGAGATATTCTCAAGACTAACATCCATCGGGTAGATGCCGGCGACTGTGGGGACATTGGCACTTGGTGCCGCCATGGTCAGTACTTCAGAAATCACCACACGACGAGCCTATTGTACCATTGCGGCACTGACTAGCAGCGTTGCTGACCTCCGAGCTACGATGAAGAGCTTTATTGAATCACCGAGTCATTCCCAGGAGCGCAGCCAAAATTTTCTCCCAAGAAACACTTTTAGACTTCCTCTACGATCTTTCTACTGCGGCGGCGCTGGCCACCTCGCATGCCTAGAGTTCCGGTATAGGCCCCCTAGGTGCCACCTCGCCGCTATTCCCCGAGATCCGATCACGTGAGGAGCCGGAAGCCGGATCATATGCCGCGCAGGAAAGTAGACGTTGCTCGCGCCCCAGCGTACGTTCCCCTGCTTTTGAGAGCGGCACCGCTATTCGCCGAATTAAGTCACGTGAGGAGCAGGATCAACATGTCGTGCAGGAAAGACGGCGCTACGGGACGAACGCGCAACTCTGGGTCCTGTAGGGAGTAAAGCCCCTCTATCCTGGGAAAAGTGGTGCTATTCATTTTGAGGAAATGCTTGAGACACGTGCCACGTGCCATTTCTGGGAAGAAGATGGCGTCTGAAATCCAGCTCAGTGCTGCGCTGTGCCGCCATGATCTTCCCGAGGGCTGCACGTTGCACGTATCTCGTGCATCGACGCACCTTACGCTACTTTTGAAACATGAAGGGGCTTTATAGGGAGCCCATACAGGAACTCTACGCATGACATGTACGAACACTGATCAGCGCGCGCCACGTGACGCCCGTACATTTGTAAATCGTGGAAACCAGAGAAACTAACTGGAGTGCACAGTTAGAGCCCACCGTGGACGCCAAACAATATTAGCTGGGCTTTTTCTTGAGGAAATTTTCAGCACCCCAAGTAACAGGGGCTGGGAAAGGGGTCGAAATTTTTATGACTGTGCTTGTCGAATCCGGTTCATCAGCAACCATTTCAGGAGGCGACACATTGCTCGAACATTCGCAATACAATCCCCCACTTGGTTCCCCCACCGTGATGGAGCCATTGGTTTCAATCGCCGATTCATTCGAAGTTTGGGGAACATCCACATTACATATTGAAATAGTAGATCTCTTGGTGAGGCATCCTTTCGTTGTTATTGCCGGTCTCCTGCAAGCGTTCGTCCTGGGACTAGACTTTTTAATTAAACACCGATTCCGATTTGACTTTGGTGAGGGGAATCTCGAACAAAAACTGGAAAGCCCGTGTGCCCAAACCCAACGAGTTCAGCTTTTTGTTACGTCTGTCGTGCCACCTTCGTAGCCGGAAAAATTTCATCAAAATCCGCAGAGTGGTACTGGGCTTCCAGAACATCGCGGTGATCTCATTATACAAAAAGAGTGCTGAAGTCCCCTGGAGCGTCTCTGCAGTGTCGGAAAAGCTTCCGGTTTGCGTTCCAAACCATTCTAAAAAACCGGTCACCTTATTTAAAGGTACGACGTTTATAACCTTACACGCCTTTGACTACACTGAAGGCGAGTTTCCACTGCCCTAATTAATAAGAGCCATGCGCCAATCGCGCAAGAAAGCGCCTGTTCCGCGATGAAAACAAAGAAATGATTACTGACATTGCTTCACAACGGGCTTGCCGAATCACTACACCAGCAGGGTGATCAACAAAAACCAGTCGAAACTATGATTTTTCACTATGATTGTATCGTTCCTAAGGACCTTGGGAAGAACATTATTTTTGACGAATTTAATCGATACTGGTGCAGTAAACCCAATCAAAGAAACTCCACGCCGCCCACCTCCAAACGGGCATGAAGTTGCGACTGCCAAAATAAATGAAATACTTAACTCGGGAATAATTCGCCCTTCAAACAGCCCCTGGGCTGCGCCGGTCGTTCTAGTGAGGAAAAAAGACGGGAACTTAGGTTTCTGCATCTACTACGGTAGGTTGAACAACGTCACACATAAGAACGCATATTGACAGCCAAGAATCGACGACACTATATAAGCTCTGTAGGGTTCTCAACATTTCTGTTGGTGGGGGTCGCGTGACGTTTATATTCGCGTTTTGTCGGCTATCACAGAGGCTCGTGTTAACGCCCTCCCCTCCCCCCCCCCCTCCCCCCTCCCCCCTCTTCTCCCGAGCTGCGTTCACGTCGCTTTGCGGCGGCTCATTACAAACATGTTAACCCACTAGGCCCAAAAGTAATCGCCGCTTCGCGGCGGCCGAGCCTACCCACTCGCGGAGCAATCAGGTTGATGATAGAAGAACCTAACTAACGCCAACCGACAAAACTTGAAGAAAGGAAAAATCGCGTGGCCCTCACCGGCAGAGATCCGTGGCGTAGAACGATGGCTTCACTGGAGTGTCACGTGGAACCCCGTGTTGATGCTGTGCCGATAGCAGATGCCGGTCGACGCAGTGGATGATCTACCGCGGGTCGGTAGTCTCGAAAAGAAAATGTTCGATGAGAACCCAGAAAATCCACATTACGACCTTCGACCACGGAACACCTTGGGGCGACTCGCGTGGTACCGCGGTTAAACGTTCATTAATCGATCAATTAAGTTGCGTGACGCAACTTCGTTCCAAAGGGGGATTGTACAGGGAGGGTAGTGGAGGAGGAGGACGAAGTGCATGAGGCGGTGAGTGAAAACAAGATCGGAAAAGTCGACTGGTTGTAGAACTGCAGCATCCACTTTTGCAATCCCATTACACTCTGATCAGAAAGATATAGTGGGTAAAACCAAAGGCTCGGCTTTCCAATGCTGAGCTCTGATTGGTGAAAAATAGTGGGCAGAAGCAAAGATAGGTGAAGCTCGTTTGCTACATGCGCAGGCGTTGCTGTGTCCTCGGTGCCCAGACGCGGAGCTTCGGAGTCGCATTCGAGCCATGGCAGTGGAAACAGTCGCAAATTTCTATAACGGGTTCGCCATGTGATTATTATGTACACGGACATCTTCGCATAACGGATTTAAACCGAAAAAAGTCAAACTTAAAGGGGCGGAACAACGATATTCAATTCGAATGTTTTTTACTTTACACGACCTACTAACATTAGTGGGACCCAAGCACATGAGCACTCAAGCCACTGACCAAGAAACTCCCTTGTTGCGATGTAATTTCAAAAAGAAAAGAGAGCGTTTTCTTTCAATATCCTCTTCGCATAACATGAAGACGTAGCGTGGGAATCGCAGTATACAACAGTGACGGCATCTGAATGCGGCTCATAGATCGGACCCAAGCATTGTGTGAGCGCTCAACTTGTGCTCGTTGTAATCGAAAACTCGAGAAGCATGCATTGGGGTAGTGGCCCTTTTCCAAACGCTGCAATGACGACAATAGCCGAACTATAACAATGTATGGAACTCAGCGTGCGTCCGGTGCTTTGCGAACCCCAGCGCGTGGCTATGATCAACATTGGCGGCATATAATCGGCCCCAAATCACGGGGCCGCTTTTTGTTGCTGCGAGTTGAGAAAGTAAACAGCGATCGTTTTTTTTTTTCGACTTTGATTGCGTGTGGTGCAAAATGAACGCGTCTTTTATGGGTCATTAACGTGAGAGATTCGTTCTTAGCGGTATTTGCGCAAAGTACCACAATTGTTGCATCGCCCCCGCAATTCTTGACATGCCATTCGAACAGCGCACCGCTTCATTTCGCCGGATTGGATTGGATCGTATTCTGTTGGATTTTCCCTTTCTACCCGGCTAGAGCCGAACTTTTTTCACTCCTACGACGGTGGCGATGCGGTCGTTGGGCACAGCAGTTGGCCCCGAAGAGCGGGGCCGAGAACATGGAGTATCTTATTGATAAAAAACCGAAGTTTCAAAACGCGCCCAAATTTAGTGGGCTTTTTAAATACCGTACTATGCCGTGCGCGCACTTTCAATATAAAAAGCTCGCGGATTGGTTGATTTTCGATGAATATTAGGAAATGTTTTATTTGAACTATACCTTTCATTTTACTAATTAAAATGTATTATTTTAAAAGCAATTAGGAACTGAGTTACGTCGTACTTTAATAATGATTCTAAATTCACAATTTTGCAAAAACAATCGCGTATAAGTTTTTTTTTTGTGTGAAACCACTGTAAGGAGGAGCGATTCGGCCAGTCTTTCTTACATACCCTGTATAATTCTCTGTTTAGTTTTAGCGCACCATGTGATGTACGATTTCATTCGTCTTAATAATAACACTCGAGCTGTTTTCATTTGATAACGAATTATATAAAGTGAATTTATCATCATAACCACCATGACCACTCCCTAAATCTTTACAACTCCCATCCATCTTACCTCAGAACAGCCAAGCATAGGCAGGCGAACCTTTTAATTACATAGCTGCAAGTTTACTATCAAATCCTCGCAACAGTGTGTGGCGTATTGTGTTGCATTTGCATGACAATTCTAATACACGCAGGGCGTAAACGCATACGTCAGAAAATACGCTTCTTGCACCACAGCTTTTATTGAAAGAATTCCGAGCACGATGGTCGCGAGGAACAAGTTGGCTTCAATATTGATATAGCAATATCGCGATTGAAAGCTAGAAGGAGTATGTAATAATTCACACCTCTATTGTTACATTCACTACATTAGGTGCATAATTTGGATTTCATTTTAGTGAAGAAGACACAAGCTACTCCAACGAGGCGGTCAATGTAGTCCTTGGAACCATCTGCTGTCTCTTCATCGTCATGATCATACTTATACTTTTGATCATAGGCGCCACTTCTGGTAGGTGTGGTTTTAATAGCAATTTTCTTCTAAATTATATATTTTAAGCTATTCGCTAGTTCGACTAGCGAATAGGTGTCGATAGGTGGCACCACTCGTTTTCCAAGATGACGGTTATAGTTTGGGTCGGAGATGCGTGCTTGTGTACCAGTTGCTAAGCCCGGTCTTGACTACTGGCTTCAGTGAGTGGCACAAATTATTCTAGGTTATACGAGGAAGCTAGGGTGTTATGCGCGTAGGTCATGTCTTTAGTCTGAAAACAAAAGCGGTGTTTAGCGTAATATTTACGCCGGCAGGCAAGTTTTAAAGGACACATGCAAAGAAAAAAAACATTTTTTTTAAACAGCTTAGATGGAAGAAGGATATTATAAAACGATTTTACAACGAAGAAAAAAAATTTTTAGAGCTATATTTACGGCGCTATACGAATTTGTAGTTGGCGCCCGCCGGAGCCGCTGCTGGTCACGTGGTAGGCCCGCGCGCCACCGCCCTGCGTCGCCGGAGCCGTAAAGCGACGCCGCCGCCGCACGCTGAGCGTTGTGCGAACGCCGCTTCAACGCGTTTCTCCACGCCGCCGTCGCCGCCGCCGCACAAGTTCGTCTGCTTCGGGGCGCCGCCGCCGTCATTTGACCGGCGCACAGGTCTATCACGTCTGCTTGCGCTTTTTCAGGAGTTTCCTTTGGGCTCTAAAAGTTACTTACTAATCTTAGTTTTTTGTTATACTTTAAATAAAGATGAATAAGTTACTTTTAGAGGCCATAGGAAGCTTCCGAAAGAGTGCGAGCACCACGTGACAAATATGGGCCCGTCACGTGATAAATAAGGGCCACTTTTCTGCGGCGCCCGCGGGCGCCAACTACAAATTCGTATAGCGCCGTAAATATAGCTCTAAAAATTTTGCCTTCGTAAAGGATTTCCTGTCTAACAGGAGAGCTAAATTGGTGGCCGGGGATCTGGAGGTAGGCGAAGGAAACCTGGGTAATGCTGGCACACCACAGGGTTCAGTGATATCTCCTGTGTTGTTCAACATAGTGATGGTGGATGCAGTACGTGCTCTACGTCGGGAAGGAATACCACATGTAGTATACGCCGATGACATTACTATGTGGTGTCTAGACAAACGACGCGAGGTTGTGAGAGGGACCCTGCAAAGAGGTATCGAACTGGTGGAAGAAAACTTAGAGGGAACGGGACTGGTGTGTGCACCAGAAAAATCTGAGTACTTAATGTGTCAACAACATCGAAGCTCGTGGAAAGAAGTATTACTGTACGCGGACGGAAGGTTGATACCGAAAGTGCCTACGCTTCGGGTGCTGGGTTTGGTGTTACAAGAAAAGGCGGGCAACTCCGCCATGCTAGACAGGCTGAGGGCAAAGGTCCTGGCAGCCATGCGATTAATACAGAGGGTCTCCAGTAGGAGACGAGGCATCAGAGAAGAGGGAGTGTTGAGGCTAGTCCAGGCTTTTGCCCTCAGCCATATCATGTATGTAGGGCCATATCTCAAATGGTGGAAGGCCGAGCTAAACAAGCTGGATGCGATGGTGCGGAAAGCTTGCAGAGCCGGTTTGGGGGTGCTCTCTTTCACGCATAACGCCGACCTGGACGCCCTTGGGGTGCATAACTCGGTGACCGAGATGATTGAGGCACACCGAGAAGCTCAGGAGTTAAGGCTTGCCGGCACTGCGGCTGGACGAGAAATTCTCGCCCGAGTCGGCGTAAGTCGTGGAAACACCGGACTAGCTGAGTTACCCAATGAGACCATGAGATGTGTAAAAGTGCGCCCGATCCCGAGACACATGCACCCCACGAGGGACGCTGGGCGTCGTGCGGCCAGAGCGCAAGCTCTGGAGCGACTGTTCCTGAAATCTGGAGGAGCGGTCTGTGTTGATGCAGCTGTACGTGATGGAGTTGGGGTGGCGGTTGTCACGGATCTGGCCACCGGGGAAATCAAGACGGCCCTGAGTGTTAGGGGCGGAGATGTTTGTGTAACAGAAGGAATTGCCATAAGCCTAGCGGTTTCCCTGCCAGGAGTTAAAGCAGTGCTAAGCGATTCGATGACTGCGGTGAGGGGGTACGCGCGCGGTCGTGTTCCGCCTCTAGTCGCCAAGCTGTGCAAACCTCGTAACGAGGTGGAAGTGGTGTGGACCCCTGCGCACATGGGCGGCAATGTCGCTCCTGACCGAATGGCCCGAGAATTATTAGGCCGGGCTTTCGGTGGGGCGGCGGTGTTCGCTCCGGTGGGCTACGGGGAAGTATTACGAGCGAAACGAGAAGCGCGGCGGGTGTATCCCCCTCCGCACGAGAACCTAAGCAGAGAGGAAGCCGTCCTTCTAAGGCAGCTTCAAGTGAAATGCATCTTCACGCCGGTGTTGGGCCGGTATGTGGCTCCGGACGTGTACAGAACGGATGCGTGTGTTATATGTGGGGAAAAGGCTACGGTCATGCACGTGTTGTGGGACTGCAGTCCGGTAGGCGCGCCTGGAACGTTGCCTGAGATGTTGGACGCCGGAGTCAAGGATACGACACTGGAAGGACAGCGAAGGGCCGTTCAGAAGGCTCGGGAACTGAGGGACAGGCAGGTCCGCAACCGGGCCCCCTGCACCCTTACCCCGGGTGGGGCTTTCGGCCTCCCCTAGCCAGATGGGCTAGCTTTTGAAGACCAATAAAGACGTTTATTCCTCCTCCTCCTAGCTCTAAAAATTGTTTTTCTTCGTTGTAAAATCGTTTTATGATATCCTTTTTCCATCTAAGCTGTTAAAAAAAAAAAATGTTTTTTTTCTTTGCATGTGTCCTTTAAGTCGTCAACGAAACCGAAAATAACTTCTATTTTGGATTTAATTTCTCGATAGAGGTGTTCATTTCGATTTATCTCATAGCTCAAGATGTGCCTCACAGCGTAATTATTATAGCGTCATTCCATGCCAAACGTACCTGGCGTGACGCTCGAACATCGCCGATTCGTTCAACAAAAATCACAGGGGTTCCTTATGTGTTGAATAGTCACTTGCCAATATATTTTCGTCTACAAAAAATGTTTTGGCCGCGCTAGCGCTGTTTGGAATTCCCGAAGAGGCGCGAAATTAGGCGCATGGAAAAAAAATTGCCAAAAGTACAGATCTTTAGTTATCAACGCACAATATATTTCAGTCCTATTCTACTTGCATTATTGCTTCATATCAGGACGATTTTAAATAATATAGTGTTTTGTTTTTTCAATTGAAGACGAAATGCTGAAATTGTCCCGTATTCGAGGTTTTTTTTCGTTTAAATTTGGGAGTTTTACACCCGTGCTTAGAATGTTTTCAGCATTTGTTGTAGATATACCTTTTGTATAAAATAGCTTCCTACCGTTAAAAAAAAAGGTTTTTGTTATATTGAAGCGTAAATTTGCGCAAAACGGCATTTTGGTTTAAATTAAACTGCGAATATCGCAGTGAGTTGGCCCAAGTAAAAATATGCCAGACCACTCAACCCGTAGAGCGCGCCATGAACTTGCGATTTATAAAATTTCAACGACGTAATATGTTTTTTTCACAGAGAAAATATTTTTTTTTTTTAATTTGTGCTCCCGCGACACCGCGCGGAGTGGTTCACTGTGGCTGCTTCTCCACACAGCATGACGGCAATGAACTTTATCTGAGCCCAGGCACATGTTCTGGTGCTCTAAATGGGGCATGCAGCTTAGTTTGCGCAGCAATAAATTGCCGCAAAGTCGGGAGCAAGAAAACACCGTTCTTTATTCCTATTTCTTCCAGGCAGTGGCTTGTGCCTGGTGAGTGTTACGTTATGAAGCTGGGAGCTCTCGGTGTCATCTGTGAAAACTTTTTATCCGGAGTCTGCTGGTTGCTGTTTTAGCTGTTTTCGAACTGGACGCGAACGTAACTACAACGTTACTAAGTACACAAGATCTATTTGCAGAAAAGTACATCAATTGTAGCCTAAAATAGAGGGCGTGAGCTAAACAAGACGAATAGTTCAATTACAAGCTCATAGATGACCCTAGGCGATAGCTAGCACCAGAGCCGCGTATTAGGAAAGATTGGCCAGTGGGTGTGGCGACGAAGGCGCCGGAGAGGAGAAAAGTAAACGAAAGGGAGGAGAGCGCCGAAGGAGCGAGAGAGAAAGAAGGGAGCAGAGAGGAGACGACCGCCATTTTTTCGCAACGCTGTCGGAGACTGGTCGGAGAAGAGCACTGCTGAGGCTACGCGTAGTCTGCTACGGGCCGACTTCTTTTTCGCCTGAATAAAAGTTTGTGGCCATACGTCGAACAAACTTCATTTATTAGCTTTTTAACCCACCGAGGAATAACAGTATATCCTTTTCTTGCCATAGCCAGCGATATAAAAGAAAATAATCGAGATTTAGATGCCGATCCCATGCATTCCGCCGGGAGAATGAACGAAAATGGCGGCCCTCCCCACTCAGCGGGGAGCAGCCTGGAGCAGCCGGGAGTTCACGCGCATGCGCTCATGCCTCTCGCTCTGCGCCATGTGCTAATTGGCTCGCTCGGGAGCAGAGCGTTACGGCGGCGAGATCATGGACTGACCAAACTGTCCCCATATACGGCTCTGGCTAGCACCAGAGCATGCGCCACGGCTCAGATATGCGCCATCTCTGCCGTGCTGTGCCGAGAAGCTGCCGCAGAGAAACACTCCGCGCGGTGTCGCGGGAGCTCAACATTAAAACATATTTTCTCGCTTAAAAAAAAACTATTACTTTCGTTTAAATTTTATAAGTCACAAGTTAATATGACGCTCTATCACTTGAATGGTCTGGCATATTTTTACTTGGAACACCTCACTGCGAATTTTAATTAAATTAAATTTAAACCGAAATGCCGTTTTGCGCAACTTTAAGCTTTAATAAACAAAAAAAAAAAAACTTTTTTAAGGTAGGAAAATATTTCATACAAAAAGTGTATCTACAATAGATGCGAAAAACACTCCTAGCACGGGTATACTGACTCCCAAATGTAAACAAAAAAATCTCGAAAACGGCACAATTTCAGCATTTGTCTTCAATTAAAAACGAACAAAATAACAACACTATATTATTTAAATTCGGCCTCATATGAAGCAACAATGCAAGTGGAATTGGACGGAAAAATATGTTGCTTTAATAACTAAAAATCTGTACCTTTGGCAATTTTTTTTACTTGCGTCTAGTTTCGCGCATCCTCGGGAATTTCAAACAGCGCTAGCTCAGCCAAAAAGTTTTGTAGACGAACATACTTAGGCAAGCGACTATTCAGCATATAAGGAACCCCTGTGATTGTTTCTGAAAGAATCGTGGATGGTCGAGCGTCACGCCTGGGACGTTTGGCATGGAATGACCCTATACTGAAGGAATTGTTCGCGGAAACTTTATTTTGTTACATGCTTGTCTGATCCGGGAACTTGCAAATATTTTGGAGAGTTCAGTGTCCATTTAAAAACACGGTCTTCCTTACACCTAGGAGGTAAAAGGATATTGTACATGTTGAAAAATCAACGCTGGTATTTGTGTGTTCTTGGGGCCTTTTTTTACTCGAATAAAGGTCATGCGAAGTAATGACCTGCAGGCCCTTTAATGGGTTCTTGGGCATTTATATGATTAATTGCTTTAGCAATATTTCCAGCACAAGAATAATAAATTCAATCCAAATTTTACAAAATACCGCTACGGGTGATTAGTAAAAATATGTTCAAAAACGTATAAATTAAGACACGTGGTTGTTACTACAAAACCCCCAAAACAAAATTCGAGTCAGACAACAGAAGTGCGTGTTTTTTTAAGGTAACGCGTTGCGCAGAGTACTATATTACATCAAGTTTTTATGTCTATCTCAATAACAATGTCCGTTTTTCGTGTGATAAAAAGAAATCAAAATGAGATCTTGCTGTAAAGACTAATGTGGTTAAATGCGTGTTTTTTGTGATTGTGGCGTTCTTTGGAGACCACATTACCTGCACGTCGTATTAATAATATGGCAAATATTATATTGTAATAAATATTTTTTAAAACTCAAATATTTTTGTTGCTTCTGATTTAATTTCAGGCACGCGAACAACTATGGCAATCCAAAATTGGCAAATCATCATCACTGGTGCCAATTGCAGCATTCTTAATTAACAAGTTGCTAAATAAAAGCAGTCTGAACATTCTAGCCAGTCTGCGAAATTTACGTAAAATGACATTAATTGTGGGTAAAGCATATGGTAATGTCGAAGCCGCGATTTTCGGAAATCAGAAACACATCCAAACTCACCGCCAATTCTTCCGGAAAAAATGCCCCGAAATGCAAGAAAACGGATTCCGTTGTTGTTTTAATCTCAAAACTACCCAGAACCTTTCGTTTCTTTAATTTTTACGCCCCGCTGTTTCGCCAATCTCAGCCTTTCCCGCTTGAAGGAGCGCCCACCAGCGTGCACGTCTGCTCACTGCAGTACCTTTCGTTGGCGTTGAAAAACCGGTGAAACAGTAGCATGTTCTAGTATTGCGCATACGAGCGAACGTAAGCACTTTGTGTTTGCGTTAGCATTTTATTGTTCCACATTGCGCGTGCGCGGAGCTTGAAATCGCGGTCTTGGATTGATGCATGGCAACGACGCGCATGTGCAGCCTGGAACACGCAAATATAACGCAATTCGCGCAGCACTTGCGTTTGCTTCTACACGCAATATTAAAACTCTCTAGTAAGGTAGAGTTACATACCGGCTGCAGCACTCCATCGGGTGAGTGAAAAGTGTTGTTTTCATCCAGAAACGACAGTTCGCGAGCCATGATCGCGACCAGTTCCGCCGTCCCGTGTGCAGGAGAACCAGGAACCTTCTCTAGAGCGCTTCCCTTTCCCGCCTCGCGAGGGCGAGCAACGTGCTGGGGGCGCGAATATGCACTTACATCTTTTCGGATATCACAGTAAGATGGTGGCACTGGTTGTGTAATGGGGCATGTGCAAGCGCTTTGCTGCAAAAAACAACAACCTTGCACTTATGCTATGTTTCCGCATTAGTTGGGGCAAAGAAGCTTGTTCCAAAACAGTGAGTTTGACAAAAAACAATTCTGGTATCCGTCTATATCTTGATGGGAATATTAATCTAAGGAGGCTACGAGAGGTGTAAGAGGTAGCCGTTAGAAAGGAACACAAACTTATTGGCAAACTGAATCTTTCTAGTCATGTACACATATCTTAATCTACATAAATGTACATTAATTCCACCTTCTTTTGAGTTTGAAAAGCTATGTATTATGTACTTTCATGTCTTTCTTTACAGAAGCTGAAGATCTTACGGAAGATACAGGTTAGTTGGTCATATCCGTTTTCATCTCTAACGACTTGGAAGGTTGAACACTCTAAACTTTAGTTAGCCTCTCTGTTTGTTGCCTTAAAATCTTTCTGGCGCTAATGACACAAAATGTATTGGATGGCACAGGGCTGTGTACGCGCAATTTCTACAATCCGGTAACTTTGTTTCTGGTGTGGAACTCTAATAAAAATGAATACAAGTAAGAGACATCTGATACCACAACATGAGTATTATCTAAAACAACAGTACGCTACAGCCTCGGGATCACAAACTTAAACATACGTATCGATATTTTAGAGCCTTTCAGTATATGCACTTCGGTGTGGATTCGCCCCTTAACGGAGGTTTGTTGCAAGGGGAGCGGACGGTAATATCCTAATATATTTCTCAGAGCTGTAAGAGATAAAACCGATAAAGAAAATAGCAGCGATCAACATCTTTCCCGTGAGTTTTAATTGTATCGCCTTATCGCAACTACTTTATTTGTCTCACAGGTTATATGACAATATTGAATACGTGGTTGAGATTAGCTCAGTATTTCTAATGCACTAAGTTAGATTACAAGTCAGGCTGGAGTCTTATAAAAGTGGTTGCCTGAATTCTCAATGCGCAATGTGAGGAATTAAGCCGATTTGCGGTATTTGCCTTGCCGACACGCGCCTGCCTATTTGATACAAACTGAAACTTGGTCTGCGAAGACCCGATGCCTAAATAGGGGTCCCAAAAAAATAAAAGGTCTGGAAGAATACTACAAGAATTTACTGAGAACTGACATCTTAAGCTTAACTGTTCGAGGTGGTGAATGACATGAACGCGTTTTGTCTGACTGATAGCTTCGGGTTCAAACATTATTTATGCGAAGAAAGGCATCCAGACTATGAAGATGTTCTTTTGAAGGGCCAGTCCTGTTGCGTTTTCCTGTAATGATCATCTTTAAAATTGACATACACGACTCATTAAAAATTGCAAAACCACTTTTAGTTAAAAATTGTTAACATTATTACAAAAATTGTAATGTAAATTGGTCCTTCAGATCCAATCATTCACAGTAAAACTATTAACCATGTGATTTTTACTGAAAATGCTCCATTATTAATTGGTATTACGTTCCAGATGACCAAGCAGGGAAGTACCTTCCCACCGCACCAAGTGTACGAACAAACTCTACAACAAACGGTTAGTACCTAGGTGACCTTATATATATATCTCAATAACAATAGAGTACTGCTTTATTTTCCAATCACAATTAGTTTAACAAACAAAATATTAGGGCTTTGCGTTTTCGGAGTTTCTTTTTAGTCTAATTTGGAGGTTGTTTTTTGGAGTTTATTTTTTGCCGAAGATTCGGAGCTTATCGGAGTTTATACTTGTTTGATTCCGAATTCTCCGAAATTTGTAGTTGCATTTCGCAGGGTTTCTTATTGAAAATAAATATGTAAATGATCACCGGATGTAAACGTGTGCCAGATAAAAAAATAACACGCGCTTGTATCGATTAAAATTTCATCAGTAGAATTTGAGGTTCGTGCCATTGCCATTGGCAATATTAATTTGTACCACGACAAAAGTCGCACACAAGTGTTGCTTCGATAAACGTCGATACCTTAAAATCAATAAACTCCCGGGGGCAGTCGCTACGAAGCTCTTAGTCATCCCGTCCTACTTCATAAATCTAGCCCGCGGCCGCGCGAGGTGGAGTGGTTAAGGATGTAATAGAGAGTTTCAAATGTCCATTTTCCCTATTTAATACAATGTCTATGGTCCATAGCTTTCACTGTTACATAAACATGCCTTCTCCTTTCTCTAAATCACAAATGGCATGGCTCAAACTGGAAACCAAAAGAGTGGCTTTTGTCGTGACCCGAATGTACAATCACCTATTGCCCTGAATCAACCTTGACGAGACAAGCGGCGAGACCCCTTTTGACAACGGTCTGAGATTTGAAAGATAATTATGGTGCCATTTTCCCAGGACCATTGACACCGTGCGGATAGAATTGTAAAAAAAACTGTCTTTTTCTATTTATTTTTTGCGGGGGGGGGGGGGGGGTTGCATTTGCACGTAAACATTCGGAGTTTATCAGATAAATTCGAATTGACCAAAAATTTACTGGCGGGTGTTTTTCGGTGTTTTTCGGATTTATCCGAAAACACGGAGCCCTAAATATAATGTGTTAAAGTAATATTCATGGCCTGGATTCTCCAGTCTGCGATTTGTGTTAACCCTTTGTGGGACGTGGAAAGGTTTCTATGCAATAAAAGAAATAGCTCTTAAAAACCTCATAAATACGCCATTCAAAAATATTTTGCGACACACTAAAAAAAATGGCAGCCGTGTATTCGAAAAATGTGGGACATACTTGTCCAGTTAGAAAATCCAATAGTTTGCAAAAAGTGTGGCACCCTTGTCCCAGTGTCATTTTGGAGGTTAACACTTCAGTTAGGATATAAGAAAGTTTTAGGGAATTGTTTTGCATCTCGCAGTGGTCGATCTGTGTCCCGGTAGAATAGCCAAGCTACATCCAGAAAATGAGTTTTCGCTTCGATCACATTAATGCAATTTGGCTCACGGAAACAAGTAGAAACAAATTGTAAATATGAGCGATATATCAATCGCTTTTGTGTACTTCAGAAGCAAGGCGTACAGTAAGGCATTGTCCAGGAAGGTTGTAATAAACAAAATTTTACTATAAAAAACAAAAAAATATCCTCTACCTACACATAATAAAGAGGTTTATATACGCTCTGAACACGTTAAAAGCAAATCTTGGAGTGCTATCCGAGGGGTTCGGGCGCTGCTCTGCAGTACAGGGGTTTATGGGTTATAGTCCTCTTGTGGGATCTTATATTCTATCTTTTTTTTTCTCGTTAATCTTCTTATGCTAGCACAACCGTATGTAATTTTCACACAATTCACCCGCAGAAGCTTGTTTATTTTTTGTGTCGTCTTAGCATATGCAGTAGCGCCTTGGAGACACCATTTGCAAAATAATGTGTTTCCCCCATTGATGTTGCTGCTTTCTGGTTGATAAAGCGTTTACAATCCGACAGGAAAGTTCTGAAACGTGTTCTAAATGCTACAAAAATGAGCTCCGACAACCTGAAACAATGCTTCGTGTCTCGACTATAGGGTGAGTGACTGTACTCACTATCAGAATCGGGGGCTGCAACCGATCATATGCGCACAACCGATCGATCATGTTGACTTGTATGGGCTGCATTTATGCTTCGATACTGAGCTAGCGAGCGCCAAATGACCGGCAAGAGTTTCTTCTTTTTCTTTATTTGATTTGCGGATGTATTTCTGCATGGGGGCAAGAGATCAAGACGTAATGCTTGACGGAGCCTCTGCTCCCTACAGTTCAGCGTGATATATGAAAAAATGCATGTGATACAGCATAAAATAAAAAAAGAGTAACTGCAGTTAAAAGTCGAACCAGAGTAATTCACTGGTATCGATTTACGGAGACTAAATACGAGCACTGCCAAAATATTACACTAATGGGAAACCGCGATCCACTATAAAACCAATATCGAAAACGCTAAACCAGCTTCTCAGCCGATTGTCTGTTTGCAAGCAACCTTGCGCCTTGATGTCATCTTAATTGCTAAGGAAGTTTCTTATTCGTGCTGCCACTTCTTTCGCCGTGTTTTTCTGCTGCGTTGTCCGCCGTCCCAGCGGATGATATCTGCTTGTTCTGTTATGTTTGAGCGACCCTAGTTTGTAAGAGCTCCTCGGCAATCGCGCTAGAATATTGACTACCTGCTTGCCCAAGCACGTCGTAGGGCCGAAAGTGGCATTCACTGGCGGCGAAAGTGTAGTCCGTTCCTGCTCAGCTTGAGCTTACGATTAGCTTCCACAATGATTTTGCAATATTCATCGCACAACACGAAGATTGTAGTTCTTCTCTGAAGATAAGTGGGGGCTCGTTTTGATCCTGCGTTCATCGTGGCACACTCGCTTTTTTGCCGGCAATTTTATGAATGTGAATTAATATTCGCTACAAATGTAACATATCTGCAAATCAAAGCAGTAAAACGAAAGTAGCACCTTACCTGACCGATCGCAACTGCTCTGGCAACTAGGCCAGACGTGCGTTTTGCGGTACCGCAGTACAAACTTGGCGTCACAAGATGTCATGCGGCTAATCACAAGGGATGCCTCATTCTCAAGACGGTAGCTTAGGTTTCGTAGTGGACCGCTGAAGGAAAACTTTGAGATAGGATATCTACAAAAGCTACACAGGGCACCAAAAAAAAAAAAAAACTGTGACATCGTAATTCAGCGACATTTCTTTCACTAAAACCGTCGTAACCCTAAGATCTATAAAAAATAAACCGGCCTACCAAACGTAAAGATCTGCCCATTATTATACAAAAAAGGGTCTAATCTCTAACAAAACATTTCTCGCAGCAGAAAAAAAAAACATTACAGGGTCTTTTATGTTATCCCTAAGACGACTTGAAGGCAAAAACCCAGGTGCCGATGCATTAAAGACAGACACCCATCTTAATATGTTGAGTCATTCTTCTTAATGTGCTGAGACATCCTTCTCAATGTGCCGAGTCATTCTTCTCAGTGTGGTGAGTCATGATGTTACTTCGCATAGTCATCCACACAATTCCCTTTAATTGCTACTAATTAACTTTAATTCCTCTTCATTAGTTTGTCTTCGTTCTTAATTAGCTTTAATAACACTTACCTCTTTTAATTTCTCTTAACTCACATTAATTTTTCTTAATTCACTTTGATTCCTCTTAATTCACTTTGATTCCTTTTAACTTGCTTTGTAGAACTTCTTAATTCAGATAGATTACTCTTACTTTCCCTCAAATTCTTTTAATTAACCTTAAATCCTCTTAATTCACTTTGATTCCTTTTAGTTCGCTTTGTCATCCTTCTTAACTTCATTGCCTCCGATTGGTTTGAGTGGTCATGTAAACGTTTTGGTACCTTTCGTGTCGCCGAAGAATTTTCGCTCAAGGCCTTTGAAGGTCGACTGAACGATGAGACATATGGCTTTCGCTTTAATAAAAAAAAAAGTGCCTTGACAACAGCTATCACCAAAGTGCCTCTGCAAGCGCTAAGAAGACAAAAAGAATATAAATTTAAAATAATTTGAATGTGTTGTGTTTAAATTTTGTGCCGGTCTAATTATATAAAAACAGAAAGACGTAAAGTAAAAAAGAAAAGAAAAACAGGAACAAAGCTTGAAGAGGTTGGCACCGCGAACCTCTTGGCTGCTGCACCAAGCAGAGACTTTAAGCCGTTCAGGGGATATAAAATCTATTTTGGAAATGTAGGTTTAGTATACTGACATAATAAAGCTAAAAGGGACCAAGAACGACATGAAGTTCATGTAGGTCTTGGTCCCTTTTCAAGTCATGTTCTTGTATGTCTCCTTGCGCAATATATTATCGGTATGTTGAGCCAACTAGCCACCTTAATATTTTTGTATAGGTTTAGTACCTTTTCGTTTTAGGGGCGAAGCTCCTTAGGGTCTAGCCTTGTCCGTCCGTCCGTCCGTCCGGCCGGCCGGCCGGCCGGCGTCCGTGCTCACATAAAAAGAAAAAAAAATGTTTGCGCAGTCGACAGGATTCGAACCTGTGCGGGGAGACCCCAATGGATTTCTAGTCCATCTCCTTAACCACTTGCCCACGACTGCGGGAGGAGTAGGGGGCTCTCAGATGTGATAGTAACTTAAGAGCTGGGGTTTCTGTCATGGATGAAACGTTGCATGTAGCCGCTCAACGTCTATACAGGAGAAGGCGCTGCGGTCAAATGCGTATATAATCGCGTTAAACTTTGCATGCATTGGCTCAACGTTTATAGACGAGAGGGCGCTGCGGTCAAATGCTCAAATGCGTGTATAACCACGTTCCATACCACACGTTCTCTTTCTGAAATGGATTGTTGACTTAAGCGGTGAAGATGCGTTCCCACGGCTTCTAGCGCATCCAAGCTGATCCGCTAGAAGAACCACTGGCTTTGCATTTCACCGACCATAAAGCAGTAATATTGAAGTCGAAACGCAACCTGGAACTCAACACTACCTATGAGCAATAAATAAAAATCAGCACCATCACCTCTACCTATGAACAATAAAATCAGTATCATCAGCACCACCAGAGCTTCGCCCCAATCAACATCATTCACTACGTGGAGATGCGGTCATTTTTTTCTTTAGTTCTTGTTTTGGACAACCTTCCTGAGCAATAAACTTACGTGACGCTCCACAAGTACAGAAAGGTGATCCATTCCGCGCGTATTTATAGCTTCAGTCCTGTTACTACGTGCAAAATTCCAATTTTGTGATCAAAGCGAGCTTGCAACTTTGTACGCACATCGTTCGGGGGTCGTATCGGGGCGCGTCGCAAGCGATCGAAGATGCAATACGATTCTCTATAACCCTCTATTAAGAACCCTGACCCTGTGCCTATCGTTGAACAAATGTTGAAAAAAGGCATGATTCTGCCAAGCTGTCTTACGAAAGCTACGCGGTCAGATTAAAAATCTGACATGCAAATGTTCTAAAACGTTAGCCGGTACGTTTATGTATTCATTACTTATTTGAACTTAAACTTATTTTTTCCACGTATAAGAAATGTTTATTGTTGAAACACGGAAAAGTGATGCAATTCTGTTCTTAAGATAATCATGGATAGTTTCAATTCCAAATGTTTTGCTCTACTCATATATTTCGTGTTGGAAGGCAGCTAACATTCATTTTAGGCAAGGAGCTAACTTCTACTACCACAAGGACGACACCGACATCGACAACTAGAAGGACGACACGGAGCAGAACGACGAGTGCAACGGCGAGGACAACGGCGAGTGCAACGGCGAGTACGAGGGCGAGTACCGTGTCGAGTTCAACGGCGAGTACAACGACGACTGCAACAATGGCGACAACACCCAGAACGACGACAACGACCACCGCCGCACCAATGTGTAAGTTTTGTTTTTGAGCGTGCCCGTAAATATAAATTCGAAATTGTCAAGGAGACGATGATATGTGGTGAAGTGCGTTGAAGAACCCTCTCGATGCATTCAGCCTTATTAGGGCCACTTGCGAGTGTAGCAACAAACAACGCGCAAATAACCTTCTTAATCTAAATTTGTTTTTTGCCCATGGGCTTCACTAAGCCTCGACCAAATACCAATTGCTATTGGACAAGCGCTAGTGTGGACGGTGGCGCAAGTCGCCAAGAGGCTGGCGTTGTTTTTCCTGCGTATTCAGATCGCTGTACCTTGCGAAACGATGCTTGTTGATAAAAAAAATTCCCGACAACACGGGTACCACTTTTCGCCACGAAAACGTCCTTAGATATATCGTGACTAAAACCCTTTTTTGACAAACTGGAGCATTAGAGACACTCTCAGCGCGAAGTCGGATCCAATAGATTGTTTTAGCAGGCAACTAATGGCATTAAATGTCATTATAGTTGCTTGCCGCATTTGCGCATCAATAGACGCTGAAGGGTAGGTTTGGTTATAGTTTTGTTTGATCTGCTGCTTGTGCACACCAAACCTTTTTTCTTAAATTTCACACGTTCATGCCCGTATCCTTCGCCGATGTGCACACAACTTTTTCTGCAGAGTATTGACAAAAATGCACGCAAAAGAAGCGTCTAGCGCGAGATTGCGGAAATATGCAGTGTGTTTCAGTTTATTACGAACAAATTCACTAAAAACATTCGTTCCCAGTACGCTTAATGCGTTCAGTATAGTTGAGTTATACGTCTTGAATGAAAAAGCGCAAGGGGACAAGCATATGAAAGCGACAGAAAAATGCGCTATTGTATACATTATGTTTAACCAACTAACCCAGCAATTTATATTAATTGAGTTATGCTTCCAGGGGGACAAAAATAGTGGCTTAATTGTCAAATTAAAACGGATAAATACAAATATGCGCTTATTAATACTTTAATTGGTCTTGATTCTTTCTAGATTTTTCGTATATCGTTCCAACTAGAAACATAGCGAAACCAATTGACAACCATTAAGTTTGTACATTTTAGTAAGACAGAATATAAAAAAGCCGCAAGGCAGATGGTGCGAAAACGCGTATGGTACTATTTTGCATCCTTGTCCAGCCTTCGACATTTTTGTCCCTTTCACCCGATCTCTTTTTGTGTTTAGATTTTCGATTGCACATTCCTGTTTTCCTTATATTCACACAATGATTATTAATGTGTGTTTATCAACTTGACAGCATTCTGTTTTAACCTCCGTATATGTTCATGTTTATTTAAATTTAACGTTCAAATAAATGTAATTATTTTCGAAGTTACGTGATTCAAATGCATTGCAAATTACAGCCCAGAGTATGTAACGTGAGAATCACAAAATTTATTGAAAAAGTAATGAGGCACTGGTATCTGCCTCTTGTACCGATTTACTCTCGACGCGTGGCCAGACTGTGACCTTTTTAAAAAAGAAAGTTCTGCTTTCCCCTTAGAAAAACGACATTCAAATTTGCCTGACCTATCCATGGGGATTGACCTCAGATGTTGGAGAACTTGCAAGTCGAGCAAGCAGTCTAAAAAACAGTGTGTCGCGCATATTGGTTTCGTTTTGCTGGCGTGAACTTCCCCAGTATTAATTTAACACCATCAAACTTCTAACTTGTGATTAATAAGCAGTACTGCCCCGTTTTACAACCTCTGACGTCGCATTTCTCGGTGTGGCCAATATAACCTTTCAGACTCTCAGACTAAGTTTTAAGTTCGTTATCTTTGGGAGATAAGCATTATTATCCTATATAATTTAGGTTCACGATTTCGGATGTGCACTTTAATGTATTTCACCAACTTTTGGCCAAAGCAATGGTAGTAAAGGCATGTTCAACTTCCAAAGCCGTACCTAACTCAAAGTACTTTTACGTGCTCTGAATCAACGCATGGCAGTCGCATATTCGTAATCAGTAATACTTTCACTGCTTTGATTTTCTAGATCAACGGCCGAAGCCTCCACGTAAGTAGTTTAAAAATTAAAGGGAAAAAGTCACTGTACATTTTCTATTTTTTGTCGCAACCTGTAAAAGTATTGCTGCGTCACTCAGAGGTAGTTCGATATTTTTTGTGTTTTTTTTATTAGGATAAGCTCCTGAAGAACTTGCGGATTCGAGGTAAAATAGCGAATAGAAAGCACATTCGAAATTCTCCCGTTTTTCTTCATCTCTATAGCCTCCTATATTGGTGACGAGATATTTCGGTGGCTTCCTCTTATGGATTCTATCTGTGAAGTCAGGACTAAGTTTACCGGTCACCAGCGACGGTTCTGATGCTGCGTAAAAATCACGGTGGACGCTTTGTTGTCACCAAATTCTAAACTAACAACGTCCAATTCGATAGTCTGGCATTCTTATTTCCATTATTGAAATTAGAATTCCCTATGCTCAAGGCGTTACAGTAAGCGTTTGGCCAATGGTGGCAGGCCGGCCGCAGCGACCCTCTTGGTCGCGCACGTCGCCAATATGGTGAAAGCCTGCGCCATCCGCGCCGGAACCCGGCCGACAAAAATGAAAAAGAAGGAACAACCGAACATAGAAGCGGTATTGGGAGGCGAGCGCCGCCACATGTCCACTTTCCCAAACAACATGCCTCTTTTCTTGTTTTGTTTTTTTCACAAAAAACAACATAAACATAGTACGTTGTGTTACACCTTCCCCCCTTTCCCCCCACGACTCACACGCCTTTCCGAATTCCTCGGTGCATCTTTCTACCACCACTATTATCTCGGAGAGCACTAGGAGAGGAGCATAAGTCGTACAAAGAAAGTATGGAGGAAGCTGATCGGTTTTTGTTTTGTTTCACCCGCGAAATTTAGAAGGAAGGAAAGGAGGAGCAGCTTGCCTTACGGCACTTCTGTGGCGCTGCTAACAAGAAGCTGACTCCTCAGCTACCCCTCTTTTCTTACGGCAATTGGGCGGTCTATTGTTTGGGCGTGGAAGGCACAGACTTTCCGCTTATGTGTAGACACTGTCATCTCTTATATTAACAGTGCCAAAAAGCTGTCTGCTTTGACTCTTGATAGGCGATAACGCACACCTGAACTATTCGCAACTTTCACAATTTAAAGGAGGCGCACTGCCGTCTATCGAAATATCTACTAATCTGGATGTTCAACGTCGAGTAGCGGTACGAGGGTAGATCTGTGTCGAGTAGCGTATTTTCCAGTTAATAGGACGCGGTGTTTCTTTCGATAACGTTTTGTCGGTGCGCTTTAATGAACGACTTATAGACGGTTCCCCGGGCCACCCTATTCTAGCTCGGCTTCGTCAGCAGATGGCATACATGTATGCCATCTCCTGACGAAGCCGAGCCTCTCGGCGAAACTGTCGGAATACATACAATAAACTTGTAACGAGTCGTGCGTTGCTTTTTCTGCTAAATATTTATTTACATTATTTACACGTTGGTTCTATGAACTGTGGAAGTACGACATGGCTGCCCTGCTGATCACCCGAGCAGAAGTGCCCGAGCGCTCTTGGCGTCTTCTTCTTCATCCGCTGCTGTGGCTTATATGTGGTCGCTACACTACTCCCCCTTCAGTCTGTAGGACGTTTGTGGAAGAAAGAAATGAACTTTGCGTCGCGGAGAGTTGCTGTGGAAGTGAGTCATAGTAGTTGCGGACAGTTGGGTGGACTCCATGTGGGCAGGCTTGAGTCTGTCAATCGATATGGTTTGTCGCTTGCCGTTGATCAACACTTCGAAATATTTTGGAGTCTTCTTCGTGATTAAGTACGGTCCATGATAAGGAGGTTGAAGGCTTCGGCGAACAGTATCGTCTCTTACGAAAACGTGGCTTGTCTTGGTAAGATCCTTACTGATAAAAACTGGCCGTGGCGATCGCCCTCGTGGAGATGTTGGTCGCAGTTTTGACATGGTGTCTTTGAGCCGATGAGCATAGTTGGTTGGGTCCGGCGGAACCGCTGGGTCCATAGGGGTGAAAACATCTTGTGGAAGACGCAGGGACATTCCGTATACAAGCTCCGCAGGAGTGCATAGAAGTTCTTCCTTGAATGCCGTTCGCAGGCCCAGAAGTACTAGCGGGAGCGATTCTGTCCAATGAGGATTATCTTGACGCGCCATGATTGACGCTTTTAGCTGACGATGGAATCTTTCAACGAGACCGTTAGCTTGTGGATGGTAAGCCGTCGTTCTTAGTCGACTGGTGCCAAGAAGAGAGGTGAATTCGCTGAAAAGTGCCGACTCAAACTGCCGAACGCGATCTGTGGTGAGAGTGGCCGGCACGCCAAACCGTGAAATCCAGATTTGCATAAATCCTTGAGCGACTGCTTGAGCTGTTATGCTGCTAATGGGTAGGGCCTCTGGCCATCTGGTGAAACGGTCAATGGCGGTTAGTATGTATTTGTTGCCTTGTGATTCTGGTAGTGGGCCGACTATGTCTAGGTGCACATGCTCGAAACGGGTACTCGGAATAGGAAAAACACCTGGTGCAGTGTGCGTGTGCCGGTGAACCTTCGCACGTTGGCAAGGAAGGCAGCTGCGGGCCCAGTTTCGAACGTCAACGTTGATGCTAGGCCACTCGTAACGCGCGGTTATTAGCTTCTGTGATGCACGGATACCGGGATGTGACAGCGCATGGAAGGAGTCAAAGACCCGTCGTCGTAAAGCGATTGGAACGAAGGGTCGAGGGGCACGAGCTGACATATCGCACACCAAAGGGTGGGAGAGTCCAGGTATGGTGATCTCTCGAAGAACTAATGCACCTGGTGTAGTTCTGAGCCTGGTTAGTTCTTCGTCATTCTGTTGGTGTGCCAAAAGTGTAGCAGGAGTGAGGTTTGGATCATCCGATATTTGGGTGATAACGGCTCGAGACAAGGTGTCGCCAACAATGTTATCAGTCGCCTTTATGTGCCGAATGTCTGTGGTGAACTCAGAAATGAATGACATTTGTCGCAGTTCCCGAGGAGAGTGAGTTCCACTGTCTGGCTTGTGAGATTGTATGGCGCCTGCCAAGGGCTTGTGATCCGTAAAGATGTGAAATTGCCGAGCTTCCAGAAAATAACAGAAATGACGGATAGCGGAGTAAACAGCCAGGAGCTCACGACCGAAAGTGCTGTATCCGCGTTCCGTATTGGTTAATTTGCGAGAGAAGAAAGACAGCGGTTGCCATACACCCTTGTGGAACTGCTGGAGTACCGCTCCAAGGGCGATGTCAGAGGCGTCGGTGACAAGACATATTGGTGCTCCCGTTTTTGGATGATGAAGCAAGGTGGCACGTGCAATATGTTGTTTGATGCTGCCGAACGCTTCATTTGCGGCAGCTGTCCAGTTTAATGGTGCTGTTTTTACGGTTGGCAATATCTCTTGAAGAGGCTGAAGAAGCTTCGCGCATCCAGGGACAAAGCGGCGATAAAAATTTACAAGCCCGAGGAAACCCCGTAGGTCACGCGCCGTTTGGGGCTGGAGGTACTCTTTAATAGCCTTTACTTTTGAAGAGAGTGGACGAATTCCGTGACGATCAATTTGGTGGCCTAGGAATGAAACGCTGGACACACCTAAGTGGGACTTTTCTGGGCTGATCATTAAGCCGTGCTCATCCAATTTTCGAAAGAGACATCGTAAGTGGTCTTGGTGTTTTTGTTCGGTGCGACTTGCGACGAGAATGCCGTCTATGTAAGCATATACGAAAGGCATTCCTCTTAGGACTTGGTCGAGAAATCGTTGAAATGTCTGCGCAGCGTTCCTCAGGCCAAAGGGCATTCAAAGAAATTCGAAGAGACCGAACGGTGTTGTTATTCCTGTCTTGGGAATGTCCTCTGGAGCCATGGGAATTTGGTGGTAAGCACGAACAAGGTCGATGGTGGAAAAAATTACCGCTCGGTCGAGAATTGCTGTTGCGTCGTGTATGTGGGGTACTGGGTATCGGTCGGGTACGGTGGCTTGATTAAGAGCTCTATAGTCTCCGCAAGGACGCCAGTCACCTGGTGTTGATTTTGGCACCATGTGGAGCGGTGATGCCCACGGGCTAGAGGAGGAACGTATGATGCCCAGCTCCAGCATGTGGTCAAAGGCCTGTTTGGCAGTATAGTACTTGTCGGGAGGGAGCCTCCGGGGTTGAGCGTGAACTGGAGGGCCGGTTGTTTCAATATGGTGCTGGATGTTATGCTGCACGTGGGTGGTAAAGGTGCAGGGACGAACCAGGGATGGAAAGTCTCGCAGAACTTCGGCGTATGGAGAGTCAGAAACGGAGAGGAGAGGAGCAAGTCCTATGGACTGCAGTTTCGTCCGAACACCAGATACTGCCAGATGCGTTGTGCCATCAAAAAGACGGCGGCCGCGCACATCGACTAGGAGGTTGAATTTCTGCAGAAAGTCTGCTCCGAGAATGGGGTATTGCGTGTCTGCAACGATGAATACCCAACGGAAGATGCGACGCAACCCGAGGTTGATGGTGATGGTTCGCAGCCCATATGTAGGGATGGTGGTGCCGTTTGCGGCCTTTAGCTTCGAAGGTTGTTGGTTACCACGGTCTTGAAGGGATGGTGGTACCACCGAAACTTCAGCACCAGTGTCGACCAGAAAACGTGTTTTTGAGTCTTTATCGGTAAGGAAAAAGAGACATGGACGACTGTGTAACTGGCCAGCATCACTCGTCGTCCCTAGTAGCCGGCTGGATTGTTTCCCTTCTTCTGGCAGGTACATTTGCGTGCGTCAGCGCCGAAGGTGCGATGATACCAGCACTGTTGTGTGGAAGGGCTATGAGACTGACTAAATCGATTAGTCGGGTAGGGACTTGTCCGTCGGTGAGGTGAACGCGAAGATCGAAGGGCAGAGACCATCTCCGTGAGCTCGTCCACGCGGCGTTGAATGCTGCTGCAAAAATCAGCAGGGATTTTCTCTGGTTGTGTTACTTGGTTGACACCTGAAGGATTCGAAACGTCGATAATTCGATCGGCCAACTTCGCCAAGTCCTCTACGGTAGCGCTGTCAGCTGATGCCAACATCATGCGGACATCATTTGGAAGACGTTGGAGGAATAGATGACGGAATAATGTGTCGTCGATTGTGGCGTTAGCGAGCAACTGTTTCATCCGGCGGAGAAGCTGTGATGGTGTTTTATCTCCTAACTCCTCGGCAGTAAGCAGCCGCTGAAGTCTTCGTTGCTCCGAGAGGCCTGTACGACGGACGAGCTCGTCCTTAAGGACGTCGTAAGGGGTCACTGGATGAGGAGCGATGATGATATCGCGGACCTCAGCTGCATCTGTGGATGATAGTGCGCTCACCACGTGATGAAATTTTGTGTTCTGGTCAGTGATTCGCCTTAATGCGAATTGCGATTCCACCTGAGCAAACCATAATTGTGGATCTGCCGACCGCAAGGGCTGCTACCTGCGGTGGATCGACGGGGGCAGGTGCATTTGTTGCCATCTCGGTGCGTCTGGTTGCGATGTTCCTCGTCCGGGTCACCACTTGTAACGAGTCGTGCGTTGCTCTATCTGCTAAATATTTATTTACATTATTTACACGTTGGTTCTATGAACTGTGGAAGTACGACATGGCTGCCTTGCTGATCACCCGAGCAGAAGTGCCCGAGCGCTCTTGGCGTCTTCTTCTTCATCCGCTGCCGTGGCTTATATGTGGTCGCTACAAACTCCTAGCATAGCAACTCCGCAAGTACGGATCTCTGACTTAATACATTTTCCCGGTCCATTTGTCTCAAACTACTCTGCGTCACCTATATATAAATATACGTATATATATAAAGTGGCGGATGTTTACAGATCCTTTCGTTGATCTATAGGTAAAAGTAAGGTGCACGGACACAGCAGCCGTAGGAAGATAAAAATAAAATTCTAATTTAGTGGCGAAAAACGTCACGCAAGAAAAAAGAGTTGATGGGCCGAAAAAAATTTCTATTAGTTTACGGGAATAATAAAGGCTAGGCAAGAGAACGCTAGTTACGCGGGAAACAAACTTGTAAATGGACGGAATAAAAGTAAAAATTAAAACACAAGAACTGACAAAAATAAATTTTTAAATGAAAAAAAAATAAAGAATTAAAAATAAAAAAATGAATAAAATAAAAAAGGGGCCTGACATCCGTCAGGCCCGGACGTCAGGCGCCCTTCTTAATTTTATTCATATTTTTTTTGTTTTAATTCTTTATTTTATTTTTCATTTAACAATTTATTTTTGTCAGTACTTTATTTAGACGAGAGATACAGAGCTACCACGAGCAAGCCGTTGTCGACCTTGACGGCACACAATTTACCTGATTCGTCTGACGAGCCACAGAGATCGATGGGCACAGCACAGACCCGTACCCATGTAGATGGCCACTTGGATAACGAGTACACCACGTTTTCATACGTGCCTCCCTGTGATTCATGAATAGTGATATCACTTGCTTGCACAATGAGTAGCTGGCATCTTCCCTCCTCCTCTGCCTCCCCTCCTCCTTCCTCCTCCTCATCTGCCTCCCTCCTCCTCCTCTTCCCTCGTCCCTCCTCCTCCTCCTTCCTCCTCTTCCGTCATCCCTCCTCCCCCTCCCTCCTCCCCTCTTCCCCTTTTTCTCCTCCCTCCCTCTCCTCCCGCCTCCTCCTCCTTCCCTCCTCCATCCTCCTCTCCACCTCCCTCCTTCTCCGTCACGAAGGTCACGTCACTCGTGACCCTCGTGATGTCAGGTGTGACGTCATCATGGGAAATGCCCCATAACGCAAAGCGCGGGTACGCCGACGGCGACGGCCACGCCGCTCAAACCGGAAACGGGCGCCTAAGAGCAGCGCTCTAAAATCTTCCTTCGATTTTGTGCAGCTTTTTATCCATATACTGTTACTAGTCGGCTTACTTCGGTGTATTATCTCAGCAGCTTGCGCCGCATTCCATCGGAACACGAGGTTTCGGCGCTGAGTGAATTGTTCGCGGTGCTTGAAACTCAGTGCGCTTGTAACGCCCTGCAAACTAAAGAGGTATTTCGAGCACATTCCGGTGAATCGCACGTTGTGCATGTCTGAGTGTTTTTCAGATTATTAAGAAAGTTATAAATATCATTCATTATCTCTAACTTAAGCTTCTTTTAATTGTAGTATAACTAATTCGTTGTGTCGGTAATTAAAACAAAAATCTTCGCTACTAATATCACTGCCTTCGCAAAGGTTTCGTACTGCTTGGGCTTATCTTCAGTAAAACAGTGACAGCAAAAGAAGCGCGAGACGTCTGCATGTTAAGCATCGCTCAGCTTCACAATTAGTCCGACAGCTGATGACACAGAGATCCGATGGAGCCAGTTAAGCTGAGCCAAAAGCGCTTCAACGTGGCGCCTGTCGTCTTTGTGGGTTTGCTCATACACAAAATTGCGTTTGAAGGCTTTTGTGTGTGTGTCCTTTCGGCAGGAAGCGGCTGCTTGCGCTACGCCGCGCTCCTTCGCACAGCCCGCAGCAGCGCGCCGCACGTCTTCGCTTACGGAGCGTCGCATGAGACCAATCAGAAGCCGAGAAAAGGAAAGGAGGGTCACATGCTTGCCCGCGCCCGTCAGCGACACGCACCCGGTTCCCCTGTAGGGAGACGGGAGCTTGCTTTTGTATGTTGGGGGCCGACCAATTGGGACGCTGAAGCAGCAGGTTTTTCCAATAGAATAGATTGTTGGGCTAGTTGGTTTTGGAACTTGGAATACATTTTAGCGCTCAAAAACAAGAACAAAAAGACAAGAATCAGACACCACAGTGCGCACTGTGGTCTCTGATTCTTGTCTTTTTGTTCTTGTTTTTGAGCGCTAAAATGTATTTCAAGGTTTTTCTAAGTCTGCGATGGCTCAAGCAAGGCAGAAGTCGCGGACGCCAGCGGGATTGCCTCGACATTGGCCACCTCGACGCTGTCGCGAGGCGCCGCCACGTTGCCGTGCATATCGCTTACCGTTGGCGAGCCGCAAGCGACGATAGCAAGTTCTTGTCGGCTCTGGACTTCTGTCGACTTCGTCTTAATGCAGCTCTGTGCACAAGCTTGGCGTAAAACCTGTTCGCAACGTTCCTTATCGCTTTCAAACACATCGCCTACAGACGCAGATGTGTACATCGGCGTTAAACTTCTAAGCAAAACGTACCGCTGCCCCCCGACAACGTTGAAACAAGCCTGACGCACGATGGCGTAGGCATGCACCATGGATATTGAACGACCTCCTCATCGCAAATATACTCGCTTGCCTCGTACTTTACACGATTTAAAGTAAATTCTGCTTATTATGTTACTTCTGCAATTGACCAATACAGCAATAAGCAGCCGAATAGTCGCAATAATTACAACCTCCCACCCGGATCCCATTTTGGCGCCGCTGTCAGGCTAGAAATCGACTCCCTTGCGCATATGGGGGTTAACAATGATTTCGCGAATATAAATAAAGCCTAAACGTTGCCCGCACACACGTAGGTGTCGCACCGAGAAAGTCAAGTGACGTGCACATGGGTCATCTAACCTAGAATTGGCTAAACTATAAAGGCTGCGAAAAAAAAAAAATTCTTTCCACTTTGGATATTTTAAAGGGAGAAAAAAAATAAACCATTCACATAATCGTCTTCAACGCTCTGTCAACTTTGCCGAAGGGGGTGCGGGACGCGTTTCGAGCACGGGCATTCGAGCACTTTTGCGGATTAAGAGACACCACGTATGCGACTCGGCATGTCGGCCATGGTAAAACAACGCAGAAAAGTCGTATACCTAAAGTGAGCTGCCTGTTTTTGTTCGAGGCTATCTCTCGCTGGGATTCTAAAATAATTTGTGCATTTTTCAGGTAACTTCACACTCATCTGCTCGTACGATTGCCTCAAGTATCCACCGAAGTTGCCAGTTCTGTGCACAGATTACGTGCACCTTCGACTGCACAACAGCAACGAGAGTTACCATCCGGACACCTTTGCCTGGGGTGACAGCCCGCCGTGTAAGAAATTTAAAACTTCCTTCACGTTATACCGAGAAACGCTCTATATCGCTTGACGACATTATCGTTGAAGCATCAAGTGTCCTCCATGAAGTAGCACCCCGATGCCTCAAGCGCGAGTTCAAACGAACTGACATTATACACGCAACAGTTTATAGAACTCTTCGCTGGCCTACTCCGGCAACCCCGTATCACTTGGGGGGGGGGGGGGGGGGGGGGGGGATGATACGCGATTGCGCACCGGCTTTTGGGTGTAACGTTCGACTGCATACACGGCGAGGCATTCACGTTGCGAACTTAAGGTGTATTTATATCTCCTTCTCCCTCAAAAATGCACTAATGCGAAATCATACACAAAGTAAACCGAAACGACCGAGAATGACAAAGTTGTTAAAGTGTTCGTGCCATGATTTTAGCACTCGTATTAACCAGACGTGCCTGCTCAACCGCCGCGTGTCTTCGTCATCGATTAAAAGAATCACATGGCAGATGGTAATCACAGCTAAGTAAGCACTCGGTATTCACCTACCATGTTTGGGGCGTGGTCGCCCTTAGCGACATAGAAGGCGATAAAAAAATTATAGCCAGGGGACGGCTAGTTTAGCCAGTGTTTAGCGGGTGAGTAGTGGCTCAGCGCTAGAGATGTAAAATTTCATAAAATTTTGAACGGCGTGAAAAAAATATGTTTTCACAGGTTTTTTTTTTTTTTTTTTTTTTGTAAAATCCGAAGAATTGTGACAAAGAGGGTTACGCACAGAACTGTGAAAAACCCGACACATTTATTTCGCTAACACTAAAAACGAATTTAATGCTTACATTACTGCACCACAAGAGTCCCAGGCTCCAGCAGAGCTTCCGGTTTCAAAATTTAGTCATGATTTCAAGTCAAGGCATTGATTTCACATCAAAGCATCAAGATTGACAGTTATATCAGTCCGTGTCCGTTAAATCGGAATCATCTCCACTTGACGCGTCAATGCTTCGCTCTGCAGCAGACGAAGCCTTCCGGACATTCAGGTTTGAGTGCACGTACACAAGTTGTTTACGCGATCCCCTACGAGCCTGTTGCGTAGCTTGGTGTGTACATTTCCAAACACGAACCAGTTTCTTTCACATACCTCGAAAGAAGGGGGAACCTGCAAAACGCGAGAGGCGAGGGGACTCAAGGGTTGGTTGAAGCAAAGTCCTTGCCACCACGTAGATGTATCCAGGGGCTTCGCAGCCCCCAAACTCGTTTTGACCAAATTCCCTGGCAAGTTCTTTATTCTGCGACGTTCGACACAAATTTCCCGACGTAGAGAGAGAGGTACTCTGCTTGTTGGGAAATGCAGTCAAACGTGAGCACTATCTGCGCGTCACCAAGGGTCTTGCCACAGTACCTTGGGTCTAGGAGATTAGCAGCGATGTGAATGGGTCGTACACAAACTCCTTACGCCCGCTGATTACACGCATTATGTCAGACTGTTCTTCTTGCGTCAAGGTGCTAGATTCCAGCTTCGCTGTGATCTCCCCTTTAATGAAATGAAAGACTTCCAAGACGTCGGATAACAAGGCCTGGTCAGATTCGAGCTTAGTAATCGCTGAGTAGACTGGTGTCACCAAGTCCAAGCAGCTGCGAAGGTCTTTCCAAAACACATCCTCATTCCAGATGGCCTTGCGTATCGGTTTGGTCACCCCGATATCCTCCATGATTACAGTCGCTTGCAGTGCTTCCTTGTTGTTGAGAAATCTTTGCAAAGAGAGGGTGAAGCCGCCCCATCTTGTCTTGCTAGCCAATTTGAGAGATGTAATATTTCCTTTGCCGTACCTTGACTCCTGTTTTTGCTGGAGCACAGCAGCAACTAAGTGAGTTTATTTCACATAGTTGATTCTTTTCCTGGACGTCTCATAAATTTCCTCCAAAACTTTCAGGTGCATGATATCGTTGAGGAGCAGGTTCAGTCCATGGGCTGCACACCCAATGGTTGCAATGTGTGCAAATTTATACACAACTTTTTTACATGTTGCCTGCATACTACTCGCATTGTCGGTGACTAGGGCAACTACCTTATGGAGTTGCAGAGAGTCAATGACGTTAGAGATCACGTTCCTGATGATGGCCGCAGTGTGCCGGTTAGGGGCAGTATCGAGCGATTTGAAGAAAACAGGTTTCGGTGTAGCGACAACAAAGTTCACGATAGACTCTCTGCGGATGTTGGTCCACCCATTTGTGAGCACGGTAAGGCACGTTGTGTTCATCAGAGTCTCCTGCACGTCAGTTCTTGCACGCTCATACTCAGCGTCAAGCAGGCAGCCGCTCAAAACGTAACGGCTAGGTGGATTGTATGAAGGCCGAAGCATCTTGAAAGCAGCGAGCCAGTGCTCGTTTTCCGCTAAAAAGAGTGGCGTGTTCGTCGCGCACATATCCCTAGCCAAAGCTTCATCAATTTTTTTTTTTGTTTGCATTTCAGGTGTTATTTTGTCAACGAAAGAGGAAAGACTTGCGGATTTTTTAACTGAGATGGTTTCCACTGAGATACCGGTGCTTTGGTACTCATTGATGAGGCCGCCGACGAGCTCCCAGATTGTTTCCTTTCAGCTGGAATGTCGTACAGATTCTTCACCTCCTGTGGGCACTTTTTGCAGGACAACAGATGTTTCGTGATGCGTGTAGTAGTGGGGAAACCATGCGACACATCACAGTACTTGCAGAATGCTTGGACCTCTTTCCCCGCGAGCGAGTCACACACGTTAAAATGTTTCCAAACGTTAGACCGCGGACGTACCATAGAGGACGGTGAAGCACTGCTGCTCTATTCTTCCTTGCACGGGCAAGGCTTCCGAGACCTGGTGTGGACACTTGGCGAAGACGTTGGCGGGAAATCTGAAGGCTTGACTGGCAAACGCCGAGGTCAAATGCAGCGTTGGCAAATCACGGCCGCCGAATTTCTCGCCGCCCTCTTCGCCAAGCTCCGGCGCAGTGGCGAAGCGATGCTGGGTTTCTTGCGACACCGCCAGATAGCGCCACATCCCCCCCCCCCCCCCCCCGGGCAGCACGCGGCAGCGTCTCACAATTTGAGAGCTCAGTTGTTTTCTTTTCAATTTTATCCTGGTTAAAAAAAAAAAAAAAAACTTTTTTTCCGAAATTTTTGATGTTTCTTTTTTTCAACCACTTACATCTATACTCAGCGCTAGTCACCCGCTAAACATTAATTCTGACCACCACCGCTATCTAAACAATCATAGTCGGTTACGGGTTGAGGGTGCAGGGGAAACTCCTGCCACCCTTTTCCCCCTTAGCGGAACGAATGCCGGAGAGGAGGTGGCCTCCTCTCCTTCGTTTACACCGCTAAAGTGGGAAGAGGTGGGAAACGCTTCCCCCGAACTTGGAACCTGTCACCAACTATAGCCTCTTGGAACGCTGGGGTACACCTCTAGAAAGAATCGGAGTAGAAAATGTTGTTGAAATATACTTGTTGAGTCGACAGAGGATACCGCTGAATCGATCTCAGCAAGGCTCTAGACGACGAGGGAGCTCGCATTCGCTGGCTCTTTCATATTTGTTCATGCCGCGGGCAATGCGGCTTTCCTGTTTCTCCCTTGAGTTTTTCTTTTTTTGTATCGTTTTTTGGACGATTCGTCTTTAGATATAACATTTTACTTCTAATAATTTATATTTAAATATGTGTTTTTACGAGAGGAAACCGCCATTCACACAGTGGTGTTTAAGTACGCGCATGCGTGACCTGTCGTGTGATGGATCTTCCGCATTTCACTCATAACTAGGTAACCACTTGCCTACTTCTTGCTCATGAGTACACCAGGGTCTAGTGACTGCTTACCTCGCGACGTCAAGAAAAAGTTGAGTAACAGTGCAGACTTTAATGTACAGAGGTTTCGGAAAGCGTCTTTCCTTTCTCTATGTGTATACGACCGCGACTACCTTTAAGAAAAAGCGCTAGTTAGCCCGTGAATAAAGCAGTAGGAGTTTAGCTTTAGTTCCCGAGAACAAGTGGCGCAGGACGCATTTTTCGAATGCTCAGCGTCTACCACAAGCTCGTCGCCTTCCGTGGTGCTTTAGCTGCTCGGTCACGCTCAAAAGTTTACGAGACTCGGAAGCTTCGACGAAAGAAGGAAGCAATTGCGCTGGAGTTGGGACAAATCGCCGACCTCCCCACTGCCCTCATCTTATCAGTGGCTGTAGCGCGCGAAAAAAAAAGGGGCACAAGATCAAGAATACAGCTGGTTGTGAGGTGCGCAGGGCACCTTTTAGCTATGGGTTCTAATATGGCTGAGATACTGCCACATTACGCAAAAGTCGCAGGAGTCTTTTGGACTAAAGTGTACTGAGCTCCGATATTTCAAAGCGTGCAGGCCGACACTTGACGTATATTACATTAAAACGACGGACCTCTCCAAATAGCGGAGAGATTCAAAATGCCGAAAATTAAAATGTTGAATCATGGAAACGCCGGAAGTCTAAACACGGCAAAATTAAAAACCGAGAAAGCAAAACGCCGAAAAATCAAAATGCCGAAAGGTAAAAAAGAAAAAAACGAGATGTCAATTGACCGAAACATACCGGTGAAGGGATTGAGAATAACACAATACGACGTTCAATACCGACCCCTCCGGTTCCCTTGAAAAACCGGAAGATACTATTTTTTTTGTCACATAGGAACAAATTTGTTATTTATTCCAGTTTAAACATAGATAGCATGCAATTCCTCTCAAAAAAAACAAAACAACAACAGGAAGTCTTTATTTCCTGGTTTTCTTTCCCCATTTCCCATCATAGTTTTGTCTTGTGAGAAGAGTGATTTCAGACACGCACTCTTAGAAATAAGGGTATCGATAGTCCTACCTAAAGGGTGGAACGGTCTTGTAACCTATGTTCCTCTAGAAACGGAGAAACGTTCGTCCCTGAAGCAGGGGAGCAAATAGTTCTTCCGTCGCCTGTATCTCATTATGGCGGCTCTGAATCGAGCAAATCGAGCTCAATAAGGTTCAATGAGGACGCCATGTCTCTTGTACTTGACGAGAGGAGCAACAAATAAAAGCTTAACACGAGCATTCCGGAAACTGTGTTTATTTCCGAAGCCATAATCTCCCCGAAGGTACAGAAACTTGCGTTTCGAAAGCAGTTACTCAGTCTTCTCGTCGTCGGCACTGCGATGTTAAACGGAGACAACCGATACCCAGTTACTTCGCGCACTTTATGTCTTACCTTTGCTGTTTCTCGAGTTACAATTCCTTCGCCAATCACAATTCACGGAGGAATGGCAAACCAATCCGCGAAACCAAAAGCCGCTCTCAAAAGAACGAACTCGAAGCCGCTATGGCCGCTGTTTATCGCGTAGCGTGAGAGAAGATTAAATCGCTTGCCACCAGATGACAGGGTCAAGCAGAGTAATTGCAAGTAGCTAGGCAAGGTGGCGCTAAGTACCGCCCAAGGCATGTTCTACAAAAAAATTTTATTTCCTGAGGCCACCATTGCGCTTCGGGATCTTTACACAGATGTAGACACAGTAAGCAAACTACAAGCATCACGTTAACATACATCGAGTGCATACACGTACATGGCACATACAAACATCCAACAACGGCACCCTAACCCGAACACTACACCCGAGCTCTGCGTTTCCGTCTTTTATACTCCTAGTTTTGAACGTACGGATTTTCTCGGTGACTGCCTAAGCAATAAAACAATATTCCCAGCATGTTGATTTTTTTCCAGCAATGTCATACCTCTGAGAGTATTTTAAGTGGCTCAGGGGATGAATCTCTTATTAAAAAGTAAACGCTCGATCATGCCATAATTATTTAAAAGCCAATTAATCAATCCGCTCCAATGCGGTTCGAAGCCATGAGTTTGTTTCCCCGCATGGCACGGCACGTCGTAGCCTGTATTTCTATTGAAGTGTTTGTTTTTCTATTTGTGCAGTTCGCGGATGGCTGCAATAGCCGTCTTGAATTAATCTCTGTAGAGCGGATATTCACTCAGCTGGAAGTGATGCTTCACGGGCAGAGAAATCGTTTTTCGATCAACTTGAATGCTGTCAAAGCCGCGACTTGCGGCAGGTGTTAAGTGTTCGGAGCTACGCCTTGGCGAGCTCGAAAACGTCTAGTGCTCATTCCAGCGCGCCACTTGGAGGACAGTTTCTCCAGGAACCGCAGTATATTAAAACAGCAAAATAAAGAGTAGCTTTTTTTCGATTTTACCTACTATTCTTTTTTAATGCTAAAATTCTACACTGTAAATATGTGTACTTTCCGTCATAGTTTCGTACTGTTCAGTACTTTTCCCAGAGCGCAATCGCTCTTTTGGAGGAGACAACCGACAGCCACATTGGCCACTGTACGATAGGAGCTTGCTGTTCAGACCAGCGTTCCAACATGACTATCCGCACGTCCATCGATTGCACCTAATCCCTCAAGTGGTCTTAAACTTTTTAATGTAAAGCGGAATGTCAACCGACAGTCACATTGGCCACTGTGCGATAGAAGCTTGCTGTTCAGACCAGCGTCTCAACATGGCTATCAGCACGTCGGTCGATTGCACCTAATTCCTCAAGTGGTTTTAAACTTTTGAATTTAAAGCGGCACTAATGCCCGAAAACATTAAAAACGAGCGTGCTAATAAATATTCTTAAACATTCGGAAAGAATAAACAGAAATTCTGGACGAAAACAGACGCATACAACTCTGTCAACTCTCAACGACATTTATTTCGTCTCCGTTCAAACGACGGCCTTCGAGCAGGTTCAGGGGAGAGAGTAGAGAAGGAAAAGGGGGGGGGGGATGAAAGAGGAGGAGGGGGAAAAACGGGTTATTTGTGGCCGCCTTCCCTTAAAGGGGCCCTGCAATCATATTTAAGCGTCTGCATTTTTTGCGGTGTCCACGTCTCTTGGGGTTCGGGCAAGCCAGCGGGCACGGATAGAGTGACTAAATATCAATTCGTCCTATTTTAACCGGACGACGCGGAAACCTCCTCCACCTTCGAGGGCGACTCACGTTGGCGAAAGCGCGCGAAATGTGACGTCTTTGGTCCTGGGCTTACTACTGGCCAGAGCCGCTAAAAGCTGTTTTTTTAGTCGAAATACAAAATATACGTGTCGCGAACCGTATCAGTTTTGCATGAAACTAGTTTTTGTTCAGTATTTTAGATAAAAAAGGAACAAATGCAGTTTATAAAGTACGGAAACAAGAAATGACCCGTCGACATACCCGCCACCAAGCGGCGGAAAAAACGGCGCATACTAGAAAGGGCTAGTGGGATGAGGCCCCCTACGAACGGCGAGCGTAGAAAGGTCCCGTATGTACGCGGCGGCGCTGCGATCGTATACCCGCTCGAGGATCCGACCGGTTCCGAGCGTTCCGAAGGCCTTCAGCGCGGGCTTGGTTGGCGATTTGGCCATTTGGCGGTATGGCAGCGCGAAGTAGCTCCCGTTCTGAACTAATCTTTACCCCGTGTTTGCTGTCGTTTGTGGCCAATGACGTGTTATGCCGAATTAGTCTTTATTCGCGCAGCAAATGGAATGCGAGCCGCCCTGGCCGCCCGCTTCATACAGCCTATCCAACGCATGCTTTAGTGGCGCCCTCTCGAGCCGTCGACACGGTGTGCGGCAGCCGTGAACGCTCGATGAGCCCTCTACCCCTCCTCTAGTTCACGGCCACTCAAGCTAGGACTCACGACGTCATGAAGGAGGTTATTTTTTGCTTGTTTTTGTAATTCTAATTTGCCTATAACTTTTAAAATAAAGCGAAATTTAAGAAAAAAAAGTTTTATTAAGTTACTACGTTCAGTGCGCTCAGGTTCGGTGCAAATTAAAAACCAGTAAAAAAGTCATTGCAGGGCCCCTTTAAGGCCTCTGGTCCCTTCCGCCCAGTTCGGGACGGAGGAATTTCATGTCCTTGTCGTTAAGGGCCAGAGAAGCCGAAGCAACGTTAGTGACCGAGCTCTTAATAGCGTACGATTCGGCGACTTCCCTGCCAAATCCCTGCCGGTGTCCCCCCAATACGCGCGTACCTTCGTATCTCGGCACCTTCCGGTCTGCCCTATATTCTCCCCGTCACATGAAAAAGGGATGGTATAAACTACCTCCTTCCTACACTTAACAAACTGCTGTCCGTGCTTTTTGTTGCATTGGGTCACGGAGGGTGGGGTATTTACCATTCTGCACATTTGTTGAAGCTTTTGCTCGCAGCTAAACACTACCGCTACCTCGAAGCGAGAGGCGAGTCCCTTAAGGCGAAGCGCGGTGTTGTGCGAGTAGGGGATAACTGCAAAACGTTTTTTTGCGAGTAACAGGAGCGGCTGACGGTGCCCGGGAGGTGGTGTTCAGCCTCTTTAGGGTATTTGCCACTAAGTCTTCAGGGTACCCTGCCCTCCTTAGCCTCTCTGTCTGTAGACGCACGCTGTGCGAGGTGAGATGGGGGCGCGACCTGGTTCCAGAGGAGTTTAGGAGTGATTTCACGAGACCCCGTTTTACTGTTTTGGAGTGGGCACTCGTGAAGGACAGGACCGGCCTTTGTATGCGCTGTCTAAACTCCCAGCATATCCCAACAGGGCGCATCTTCAGGTGCAGGTCCAAGTATTGAAGACCGTCTTCAGACGGGTCTTCTCTTTTCAAGAAGAGGCTGGTGGGGCTCGAAGCGAAGGCCTCAATGACAGACTCGGGAGGGGTCTGCCCGGTGTCCCGCTTCGCAGCACTATTTCTGAAAACGGATGCTGGCAGAAGAACTTGGCCACTTTCCTCCTCTGAAACTTGTCGTCCCTGACACTCTCCCAGCCTTTCCGTGTTAGTAACTCCCCTGAGTTGATAACCCATCTTGAGATCCTGCATGACTCTCCTACACCACTAGCAATGTTTTCTTTGGACATAGAGGACATGTTCTACAGTCTAGACAACAAGTTTCTACTCGAGTTCCTGAACAACGCCATTCACGAGCAAGGAGCCTGCAAATTTCAGAATTCGTCAGGAATACCTGTTAGCGGTTGCATTTCTCTCCTTAAGTTATACCGTCGCTCGACACTGGTGGAATACGAGGGAAACGTTTACATTCAGAGGACCGGCGTATGCATAGGCTCCAGTCTGGCCCCTGTGTTGAGCGAGATTTTCCTGATGTATGTAGACCGGGCTATTAGGAGCCGAATGGAGGAGACCGCACCGGAGAGCCGGGTGTTCCGCTATATAGATGATTATCTGATCGTGCGCCCAAAGCAGACCCCTCCCGAGTCTGTCATTGAGGCCTTCGCTCCCCCTCCTTCGCCTCTCCTTCAAGAGAGAAGACCTGTCTGAAGACGGTCTTCAATTACTTGGACCTGCGCCTGAAGATGCGCCCCGATAGGATACGCTGGGAGTTTAGACAGCACACACAAAAGCCGGTCTTGCACTTCACGAGTGCCCACTCCAGAACGGTAAAACGGGGTCTCGTGAAATCACTCCTAAAATCCTCTGGAACCAGGTCCTGCCCCCATCTCACCGCGCACAGCGTGCTTCTACAGACAGAGAGGCTAAGGAGGGCAGGGTACCCTGAAGACTTAGTGGCAAATACCCTAAATAGTCTGATCACCGCCTCCCGGGCACCGCCAGCCGCTCCTGTTCCTCGCAAAAAACGTTTTGCAGTTATCCCCTGCTCGCACAACACCGCGCATCGCCTTAAGGGACTCGCCTCTCGCTTCGAGGTAGGGGTAGTGTTTGGCTGCGAGCAAAAGCTTCAACAAATGTGCAGAATGGTAAATACCCCACCCTCCGTGACCCAATGCAACAAAAAGGACGGACAGCAGTTTGTTAAGTGTAGGGAGGAGATAGTTTATACCATCCCTATTTCATGTGTGTGTGTGGGGGGGGGGGGGGAGTATATAGGGCAGACCGGCAGGTGCCTAAATGACCACCTGAGGGAACACTCGCGGGAGGTGAGCGACCCCCCGACGACTCCATGCATCCAATAGTCATACACCGTATGACGTGCGGCGGTTGTACGCCCAGATACGAAGGTACGCGCGTATTGGGAGGACACCGGCAGAGATTTGGCAGGGAAGTCGCCGAATCGTACGCTATTAACAGCTCAGTCACTAACGTTGCTTCGGCTTCTCTGGCTCTTTCCGAGAGGGAGATGAAATTCCTCCATCCCGAACTGGGCGGAAGGGACCAGAGGCCTTGAGGGAAGGCCGCGATTAACCCGTTTTTTCCCCCTCCTCCTCTTTTTACCCCCCCCCCCCTTTTTTATTTTCTGCTCCCTCCCCTGAACCTGCTCGAAGGCCGTCGTTTGAACGGAGACGAAATAAATGTCGTTGGGAGTTGAAAGAGCTGTATGCGTCTGTTTTCGTCCCGAAATTGTGTTCATTATTTCCGAATGTTTAAATGCCCGACAGTTTACGTCACCTCATCTTGTTGCTACACCACTGGTACGCGAACACGTGGTCACATCGGCGATCATTCCAGTCTTCTCTTCACAACCTCCAATACTGCCATCACGTTATTGCTGCTATGGGTTTGCTTTCGGGTTTGTTTTCACGTATTACCCGTCATTTCAAAGAGTCGTCCTGTCTCGTCAGGCTTTACACATCGATTGTGCGTTCAAAACTGGTGTTTGGCTCTGTAGTTTGGAACTGTCTAGGTGTGACCAACTCTGGTGGCCTAGAGCGTTTGCAGAGAAAGTTGGCACGCATTATTTACGACCGTTATTACGGCCGCCGGCGTTTTTTGAGCTACGAGTGCATGTTAAATCGACTCAACTTGCAATCACTAGAGGCGCGTCGCTGTTTTTGTGAGTATGTATTTTTGCATAAAACTGTGCTTAGTAGATTACGTTGCCCTAGGCTTGTTTATCTGCTTTTTATACATGTCTCCCGAGTAAACCGTCGACACCACAACATGTTTTACGTGAAAACTTATCTTCATTTTCCATGGTTTCACGAATTCAGAGCTATCTTAATGAACTGAGCGCGGTGGTTGACGTTTCAGGGAGTGAGTGGGATTTTATACGCGCACTAACCATTCACATTTACTAACATCAGTGTTCGATTTTTATATGTGTTCTGCCATTATGTGTACCTGTTTTCTTTTTTCTTTTAAAGTGTATTGAGGCCTCGGCAGTTTCTGGACATAAGACAAACAAACAAAAAATAAAAAATAAAAACAAAGTTGCTGACACGCAGAAATACAGTACCACGTTGAACGCCGGTCGGCACTCGGCATTGGAAAACAAAACCGAACTCAGCTCGGAAGGCACCCAGGCAGCCGGCAGCAAAACCTGCCTGTCTTGGACGCAGTTCCTGCGATTTCCATAACGTCGAAAACGTCGACACAGTTCCGCGTGGTTCCGCCACTGTAGTTCCACGTTGGTCCCACAATTCGGAGACGGCCATCTTACCCAGTGAACGCAGCGCTGCTGGCACTGCTCCAGAACTTGGCTGTGTCTAGCGGCTTCGTTTGCTCGTTTGATAAAATTAGTTATAAAAACTTCAATGCAACCGAAATGTTCTGCACGTTTGGACTAGAAGACAAAATTACAAGCGGCCTTCGCTGCCGCTGAAGCTTAATCAACTCAACAACATTTATTAAACAACGTGCGCGACGTGCTCGAAAAACGAAATCGAAAGAAGATGAGTCGGGAGGGCGAAAGCTTTCTCCCGTCTGCCTCGAGAAGGAGGAAAACGTCTCGTTCCTCCCTTCTCGTGTGCGCTTGGGGGTGCGTCAGAATAAAAGGGAGGAAGACGCGCCGTTGCTACCTTTTTCCTCCATTTTTTGTTAGAGTGCATGTAGGCCTCCCACAATTCTTCAGAGGCAAAAGCGAAAAACGTGGTAAGCTGCCTCACCTTGATCATGAAGCCATCCACATCCTCTGGAAGAGCACTTTCAGTCCTAACTTCTGTACTCTCCTCCATATTGACTGGCACAGGTGGAACATGCAACGATGCACGTTTGACGACAGGAGAAGTGACCGAACTCTGTTCATTTTTGCCAATTAAAGGTCCATGCTCGCCAAAAATGTAGCCTGCATTTGTTTTTGTTTTGTTTTTTTGTGGAAGAGGGGAAGGGTTGAGGTGGTTAGAGGTTTATGGCTCGGGGCGCGGAGGGGGAAGGGGGAGGGGTGGGGGTCAAAATGCATATGTACATTATACGGTCGGCTCGAATTCGAGTTGGGGGGGGGGGGGGGGGGGGTTGGGGGGCGAAGCCACATAAGCCTTCAAAGTACAAGTTTAAGGCCGGCACCGCAATTAAGCACTTCTTCGGAGAGGACGTCGTACGCCACTTTTGTTTGTCTCGCCACGAGGCAGTAGACGAGAGGATGCACGCGACCACGGGCAAGACAATGTATTGTGTGCATATGTTCCAAGAGCGTTGACACGGTCTTAACATGCATCATGTTAAGACCGCGGAAGGCGTCTGTCAGTTTGTCAGCACCAGGAAGAGAGGGAAAGGTTGACGCATGCTCACGTCAGCGCTTCGGACAAATGGGAGCGCCAAACGGAACAACTGAGAAACGAAAGACACCGCCGGGTTTTCGTCAAAACGAGTGTTCTAATGCTAACGCCGTAGAAAAACTTGCTATCATTATTCTGATGCCACCGGGAAGCAGAGAATGTATCGCGCGTGTATTATGCCAGCGTTATGATTTGCTATGCTCGGTTGCGGGAAGCTTTGGGTGGTTACGGATGTGCTGCACGCACGACACTCTTGCGATCTCTGGGTTTATTGTAATGATCAAGACAAGTTTAATTTGTTTCAGGCGTTCATTCAGTGTGTCACGAGCACGGAGCATGTTTTAATGATATATTTTCTACGGGTGTGTGCCTCTTTACTGGGTGCGTGTAAGGCAAGGTCTTGAACTTGAATTGCACTTGGATTGTAATGGGCCACTTTTTTTAACTGAAATACTCGCGAGGGCAGGAAGGTTATCATGCCCTCCACTCTATCATTTGGCTTTTGCCTGAAGTTCTGACGTGATACGCCCGCAGTGCCATCTCTTCGTTCGTTGTGATACACCCCCTGATGTGTGTCCCCGGGAGGAGCTACGCTTTTCTAAAAGCAGCTTCGCGCGCCGAAGGTCGCATGCGGGGCTAAGTATGCTGAACGAAGTATAACTCGCCGTCGACAATCGCCTGACGTCTACACTCCCTTTCACTTCAAGTACGATTACAATTGATGCCACGATTCGATGGGGTCAATAAAGTAGTGTCCAAATGTGCACCGTCACGACGCTCATCGTCTGGGAACTTTAGTCATCACCGTCTAAACTAATCATGCAAAAAAAAGCGCCGTGATCCAGAAAGTTTTTTGGGGGGATTAATTTAGTCTGCGATGGCAAGCGCGCATAAAAAGCTGGTGCCGTGACGATGCACTTTTTGCACTGCTTGATTGTCTCCATCGGATGCACACATCAGCTGTGATTGGATTTAAGTGTAATTATGTTGAACGAAATAATACTCGCCACCTACGATCACCTGCGAACTTAGTATGCTGGAATAGGTATGCCAAAAATGCCGCCTGCGAAGTAAGTATGCTGGAATACATACGCCAACTGTTGACTACGAACTAACTATGCTGTACTAAGCATGACTCGCGGCCGGCGATTGCGTGTGGTCCAAGTGTGCTCGACTCAGAATAACTCGCATCCGACGTTTGCCTGAGGACAAAGTATTCTATGGAATACGTTTGCATCACAGCCAACGGTCGCCTGAGCACAAAGTGTCCTGGGAGTATGACTGGCCTCCGCATAGCCACCTGTGGGTTATGTAAACTGGACTAAGTATGACTCGCCGCCGACGGTCCCCTGCAGACAAAGTATATTGGACTAAGTATAGCCCACCAGAGCCTATAGCCCGCGGACTGAGTATGTTAAGCGCCGACTGTCGACTGCATACTAAGAAGGTTAAGTGTAACTCGCCTCCGATCGTTGTCTCCAGGCTAAGTATGCTAGGCACAGTATAAGTCGCCGTAGACGTTTGCGTGCTTCTGTAGGCAACCGTCAGCGGCAAGTAATACTTACCTTGCGCTCTCATTCATCTTCTAATTGTGGCTCAGAGCAAAGATTCTCGATTCTCGCTGAGCTCCTTGGTGAATGTCTCCGTTTTAGGTTGTGTGTTCCTGATTATGATCACGTATCAACTGTTATTAGTAATTATGTGCTTTGGATGCTTATGCATTGCGTGCGACGGGTTATGGATCCTTCACGTTGACTTGGCCAGTGTGTAACGCTTTCTCGCCACTCCCGAGCGTTACACTTATTTCTGAAATCCAACCCAACAACATATTTGTGCTAAAAGACCAATCGAATTATCTTAAATGGACTTGCTAAAAAAATGCGTGTCCATGCCACAACCTTTTGCGTATGTTAAAGAACGGTACGGTTGAATGGCCAACATTTATTTTTAATGCTGGCACCCTATTCATGGTATGTATACTATTTGTTTCTCTTTTTACAGATGACGAGCCTGAATCACCAAGTACGTGTTCCAGAATTATTATTCTTATATGTAATTTTTTAGCAAGCTTAATGTCTGACGTGTGACTCAGATAATAAAAAAAAAATAATGATAAATCATATTGTTAAGAATAATTTTATGATTATTATTTTAGAGTGCACATGGACAACCGCCGGTCTTCTCTTATTTTCAAAAATACAGGCAATATTCAAAGGTGGAGAGCAATACAAACAAGATAGAGATCATGAACCGAACATATACTGAGTTCACAAAGTGCTAACATGCCCTTCCACTCGCTTCCTTAAAATAGTCAGTCGCTGATTCGATGTATTATATCATTATCCAAGCGAATGAAAAGCGATTGTATGCGGGTTTAATGTGACTAAAAATACAGGGTAAGAACATAAAAGGTATATTAAATTCTAGTTGAAAAAATGGGACATGAATATTCACGTCACCTAACAGCATACTATTTTCTACGATTCTATTTCCTAGCTTGTACAAAAAGATTAGGTCACGCACTTCTCTACAATATATAGACGTTGGCAAGTACAGCGTCTGGGCGCCGTCATCTTGCTGCTGGTGTGAGTAGATCGTCTGATATTGAAGCATAGCCGGGGTACTTCGGTACGCCTCAGCAATGATTGACTAGCAGACGATATATCCACACCATCAGCAAGATGGCGGCGCCCGGAGGGCGTACTTGCAAACGCCTATAGGGTACGAAAAGAAACGTTATCAAGAAAAATATACAGACCACTTTTTGTCACGGCCGCCATGTTCAGTTGTCAAGTAGCTGAGTTGGGGAAAATTATCAAGTCAATTTATTTGCCAACTGGAAGGCACTGGAATTGAAGGGGTTCGGGCCATCCTTACCGAAATAGAAAGTTCAGCCCTGGTGTCTTAAGGGACCTTCTCAGCGCTTCAAACCCCTTTAGCCTATAGTGCCTCAATGTTGCTGGCCGCTGCGCCTTGCTGGAGTGGGGACAACTCTGTCGTCTGCTAGAAGAGCGGCCATTTTTCCTCTCGCTTGACGCGCCGGGTATATGGAAAAGAGCGCGTCGCATTCCCCTTAGAGCTCCTTCTGCTGTTATTGGGTAGGATCACTTGTAAAATAAAGGAGGACTGCTTTAAGGAGCGCGTCACCTCACCCTACGAGTCACGTGTGCACCTGTTTTATGATATAAAATGACGATTTAGTGCGCACATGCGGCGAGTCCGTTGGCAATAGTGCCATCGGCTGACGCTTGTGTTGTGATCCGCTTCTTGCTGATGGCCGATTTATGTAAGTTTGTGGAAAGTGTGTATGTGCGATACCGTTTTGTGCAGCAGATTTCGGTATTGGACGTCGGATTAAATGTTTGATATGAAAGGCAGTCACCAGCGAGGCGGAGACCGCGATTACGCTGAGCTCGATATATCGCCCTTTTAATTCGCCGGTATTATTGCCTAACAAAATTGAAATGATAGATGGGCTGTGATTTGTATTTGGCTGGCCTGGGGCGAACTCTTCGAGAAATCCGCGCTTTTAAAGGTTATACGGATGTTCACAATGAGCACCGTAACACTTGCACTACGGGCTTTTAAACTAAAAACAAGAAAAAGTTTTTTTTTTTTTAATTCGCTTTTATATCGCAAAAGTTAAGAATTTTAATAGGTCATATATCCCGCTTTTTAATTTCCTTCGTGGTCCTTCCCCTAGTTAGTCAATCGGGCTTAAAATGTAATAGCTAGTTTTAAAACAGCTGCCTGACGACAAGAGATGCAAGATATAGACATCCCATCAACAGCTGTCGGGGCAGACAGGGGAAACACATTTACCTTTAAAATACTATCGAACATGTGTCGCCTAAAGGTATCAGTGTATAGACACATTTTACTGGCGTACGGGAGAATAGAAAGAAGTCGGATTGCTGGTCGTTATACCAACGACTACGAGCAATAGCAGTAGCGAGTCGTGGAAGTATCTATATAACATAATCGTTCAGGACCTCACCCAGTACTTCTAAACAATATTTCCTACGGTGAACGACACAGGGATCGGAAGGAAACAGATCTGCTACTCACACTGTACACAGACGAGGAGCGGGTCGGCTCTCAGTTGTCCCTTTTTATCTGCGTCAGCCACAGTCGCTTCCGTTTGGCGTTCGTTGGAATGTTGAATAACCTCCACCCGTTTCGGGAGTTATTTGAGCACTTGGGGACGCAGCAACCCGGCATTGTTGTCGAGGCACCCGAATTGTTGTGGGTACGAGGCCACGAGGCGACCTCCCTGTATCACGCGTGCATCGTCAACACAACGCGAGAGGAAAAAAGGCGGCCGCCACCGGGAGCGGTCGGGGGAAACCGGGGAATCCTCGAAAAGGCGGCACTTGCCCTCCCTAAATATGTCGCCACTCTAGCAAGGCGTAGCGGCCAACAACATTGAGGCACTCTACTTTAGCCTGTCAGGCCCTCCAGCCTTTCAAACCCCCTCACCCTTCAACCCTTTAGACGCTCAAATGACTTAACGCTAGACCAAAAATGCTGTTTAAAACGTTATGGGAAAGGTAATTATCACCGTGAGTTTTATATGCATGTTACAGCTCAAGAAGACGATAAAAACCAATGTTTTTGTTTTTAAACACGGGCGCAAGTAGTTGTAGACAAAAGCGATCAAAGCAAACAGTGGCAATCGAATTTTTGTCGCAAAAATATCTTTCGAGGTACTCAAAATGCCGCTGGATATATTCCTGAGTTGAACTGTTTTTTATGAAATAAAACCGAGCAGGTAAATTGCATGCACAGATACACACTGCCAGTAGCACGTTTAGAGAAAACCACGAAACGCAACCAACATCGCCGCTCTTGAGAAATCCTGACTACAGTCACGGAGTCGTAACATCGTTGCGTCGCGGTGGCTTCTTCGCCGTTTTTTTTTATTTTTTTTTATCACTGGATGCTTTTGAAGTTGGACGGACGAAGACGTGCAGGATACAGGGCACTGAGATACCTTGATCCCCACATCCTAACTGCTCTAGAAGATCTAACCCACGCATGGGACGGGAAGCCGCCTCTGAGCGTCCGCTTGTTGTAGCGCATTTAGTTTCAGCTCGTTGACGGAGAAAAAAACAGGGTGACCAGCTTCTGGTGAAATCAAAGTCAAATTGGACGTTTAGTGATTTATACAGCGTAAGGTCGGTCTGCCAGGATGAGGCGACCCTGGTTTACACTGTAGATGAGCAATTTTGCCAGTGCAGTACGACTGCTAACCCGGGGTCTTTAACGTGCACCACGCAGTAGTGATACACGACCGCACGCCGGTACGATGCTCATCCAGATCGAAACGGGCAGGGGTGGGGCTCGAACCCAGGATCTCTGGGTTCTGCAGCGCGAGCTTTCGCTTCACGCGCGTCGAGCAGGGTGTGCGCTTTAGCCCACTCGGCCACCAATCCCCCAGCTTCTGGTGAACGCTATATATTTCAACTGAATAAAACTGGTTATCGTCAAAGAAACAGCAAAAAGTCCCCCTCCCATTTTCCCCACGCAACCCTCTGCCTCGTGAGCGAGGACTGAGCGTCCTTGGGTGTCGGGAAAACACCATCTCCTTTCCATCTCTCACTCTCTCTCTCTCTAGTCCAGCCCGTGAAACACATACAGATAGCACAGAGACACAGCAGTAAAGAATGGGGGAACGTCTCCTCAATTTCCAATACTCGTTGGGGCCGCCCGATACAAAATGATTAAGCGGCTTCCCCGACGCATATATGCTGAGGGGTCACGTGATATTTCCCACAGACACATAAAACGTCTTTGACAGGTGCTGTTGTTTCACGGAAAGAATTGAGACAGGCCCCACAAGCCTCCCAAAAACCCGTGGTGGTCTTCTACAACCTTTAGGGATTCTTAAAGAGTACAGTCAGCACGGATTGAAACCCGAACGCCGGAACGCGTGGCCATCGATTCAGGCTGCTCCACCTGGAGGGCCCCTGATAATTAATTAAAATGCACCTGGGTGCGAGGGTGCGGGTCCTACTAAGATGTCCTCAACCCTCGTGCGGGGCGTCTGGGACTTCCGCGTTTCGCCGGTGGCGCGCTGTAAGCGCCGTCACTCGGGGTGCTTTTCTGTCGCCGCACTCTCGCCCGGTTGACACCGGGCGGCCGCTTAACCTGGCTATAGCTCTTTGCAATAGGCCCTACTCAGATGGGGTGACGAATTTATTCCGCTCCAGAATTGATACGCCTGGCATTACGGTGGTTAACAAAAAGAGCGTCAGGAAGCAATTCCTCGCTTTTTAAGATTCGACTGATAACCTCGCACAAAAACATGGGCATTTCTCATAAAAACCGAGGCATCCGCGTCGGTTCACCGGAGTCCCAGCGTAATTCCGGTGACACGTCATCAAGCACTACCGGTCTTCTGTGCACGAAATGTTTCAACTTTCATTTCGCCCTTGCGATGCACAAAGTGATAACGAATGACAGCGCTGAAGAGATATCGCTGGGAATCCGAAACACAACGCGAGTGAGAGTGCTTTTTGTATCGGATCATGTGACGGCGCTTACAACGCGCCACCGGCGAAACGCGGAACTCCCAGACGCGCCGCGCGAGGGTCGAGCTCATCTTAGTAGGACCCGCACCCTCGCACCCCGGCGCATTTTCACTAGTTCTCAGGGGCCCTCCAGGTGGAGCAGCCTGTATCATTGGCCACGCGTTCCGGCGTTCGGGTTTCATTTCGTGCTGACTGTACATGAGGCCCTATAAAACGCTGACAAAATTCTCACACCCGTCAAACATTTTCAAAAGGTACGTCAAAACATTGAAAAAAAACCTGGTGGGCCCCACAGTCGGATTTTCAATAGGGATTGGTTCTATGCGTTTATCATGCTTTTTTTTATTATAGTTACGCTTAAATATTTACCAAAGTTTTTGTCGCCGAACTCATCTACGCAAATTTCAACATGGCGACCGCCACAAGAAAACGGTCTACAGTGAAAAACAAAATCGACGTCCAAAATCGCAGACGTAAATTGTGCAATGGAGCCTTTTCGGCACATCTTTGATTTGGGTTGCTTGAGTCCCAGACGATGAATTTCGAGCAACGCAGATGATTTCTAACATTAATTTACATAAGGCACAATATCAAACAGCGATTGACGCCAGGCTCATGACGTGATGTGTAATGCCTAATATGATACTCATTTGACATATTTGTCGGTTTGCCTATAACTAAAGAGACATAAAGAGCAAATGTCAGTGCGGTATCATACACACGCCAAGGTCTTTTACAACAAATATGCGTGTGTTTGGCGTTCATGCCACAACGTAATTGTATTATTATAAAGTGACGTCTGCACATTGGCAAGACATTTGTTTTCAAGGGATTTATCAATAGCAAGGTGGCTGAACGCCATTCGACTCTGTGAGATATATTTTGCTGCCAAATGTGGCAGTCAATAAAATAAAGCGCATTAATAAAAGCCTTAAGATTATCAGCAAACATTATTAGCAGGGGATTTTTCACCTGCGAAGCTAAGACATTCACAAGTATTAAAACCAAAAGAGGACCAAGAATGGATATTTGGACGATCCCGGAATTGAAAGAAAATGTTTGAATACTGTTGTGTGTGCAAATTCTGCTTGAACGCGAATAAAAAAAAAAAACTTTGAAACCAGGTAGTCTGTCAAAATATACACAGTTTACTTGTCCTCGATTTGTAACAACAGCAGCAGAGTGGTTTAAAAAAGAGCGGAGGTTTCTTTCAAGCGAATGACCTTTGAAATATCCGTGCTGGAATCTAACGAATATCTGACAGAAATAAAACAAAATTCTCTTATAAATAACTAATTCAACCACTTAAGAATACCCACACCATAAAGATTTCGGGCGGTAGTTACTCGTAAAAGAAGCATCCTAACATATTATGATAAATACAACGACCGATTTCCTTCATAGTTAGGGGAAGATACCCTACAGCTGGGAGACAAGTGAAAGATGTGTGCCACCATTGTATGTAAAAACAATTTACTGCATACTTTAATAATGAAATCTGAAATATTATATGTACCTGTGGATAACTTTGTTTTTTTTTTTCCTTATGATGGCATCTGAGATGTCGCTGGCATCTACTCAGATAAAAGATCCTTGTACATCATTTCAAAAAAGAGGGGCCGTAAAATTACTACTCAGTTGTGAAGCATGCAGCGAAATAGCCTGCAAAAATATTAGCAATATTTGAAGGAGAGGAGACATATACAGTGCATGTTATCTAATCGGTGGCGTCGACAAACAATTTGGTTCTTATTTAACACGAATGTGCTGTTTTACGAACCACCGGAAAGTTTTGAGCGCCGGTTTAAGCTACGCTCCTCCTGGTCAAGGTGTAGAGATATATCCCATTAGTTGAGGTTTTTCACTAAAGAAAAGAAGATACAAAAATGGCTTTACCATAGGATCGACTCCTGTCGCTTGAAAAGTCTATGATTGTGGTCTCTTTTAGGCAAATAGATTTTCAGTTATTTCGAGAACTGTTTCGGGTAAATAGAAATTTTAAAAGTGCGCTATGGCACAAATATTGGGATAGTGTGCTTTGCAACCAAAGTAAACGTTTAAGTCGAAAGCTCGGGGTAAGGTATTGTAAGGATCTTACTCCAGTCCAAATTATGGAAATATTTGTACATGCACCCAAGTAATCACCTTCGTGATAGCAGTGTATATCAGGCCTGAGTCCGGTCTCTTACGTGGATGACATACTTCTACGAACGGTGAGTGAAATGCATTCATCGGCACCAAGCACGTTAAAAGGGGGGTTATAAAATCAACCGACACAATTGGAAGACAAGGTGAAGATACTCGCAGCGCTATTCTATACCTTGTTAAGTCACTCCAGTTACCAAAAGTTCATAAACGACAGTAACCACCATGATTTGTTTGTCGTCAAGGAGTTGCGATTAGCGATTTTGAGAAACCAATCGAATTCAGGATGATTAACATGTCCTTATATCTTAACTCTGCTTATCAATATCAATGTCATTTCTCAACATTTAATAATAGACTATAAAATACTTGGTCAAATGTGGAGGGAAATAATAGTTTTTAATGAGGTAACTGAAACTATCACTTGTCTTGATCTATATTCAAACATATGCAGAATAGGATACGAAATGCAAGATACTATGTGCTGCTGCCATTCCAAATGCTACTGTCTTTGGCTATTGAATACGCGAACTGTCGAGGCGACCAAAACATCGGTTGCCTCGACAGTACGACAGACAGCTACCTTCCGGCAAAATTTCAGTTTTGTTTGGCATTAAAAACAGTGCTTCTTCGCAAGCCAAGCGAAACGACGAGTAAGATGGAAACCTATTTTTTAGAACAAACAACAGTTCTGCCTTCAAGGAAGGGTACAACAAGGGTTTGAATTCCAGTAACAGATGCACTTGGTTGAGTCTAGAGACAAATAATGCCAAGTGGAGGACGGGCGGAAGAACAGCGTTCACCTCGTCAGGCTCAGATGTACCAGACGATGGCTTGACTCTTTGGCGAAGCTTGACCATGGCAAATCCATCGTCCGTCATAATCCACAATTTTCCTTCGTCAGCACCGCGAAATCCAGCGTTCAGCCCCATGGAATCACGTTTTTCGTCACTCACTGTGCCTGGACGTAACACCTCGCCCTCGTGACCAAGAGGTGACAAAGGTCAATGTTGCACATTCAGTGGCAGCCCCGTTGACGCAGAAGAGGCGTGAAGTTCAGGATTCGGCAAAGCCGAAGGTTGCGCGGCCACAGTGGCGTCATCGGGCAATTACGAGTACTTCAGTGGAATTCCTTCCACAAAGTTCTTCCGTACCTGCATAACAATTCGGAGCGAAGATTCGTATTTTCCACTCAGAGGCACTAGACCTTCGTTGTCAAAAGTTCTAGCTTCCTTGCAGGGTTGGGCAGTATCGCGATAAAAATGCAGTGGTGGAACTGCTGCGCCATTTGCACCAAAATTTGTCAGAACGAATAACCTGCTACATGCAGCTACAAAGTCCGTATTTGTGAACAATTCGCGCCATGTCTGCGCAGAAACGGAGCTGTTCTCGAAAAGGAAACTGAAAGTGTCCGGCACGTGGCATTCTTAGCGATGCCACTGAAAATTAAGAAGGCACAGTTTTTTTTTTTCTTTTTTACGGATGCTTAAGTACAGTTTGTGAAGAGTAGGTCTGCGGGAATATTCGTATTATCAAATAATAGTTTTAAATGATAAGCTATTTGATGATCGCTTCAAGAAGAAGTGCGATATTCACACTTTTCTAAATGTTGATCGCGGCGGGTTAGCCCTCTTTAGTGTGCTTCTCCTAAAGCACCGCTGCACTGCGGAGAAGCAATGTCCGCAGAGCTGATATCGCGACTCGCCTCGCCGTAGCGCAGCCGCGCATTTAGGCGAAAAACACACCTTGAAATGGGTCTAACGCACGCACACGCCTTGTGTAATAAAAAAAAAGTGATTGGTGATATTAATATTGCAGTAAAATCTTCAAAATTAAACTGTGGCTTTTATGCAAGGGTGTATGTTAGTCAGCAATGTTTTAACAACCCGTGTTCATAACTTGTGCTTGTTTTGTTTTAATTCAGAATTGAAGAAAATATTTTCGTATAGCAAGAAGATTTATAAATCCCCTCAATTAGGTATGGGAGGCTCTCTTATAGGTTTAATATTATGTAAAATCTATCATTTACTTGCCATCCTAATGTAGCCATTGAACTGTCTCAGGTTACAAGATTAAGTTTGACAGGGCTCATAAGTAGCAAGTTAGAAGCTTAAGAACAACCTTCGCGAGTTCAGCTGAATTTTCGTTTGAGCATGGTGTAACAATAGGGAACGGCGTGGAGAAAGCCGCAGCAACTATTCAATATTCAATTTATATATATACGCATAAAACCAGAATTCTCTTTGAATTTGCTTCGAACCCAAATCCACTATTTGCACATGCCCAACGAAGGCTTATTGGTTTTTGTGTGAACGGTGCTCACGCGGATTCCAATGAATAGGTAGCGGTACTCGTGATCGGTTAGAGTAGCTATGAGCTCTGCTTAGCTGTTCTGGGAATGGTAGCAGGTTGACACCGAGCGTGGGCAGCGTGAGACACATTCACCACGAAAGTGTCCGTTTGATGTCAAACTCGCTACCGCTACGTCACCTTGATAGAGACCCTATCAAGTTGCCCACATCATCTTTTTTACGTCAAACACAGACCGAAGATGCCATTGGTACTCCTAATAGACCTATTGCTAAATTACCCAAGAATCGAGGAGAATGCAGGTATTGGTGTTCCACGCGCCACACGTGTTGGCCTCAGCAGTAGTAACTTTTCTAAAGCAAATGCCTAAAACAAACTGCACTTTGCACGCACGTTCGTTAACGTTTTATTTCTGTTATTTACTTCTAATTTTTTATACGGGGAAGGCGTGCGTGTGTGGCGCGTGCGGCGCGTGGAACACTAATCCCTCCAATGTCTTTGATGCTTGGGAAATTTAGCAATAGTTCCATAGGTTAATTGAGACATCTGACAAATGACCGGGGTAATATTGTTCAATAAATAAATATATATCTGTAGTGGCCAGATCCCCTGTAGCTATGACTCTTTAAATAGCCTCCCAACACTCCAACAACTGCAGTTTGTTTCCACAGGCTAACTTTCAAAGAGATCGTGCAAACTTTTCTCACATGAAAGCTCAAGATCGTCTGCTCCAAAAGTGGGAAGCTCTGCTTGAAACCCGTTGTTTTCTGCTACAAGAACTGCTCCAAATTACCACTTGTCAGTTCCACCACTAAAATGTATCGCGATGATATTTAAAAAAAGAAATAAAAACACTTTCTATTTATAATGATGTATCGCGATACAACATTTTCAATCAGTATATTTATTTAGAAATACATCGTTGTGCACTCTTTTTACCGCAATACAATCACGAGCCAATGCTACTGCCCGGCTAACCCAATCGTTTTGACCTTGCTTGATTGTCTACATTCAACTGTAGCGTCAGCAGCAGTCGGACTTAAAGTGAAGCGGTGTCTAGGCTGCGGGAATTATAGGAGATTGATGCATCGCGGTGAAACTTAGGCCCGACGCTGAGAGACATGGTGACCTGGCGGCTTCCCCTAACCGTTGATTCCGAGGTTTCACGTGCTCTCCTAAATCATTTTTTTTTTTCGCCATAGTAAAAGGGGAGACGTAGGGACGTTTGTTGACGCGGAACCACGAGCTAAAAGTGCGAGGTCACTGCACATCCGCTGCGCTTGCATGGTTTAGCGACGATACCACTACCTAAGGAAGATGGTGTCGGCAGTGTTGCACCTTTCGCATCACGTGATCGACTCCATTAAGTTTGCAGCGTTGCTCGCGCTTTAACGTAAAATGAACCGAAGTTTATATAAGGTGCTGTCCGGCCCACGGACCCTGTAGAATAAACCGCAATGGTCTCCTGCTCTCACGCAAACTGTCTTGTCTGATTCCATATGCCTTACAAAGAACTATGACGAACCCCTGAAACATCTATGAAAATCTGGAAGAGGCCATCAGAACAATCTCTCAGGGTATCACGAGTGGCTTTGAAGGAAATTTCTCGATACGCCTCACCAGAAGGGAAAAAGATATATATACTTATTGTATAAATATTTTGGATTTATAGGCTGATTGGTAAACCGCAAGAGTGAATTGAAAATAATTAACTTGAAATAAATTGCAGCAGCGAAGTTTTTATTTATTTATTTGAATGATAACGCCGGCCTACTTTTGTGGGCCAAGGCAAGTGAGTACATATGTGACAGATACAACAGCATAGCTCTAGTTATACATGGTTTCAAAAAAACATAGTTGAGAAAAAGTAAAAGGCATATAGTACAAACGCTTCCCGATAAACAGAGGTAACACTAGCAAATGATTAGTCAAATGGATTTAAAACTCCATCTAAGGCGTTGACAAACCAGTCGAAGGTGGCACTGCCTGCAATGTTGTGAGGCAGGCTATTCCAGCCTCGGACAGTTCTCGGAAAGAAAGAGTAGTTAAAAATGTATTTTCTACATTGAAACTCTCGAAGAAGATTTTCATGCTACTGCCGTGTGACTCGACTGAGGTTGTACACCAGATAGTCTTCAAACTTCATTCCAATCTTATCGTGTATTCATTTATACAAAAATTCAAACGCTTTACTTTTCTGCGGGTCGATAACTGGGTTAATCCGGATAAGGCATAAAGGGATGACACAGACGTATGCATGCCGTATGCATTATATATAAATCGCAGTGCCTTTTTGGCACTCCCTCAAGTTTGTAAATCAATGACTGCGAATACGTGTCCCATGAAATGTCCGCGTAAACCAATAATGGACGAATCAAAGTAGTGTACGCAACAAGCTTAGTTTCCGGGGTAGAATGTCGCATAGTCCTTCGAACACTCTACAGTTTACAAGACGCTTTTGCTATAATGTTCTCTAAGTGAAAACACCAGCTTAAAGTAGATGTGATGGTAACGCCCAAATATTTATAAGAAGTTACACATGTTACATGTTAACATATACATCTTAACATACCATAAAAAATGAGCTTAATTATTCTAATTGGCTTCTACAATACTGAAGTAAACTTTTGGTTTAATAAAGAGTGCAATAGTAATACGTAATATTTCTATGGCCAGTGGCTTCACAGTCATGGAACAAAATAATTTCTTTTATAGTGAGTAATTTCACTTCAATTCAACCCCCTTACTAGAGGCTAAACACTTAAAACACAGGTACGGAAAACTTGAGAACAAATCCGACAAATGTGCGCCTAACGGCGTTTAGATGTGTGCCTATGGAAGTTGCCAATTATAAAGGCAGAGGACAAAAAAAACACAGTTGAACGGCACACTGGCCAAAGACATTTTCCAAGATTTTTTATTTGACGAACATTTCTTTAACAATAGCTGTTACTTCATTTCAATTCCTTGTTCCCTCAAGTTGAATGTAGACATTTTATAGCTACAGTAATATATTTCTCCTAATTATTCAAAATGAAATAATTACGCAGCCGCACCTTCGCAGGAATGCAAACTTCTTTATATAAAATATATTTTTGCAATTTGCTTGAATTGAGTTGCACCCACATTAAAGCCTAAGGTAAACAAAAACTCGAGTGGACGATATGTAATTGTATTTAAACGGTCGCCATACCGATCATATATCCAAAAAAAAATATTAACCTCCTTTCAGACTCCCCAACTACATGGCATGAGCGAGTGGCGGAGGAAGTGTTCGCCATTACGGAGTCAACCCATTACGTCGGGATGTGGGGACAATACTACTACAGAATAATATATGGACACCAACCCGCCATTTACTATTTTAAGGCCTTGAGGAGATATCTCAGTCAGACAAACATTGTCAAGCACTACGACGGTTTCGCCATCCTCAACAATTATTTGAGAGATCAGATCGCACTCGAAGTATTCTCCAGATTCAATGAACATAGACAGGTGAGTGCATTCTGCGATACATTCCTGTTCACGTTTCGCCTGCCTAGTTTAACTGCACGATCATACATTTATCCCAGACATGAGTTATCACATGTTCCCCTCAAGGTTAGAAAAGAACCAGTCTCGAATTTCTCGAATCGCTAACGCGAAGTTCTACGGAGTTCGATGTATACGCGCAGTTTGCGATCGATGATTACTACCGATGACGTCATGCACAGGCCCTGACTTCTATGTGGTATCGCCTGTCGCAAATCCGAGGCTGATGAAGGAAGGGCGTAGTTTTATGCCAAGGTTTTACTGGGTATATTGTTTTAGTTTACGAGAACACACTAAATACAACTTTAACAATTGGATCAACTACTAAGCCGTGTACAAATTGGTAATCCGTTTATAAGAATTAAAACAAACTACGTTACTAAATATTTTCTTGAAGTTCTGGCTGTTAAACTTTTTTCTAGAAATCGGGCAACTCTGTTCATAAGCTAAACGTCGCCGAACGTCGTGAAAGTTTGAAGGGTGTCGCATTCAAACCTCGAGGTTAGCTGTTCAGCAAGAAGTGAAATTAATGGCTTGATCTACGTTGCAAGCAATTGAAATCTGCCTCGCCTTTGACCCTATCACGCCCTGCTCTTAACGTCTCTTGTGCAGATGGAAACGATATTTTCCCCCTACCTCCTTGATGTATACCAAAAAAATGTATACAGAGTGTTTCTTTTTTTTTTCGTTTCTATTGAAATCACATTTAAAAAAAAAGCCTTGAATACTTCAGAAATCCGCTTTGCGCAAGTGAGTTATATGTCTAGGCAACATTCTGTTCAAGAGACTGTGCAACTAATGAATGACTAAATGACGAACATTCACTAGCTACCTTTTCAATTAAATGTTTTAGGGCACATGTTTACATTTAAGAAATGGAGGCAAACAATGTTAAAATCCAAACCAGTTTTTTTTTTTTTCTGGAGTGAGCACACAGTTTGATGTATTTATTGTCAAATTTTATTCTGGGAATCTGTCGTCGCCGAAACCAAACGCGCGATGCCTGCCGCAAGGACAACCCTTGTTCGATGGCGGAGGATCACGTGTTAATGCTGAAACGATCCTACGGGCCTATAGAACGAACTAATTGTATATGCGCCGCTGGTGCAGGTAAATACACATCTCGAGTGGTGCAATTAAAACTTAGGAAATATATTCATTTGTAAAATATGCATGTGCCGTGCCTCACGACAGTGTTCTTATCGAGTTATTTTTACGTCACTACTTTGCAGGCGTTTAAAACGAAGCTAGGACCCGGAGAGGCGGACGGGATCCTGCCGAAAAACTTCTCCTACATGCACAGCGTCGCCGTTTGGCCCCGGAGAAACCCACCCGATCATGTCAAAGCTCTCTTAGGGTAAGAGCTTAAGGAGTTTGAGCGTGTTCTAGAAATGTATACGAATACAATTATTTCCAGTAGTAGAAGCAAATACGCAACTTGGTTTCTGGTTCCTTCAAAAAATATATTGCCATGCGCATCTTCGAGCATGCGCGCCCATGGCCGAATGGATATCGTGCTTGGCTCCGACGCAAAGGGACGAGGTTGGATGCCTGGGAACGGACGCACCGTTTTGTTATTTCTGTAAATGTCGCGTTCTAGTGAATTCGAGAACCCTGGTTTTTATTTGAGGTTCGCATGTTCTACGTGTCGAACGTTCTACGGCGATTGTTCCAGAAGCCCACGCGAGTACATTAAGGTGCTCCGTGCCGCAAGCCGGAATCCGTCTCGCTCCAGCGCTCGATCCCGTTATTTCGCCGACATCGATACGAGCGACACTAACCTTCTTCTATTGCCTTTTGGGTACACGTTCGCCCTATTAAACGTTTACTTTCTCCAGCTATTCGCAGCCTCATCATTTGTCATTCGCGACATTCTGGCGGAGGTACGCGGTAACGCATGTTCGGGCAGCGTAACCCTCCGAAGGCCCGCAGTGCCACCTCTGACCCCAAGCTCACAAAGACACAACGAAGTGAAGTACGACACCCGATCAATTCGCCACACCCAAGGCCTACCCCTGGAATTTAGACTTTCGCCACCCAAGACCAAGCAGCAACGAGGCCGACGATGGACAACCGGTCGTCGAAGACCCTTGCCGCCGTCGCTGCCCTAATCCTGCCCGTCGCACCCCGGACACCGACACCTTTCCAGGGGGAGGTCCACGAAGACATCGAGGATTGGGTGCGACACCATGAACGTGTAGCCCGCCGCAACGAGTGGACGACTTAGCAGTGCCTCCAAAACCTCTACTTCTTGCTTGAAAGCCCCGCGAGGCACTGGGGTATAACCCACGAAACTTTCTTGACTACATGGGAGTCCTGCACCGTGAATTGGAGCGGACATTCGTCAGCCACCACCGTCGGCAGCGAGCGGAGAACGTTTTCCAAACAAGGATGCAGGGCCCCAACGAAAGCGTGACCAGCTTTGTTGAAGATATCCTGTGCCTTTGTGCTCGAGCCGATCCGAAGGCCGCGCAGGAGAAGAAGCTTCGCGCCCTCGCTCATGAGTGGCGCAAAGAGGGAAGTTTTCGAAGGTTTAGTTCACAATCTCCAGACGACAGTCGATGGTTTTTTAACTCGTCTTCCTTACCTCGTCTTCGCTTGTATGTCAGTGACGCTTCGCCATGCCAGTGACGCTGGATGTCTTCGATGCCGTCGACGCCATCGCCAAAAACAAAACCGGAAGAACGCGTCCTCGTGACGTAGGCAGCGTCGCCCTGCGCAAGAGCATCACTTCCGGTCAGCGAAACGCCTTGTTCGGTGGCAGAAATAGACCCTGGACCCATACGGCTCGCCGCCGCGTGTTGCGCCCAGCGTTTCGCCCCAGCGGAAAAAGCTGGGTGGATTCGCTGGCGGATCCGCAAGCGTAAACGTACCTTTAGGCGTCCGTTTCCGGGTTGAGCGGCTTTGGCGTCGCCATTGGCGTCGCCATAACCGCGCTAGATTTAGAGGGAAACTTAACGTCACGTGGCCTCCGGACCAATTCAATTTCCCATTAAATTTATCGGAGAAATTCAGTTGCTCCGCCAGATTTTGCGGACTTATTAAGTTTCTCCGCTAAATCTAGTAGAGAAACTGAATTTGTTCATAGTTTACGTGACACCAACGTTACTAGATTACCTCAGTTGTGGAACTCCCGCGGAGGGGGGTACCCCCCCTCACTCACCTCAATCCGCCAAGGGTCATTTGAAGCGCCATCTGTATTTTCGTTTCATAACTGTGCATTCTAAAGAGCATAGCTGAAGCGCCAAATGGCGATCACAACGCCGCCATTTCTCCCGCAGCGGTCACTCTAGGAACTGCACGTGACATCTATTTTTGGCTTCAATCGGGTTACAAGGATTCCAGCCCCGTCTCCCTAGCGGACGCGCCGCGAAATACCCCCACAGTTAAAATGCGCCTAGGTCGGGACGCGCTACCTGAAATCCCCGCTGAGGCATGGTTGTATAAAAACAATATTAATTCTGCTGCAAAACCTTGAAAACTAAAAATTTTAGAAAACATCACCCGCCCCCATTTTGTACTAATCTCCAATAAAAGTTACTACAAAAAAGAGTTTTTTTCGTTGGTTTTTACGTTTCTAGTGACGTTGAAACGAACGTATCCCGATTCAGTTACCAAAGCAGCCGTCCGGCGGCGCGTCGAGCGAATCTGGGCGAGTCGTGGTGAGTGAGGGGGGGTACTGTTCGTGCATGCAGCGTCTATGAACAGTTCCGTAACTGAGTTAATCTAATAACGTTGCGTGACACCAAGTCATTTGACGTCATTTTCTCGGCTAATATTTAGTGGGAAAACTGAATTGGAGGAGGAGGGGAGAGGAGCGGATGGAGGTAAGAGCAGAGGACGAGGAAGTACGAGAGGGTACGGAGGAGGAGAGGGGGCATACCCTTCCCTCCGTACCTCAACTATTCCTCTTCGGGAGTTGCGCTCTAATTTCGCATTACAGAGTTTTGTAAACGTCTCCCAGTTCTTTTTTTTTTCTGCCTTCCCAAAATTGTGGATGTATTAAAAGACGGTTCGCACAAGCCAACGTTACTAAAACACTCAGTTGGGAAACTCGCCGTCGAAACCTGGGCCGCTGGCGTCCATCGAGACCGAGCTAAATGCGACAACAGCGCCACTCTTTATCATTTGTCTGTACTGTGGTCACCTTGAGCTTTTAGAAAGCCTGTTTTTGCGTAAAAACAAACGGAAAAGACTCTTTTTGTATGAAACTTATTGGAGTTTAGTACAACATGAAGGGCGCGTGATGTTTTTAAAATCTTTAGTTTGCAAGGTTTTGCGGCACAATTAATATTGTTTTTATACAACCATGCCTCAGCGGGGATTTCAGGTAGCGCGTCCCGACCTAGGTGCATTTTAACTTCGGTAGTAAGGCGCGGCGCGTCCGCTGGGGAGATGGGGGTGGCGCCCCTGTAACCTCTTCCAATGTATCTGTTTTTAAAGCCAAAATAGAAGTAACGTGCGGTTCCACGAACGGCCGCTGCGGGAGAAATGGTGGCGTTGTGTTCGTCATTAGCTCGGTGCTCGAGGACAAATCGGGGACACTTTTTCAGAGCAGTCTCTATGGCAGTTTCCCAACTGAGTGTTTTAGTAACGTTGGCACAGGCGCTCTCTGCAGTTACCTGAAAGGCGTCCTCCAACTGTGGCCCGGGAAAGTGTCTCTGCTCACAGGAGCCTGTCGTTCAGGCTTCATCCCGTTTGCCGAAAGTAGGCGCGGCCTCACGAGAGAAAAATACTGTACGCAACGCAGGTGGCACATGACACAAACGGCTTGGCGTGCTTCTTAGTGGAATGGTGCGCTAAAGTGCCACTCGTGCAAAGGGAACAAGGCTGGCGGTACCATAGCCAGGAGGATAAGATACAGCATACTCGACCGCTAGCCTTGCGCCTGTTACATATATAGTAAACGCTTTAGCGCTCTATCTCGCTTCCCAGGTGCTCAATGCCTTTCTAAAATATTTTGATTTATCGGAATTTGATGACTCTCAGCAAGTTTTGGATTGGAACCATTTGTTTTTTCTTAAAAACTAAAAAAAGAAATTGACACATTGTAGTAAATTCCTTGACATATCATGACGATTGTGTCAACCAGACCGTATATTTCACCTTCACAAAACCCAATAAAGCAAAAGACCGGGCAAGCTTCCACTCAAAATTTAGAGATAATAGCGACAAAATGGGGGATGGGCGTTTGCCCGGTCATCAATTTTACATATCAATGTACTGTGCATATTTTCTCATATCTTACAAATGTGAGTATGGGCGCTTACTGTGGTATGGGCGGATGCGCGGTGTTCTACAATTTTTTAAAACAAATATGTCTAGCATAATAGAACATTCTGTATAATACCCTGTTGCTGACTCATATAACAGCTATTTACAATTCAGGCGGATATAATTTATAAAAAATATAAAAGAAAGTCGGTTACAATTCCCTGTAATGCCGAATCAGAGCGCAGCTCTTGAGGAGGAGGAGGGGAGGGAAAGGAGGGTATCCCCTCTTCTCTTCTTCTCCGCCTCCTTTCCTCTTCCTTCTCCCCCTCCTCCTCCCTCTCCTTCTCCCCTCCTCTCCCTTCCTCCTTCCTCGTGACACTCGTGACGTCACTCGTGACCCTAGTGACCCCCTGACGTCATTCGTGAAGGTCCTACAAAGGTCGTGACCTTCACATGACCTTCACCAGTGACCGTGGTGTGACTCGTGACGTCAATCGTGACCCTCGTGACGTCACGTGTGACATCATTATGGGAAATTTCCAATAATGCAACGCGCGGTTACGCCTAAGGCGATGCCACTCAAGCCGGAAACGGGCGTCTAAGAGCTGCGCTCTAAATGGAAATGCATTCAACATTTTTGTGCACGGCTTAGAGCAAACGAATATCTGCTAATTTTATGGTGAATTACGCTCGAAGATCTCGAGCACTCCAAACGCGCTCCATTGGGAGCGCGCATATTCCGCTCGCAGATCTGGCTCGAGTTGGACATCCTCCGCTCGTAGATCTCTGGCAGCACCCGCTCCATGGAGCGCCCCCAACCCCGCCGACCTTGCTCCGCGGGATTTCACAGATCTTTCCGGAACATGACAGAGCGCATATGTCATTTCCTCTTTATCTCGACAGTGCGCATGCGCGGCGAGGTTGCCGAGGCCGCCGGACCGGTCGGGCCTAGAGTCACTGTAGTCAGGCCGATCGGGCCGTCGAGTTGGATCTGTTCGGATGCGACGGTTGTTTACGAAGGATTAGTGACGGCTCGAAAGCTTTTACCACGCGTAGATCAGGATACAAAGCCGGGATTGCAGCGTGTTAAATCGTAAGCGCTGACATCTGTGATCGCGAGAGGAAGAACGAGAAAAGTAATGACATAAAATCCGAAAGAGGCTGACGCAAGGTTAGGCCTGTTCATTCTACAGCCAACGATTATTTACCTTTTTACACTGCAAGCCGCCGGCGTTTTCTCCTGCCATAAAGCAAGAACAGATTAGCCAACCACCGTGCATGTGATGGTTCGTTACCTCTTTGTGTTTATTCGAGTCTTAGCAGAATTGTGAACTCCACCGATGGCGATCGCTGTGCGTGCCCCGCCGCTTCGAGGCGGCCGAAAGGTTTGTGACGGTGGCGAACGTGGACGTCTTCATCGTTATTTGTGACACGGGCTCCACGGTACGGACATTTTCACCCGGCCCGTGTCGCGTGTTATTCCTGCAGCTAAGCAGGGACTGTTTTCACTCATCGTCGGAAAGATCAGTCGCTGAGGCGTTGGTAGGCTTGCCAAGTTCGAGTAGAGACCATTTTGAACAGCCGAGAGGGAAGCGGGGGGAGGAGTGAGGGGGAGGTCGTGCCAGAAATGCAAGTTTAGCGTCATCTCGTCGATTCGGAGCGGAATCCCACGGAGCGGAATAGTGCCTCTCTCGCGGATTTTGGAAAGCGCTCCGGACCTACGAGTGGAATTCACCATTAGTTACTTTGCACGTGTGGCTCAAAAATGATAAATCTGTTACTTCACTGATCTCCGACCCCGCAGTCTCGGGGTTTTTTCAACCATGTGGAAAAAAAAAAAAAAAAAAAACTAGAGGGTGTGTTCAGAGAAGGACGGTCATGGTGGTCTGAAGTCTATTTTTTGTTTTCAATTAAATTTTATGTGATATAGCGAAACCTGTCTACACAACGGAACAAACCTTACATTTGCAAGATACGTTGTAGTATTCGTGAGAAATATCGCATTCCAGAGGAGGCTGAAAAAACGATTTTCCCAACTGCGCGATGACGCAAATTTGAAGGCCGGAGGAATAAAGAGTGCAGCTTTCTACACAATCAAATTGTTTACGTTTAATGCATGCATACTTTTCTGCCAGAAATAGTTAAAGTTAACTTATATGAACATATATTTTATTCGAAATAAAATGCCAAACTTGGCCTCTGGAGCAAAACTTACATAATGAAGCATTTTTCGGCGAATTTTTAAGTCGCTTTAAACTTATGTTCTAAAGCTGAAACTTTTTGTGTCGAGTGTTTTTTTGCTTTGTAAACTTTTAACAAATTAATTAGCCTTATAGTGTTGAAATTGGTTTCTGCATTGCGCCCAGAAATTTCGTCAAAATCGAAAAAGTCAAAATTTTGCGATTTTTGTGCAGCAATTAAAAAAAAATAATCACTCTCGATTTTCCCTAAAATTTACCGGATGGGCTCTTGATGACCGGTAATTACAAACCTGCTAGAGACATGTTATACTATTTTTTTTAAAAACAAAAAAAAAATGTGTAATCAGGTTGTAGTCGCATCTATTACCGCTGGGGCATTTCTGTCTTAACGACTAGTGGTACACGAGCGACGCATGCCACGGTATCCGCACGTGGTCATATTCATTCCCAGGCGTCAGGAAGCACTATAAAAATCGCACGTGAACTTGGTTTCATTTCTTATGTGGCTGATATTGGCAATGAAAAGTGAGCGGCGGTGCGTACGATCCTTATTCGGGTGTTATACTTGGCTGGTTAGATGTTCATTTTGCTACCATCTAAAGTAAGTGCTTTAATATTAGTACCTGGCTGTCAAAATAATTTGATTCGTATTTCTAGGCACCGCTCGAAAGCTTGCTGACAAAATAGTCGGATTCATTTCTCTAGGCATCGCTTAAACGAGCGACATTGCGGAAACTTCTGCCCCGACCGATGGCGGGCGAGGCTAGGGCGGAACGAAAACAGTGTATATCTCGAAAAACAATGGCGCATGAGTGGAAATAGAGGTTTAGTTAGAGGGGATTTAGGTAGCGTAAACGGTTCTGTGTCGGGGGCAACAGCCACGTGTGCGCTCAGGGCGCTATTCAAGTCGCTCATCTCTTGCGTCGCCTCATCTGTGATCAGAAAAGTCATGATCTGTGACTGAGTCGATATGAGGAAACATTTTTATAAAAATTCCGAGAGGGTCACAGAGTGCAAGAGCCTGCATATGTTTATTTGCAACTAGAACGCTCTTGGTTAAAATCAGCCAGCGCCTCCACCGAATGCCGTAAGCCCTCACGCGCGCACAGGTTCGTGATTCACTATAAACAGAAAAGCAAAAAAAGATCTGTTGACCAGACGACCCGTCTACACTGCGGTGAGGCCTTGCCAATAAAGAGGACGTAACACAGTTTTTTTAAACATCGAGAGTTTAATTAAAACAATTATTTAAATAGAAAGAGAAATAATATATGGGGTTCACAAGTACCGACGAAGTGGCAATAAATAGTCTTAACACTTCACCCAGCCGGTTCGCGGGCGGCAAAATGCAAATATTCCTAGCGAATACACAGAAGAAAAACAATTACTAGACAATTGAAAGCTGGACTCCAAAAATCCTGAATTACTACCAACCAGATAGCAATACTGAGGAGCTAGCGGGTGGAAGGAGTGTCTAATATGTCACTGTCCGGCAGTTACGGCCTTTTCTCTTGCATTGTCCGAAGGGGGTGATACCGGTGGATTCCACGGTGACCTTGTGGGCAGCTCGATGAGGCCAGCCCCGCACGCACGCACGCACGCACGCACGCACGCACGCATGCACGCACGCACGCACGCACGCACGCACGCACGCACGCACGCACGCACAGACACAGACACAGACACAGACACAGACACACACACACACACACACACCCACACAGACACAGAAAGAGACACGCGCACACGCACGCGCACGCGCACGCGCACACACACGCACACACGCACACGCACACGCACACGCACACGCGCGCACGTGCACGCTCACACGCACACGCGCACGCACGCACGCACGCACGCACGCGCACAGACGCACACACGCACAGACAGACAGACAGACAGACAGACACACACACACACACACACACATACACACACACACAGACACACACACGCACAGACTTCTTGCGAAGGCTTCTCGAGCACAGACCTGGCCCGCCACCGTCGCTTTTTCCGATCGGCTTTTTCGCAGATCGAATCTCACGGCTCCAAGTCCAGAGCAGACTTCGTGTTCACACGGGTCGCATTTCGTGCGAGACAAAAAGAGCGTGGTTGGAAGCGCGATATGTCAAACCATTTGCAGGAAGGCCTTCGAATTGTTTGTCCCGCGGGGTCTTGTTTATACTGAAGGGAATAGGAATTTGAAAATTGTGATGTACGCCTGGGTCGGTCTGCGGGTAATTCTACGAGAGGAGTTTCTAATATATCTGAGCGCAGCCGGATTTGGTGAAACAAGTAACCTACTAGAAGACGTTCAGGGGACTCAGGGCTCCTCCACTCAGAGTCCGCGCTGCGTGCCACGTACAAGGAATTCTCCTGATTTGATTTTTCATATTTCCACATGTAACGCGACTGGATTCTAGGCACCCTCTTGGCGCCCTTCCACTCCAGTTTTTTTCGTTCTCGAAATGCCTCAAGCTCGCCATCCACAATGAAGAGCAAGGGAGACGTTTTTCATTTTCCCTTCCAGTGCCCGTACAAACCCACTCGCACCTTGTATCGCGTCAGTGGCAGGTCGCCCGGAAATTTCGCAGGGTGGCTTGGGGCTTTTAAGAGTTCCCCTACCACATCGCATGCATTCTTGCCTTGCCCTGTTGCCAAAACGATCCGCTTCGTCGTCTGGAGCTCACTACACTGCAACTCGTGAAATTGATACCGGTTCTTAAAATGAGCGGCCGCTCCATCGCTAACGTAAGTGAGACGAGACTAGAGTGATGCCTTGTCCTCTAGGTGTGCCTTAATTTTTGACTACGCCAAGCATGCATGCGCCGAGTCACGAGTTAGATTGTCGCAAATAGCTGCATAGCTCCGCGTGGAATTCTTCGACGTTACAACGCACGTAAAGATGCTGTTTCGGACCACAGGCGGAAAATCCTCAATGTGCTCTGGACTGGACAGTACACAACTACAGACCATTGCATCAAACATGTTTCGTACATTCGTACAGCCTGCTAGCACCGGCAAAACTCTCCAGGATTACTGCCCCCCCCCCCCCCTTCACGTTCTCTGTGTTTGTTCTTCCGTGGAAAGGGGCTGTTGTGCCACCGCACGAGGAATGACTTTGGTGCTTGTTTACCATCGCCACAGGCCCGGCCGCTTATGTCCACACCGCGCAGGGACGCCGCGGGTAAGATACGATCGGCTTTGCGCGCGCGGGTGGAACGTTTGGCCTCACTTTCTGCCATTGGGGGGGGGGGGGGGGGGGGGGCTGTTACTTGTTTTTTGGAAAGTCTGTATAAAGAAACACTTGTTTTCCTCCGGCTCTGTCTTCAATTAGCTTGGAGTCCAGTTACGTGATGGGTTACAATGCCATAATATACTACCGGCTTAACCTTCCGTTCACGCCACGTCCTCCATTGGTCGGGCAAGAAGCTTCCTTAAAGGGCAACTCCACTCAAAAAGTCGACCCTATCGAAATGACTGATATCGCTTTAGGGGGTCAAATTACGGTCACTCCCAAAATATCACGTCAAACCGACGCCGCATTATCGATTAAAACCAATATTAAAAATGTTCTCCCGGCTCGGTTAGCGGCCCGAAAGCGGGTGAGCAACGCAGGCACCGGGTGAGCTAGTGAAGCAACACTGGGCAATGACGTAGGTCTAGTCCTACGCTCTTGTACGAACGCCGCGGACACTTCGTTTCCCGTGGCATTCTGAGATTCTGCTGACGGCAAGAGGTGCTTACCACGTTATCCTGTGTTCTCCTATCTTTATTAGCGTCCAGGCAGTTCATTTAGCTCCAGCATTGCTTCCGCGACAGCGCGGAAGAGAGCGAAGCGGTGCTGCTCGCTCACGCGCGTGTCATGGAGCCGGAGAGACTCGCCAGACTCGCGCTGGGCAATGTCCAGCACGACTTGTAGTGCTGTGGGTTGCACCAACAATCCGGTACGCAACCCGGAGCTGCGGTTCCACCAGTTCCCAAGAGACCGGAAGAGACACAAGCTGTGGGTCGGTGCCATTCGCCGGATAGACTTCGGAAGACTGTCGACTCCGAACTCCACCGCGAAGCTCTGCTCCCAGCACTTTACGTCAGACACCTACACGCGGGATCTGCGGCTGCTGACTGTTGCGGGTTCCTCCACGAAACATGCGTCTTTGAAGAACGATGCGGTGCTATCGCTGTTCGCGTACCGTCCGTCGGCTGCTCCAGCACGGTCGGCCGGACGCAGCAGGTCGTGGCTGATCTAACTAGCGTGCACATAAAGGCACCTGAGCTTTAACAACTTAGACCGCTTGTGGATGCATCTGTCCATCTATCTCCCTTTTTTTTTCTCTCGGTCTGCGAGCAAGAAACAAATACAGTCACGCTGCGTCGGCACAGACCGCGCCATATTTATAGCAGTCAGATTCGCTTTTCGGCCGTCAAATTCATAAATACACACTAAAACTTACTACATTTGGCGCATATTAAAAAGTGAAGCGGTAAAAAACGAAAATGTGGAACTTATCTTTTGTTTTGAAACGCGACGTGCTACTGCATTGTCGGTGCGTCGGCTCAGAAGCGCGGGACGAGAACTAGGTCATGCCGGCGACGCGCCACTAATACCAGTGTTGCCAAGCTGCTTCAGCCGGTAGTTTCGGTTTCGCCGTGCCGCCGAAACGATACTTGGATTCGCGATATCTACACAACTATACACACTACCCAAAAATAAATTACATCTCGTGATTCAGGGTCGCCGACTTCGACTAAACAGATCAAAACCCAAAAATGGAGTGGAGTTGCCCTTTAACATCGCTCGGCCCCAGCGGTGCCTAGAAAAAGGAATCAAGTTATTTTGTCAGTCAAGTACTGATATTAAGTGACTAATTTAAAAAAGGTAGCACGATGACCATCTAACCAGCCAAGTATAACACACTGATAAGGATCGGATTCGCCATAAAGTTCAGTATTCAGTGGCAATGCCAGCCACACCAGCGATGAAAATAAGTTCACGTGTTATTTTTAGAGTGCTTTCATGGCGCCTCGGCATTGATATGACCAAGTACGTATACTGCGGCATGCGTCGCTCCCGTACCACTAGTCGTTAAGTACTGAAATGGCCCAGCGGCTATTGGTGGAACCACGACCTGGTTACACATTTATTTTTCTTTAGCTTTAAAACAAAAAAATGCAACACGTCTTTGCAGGTTTGTAATTACCGGTCATCAAGGGCCCATCGGGTAAATTAAAAAAAAAATCGAGAGTGATTAATTCTTTTTTTAATTGCCGCACAAATATCGCAAAATTTTGACTTTTTCGACATTGACGAAATTTCCGGGCGCAATGCAGAAAACACCTCCAACAGTATAAGGCTAATTAATTTTTTTTAAAAGTTCACGAGGCATTAAACACTCGACACACAAAGTTGCAGCTTTATAATAGAAGCTTAAAGCGATTTTAAAATTCGCCGAATAATGCTTCATGATGTAAGATTTGCTCCTGAAGCCAAGTTTGGCATTTTATTTCGGTTGAAATATATGCTCATATAACTTAAATTTAACTAATTCTGGCAGAAAAGTTTGCTTGAATTTAACGCTATAAATTCGACGGTGTAGAAAGCTGCACTCTTTATTCCTCCGGCCTTCAAATTTGCGTCATCGCAGAGTTAGGAAAATTGTTTTTTAACCTCCTCTGAAATGCGATTTTTTTTTTTTTTTTCACGAATACTATGAAGCATCTTGCAAAAGTAAGGTGTGTCCCGTTGTGTTAACAGGTTTCGCTACCTTATAAAAATATAATAGAAAACAAAAATTGGCATGACACCACCATGACCCTCCTTATCTGAACACACCCTATAGTCACTGACAGGATGAGAACCGCAGGGAGTTCCTGTCGGACGCCCGACCTCCAGCACGTGCCCCCTGCTTTCCACCGTGCTTTGGCTGTTCCCGCGCACACGACGTGCGCGAGACGCCCCATTGTCGTCGAAAGTAGAAGGCTCGCGCTGCGGGTGAGACAACTCAAGCTTCTCCCATCCGTTCCCATCTTGACAGTGTCCACAGACCAGTGCTGTCCAATAGACCCTTTCCGAAATTCAATCTGGCCACCTTGATCACTATCATCATCTATGGAACGGCATCTGTGCCATACCAATGGCGGCCTTCTAGTGACTGATAAAGGAAGACGTTGAAGATGCTCTTAAGTGGATGATGCGAGGCCTGTACATTCGGGGAGTCAGTACGACGCGACGTACGAATGGAACACAAGAGATACGGAAGCGGTTATTTCTAATAACTCAGATTCAGTCAATCTGCGGGCGGCACACGATCGGCTTTAAAGCACTTTGGTGTATAAAATTTTCTCGAGGCATCTGAATGGGTTGGAGCTTTGTTCTAAATGCAGGTTCTTTGTCACCATCGAACTGAAAGTGATTGAGAAAGTACTCACACTGAACAATTCCTCGCGTGCCGTTGCCTTGCAAAAGTGACGGTGCCGATACAAGTTCATTTCCGCCATTGATATGGCAAAGCCTAAACTGCTTTAAGAACCACCAGATGGCACTGAATTTTGGAAAGGGTCTATTCCCAGAATGTGAATGTTTTGCAGGGAGGCGGACGTCGCGGGCATCAGCACGCATAATTCGACTGGATCTGAGAACGATGTCTACCGATGGGAAGCCGACTGGAAGTCTCCGCCTAACCCCATTCTGGACATGGTAGGTTCTAAAAAAGAGCTGGATGACACCAAACACTCTGCGTTCCCCCAGCGAGAGGATCTGGCGGTCTCGCAGCAAGTATAGATTCAATGCACGACTAAAGACGTGTGTTTTGCACTTTTTTACGAGGTATGCGGAAAGCAAGGGCTACATTTCACGCGAAGAAAAGGGCAACTTGGAGATTCTTATACGAAGGTTCAAGCGCCCGAAAACAGAATGGAAGATGGAACGCAGGTTAGGGTATTGTTCTAGATTATACCGTGATGCGTTTTTTGGCCATGTGCTCAACATTTCGTGAAGCCTGATAAGCGTGGCCGCGGAGCTCGAAGCTGATTGGTTAACCGGGGAGATCACCTGACCAGAAGGATTGGCAACGAGGTGTGAGGTAGCCCGGAAGGAGCTCGACCACCTGTGCGCGGTGAGGGAGAGGAGCTTGAAATTCGGGTAGCCTCTGGAAGATCGTCTGGTTTATCAGCCCTGCGCCCGGGAAACTCAGAGTATGGCTAAGCGCTTATAATGTTAGAACTTTTCACGTATGGAACACAATTGCCTAGCAATTTGCCATAATTTGTTTTTATGGTAAATTAACGGAAATCTTTAATCCTAAACTTTTGTCCATCCATCTCTTCGTTCGTTGGTGTATTTTCCGCTTAATTTATGGGCTAAAATGACGTCGCGGTACCTGTCGTCACCTGACTTATATTCCATTTCATTCTCCACTAAAACTTGAGAGGGAAATTTAATGTTAGGTTACCTAAACACCACTTCAGTTTTCCGGTTAAGCGTAGTATGAAATGTGACGTTACGTGACATGACTTAACGTCACCCTTCCACAAGTTCAATTTACCCGCTAAAATTAGCATGAAATTGATATCACCTGACCTGCACACCAATTCATTCTCCCCGCAACATATGGCTGGGAAATAGATGCCACGTGATGATGCCACGTGACCTAACCGACAATTAGGTTCCCCCACTAAATTTAGCGACCGAATTGACGTTAAGTTACTTGACGTCACGTGACCTAACACCAATTTACTTTCTGTGCTAAATTTATCGTGTAATTTAAGCACGGTTCTCACATGCAGCGAAGCGCTGATGTAGCGCTGCTCACGTGTCGTCAGCTACTTATCGTCTGCCATGAGAAACAGTTTTGGCGGTGCGATACAAAGCTGGTGAACGCTCCCGTCAGCACGCGCCCAGCGCGAGGTCAGCGCTACGCTTGTAGCGCTCCGCTGCATGTGTGAACAGGCCTTTACGGTGATGTGACATAAAAACCAATTTAGTTTTCCCGTTAAGTTGAGCGGGTAAATTGATATAAATGGCTTCTTCACTCGTCGAAATGGCCGCATCAATTTGAAAGGTCGCTGCAATTTTTTTCTTCTGTTTTTGCAATTGATTCGTCTATTATCAGATGTAAGATATTCCTGCGTTCAGTGAGCCAGACGCAGCCTCCTACGGGAGAGACTTGCGTTCTACTTCGTTCTTTCCAGCAACTAAAAACAAAATTTCACTAAATGGGAGCAGCCCTGTGAGTGGACACAGTGTATGGGGCGCATTCTACTGGCCATGTCTGACTTGTAACCGGCACCAGATAATTTCAAATAATTCCGGAAGCAGGAAACCTTTTTGCTTTCGTACACAGTGTAAAACATACGGCGTGATATATTTTTATGAAAACTAATAAAAATGTGCGAACTGCTAACGGAATTCCGTCTTTGCAAGGTGTTTCTCGAGTTCGGTGGACATTATAGGAGCGGATAACTGCCACAGTCTGTTTAGTAAATGACTCAAATTTGTTATTTATACTTTTATTTGCGATAATAAACATATAGCTTCAATTAGAAACTTGCTGAGCACCATAGAAAACTACTAAATCAGTCACTTCTAGACCGACTTGAAGCACGTGGGAAACGCGTGGTTGGAACAAAGTTACTGCTCGTGCAGCCGGTGCACCACTGCGTTTCTATAGGTGCTTCAAATCGTTCCAAACTTTACTGACTTAGTGGTTTTCCATGATGCTCAAAATGTTTCTAATTGAAACTATGTCTCCTTATTAATTAGACCGATAACTAAGAAAATGTTAGTTAATTGTCCGGCTTTTGGCGCAAATTAGCAGCGTTTATAAAGTCCCCCTGTCCGTATATATCACACGCATTAACCGCGTTAGTGTGTATTTTTACAGATATATTGTAATAAATCTGTTCAAATTAAAACCACGCCGCCTATACATTAGGGTGTGAACACCGCGCGCGTCGCATCTGCCAGATAAAGTCCTCTCATAGTCCTGGTTGCACGCCCCGCTACCAGATGGCCCCTCGACACGCGGCTAATGGTAGCCTGTCGCGGGCCCTGTTTCGCATGCTTCTGTATGGGAGACATGCTTGTTTTTAAAGTCAAATGTCTGGGTGCGCCACGTCATGTAGAACTTGGCCCTTGTAGTGTGCGTGTTGCTGTTCTCGGTGCAGTGTTTATGCTCCAATTTACGCACACAGACCGGTATGAAATATTTGTATAAAATTCAGTCCAAATTTACATAGCCTTGAAAAAGAAAAAAAAAAAAGAAAGGTAATCTTGTGATGAATGTGCGAACTTTACCACCACAATTTTTTTTTTTTGTCTCGAAAGCGTGAGGTTTTTACGACACTTGTCTCAGCAGTGCTAGTTGGCAGTCGTGCAGCTCACCCAGAATAAAACCTATTTTGCCAGGTGTGCACTTAGCCAATGTAATTGCCTCCATAGTCGGAAGCATAAGGGTGCTGAAAGACCGCTTAATGCAAAGCGCCTTGTCAGAAACGGTTAGCGCCAAAGACAAGAATAACTGCGAAACTCGACAGGACAAGCTATACTTTCAACTGACATTTGAAGGAAAAGATAAAGAAAATAAAGCAAAATATTACTAAAAAGAAAAACAACAATGTTGATAGAAAAAAATTATGCAAATGTGGCTACAGATTTGATTAAAAATTTGTTCAAACATTTATTAAGACATATTAAAGAAACTAATTGAATTAAAAGAATAAAAAATATCTAAGACGCGAAAAGTTCAGAAAAATAAATATATTGCAGTTGCTTCGATGAAAGGTCACCTACAAAGCACTGAAGAAAGCATCCCCTCTAGTTCTGACGGCCTCAGCTTTGTACATTCCGCTTGTTTTCTTACTATGATACCGCATTAGGATCTCGGTGTTGATAAACAACGGGGCGCATTCACAGTCCTTCACATGCGTGGCGAGATGTCCCGACGGAGGCAATTAAGGAGAGAGCACATGTTCCCTTAACCTTGGCACATGAAAACGGGTTCTCATAGACAACAGCGCAGCAACAGTTGATGTAGCTGTGTGTATGTCTTACGCCGTATTTGTCATTTTTGTCTAGCAGAAAGTTCATTTTGGGGCAGAGCCTTTTGAGCTTGTTGGAAAGCACCACACGTACACCATATCTGGAGGCGACTCTCTTGAAGTGTGGGAAATGCGATGGATCTTAGGTACGACCGCCGGTCGGCGTCGTTTTACTTGATTTGTCTCTCTTTTCTAAAAGATCAAAGCAAGTACTCAGAAATACCTGGAAGGAATGAAGTGGGGTAACCGAAACCTTGAAGCCGTCGTTGTTGCGCTTCAATGCTCTCCCTTGCGCAATGTGTACATGACGCTTTTAGGGCCGCGCTCATACATCTGGAAACAATTCCTTTTTTGACGAGTTTAAGTGTGTCGAAGGATATGCAAGTTGTCGTTTCTTAGATATTAACGAACACATTCAGCATACGTTGTAAGTTTGAAGGAAAGCAGAAGATCTAGAAATTGGAGGGTCTTGTAGGTAGGATCCTTGTGCGCAAACGTAAGCCCCTCAGCGTGGTTTTAAAAAATGCTTTCGATGGTGTTGATGAGTCCAGTGTGACCTGCTTCTGGTTTTACAGTGAATTGCACAAGAAATGCGTAATTACGCATGCTACATGGCAGGTGAATGAACCATGTGTGTTGGCCATGTCACAGATGGAGAGACAAATGGCGCACAAAGCTCGGTTCAAGACAACACCCTTTTTCTTAGAATGAGGAGCTAAAGACGTCAAATCAGGAACTCGACACGCACCTGTGAGCAACCGCCTCATGGCAAGATGAACTAGAAAATCAATTGCGCCAAAACAAACTCATTATCTGCGGTTTGTCAGACGAGGCGACAAAAACCTGGGTGGAATCCGAAGCCAAGGCACTGCTATTTTGTTCTGAAAACCTTGGCGCACTACTCGAGCCCACTTGTATTAAGCGAGCACGCAGGCCTGGCTGCTTTTCCGACACCAAACATCGCCCTTTTATTTCAGAGTTCCTGTCATTCAAAGATAATAAAAACATGTTCTGGCACATAAACTAAAGAGAAGTGGTTTCTTTTTGGGCGAGAATCTCTCCCCTGCGATGCAGTTCGTGAGGCGGAGACCTCTAGAGTACGCCAAGGAGCAGAACGCTCAATTTACAATACGATACAAGATATTACTTATACGCGGTGTACCAATACGACTCGGATAATAACACTGCCTTCGAAGACCTTCGGTAAGAATAACAGCACTAAATCAAACTAAGAAAAACTTGTTTTCAAAATCTTCTCTTTGTGACAATCAACTGCAGGAGCATTACAAAAAAGGACCTTTCATTTCTCCTAGTTCAACTCAAGCTGATGTGGTTCTTTGTACTGAGTCTCGGCTAGACGGCTCTGTAAACAGTTACGAAATATTTCCAGGGGTCTATGAGCTCTACCGTAAAGATAGACAGTTAATGGGCGGAGGAGTGTTTTTACATGCCTTGAAAATTTTATCAAACGAAACTCTTCAGCTCCGCGTTCGTGTTTGTGGATCGGTTTGGTGAAAGATAAACTGCTAGGCGGCATATTTTTAACTGTAGGCTCATTTTATTGACGTTTCCGAAAATCGCCTTTTCCGCGCTGCCAGCTTTGTCTGCTGGGCAGTTGAACTACTTGTGAGCATGCGCTGCTGATCGGCTGTATGTGCAGTATGTCAGACGCTGCGCATTCGTCCGCAGCTCAGTGACTCAGCATTTTTCGCCTGGGTGATAAGCGCTGGAAAGGTCCATAGACGGCCAAGTAATAAAGCTACCAATCCTCTTTTGTGCTCATATCTAATGATTCTTCAACAATAGCTTCCGATAATGTCGTACTTGGTGGCGATTTTAATCTTCCGGGTATAGAATGGGTTGACAATCTCCCACTATCGTGCAATTCATTGTTTTTTATAGCACGTTATAGAACTTATCAGCATTCATGAATTGCAACAGTTTGTGTCGCTTCCAGCAAGACTCGCATAACGTGAATCTATGCTAAAACTACTTCTTACAAATCTTCCCTTCTATATGTTCGGTGATGACGATTCTGGGCATAAGTGATAATGAAGTTGTAGTAGGGCATGTAACATGTAAACACGCCGCAGCCCGATAAGAAATATTTTTTTTAATCAGGGTGACTACGAGAGCTTATAATTGACCTTCTGGCTCATCTCCCCGAGTTTGAATGTTTATTCATGAATATTTATGTCTATGTTACATGGCATTTGTTTCAAAATGTGCATTTTGCTCTTATCGCTAAATATATCTCCTCTAAAATGATTTCAGGCATTCGTATAAATGACAAACCTTGGATGAACAATAACCTGCGGTATCTCCATAATAAAAAGCCGCGTTTACTTATAACGTACAAGACAGCAATAAACCGGGTAACAGAAAGTGAGCTCAGATGCCTTCATCATGCTTAAAAAAAAAAGTTAAGGCAGCGAAACTGCAATTTTTCCACTCTCGGTCCTAGGCTGGTTAACAACCCAAAGAAATTATCGAAAGTTGTTAAAAATCGAGAAATAATTAATACGTAGGCATACTAGCCATTCTGAACAGCAATGAACTGACTTCGACTGCCTTGGAAATGGTAATTTGCTTTACTTTCAATTTATTTTCTCCATTACAGTTGAGAACATTACACCGCAATCCTCGGAAACGAATCACAGAACATGACTCTTTGAATCACGCTCTTTGAGTTGTGGTCTTATATGTAATGTGTGCGCACTCATTGACCTGGGAGTGACAGCTGTTGAGTGATTCTTCTGGTTTGCCGGTGAACTAGAACACCACTCCTACGATTATGGGCCGTTCCACTTGTATTTCCTTGCTCCACCACTTTACTTTATGAGTTTGCGGTTGGGGTCGGGTCTTTTCTTGGATGATATGATCAGTAGTTGGTTCATAATGAGAGATAAGGTGAGATCTATTTCCCAGATGTATACTCCGATTGCTCTGCAGCTATGGTGATGAGTGTTCCGGAATTGTTCGGGGATTCCTCGTGAGGTCCTTCACGTTATGCCATCCAGGTAAATAGACTGGTGTGGACCGGGGATCTCGTTCAGCTATTTTGGTAAATCTGCCATATAGCGAGGTTGAATAGTGTGCGGGATATAGTTGAACCTTGCGGTGTTCCCCTGTCGAGATATGGTATTTGCTTCGTTGGGCATGTTTCTGGAGGCCGTCCAGATTGGAGGGAATGGTGCGCGCAGTCGTACATCCGATGTCCTCATCCCGTGTTGGCGAGATTGGGTAGCATTGCTTCGTGTTTGAGGTTGTCATATACGTTGCGTATGTAGAATGCTACCATGCCTCTTAGTGAACTTGATTTGGGCCCATGTATACGTCATGTTGTAGGCATATGAGTGTATGTGGGGTGTATATATGTCTTCTGAAGGCTATTTGAGTTAGGCCCAGGTCGTTTCTTGGTTTGAGGTGCCATTCCAACAAGGCCAATATAATTTTTTCCATTACCTTTCCTATCCAAGAAATGAGGCAGATATGTCTGAGATTTCTCAATAGTTAGGGCTTTCCTTGGTTTGGGTACGAAAGGAATGTTGGCATACTTCCATTAAATTGGTAGTTTCCCGGTGAACCATTAGTGTTTGTATAGGTGGAGGAGAAGGAAGAGGAAAAAAACTTGTTGAGGTTTTCGTTGTTGAGATTTTTTACGACTTTGCATGTCGTGAAGTAATTACCAAGGTGTAGTGCTGCGTTTTATATGTGACCGCGCTTGCGGAGTTCAACCGTAGTGAAGCGGCAAGCTCGTGTGGTGGCAAAGCAGGATGACAGGCTTGCGGATGGGAGGCCTTTGTACCTTCAGGGAAGTAGGTCTCCTGAGTTTTTGTTCCAGGTCTTTTTCTTTTGGCATCGTTCCGTTTCATATGGATTCTGGTTAAAGAGTCTCACGTGACTGTTCGCTTGAACTATGCTTATGAGTAGTGATCAAACGTTTTAGGTGGACATGTGGGTATTTAAGGAGTCGCATTGTTGCCACCAGTTTTCATGCGCCAATTTGGTGGCATAATCTTCGGCCTTTTCGGTCAGGAGCTGTATTCGTTTATTGAGGTTCCTATGTTTTTTCCCATCTCTTTACGAGTGCCCGCATAGTTTCCCATTGCGTTAGCATGTGTGGGTTCATGTAGGAGTGTCTGGAGTCGTATTGATACAGATTCTGTGTTACACAATTTTTTGAAAATATCCTTTCCCCATTTGTTCGGGTTGTGAAGCTTCAGTTTAGGCGATGGATCCTAGCATTTTTTTGTCAGTCCGTAATAACGTTTTGTCTGGATCGTGGTTGCCCATTGTGGTCAGGGCTGTCGAAACGGATATTATATTGTAATCGCCACCTACGTTCTTCTCCGTATAGTCCCACGTCAGATTAGCCGTACCTTTGTAGAAAGTTAAGTTTCGGTTTGTGTCCCGCTGCGCGGAGCTACCAGTACGGGTGAGACAAGTTATGTCGTTAAATCGAAATTACTGACCCTGATGTTGCGCTTCTTCAAGCTTTCTGCCTTCGGGGTAGGTTTCGGGGAATTCCCGTGCCACGCGTAGGCAATTCCTTATCAAAAATAGGTTGTGATGTGTTATGGAGCCCTTTCAGTCTTTCGAACACCTTCAGACCATCCCACCCCTTCAACCCTTCAAACCCTTCAGACCCTTCAGCCTTTCAACTCATTAGACGCCCAAAAACTTGAGAACCATACACCGAACATGCAGTTGTTTAGAGCATATTATAAAATTTATTTTAGAAATTGAATTTTACAAACATGTTGAAACTCAGAAAGACGGTAAGAACCAACGTGTACTCAAACCTGGGTGCAAGCAGTTTTAGAGAGAAACGACCAGACCACATAGCGGCGACCGAGTCCTTTGTCGCCGAAATATCTGTCGAGGTTCTCACAATGTCGCCGAGTAAACTCCTAGACGTATGGTAGTTCAACCCTTAAAACCATGCGGGTGCACCGTCAGCAAGACCTTTAGCAAAAACCATGAACGTCAAACCATTCAACGCCGGACTTGACTAAATCATGAGCACGGTCACTTTGTCGTCTTTTGCGTCATAGTGGTGGCGTCCCCGACGTATTTTTCACTCTCTGGACAAGCCCCTAAAGTCAGACAGACAAATAGGCGCAGGAGACAGGGCACTGAGAAACCTTGTCCTTTATTTGCAGACTGAGCTATTTTATAAGAAACATCCCACGCGTGGGACGGGAAACCGACGCTGAGCGACCGTCCGTTGCGGCCGCCAGACGCAAAATGACCAAACGGCTTCCCCAACGCACACGTCCTGGAAGGTGATGTTGTCTTTCCCGCAGACCACTTAAGATCAGATTCATGCGCCACGTACTTTTTGAAAATGATCGTGACAGTCTCCACATGCCTCTAAATGCTTTGACGGACCGCAAAGACCCTTCAAGAACCTTTGAATAGAAATTGTGCATATGTGTGTTTTTTCTTGTGAACGTGTGTGTTTGTGTGTTTGAGCGCGCGCATGCACATGCGTGTGGAGGGATCTCTTGTTAGACTACATTATTTGCATTTTTTTGTTGCAGATGTCTACCCTCAATAGGTTTCCAGACTACAAGCGTGCGTTGGGGGGTAAGCCTCTCTGCTTCTCCGTGTCCGCAGCTGTGAACTACATTCGACAGGACAAGATCTACATAGAGAGATTACCTCGGAGTGCAGTAAGTGATGGCGTGTCGAAATTGTGACTCATACTATGTGACAGGTTGAGAGTTCAGCCCAGAACTTTTTCCGCTTTCCTTGAGAGAACGCTCGAAAGCAGGCTAGATGGAACTCGCCTCCTCACCTGCGATTGTATTCCGAAAAGGCAAAGAGCGCAGGATTTGCGGGAGAAGCTTGTTCTCTATTCCTAACTTGTCCACGAGTATAGATTAAATGTGTGCTTTGACAAATATATTAAACTGAAAAAAAAACAAAAACGTTAGCCACTTCTGCGAGACTGTGTTTGAATCTAAGCGGCTGCTAATTATGAAACAGGTATTTCGCTTCATCTTCCGAAAGCATTAACTCCGCATTAAACATGTCAAGCAACACTTAATCTACTATAGTATTAGGATGAAAAACATGACCGATTAATTTGTTAGTATGTCTACAACAAAACGCACAGAGTGAGGAAATATGAGCTGCCACAACACAAAGAGAAAAATTGCTCTCTTGGCACATGTTCATTTAGAACAAGCCTATAGGATAAACCTCCGCACCTTCATAAACGGATGAATGACGGAAAAGAACTACGGAAGGCCATAATAGAGCGCTGGCCTTCGCCTCTAGATAAAATCCGTTCGAGTTACTTTTATCTTGTGAGAATGCGCGTCGTCTTGCCAAAGGCGTACCCGCCGTTTGGACTTTCGTGACATCGTAAACAATAACTCGGACACGGACACGGACAATAACAATAACTCGGACACGGACACGGACAAAAAAAATAGCACAACGCTAGTACGAATGTACGGAATCAGATACAGTAAGCGCTCGAGCATCTAAATTTTGGATGTACAATTTGAATGAATGAATGAATGGATGGGTGCTAACGGCTGTGCCCTTTATAACGGGTGGTAGCTTGCTCCACCTAGCCTAGAATGCAAACACGCGAAACATTGCTGCCTAACACATTAAGTCAGTCACACCAAAATATTATATGGTATTATGAATCTAATGGCCCGTTTTAGGGCTCAGGTTTCATTAAGGCCATTATGTATTAGTTACAGAACGAATTTTTTAATGATACCTAATACCGATAAGCAAAGAAACCAAGGAAGAGGTGTGGTTTGGAACAGAGGAGCAAACTGGCGTTCAGTTCGCTGGAGGCATTGTTTCGGGTCGACGCAAATTAAAGCTGCAGATAAAAGAAGCGAAACTGCGCAGGCTATAGCTGGTTAGGAAACACCATATTCTAAACCGCGAGATTCTGTGTAAATAAAATCAACGAAAAGACGACACAAAGACTTGAACGCAGCTGAGTTTATTAGCAAGGAAACAGCAATCTATAGCCGTCAACACGGAGAGGAAGAAAGGGAAGACAAAAGACATACCACTGCAAAGATTTGACAGAACTAAACCAGAGAGACTGACCTCCAACCTAGGCACCCCACCAACACCAGACACACGCGGCTAAGCAACCCTGAGAGAAGCGGAGCAACATACAGCAACTCCCTACACCCCCCCCCCCCCCCAACCCCCCCGGTACCGCCCACCCCTCGACACCACCAAGCACACAAAACAAAAACACACGACTCAAAACAAAATACTTTTTTTTCTCTCAAGGAGCTAAAGTGTGCAGTCGAGCTGGTCAGGAAATATCGGAATCTAAACACTGAGACAAGGAGAAATAATATAACGGACTAGACGACGTCTTGTGCATTATTTTATTTATCTTTGTCTCAAGGTTTAGATGAAGATGTTTCACGCTTTCGTTCAAGACTATAGACGGGTGGCTTACACAGTTTCCGCGGTCCAATCGCTTTCTTTACACAAGATTGAAGTTTCTCCGCATAATGGCGAGCGCGCATTACATTAAGCAATATGTTTTGCTAGTTCTGATGATGGAGATTCATTTGTCGCGCTTCCCTCGTGTACTAAGAGGCGGCGACACCCACACCCACCCGTGTGGCCCACGTAGCAGTGTCCACAATTGAACGTAAACTTGTACAGAACTTCCTTGACGCAGCCAATTGGAGGATCCCTATGCGTCTTCACACAGCCCTACCCTCGCTCAAAAGCAAACGGCGTAAAGGCCCGTTCATACACTTGCGGGTTCGTAAGGCCGTATGCCTTGAAACCTCTGAAGATATCTTAAGACGAGAGAAGACACTGGCGGCACCTGTTGTGTAACCGTAGACACTTGGCAGTCCCGTATATTTCCTTTTTTTTCGCGTAGTACGTGCACTTGACCTCTCAAATACCGGAAAACCTTCGCTCTAATGAAATGCCGTTCCAGTGTCACCACATACATGGCGCCAGCGTGCGAGTGTGTTTTCTAGTCTTATCTACAGAGCCTAGATTGTTAAGAGGGTGCAACTGAATCCATCGGAAGCGTTTGCAATTTAATGGCACATCCCTCCTGCGGAGATCAATTGCAGGCAAAAAGGCGGAGGCGTTTGCAGACGATCAGCGTGTTTGCCCCAACCTCGCAGGTTGGGGCGAAAACGCTGATCGTCTGCAACGCGTTCCGTAAAACACGTGACCCCGATTGACCAGTTGGAAGCTCTCTCTAATGCAGGCTCTAGTGTTTTCTCGTCGTAAGAGATTTGAAGATATTTCGAGGCTCTCGGTCCTCACAGGTTGCAAGTGTGTGAACGGGCCCTAAGACTACCCAACCGGAATTCCTTCTTTAAAGCTTACTTCGAACTTCTGAGCCAGAGCTCTTATAGCTTGCGAAAACAGGTTAAAATACGGAATCATAACAACGATTTTCTTCGGAGCACCCTTAAAACCCTTCGGGCTTTCTTCAATTCGTCTACGCAAAGTTTATCTAAAGAACTCAAAAGTATATCCACCTAACCTCAAACGCTACAACGGTCTCACTAGCGCACTGCCGACTCAATGAGTGCACGACTTTTTTTACAGCATTACCTATAAGGAACATTGCGACACCGACGCCGGAAGTACCTATTGGTGAGGAGATCCAACTATAGGTGGACCACTTTCATTAGCATTATCATCCCCAGAAACAATCGCAGTGTGGCAAACGACTTCGACGCCAGCACTCGGCTAGCGTAGGCCACATCGTTTCCGCGCTGGCTGTATATATGTTTGCAGCGATATGGTGCGCACTTGCTGCGTACCACAGTGCTCGAAGCATGCTTTTCAACCGGTACATGCAGCGCGGAGGACTGCAGCGCTTACGCAACGATACGGACACTGTCCGCCGTTGGCTCTGCTGCCGCTCTGCACTCGATGACATGATCGCAGTTGAGCACGTCCTCTCCTTTCAACGCGACACTCTTTGCTGTCGCCGATGTTGTCCATGAATGTCGCAAGAGACAAGGTAACTGAAAAGTGATGTGCGTGTTTTGTGAATTATACAAAAAAATACGGACGCCGCGCCGGTCACGCATGATCCAGCGCGCGCGTCTGACACGACGCGGCTGCCAGGCACGCCTGCCCGCCGCAGAGGCGGCCGCAGGTATTTACAGAGGGGAGGTTGTCGGCGTGTCATATATTCGAAAACCCCCCGTTCTCTCGCCCTTCGAGCCCATACCGAACTCAAGACGGGCGTCTGGACATCCGGACTCCCCCTCTGAATCTGCCTCTACCAGGCATGCGCTTGTTTTGCCTTTTAAGTTGACTTCGATGACATTGAACGCAAGTGGGGACTGGATTGCTTTTATCGAGTTACGTTTAGGAGAAAAGAATAGTGTTACGTATCTTTCACAAGACTTGCGTCGTCGTCTTCTGTGGCAGCGAAGGCACTAATAACTGTGGTCGAAGGGTTTTTTTACCACACAGCATTAGTTCCCGAGGTGGCCGCTGGGGATCGCCACTCCTCGATCTCCTCCCCAAAAAGGGACTGTGTAAGCCAGCCGTCTATACATTTAAACGAACATGTCAAAGAGTTTCTTTTGTTGTGAGTTTTTTTGTGTTTTAGAGCGCAGCTATTAGGCGCCCGTTTCCGGCTTGAGCGGCGTCGCCGTCGCCGTCGGCGTAACCGCGCGGCGCATTATGGAACGTTTCCCATGATGACGTCACACGTGACGTCACGAAGGTCACCAGTGACGTCATAGATGACGTCACCGCGCGTTGCATTATGGGTAAATTTTCCCGCTAAATTCAGCAAAAAACTTTCCCGGCTAATTTTGGCGGAAAATTTTCCCCCTAACTTTAGCGGAAGAGTTCGCCCACTCAATTTAGCGAAAAAATTTCTCTGCTAAATTTAGCGGAAATTTTTCCCCGCTAAATTTAGCGGGAAAAATTCCCCGCTGAATTTTGCGGAAAAATTTCCCGCTAAATTTAGCGGACAATTTTCCCCGGTAAATTTTGCAGAAAGGTTTCCCCGCTAAATTTTGCGGGAAGATTTCCCCTAAATGTGAGGCGAGCAGAAGAGGAGGAGGGGAGACTACAGATGAGGGGGAGGGGCGTACCCTGCTCTCCGTACCTTCCCCTCCTGCTCCTCAAGGGCTGCGCTCCAATTCGGCGTTACAGGGGATTGTAGACGTCTTTCAGTTTACAACACAAAAAACGCATAACAAAAGAGTTTCTTTTGTTGTGAGTTTTTTTGTGCTTTTGTTTAGTGTTGTTGGTGTTGTCAATGGGTGTGTGGTCCGCGGGGTTGGAGAAGGAGATTGCTGTCTTTCGCTCGGATCACATAGCCTTGACGGGATTATCATATCGGCTTGCCTGGCGGCGGTTGTCTGCTCTTGGTGCGGTGTCTAGGTGGGAGGTCATTTTGACTGTCTAAGTTGCGAAATCTTTGCGCCCGCATTTCTTTTGTCTTCCCTCTTCGTGTTCGTGTGGACGGCCCCCCTAGTTCGGTAAAACCGGCTAGAGGGTTATTTTTCAGGGTTTATTGGAATTTACCAAAACCACTGCTACAACGCAACTTGTAAATATCTTTGGTCGACAGATCCAAGATATATGCACCTACTAGTCACAGACTTCGTACAGAGTACTTCAAAAATACAAAACATACCGTATTTTCCGGGCTATAGTCCACGGACTATACGTGTTTAAAAGTTGAAATGTTAGGCTGTGCGGTCTACCTACGCGTGTGAACTATACAGGAACTTTGTTTTTTAACATCGTTCATTATGACGAGCCGTGACGGATTTTGTGAATGAAAGAGTATGTTAATGATGATTTATGTATAATACAAGTTTCTTTGTGAGCTAAGAAGGCAGACATTTCCCAAGATATGTCGTGTATGAGAACATGTTCGAGTGGACTAAGGACAAAGGGCAGACTATGCACCGGGTACGCACAATGCACCGGGTGCAAACTATCTAAGCAAAAGCTTTTTTGTTTGTTTCCTAAATTGGCTCCTGCGGACTATACACTGGCTGCGGACTACTGCTCGGAAAATGCGGTACTTTGGCGTACGGAACCCGTGTTGGAATCTGCAGTCAAAATTCTAATGCAAACAGTTATTTGGCCTTCACTGCGCTATACGGATCATCCGTAACATAAGTGGCGCTTTGTTATATTGGACATTGCACTGAAATATGAAATTTACGACAGTAGAGCGCAGTGTCAATTCACAACGAATGCAGTTAAGCAGCTCGTTATGGGTTGCCTATGTTCATAAATTAAGTTGCAAATATAGGCCATGTGGTTACGTTTCTGCCAGTATATTAACTGGTGTTCCTAGGCTGTAAGGTTTAATATTTTCTGTTTCACCGTTAAAGTATTCTGACGGGCATCTTCTAGATTTTCTGAACGCTACTGAAAAAAGCTGATATATATTTTATGACATAATGCGTTTTATCAGCCGATTCAGTTTTTTTTTAGTTTTGTAACTTTTAAGCCGGTTTTAACGGCCGGGTTTAACTTCCGGCTCTAACAACCGGCTGTAACAAAAACCGACATCGAAGAGCGCTACGCGTCCAGGAAACCAGATAAAAAGACTTCAGTCCCCGGCAACACTTGAACACAGCACCTTGAGATTCTGATCCTAGACCTTTGCCAACTAAGCAATTCGTTTTCTTTTTATTTATTTTTTTATGGCAAAATAGGCTTTTAGGGTCGGTGGGTGCTGCACGAGAAAGGGAACCCATTAGTGCGGTCGCGCGCTTCGCGGCCTTTTAGCAGTCATGCTGTAATACGTATATCACGGCGTGTGTCATGAATGGGAGAGAATCTTCGATAGGCGGGGCTGTTCAGACGCTCTTCTTTTTTTCCCTGGAAGGCGTAACACACAATCTGTGCCTTACCAGCCTTTCTCAACATGATCAAGCTCGTTAATTTTAAGTTGCGTACTTCAAAATCTAATGTGGCTTGTATTTTGCAGCTCTGCAATGGCACCTTCGTTAAAAGTATGGACCCGAAGCACGAGTTCGACAACATTACTAAAACGCATTACATAACTGACGGCTTCAACCGTCTCTACTTTGAGGAGAGGGACCAGTTCAGACAAAAGGTAAGTATCATCGTCATTGGGTTTTGTTACGTCGGTATTTAACGGATCTAACAAAACTACGATTGATGTAAGATTAAATTATGCATCTAGTTTTATTTATAATACTGCTTCCATATAACTCAATTACATTACAAATTTCTACTGCGAAAGAAAAACAAACGAGTATTAAAATTTCCTCGAAAAGATATATCGTCTTTGCTCTGAAATGTTTATTTGTACATAAAAGAAAATGTGTTATTTCATTCGACGGGTAATCCTGTTGTCATTATCAATATGTTGACTACATAAATCACTGTTTAAAGCGTGCAATCTCACATGTTGGCTCAGGTAGTCGCCCCGCAATATGCTTCAGAATGCTCATTGTGAAGGAGTGGAGACCGTTCTCCATTCCTGTACTGGCCTTATATATTTCTAAAACGAAAAGGTGTTGTGGTTTTTTTTATAATGCCCAGCAAATGTCTGTTTGAAAACATACCTTAACGCAGTGGTTCTCAAATGGGGGTCCGCGGAGCCCTTGGTATCCGCGAAGGCAATCTAGAGGTCCGCGAAGCTCTGCCTCATCAGTCAAACCCGGCAATAAACGTCGTCTTTTTTTTTTTTTCAGATGGAGAACAAAGTTTTCAATTTTCGGGCGAGTTTTCTTGTGTGTATGTCAATAAGAGAAGTCTACTTCGCACTAGCCCTTAGTTATATCCATTTTTATATCATTATTATATTTAACTTATACTTTTTCTCTCCCCTCGCCACGAACGGGGTTCTTCATCATCTCCGCCAATCCACAAGGGGTTCGCGAAACATCGATGATTGAAAACCACTGCCTTAACCAATTAGACGTTTGATCTGTACAAAGCAATTCTTAAATTAATTATACCAAACTTGATTCGTGTTTCCCAAATGACCAACGCGACATTAAAGGGACACTGACAGAGTACTTACGCATGCCGATATTTTTTTATTTGAGCTCGTCTTTTGAGAGCCCAACTACACAGAACGCAATTTGCGGCTCAAAATACGTCTGCTTTCCAGCCAGAAACCGCCGGTCGAGAATTGGCCGTTGTCAGTCGCACTCATTCTCTTCTCTACACTCACGAGCCGTTCAAACTGATGCATACCAAATATATTCTAACTCGTGGGATATCTAAGGCAGACATTCGATATTAAAAATAGAAAAGAAAAAGATAAACTCCAATTTTGTAGCTCCCAAAAAGCTGTAAATATGTTTATAAATATACATATGTTGCACAGATTAGAGGAACTACATGTGTTACGTAATTTTCAATATGGTGACGTACCGCGGGCGGGACAAGAACGATGGCGGCGCGCTACGGACCAGTGTTGCGACTGACGTGGGAACGCTACTTTGAAACTGGGGTTCGCGATACCGGTCAATCGACCTTCAAGCACAGAATAGCGTGTGTGTGTGTGTGTGGGGGGGGGGGGGGGGAAGGGGGGGGGGTGTATAAGTGAAAAACAATCACACGACGAACGGTTCAATCAACGTCCTCGCGTTGTCATCGTCTGCTTTACACGCCCGAAAAACGGAGGAACGGAAAAAAAATGGGTAAGGGGCGATAGCCACGTGACTTCCGGCAATCTCTCTTTTCCGAGCTTCTGTGCACATCTTTCGGTTTTGGCATTAAGCAGATGCGTTTTTTCCGCTTTATTAAAGGGGCAATGCAACGATTTTTGCACTTTGCGCAAATACCGCTCAGGACGAATCCCTGACGCCAATGAACTATGCAACACGCGATCGTTTTTCACCACGCGCAGTATCAGTAGCAGAAAAATTAAAGAAAAACGAGCAGCGTTCGCCCCCTCAACTCGCAGCCAGAACAAGCGGCCACGTGATCTGGAGCCGATTATATGCCGCCAATGTTGATCATAGCCACGCGCTGGGGTTGGCAAAGCACAGGACACGCGCTGAGTTTCATACATCATTATGGCTCGGCTATTGTCGTCGTTGCAGCGATAGGACACGGGCCACTACCCGAATGCTTCTCGAGCTATCTATTATCACGAGCCCAAATCGAGTGCTCACGCAATGCTCGGGTCCAATCTATGAGCCGCATTCAAAGATCGTCCCTGGAGGATGCTGCTACCACCAGGGTACGTCATCAAAATTTGCGAAGGAGAGATTGAAAGAAAACGCTCGCTTTCTCCTTGAAATTACACCGCAACAAAGAGGTTTCTTGGTCAGTGGCGTTGCGTGCGAGTGTACTCGGGTCCCACTAGTGCCAGTAAGCTCATACAAAGTGAAAAAAGCTCAAAACGAATGTCGTTGCACCGCCCCTTTAAATATATACTTGACTATTAAGCAAGATATTAATTGGGTAGTATTCCGACATCATATTCAATTACTTGGCAAAATATAAAAAAAAAATCCATTTCGCGAATGTCAGTGCCCTTTAAGTATTTTTTTATTTTATATTTCTTTGAGATGAATATTTTTTGCAAGACCAGTTTGACGCTTTCGATAAAACACTCTAATAAAAGTAAAGAAGAAAGTTTGGTTATGACTTCAAATGACCGATATCACCAAGCGAACTGCGTAGGCTCGCGCATTCCGGAACTGGTGCCGCCGCCCTGCTACTTGTAGCCATCGCTTTCCGGCTTCCCGGCTCCATAGGGCAGCGGTGCGCTTACATCATCGTACATCATCGCGTGGGCTTGAATTATCCTAGATTGTGTATACATCATAATTTTTTTTTGTTTTTTTTAGTTTGTTAGCAAGCGCATAAAAGCAGTTAGAGGCGTCTTATCACACTAGAATCGCTTCTTCACCTGCTGCCATGTTCGAGTCGTTCACGTGATGGTCCCGTGCTGCCCCCCGAAACATAAAAAAACAACGACGCCACTACTCGAGCACTCGGCTGCTCGGACGTCTCAATCAACTTGGAAGCGAGTGAACATCTAGTTCAATAGCAGAGAACACGAATATTCGAGGGGCCATTGGCTCAGTGTAGCACAGCGGAACCGCATAAAATGTGTCGGTGGGAAACGAAGCTCGGTAGGGCTCATGATTGTGCCTAACGTTTAATCGACATTGAAGTGAAGAGAGCTAAATAAACTTTCTCTTGAAGCGATAGTTTTTTTCTTTTTTTAAGTTGTTTTATTTTAGCTTACACCCTCTGTGGCAGGGCACAGATGAACTGCGGGGAGAGGCATGCACACAAACAAGAAACTATCAACAGAATGACCTTGCCTGACGCGCCATAATAACTCGCGCCTGTCAAAAATAGCAACCATGTCAGATACCTAAAAACGTTAGGTGGAGATGAGGTTTCGTGTACAGTCCTTATAAAATTTGATTTTGTTTGCGCAAGCTCCGAGTGCTAACAACCGCAGGACGTGGGAGCTTTTTTTTTTTTTTTTTCTGCGGTCTCGCTTTGTGGTAATGCAGAACGAATCAGTAACGCCAGCCAAAATCGAGCTGTGGCATTATAGACCACCACAAGGTGGGTGAGGTTCTTTTGCTAACTTTTCGGCGGTACGTTTGGCACTTCTAAATTGTATTGTGCAAATTTTTAACCTTGTTTTTATTTAATAAACTGCATTTGAAAAAGTTGGTTTCATTTCAAGCGATTCGTATCGGGAATCACTACATTTGGTGTGATTGTTCTAATCATTCGAAACACAGTTGTGCTTGAAACAAATTGTCGCAATCAAAGTTATATCCACCAAACTACCCTGAGCAAAACATGTATTAAAACAGCCGCCGCAAAGCAGCGCGGACGTCACGAATTAGATAGACCGCTACTGAGCGAGTGCTTAAGGAGATTCCAACGTACGGAACAGTTCGGCACGCCCCTATGTCACGTGCCCTGTAATCTTACACTCTTTAGCTAACGTGCAATGATGGGCACATAAATTACAAATCAAATCGCGAAACAAATTAAAAAAAAGCGCTCGTTTTCCTGTTGCTCTGTCCGGCTCCGATTTTCCTTTCTTAATCACTCTTCTCGTAGGCTGCTTTCTTTCGGGAAAACATAAAATCCGATGCATTTTTGCCTGGCGCTGTAATAGACCGATCTCACCAAGCGTTCGGCGCATGCGTGACGCCGCCATAACATTAGTTTACTGGAGGCAAACGGCAGTGCGCGAGAGGGTTCGTGCCATCTCGTGCTCTACACGCGCAGAGCTCCAGCGAGGTTGTCGCACGTGCAGAAAGACTAAAGTTCCCTCGATGCATTGCGGCAGCGGTGGCGTAGTCATACTGGCTGCTGAGATCGGTCTATTGTAACACGCTGGCACAGAACGGGTGAAGCCACTCATTGAAAAAAGCGATTAAGCACCCGATTAAAAGTCTCGTGCTAACCCAAAAAATTTCCAAACGGCGGGCATACAACGCGCACCGATGTGGCCGGCAACTGTGGGGAGAACTGCAGGTACCAGATAGCGCCTCGACAAAGGTGTCGTCGCGCAACTCCTGGTGAGATTGGTTTATTGAATATCGCAATCTGCGAATGGAATAAGATATTAGCGGCGACATGTTTTGGTGGCGCCCTCCTGTGGTTCCCCCTTGTGACGTCATTACCTTGCAAACAACAAGTTCGATTGTGTTTGTTATTAGCATGGTGGAAGCTTGAAATCATTGCGCTCTCAAAGGAACACTGCCAACACCGTCAAAATTAAAGTCCTTTCATTCCTCTTATTTCCGTCGATGATAAATCCCCTTTCCGACGTCATTGTCAGCGTTCGGCCAATCGTGGAAGGCCGACCACAGCGACGCTTTCGGTCGCGCACGGGGCTAATACGTCTTCTTTGATAGTATACTTTTTAGACAGTGTGCAAACACGAGCCACCACAATATCCGCGGTTCGAATGGCGCGTGCCAAGTTTCTTCTTGAACTCATTGCCATGCGGAATTCGAAGCACGGATATCGTGGTGACTCACGTTCAAATTTCTGTGCAGGCTCCCTTTTGTATGATGTGTGAGCAGGGTGACCCGGGCTTGAGTATTTCGAAAAGTGTAAACGATCGCCTCACTAATGAATCAATCGATATTGTGTTATCGATAATCCATCGTTTATCGATGACGTCATCGGTATCGGTTATTGGTTAAACCTTGTGACGTCATCGCTTGACCCTCGTGACGTTAGGTTGTCGCATGATGCCTGTGTCGGCGCGCTGTCGTTAGCTGGCGCCATCGCTTGATTTCGTGACGTCATGTGTCCCCGCGGCACCTGTGTCGGGATCTGCCGCGAGGTGGTGCATTCGAATCCAGGTGAGGCTAGAGAGCCGAAATTGAAGAGAGGGTCCATCGCAAATTATGGGGAGCGTGTGTAATTTAATGGCGAACTCCTTCTGCGGAGATTGGTGGCAAGTGCGCATGCGCTGTGTTTTCACGTGTCGAGAAGGAATGCAGGCAGGAAGGCGCAGACATTTGCAGACGATCAGCGCCTTCGGCACCTCCTCCCAGCTCGTATTGCGCGTGTGGTCTATACACCACCTGACCCCTGTCGAGAGGTTAGAAACTCTCTGTGATGGAAGCTCTCTATAGTTGGTGGCAGGTTTAAGAGTTCAGGAAAAAAAAACTCCCCTCTTTCCACTTTAACAGCGCGGACGCAGGAGAGGAGGTTGCCTTCTTTCCAGAGTCCGCTCGGCTAAAGGGGAAAGGACTCGGAGGAGCTTTCCCTGAATTCTTAACCTGTCTCTGACTATAACTGTGGCATACGGGTCCGACCGCGAGGCGTCGCGCTGCCTCGAGGTGGCGCATCTGGATTGCCAAGCGGACTGCTGCCGGGGAGCCTGCGAGGAGTGAGTGGGCTTACTTAAAGCGCAGATCCAGTGATTTTAGGCTTGCTCATAACGTCAGAAACAGCAACGCCACGTGCCTGCTGCCTGGAATGACTTCCCGTCCTCGCCAGGTGTCGAACCTACGACTGCTCGCTCTCTTGCCCGACGCTCTAAGCAGCGCGCCAACAAATCAGCGCTTGTGTCGTTCGCACCTTCCTTTCGTCCTTGTGTATTTTTTGCGCTCTGTTTAAATCAGCGCTTGTGTCGTTCGCACCTTCCTTTCGTCCTTGTGTATTTTTTGCGCGCTGTTTATTTCCGTTACCATGAACCAACTCGCCTACATCACGACAACAAATCTACTCGACGCGCGCGTGCTAAAGGCGAAAGGTCGGTGATTTTTTCGACTCGTAGAATGACTGAACATATTTTCATCTTGCACGAACAATCACTATTTCTGCGCTGCAGACAATTTCGATATATTCTCGCTGCCGTCTACATTCTTTGCCCTGAAACAATTCGAATATCTCGAATTCTTTCTTGTCGCCACGACACTGTCAACGTCCGTTATAGACCTTCACGTCCCGTTCACTTCTACGATATCATATCGAGCTTCCTGCGCATTCGAGCGAAAATAGTGCGAGCCAATGGCGATGACGCAAGCACCGTCGCACGCCACAAAAGGGTTAGGTAAGACAAAGTCAAACGCGTTCAGGCCTTTGAAGGCTCTCTCTTGCTATAGCTGCACATTTATCTGAACCAAACGCCGGTGCGAACACTATGCCTACCTCGCTTATCTCGATATCCTCCTAAACACAGATCAAACGAGTGGAGGTCCTGCTCTTTATGCGATGCTCCGCGAGAACAAAGCAAAGTGAATAAGTCTGCAAATTTGGGCATGCCTCTAAAGGACTCGCCGCTCGTTTCAAGCGTACCGAGTTCTCAACCCTGTGCGATCTGTTCGCTTCACACTTTAAACTTTTACCGGAAAAAAAGATTCATTATCAACGGGGTGGACATTCGCATATTGCGACAAAATACGGAAGATTTCACACTCATGAAAGCTTCGAATGTTCAGCAAAAGAACGTTGTGCAACTCTCTCGCCTAGTTCTCTACATTGGACGTGTTCAAGTGACTCAAACGGTGCTTCTGGGAATCGAGGGACGTCTGCAGTCCTCTCCCTCAACTTATACCTGCTTCGAGGCTTCGAGATCAAAACCAGAACCTTCTCCACACGAGGGTCGCGCATCGTTCCCAACAATATCCATAATAATCGGATGCCTTCTAAGCTTGTAGTCGCCTTCGTCAAGAGCGAAGCATTTCAAGGAACTCGTGAACACGGCCCCCTCAAATTTCAACCCTTCCATCTGAAAATTGCCATCCTGGGTGTCGGCGGCTCACAACAGATGGAACATTTTGATTTTAGTCAACACCTTCATAGGAAGGTGTAAAGTAGCAACCCAGATGCGACACTTCGTGACACCGCTACACCTCGCAGTCGGGTCCGATGTTCTACCTGGCGCCAGATGCGCCACTCGGATGCGCCACCTCACGGCAGTGCGCCGACTCAGGCGTCTTGTGACCACGAGAGTAAAGCGATGACGTCACTAGGGTCAACCGACGACCGCCACCAATGACAGCGTTGATAATTATCCATGATGCAAAACCTATGAATAGATTGGTGGGACGACCATGTACACCTTTATTCCTACTACTGTATATGAGTTAGGTCAAGCGGCGAATGTGAGATGTAAGAAATTAAGCTATTTAATCCAAGCCGCCGTTGTCTAAGAGCCAGTGCGAAAGACCAAGCTTGTGCTCTCTGCATTAGTGCTATAATGATGGTCAAACTTATGTACGGTAACGACGATGAAGGGATATTAAATCATCATTATATTAATTATTTGCTAAACCTCTTCTTGCCATAAGGTCTTATATGGGCGTCCGCCTGGAATAATATTACATGGTTTTATGTACTACTCCAATTGTATATGCAAAAATACTTTGCAGGTGAAAGATCTGCTTAACAAGTACCCCGATGACAAGTGCATTATCTTTGACGGGTTGGACATGGATGCCATTGGAGACGACACCGGAACTTCAGTCACCTGCTCTGTTAATGTATCGAAATCGAACTACATCTATGAATTTCGGAGGTTCGAGCTGCTCACAATTGTGTACGAAGAAATGGTAAAAAGATACGGCGAACCGTTTCCAGCCAGCGAACTAACCGCACAGCGAAATTGGCCACCACTAGAAACAATTCTTAGTTCTACAGGAAAGAAAAAACAAAAGTGAATGCTTGTGCAGCCGTGAGCTGAAACCAAAAGGGGAGTGCGCGCAGATGTTTGATTGATCAGAAAGTGCATTATTGATATTCATCTTTACGTCGTTGAGATTTGCGGGCACTGGCAATAAAAACAATGCCTATGGAGAGGCGGGCTTTGCAATTGGCCCACCTGAGTAGTATTTGAATGTGCCGCTCACCCTCCCCACCCCCTTCCTCGATCCGTTAGTGTTTTAGGATAAATATAATATACTGTAAATGATTCTTATGGTGCCCTATTAAATTTGCCATAGCATACAGGCTAGAAATCATTAGTACATTTCTACTACTTGTGTGCAGGACTAAGAGACCTCTAAGCTTCTTTATCCGTTTACAAACAGTAAGTAAATGTGACAGCAGCACAAGCTTGGTATAGAAAAATGTTTTCTTGCGGAGTTGTATTTTTATGTGATGCCCTAAAGGGATGCTGAAGCGAAATGTTGATTTCAGAAAACAACGCGGAAGTACTGGGCGGGCGCTACAAACACGAAAGCATCGTTAATAAAGCGATATTTCCAACGGATTGATTGTCGTATTTTTGCGAAAGAAGAGCGCGCTTGAACAAGGTCAAAAAGCCCGTGACGTCGCGACTCTCGTTTCTTCCTCTCCTCGCTTTGATTCCGCAAGGACACGGAGAGGCAAGAAGGCAAGGCCGTTTCGCCTCCTCCTCCTCAACAATTCTGCAGGAAACGCGACGTCGCTATTCTCACTCAATCGTACCCTTATGATACAAAAATACGGCCACCCGTTGGAGATATTGCTTTATGAGCGGTGTTTTGGTGTTTGTGGTGCCCCGTTGATCACTCCTGGTACCTTATTTTGTGGAACCTAAATTTGGGTTTAGCATCTCTTTAAAGAAATACTCACTGAAATTTGGATCACGCATAATAAGGCCGCAGAATCGTTGAATGGGACGCTGCGAACTCGAAAACATCACTCGTACATCGATATCTCGAGCGGGTGGCCGTATTGTTTGGAAACGAAGGGCGCGATAAAGCGAGAAATGTTACGTCACAATCATCTTCGAACTTTTTGAGACTCAGAAAAAGCTTCTCGCCTCTTCGCTTCGGCTCAGCTGCTCGTGGGACGAAGCGAAAAGGAGAGGGTATCAGTATCGTGACGCGACATGTCTCGTCGGCCTCGTCGGCCGTGCTCAATCGCGCACTTATTCTCCAAAGATACGGCCAACCCTTCGAGATATCGCTGTATGAGTAATGTTGTCGTGTTTTTCAAGGTCCCGCCTATCGCTCCAGTCCTGTTTTGTGAGCTCTAAATTTGGTTCAGCATCCCTTTAAGCGGTGTTACTGACGGTCTACAAGTTGTGGGAAACACTAAGTACACTCGCCGGCAAGCCGGCTCCTATATGTCCGCGGCCAATTTAACAGGACCGTGTCCGTCCGGAAGCTAGTTACGATCGTAGATTGTAAGTAGATCAACAATCTTAAGCTGCAGAAAGTGGTCCCAGCGGGAACGTCCTCAAAACATACTTAAAATTTGTGTCACGAGCTCCCGCTAGCAAACCGGAGCTCTTGCGCATGATCTACTAAAAGTCTGTTCATTAAACTCAAGGCCAGCTATATCTATTGAAAACGCATGGGCTAACAATGGCAGTGGTACAATGGTCCCGTGCCACGTCATTGACAAAGAACTAGGCCTGATCTACGCGCCATCACTTGCGAAAAATAGCGCGAAAGGGACAGGGACAAAAAGGAAGTACTACTCAGGAGAAGCGCTGACTAACAACTCATTTTTTATTGGAATGTGTAGATGGCGGTATGTTCACTCAGGAATCGGGCGCGCCATGAATTTTGCACTTCTTTCTTCTTCGTTTCACACTCCACGTGCTAATTACAGAGATCCAAAAAATGAATCTCACTGTTCGTTAGAGTCAGTGAAGGTTGGATCACGCAAGATGGTCTGTTTTTTTGTTATGTAATAGGTTTTTTTTCTGTTTCATTTCTCTACACGTCTAGTTTTTGGTGTTTAAATAACACGCTAGTGTTGAAAAACCGCGGACCGCACCCGCAATCTCAACAATCCATCGCTAAATGCGTGAATGCAGTCCCTTTCAATAAGCTTAGGTGTTCTCTGAGTTGGATGTTCAGGCATTGCCCCGTTTGCCCAATGTAGAAACGACTGCACGAGGAAGAAATCATGTAGACCGTGTCCTTTACATAGGTGACGAATTCGATGCGGCACTTAAAGTTGCAGCTGCTACGATCAGCTCGTTTTTTTTTTCCTTTGTGTCAATTCGCCACGGAGCATAATTTACCTTGTTTGTTGGATGCAGAAGAAACCACGTTAACTCCGCATCTAGATGATGCTACCTTTTTAAGTCCATGCTAACTTGCGGAGACTATATGGAATGACCACAACCTTATTCTTTTTCTTCTTCAACTGTTCACCTCGAGCTGAACCGGCCTTAGCGTTTTTTTTACTAATTTGTCACACGCTGCCGAAATGACAGAGCCTGGAAACCATGAGGATCTGATCATTTCAATCTGCAAGGTGAAGTTAATGTTCATTTTGTGAGTACATGACTTGATTAATGCGCATATTAAACAAGAAAAGGTTATGCCTTTCTTGATTTGTTTTGAACATGCTGACTGGGAGTCTAGCAAACGTTTTGCGCATCTGAGGTGGTACGACCAGCACATGTGTTCTTTTTCTAATTCTACAAGGAGATAAAACAACTGAATGTGGTTGTCTTTTGGGGTCTCATGCGTAAACCGAAATCCTAGACCTAGCTCATTGAATACTTTCAATACTTCATCTAACGTTGTTGTTGTTTATTTTGGGGGAAAGGGGGTGGGCGGAATCGGAGCTTTCAATGAAAACCAAAAAATCGTCAACGTATCTGAAAATTGTTTTAGTGTTATTTTTCAACTTGTAATTCTACAGCCCTGCCGATCTTACCGAGAAAAATGTTGCTTAGTACTGAGTGCCACACGCGACCGTATAAAGACTCCTTACTTTTGTAAGAACACATTATCCTGCCACCTCATAAAGGTGGACGTGAACCCTTTCTCGTGCGCGCGCTCCTACATTGGGAAAACGGGTCGATGCCTGAATATCCGACTCAAAGAACAACCAGAGTTCCTTTAAAGGGACTGCATACTCGCATTTAGCGATGCACTGTCGAGATTGCGGGCTGCGGACCGTGGTTCTCCAACACCAGCATATTGTTTAAGCACCAAGACCAAACGTGTAGAAAATGAAGCAAACTTATTACATAACAAAAAACAGACCATCTTGCGTGAGCCAACCCTCACTGACCCTAACGAACATTGCGATTCATTATCTAGACCTTGGTAGTAGTAGTAATAGTAATCTTTATTGGCTCAGGAGAGACGTGGCACCGCGGAAAGGCGACAGCCCGTACCATGGAGGCCCGCGGTGCCACGTCTACTGATGATGATTATGAGATGATATGTTCAAAGGGAGGATGATGACGCATAGATGACAGAAAGGCGCCGACGATTTCGAAATGGAGCCCGCGGGCGAGGGTGCGGGCTGATGTTGGGGGTGATGAGGGCACAGTGCCCTTTAGTGGGCTGCTCGCCGGGCTGTCCTCCGTAGAGCTGCCAGAAACGTCTTGGCAAGCTCTCCAGGGCGGTGTCCGTAGCCTTCAAAGTGCGTTAGGGCTGGGGAAGCTCCGGCGGCCCGGTGGTGATGAAGACGACATGCATGATGAGGACGACCTTCTCTTCTGAACCGCCACGCGAGCCTTCGAGGTTCGGTGGCGGTTGAGGCGAGCAGGCCAACGAGCCAAGGCGACTTTCGGCGGGCCGTTCGATGCACGTACTCAATGGCAAAGCCCTGGCGGTTGACGATGCGGCCACTCCCTTCGGTGAAGGCAGCGGCTTCAGGGGGTGGCCCAGTCGAGGCAGACAGCTGCCACCCCCGATGCATTCATGTCCAGGGCCAGAAAGTAGCGCCGCGGCCACCCGGTACAGCCTCCTGTCATCGTCATGGTTAGCACTTGGAGTGGGAAATGAAAGAGAAAGAAGTAAAAAATCAACGGTGCGCCCTATGTCTGGGCACACACACTGTCCTCTACACATTCCAATAAAACGTCAGTTGTTAACAAGCGCGGGTCCAGGTGTAGTCTTTCCTTTTTGTCCTTTTGTCTTTCGCGCCGTTTTTCACGATGAGCTCATACCAACTTGCCCAAATGTCCATTCGACACCTGTCGTATCCGTTTTGTTAACCATAAAAACACCATACCCGCACTTGCCCAAGTACTACACTAATGTCCAGGGGAGAGAGAGTAGGAGGTTTTTTCCAGCCACCGCCAGAGGACGCCAAAGCGCCATCTATTGGTCAGAAGGGCAAAAAGAGGCCAAGAGGCGACTTCGCTGTCTTGAATCGCTCCGCGATCACAAAGCCAGTGAGACGGACGCCTTGTGAAATCACGGGGTGCCATAAAGTTTGGCTTAAAGATATCTGCAACATTACGTTGCCTCCTTCTTGCTCAGTCATAACGTCCATGAGTGAATGCAGATGCCTTCAAAATAAAGACAGCGCAAAAACACGCCTGCACGAATATCCGACACAATTAGTTATTTTACTCATATGCTTAGTAGTGAGGGTAGAATATCGTTTGCAAGTATAAGAGCACATTTTTGAAAAACCTAAGACGGACGGACGAAAAAGGGAACCAACAGAACCGTCTTAAACGCAGCTACTAAACTTTATTGGCCACAATCGTGCATATACCATCTCCCACACACGTCTCCCGGCAATTTACAGACGTCCCCGTGACCTTCAGCTAGGGTACATCTTGTCATGACCTGAATTGAAACTAACAACACCAACTCCTAGAGAGCAGCGCTAACCTATCCCCGCACACACATCCTTCACACATTCACTCAAAGACCAAACCCGGCGCAACGCTCGCACACCTGCACAAAGGCCCCTCACTGAAACCTGATAAAGCCACATGAAGAACAAAATAATTTTCTTCTACAAAAAAATTACAAAAGCAAAAACATTTGGGTTTCTCCATCTAGCGTGATTGAGGGTTGAGTAATACAAGCATATATGAAAGTAATCCTTATTGTCTTCTTTAAGACTCTTTTTGCATCATCTCTTTCTTTGATTAACATAACAGTGCAACCCCAAACATGTAAAAAAGTATTGAATTCATGCACCTGTTTTAGATATCTTGGAGCACATGACGGCTGTTAAGAACCGGTTTCCGAAAAGATATAAAGGACCCTGTTCGGTATTCAGTACCAGCTCGTGGCTTTTTTATCTCTTACTTTTGCCATAAAAATTACGCTACTCAGAACTGTAAATTAATTTACACCCTCAAAGATTTTTTGCAGCGTCTATACCTCACATCCTAACATCCCTAGAAAAAGGTGTTTTGGATGCAATAATACCGATGTAATGGCTGTTCAAGCAAGCATTACACCCTTTAAAAGCATGCAAGGGTGTAATGGTGAACTGGTTCACAGATTTACCTTTGACTGTGAACGACTGTGTTAGGACCGCTTGTGACTGCTCATAATAGAAATAATCGCGCCATCAGTCAAAAGGCGTTAGAACGCAGTCGACCCTCAAATAACCAGGCTGAACGTGTTGCAGCATTTGCAAGATCAAATCACAAAGGTCACTTTAACATTTTTATATCTATTTTATGCCCATGGTGAAATTAGTAAAAATATCCAGGTTGGAAGTGTACCATGACACCTCAATAGATAGCATCAATGTGTTATTTTCATCACAGGCAGTAACAAGCAGTCGTTACACAGTCGGTCACAGTCAACTGAAAATCTGCGATAGACCCTAACTTTTATATATTAATTGTCATTCATGCGGTGCCGGCAAAAAAAATATATTTCTGCTGTTGAAAATATAAAAAAAATGTTCGAAGTGGTTGCTGCATGGCTGCATCCACTCACGTATAAAACACAGAAATGAAGAATAAAGATGGAACTCATTTAAGTTTTGCTTCCTGCACATACAGTTTTTTGGATGTGAATGATGCCTTGTATGTTGGAATAAAACGTTCTGAGATGAACTTAATTCTTGAAATAGTAATGCCTAAGAAAAGCATTCCCATAGGGTCAAATGTGAAATGGCATTCTTGTGTATCTTGAGTTAAAAAGTCGATCGGCTGCCGTGATGGTTGTAGTTTATTCCCCTCTGTCGATGACCCAAGCAGACGGCTCCTCCCAACGTACAAGAGTGCGACCGTGTCTTCGAAACTGGGCCCGCGTACATGCCGCAAGTATGGGTTTTTTTTCTGCCTCCTAGAAAAGAAATTATTAGAAAACAATATTGTAGATATAGTGAAATGCTACAGGACACATTTCTGGTTCAAACTGAATCCAGAATCCATGCTGGTGAATCCCCAACCTGTTTTGCTTCACGTGGAGGCGATGTGTTTCAACTAATTTTTTTTGTGCTTTAGACGATGATGAAAGCTGGAGCAGTCGGCAACACTGGAAAGCTACGGAAAGTATTGTAATTGTAAATATCGGCTTGCTTGCGACGCCATCAGGCGCAGAATTATTTTCGCCCGCCTTCACCTTCTTCAGTATACATTTTGCACCATATAATTTGTTATTGGCAAGCCTTACCAAGATGAACAGATCTGATGATGCCAAAATGCATGCTGCAGAGAATACGGGCACAGGAGGACGATGGTACAGAGCAATGGTGGCCGACGTGACGTCAACGCAAGTCATGTATTCCTTGATAAGAGGAGCCAATGCGTGAGGAATTGAGTGGTCGGCAGTCATCCGCCAAGACGACTCCGGAGGAAAACATCTAACGGGGCAAAGAAGTATGCAAACCAAGTACGCCCCATGTGCTTCTTAAAATTTTGTCAGGAATGGAGTCGCCATCCAAGCTTCCAAGATTTATGAACACCACAATTTATGTCAAGTAAAGCTTTCCTAAATGCAAACTATTAGGGTAATATGCAGAGCGGGCTCACGTACGGGATTTAAGACAATGTACCAGAAGACAGATGCGGTTTCGTGAAGCCAACATATGTTTATCTAATCAAGTTACCTCTCTCAAGTGAACTGCTCCCTCAGCTATCCATTGTGTTCGACATATCGTTTAGTAAAATTCTTGTAAATATTCGTAATATTGTTTATCATATAATCCTTTGCAAATGATTGTTTCGCGACTATGGGACAGATGCACATTTAGATCTCAAATGCCTTTTTTATTTATAACGACCCTAAGGACAAACAATTTTATACCAAGCTGAAAATACCATGAATGAGTGAATTTTCAAAAAGTCTAAAATTTTTTAGGAACCTATTGCTCGCAATTATAGGTGATTCGTGAAAATTATGTGGTTTACAGGATTTTAGTTTTCATATTATATATATTATCCTACAAACAATTTAGAAGGCATTAGATAAGCGAGCTGGACAGCCATCATGCTCCCAAGTAAAATAAAGAAAATTTACCTTGTACGTACTATCCTGTCAATTTCGCCGAGTTTCGATCCAAAACCAGAACCACCATTTTGGTGCGATACGGCTTTTAGATTGGTGTTAGGCTATGGTAGTGTGCCAGCCTGAAACGGTGCATGTAGAGCCACTAAATGAGCTGCGCTTAGAGTGTCGGCACCCCATTCCCCGACATTGTTGTGGGCGCCGCCATTTAGGGGCTTGTGCAGAGCAGACGCAACTGCCGATCGTTATGATTCAAAATTGCGACATCCTCAGCATTAGATTTGGTGTTCGGAAGTTCATGTGATACTGCTTTTCTTTCTCGCGAACAGTTTAAACGTTTGTCGAGGACGGAAAAGCTTTTCCTGTAATTTCAGATAAAGCTTCAGATAACTGGCAACCATGATTTGAAGCCACAATATGGCCTATGGCCAACCCAGACAACACTTGGACATCCCCAGGATGTCGTCAGGACAACCTTTTGAGGACATTATGATGTCCTCAGGATGTCCTCAAATGATCCTGAAAACATCCTAAAGACATCCTATTGTCCGGCCTCAGGACATCCTCAGAACGTCCTCAGGAGGGCAGTTAAGGACTTTTCTAGTACGGTGCGCCCCAAACTTAACGCCGCCACGAGATGGTCCGGTTTCTTCACTTTTTGAGCAATTCCTGAACCTAGCGGTCGAACTAGTTGGTGAAGATTTGCGTCCCCGATGAAAACCCCACCAGGGGAAGGTATTCCAGCAGCTGCAGCTATCAATTTGTCTTTGGGTAGCATGCAATAAATCAATATTTGCGAAACCGAGTGGGGGCGTTAAGTTTGAGGGGCACTGTACATTTTTAGGACAATGCACTGCAGGTGCAGCTGTTCACTGAGCTGTTAGGATGCTTTCATTTTTATTTCTCAAAAATAACAGCGCAATTAGGGAATTCACACAAACACACGTCACCACAGGCCACAAAAAACAATCAGTGATTGTTTTTTGTGGCCTGTGGTGACGTGTGTTTTTGTGGATTTCCTACTTGCGCTGTTATTTTTGAGACATGAATAACCAACTCGCCGAAGGCGCCCTTTTGTCCATTTGTATTGTTTCTAGGTTTTCTCCAACTGGAGTTTGAACCTGAACATTACTGCAAGAGCTGCCTGCAGAAAGGAATTAATTGTTGTGTACTATTTTAAAGTGAAATTCACACACTAATTCTAGATTACTAGTCAGTGAGAGGCTAAGAAAATTGGGTAAGGGAAAGGTGGAAGGAAGCTGACGGAATGCTGAAGAGGAGAGAAGAAAACCTCTCCCCTCCAGCATCCCGTTTGCTTTCTCCTCTGAGTCTTTCCTTGCCCTATGTTCTTAGCCTGTAACTATGAGCATGATCATGCCATTCATTAATACAAACAAAGGTAACTGTTCAAGAAATACTTTATTGGAGAGCAAATGTTATACATGACTTTTTTCAATGTCTGCAACAGACATGCAGTCTGGCTTCGCATCTTGGCCAGCACTAGTCCGAATAGTCAGCGGGATCTAGAAAAAAATTCAATTTCATAACCATTAATAATAAAAACAGGTAATGTGAGAAACTTACCATCATGTCGAACATCTCCTTCTTTTGACTGCATCTTTTTTCAGTATCTCTCCAGCGTGGCGCAGCCACACTTTGATGATGGTTTCCACGTCAGCTTTGTTTGCACACTCAACATTTGCTTTCACTGCCCCTGAAACATTGATTTGTGATGACAGTCACAGCAGAAAACTAAGATGGTCTAGAAACAAATCACAATTAATGCCAATAAAAATAGATGTTCCAGAAAATTATGTCCCTTAGCGCTAACGCGCAACTATACAGGGTGTCACAAAAAAAAAAACTTTACAGGGTTTTTTTCACCGCAAAAATAAACTAGGCATCGCCGAACGCTCATTCTCCGCCCAAAGGTAGCGCTAGAGGTCACAACCAGATGCTATAGACATTTCCAAAAACGAGCTTGTGGCCGGTGCCATTTTGAGCGTTCGTGCGTATGGCGCGTGCTTTGCTCGCTTTCCGAAGCGACGAACACGCACGTGCTGGGCTGTGAAGATCGCACGCTGGACTGTGATTTTGTAAACATTGGAAAGGTCTATACACGAACTCATCTCTGTGACGTCACGGCGTGGTGGTGGCGCGTCGGTCGCACTTCCGGTCTGGGGCTGTGGGCAGAAGTCCCCATTCCAGACGTGTATTCCTGCGTTGTTTTGAAAGGAACCAGACAAAAACCTGCCTTCTCGTCAAAACGCCGCGACTGGGGCCGTACCAAAAGTGTCGAGAAAGGTTTGAAGGTCAGTTTTCACGTGCTCGGTTCGTCCGAGAATCTCGATATGTGCCGTGAGAAGGGAAAAGCAGACGCCGTCGGACAACGATTGCTTGGGCGGGAAGCACTTTGGGTTGAATTCACGGATACTTGTGTCATCAGATTTATTTGTTTTGTTCCAACATGAACGCCAGAAAACTGTCAAGTTGTGCGGACCACCTGCGGACTACGTTCAGTGCGTCTTCAAGTTCAAAAGGCCGCCTGATTGTTCGAATTGTCGTCTGCTCTTTCAAACGTTTCTGCTTGTCGTCTGCTCTCTTAGACGACGCCGGTCCGTAGACCAAATGTTGGCCCGGTACTTGCGATAAGAAGTGAGTGCAGGCCTCAAAAGACTTAAATTTGAAGGTTGAAAAGCAGGCTCGATGTAAACAGTAGATACAAGGAGATGTTGGTCATTGTTACCAGTGACCAACACCGACTTGTTGTGCCTAATTCAGTTGGTCCGATTCTGCTTGCGATTTTCAGTATCGTCGTCGACCATCTCAGCTACGGTTCACGCTTTTGCAGCCCGAGCAGCGTCGCGACTGAAAGTTCCGAGCGAAATCTTTTCATGCGAATCAGGCTTTAGCGTACAATCTGCGGCGTCCACGCGGAATGAATCGCCACATGTCACATTATTCACGCGAAGTTTTGCGGTGTAACGAGCCTCGGTAATTTCGCTGACGCCGCTCAAGATAGTCAGACATCGCCAGGAAGACGTAGAACCAACAATTCGAACGCGAAAAAGGGCAGGGGGACTCACACCAACGCCGACAACATCGCATTTCAATGGTTTGTTTATGGGCGACCGCGAACGTCTTGCCCACACCCCCATCGCGCATGCGCGGCGCCGGTGGCGTCCGCTAGGGGCGCTCCGGGCGCTCCGGTTTGTTTGTAAACATGAGTTGGTGTATACTCTGTTTCACCTTATGATGTACCGCAGGAAAGGCTACAAGCGCAAGCTCCTTGCTCTAGGGCACATCTCGGCGGCACAAGCTCTCGTGCGTTAATAGTAGCTCACAACGCTACGAGCTCGCGCTTCTAGCCTTGTCTGCGGTACAACATAAGGTGAAACGGAGTATAGGGAGGCTCACTACCAGATGCCAAAGTTTCAGCCCAATCCGATACCTTATTCAAAAGTTATAAATGATTTTCTGAAAATGTCAATGGGAAAATCGAGCCCATTTTTGTCCGTTTTCGGTTTCTGGTGCATTAGAGCCCCATGTATTCGAAAACTCCGTTGGCCGCCATTTTCCCATTGAAATTTTCAGAAAATCACTTATAACTTTTGAGTTATCGGATCGGAATGAAACTTTGGCATCCGGGGCCCTATGTTGCACGTTTTGGACTCCCACGGCGACTATGGAGAAGGAAGTGACGTCAACAACGCAGCAAATGCGGATCGGATGTTGATTGATGAGGGATCAGTCAACATCCAATCTGCATTTGCTGCGTTGTTGACGTCCCTTCCTTCTCCGTAGTCGCCGTGGGAGTCCAAAACGTGCAACATAGGGCCCCAGGTTGTGCCTAGAGTTCCTGTATAGGCTCCCTACGGGAGCCAGAGTTGCGCGTTTGATTCCACGTGCCGCGTGCCGCCCTCGCCACTATTCCTCGAGGCTATTTCTGTTTCTGTCCTGGCTTAGCTTAGCTTGCTTGGGTCTCTCGGATGGGTAGATAATTTCAACAACGGTATGGCTTGTAGTAGGCGGTATCTTGCGCCACCTAGATTGAATGTTCCCAATGGAACTGAATTCCGAAATACTGCGCAAATACAAAAATAATAAAAAAATGTAGTGCGTCCTGGTTTTATCAAAGAATTGTTTTATAAAAAAATATAGTTAAAAGAGGTCCTAAACTTACACAACTACATGTAATAATTTGTAGGTGAAATTTAGTTTAGCAGTAAACATGAACTGTCTATACTACCGCCATTTCATTCATTTTTTTTTTAAAACGCAATCAAATTAAGAACGTATATATTACCTCTAACTTTGTATTCTTCGTCCTCAATAAGTCCTCGGAAGGACGTTTCTAGGATGATCCAGCGACTGACGTTCTCAGGATGTCCTGAGGACGTCTTGAAAACCGTGAGGACGTTTGTACCTTTTGAGGACTACCTGAGGATGTCGGGTGTTGTCTGGGAAGTGTCGTTACTCTGAAGCGTAGCTTATTTAGTGGCACTAGGTGCATGCATAAATCTCATGTCATGTTTCCGCACCAGTAAACAAAAAGACGAATATTTTTTTTTTATCGGAAATAAAAAAGGAACCAGATTTTGTTCGGCTGAATTAAGCTAGTCATTACAAGCCCATCATACACTCATAAGGCACTTCTGTGATTTTCATTAATTTTAAGTTTCAAGAATCTTTAACGTGCTTAACGTGCTAGTTCATACTTGTTCATACAAGTATGAACTAGGCGGTTTCTAATTTTACTGCAACAACATAGTTATTGTGTTACGATTAATATGTACAAAACAGCCGCATGGTATCTGAGTCTACCTATCTGGAGTAGGGTTATATGTAAATCAAGGAACCTGAAATTCCTCCGCTCTACTGGAAGTCAGGTCCGGGTTATCATTGTCCACATCCTGGAGGAAAAACAGGTCTATGGTGTACAGCATGAGATGTCAATACAAGCTATCAATGTAAGCAAAAAACATGAAAGACGTTTACAAATCTCTGTAACGACGAATTGAAGCGCAGCCTGTGAGGAGGAGGAGGGAGGGTACGGGGGGAAGGGTAGGCGCCTCCTCCTTCCCCGCTAAATTTAGCGGAAATATTGGCAATGTTAGATCCGTTGACGCCATACGTCACGTGACGTCCCGTGTTTCCCATGATGACGACACATGTGGCCTAACGAAGGTAACGTTTTGACGTTACCCTCGTGACCCTCACGGGGATAACCCTCAGACGAGTTAACCCTGTGAGGGTAACCCTTGAGAGGGAAACCCTCGTGAGGGTTACCCCCGTGAGGGTAACCCGCGTGAGGGTTACCCACGTCAGCGTAACCCTCACAGCGGTAACCCTCGTGAGGATAACCCTCGTGAAGGTTACTCTCTTGAGGGTAACCCTCGTGAGGGTTACCCCCGTGAGGGTTACCCTCACTCACTTCCATGAGAATAACCCTCATGAGGGTAACCTCTACAGGGGTAACCCTACAGGCGGTTACCCACGCAAAGAACCCTCACGAGGGTTGCCCTACCCTCACTCCCGTGAGGGTAACGTGACCCTCGTGAGGGTAACGCTCACGGGGGGTAACCCTCATGGGGGTTACTCTCACGAGGGTAACCCTCACGAGGGTCACCTTCACGTGGGTAACCCCCGTGAAGGTTACTCTCGTGAGGATAACCCTTTGGAGGGTTTCCCTCGTAACAGCGCCCTCGTACGAATAACCATAATGAGTGTTTCTCTCGTAAAGTTAAACCTCGTGACGTAACGTGTGACGTCACACGTCCCAAAATGCAACGCTCGGTTACGCCGACGCTGGCGCAGAAGGCGACGCTGCTCAACCCGCAAACGGGTGCCTAAGAGTTGCGCTCTAAAAGAAGAATTAAAGAGTTAGTAGGGTTTATTCAAGCTATAATAGCATTCAGATGACGGAAACGCAGTTTCTTACTAATGCACAGTTTATTACTAATCCAGTACGTGTTCTTCGTTCCATAAGTCCATGCTTCGTTCTTGTTGCCGGTTTTGATTGTTTGATTTGGCCTATGTTAGCACCCTTTTGATGTTTGGTCAAGCTGTATAACTCTGCGTGCTTCATTGCATTGACTACATGCATAAATACGTGCCTATAATAGTCTGTAAGGTCAACACGTATTATACATGTGCATTGGGCTATTTTAGCGCAGTTTTCAACGCCATGAATTTCAAAGAAAAACGCTTTAACCGACACACATTTTTGTACATAACGGACCCCTATATAAGGCGGGGCGTGAGAGCTCCATTTGTTCTCTTGGATTTGACGACTGTATCGCTACCATGCAATTAAACCGTTCGTTACGTTACCAATTCTCCCACCTCCACTGGACCCCTGGGTTCTTCTCTTCGGGGAATGGTCGTCGTCACGAGCCAGGAAGCTCCCGGACGTGCGGCCTAAGCCCCGCCTCGAACAACTGGTTGGCAGCGGTTGGGATCGGACCATGCGACATCGTGCTACATCTGCGGGTGAGCGTTTGGACTTTGCTTTGAGATTCGCCAGGCTTCAGATTATGGGTAATTAATTTTGAACTGCTGGGAATCCTTGGGTTTTGACTCGTGCGCTAGGTTTGTGTACAACCTCGCGACAAGTTTTATTGCAAAGCCAAAGCTAAAGAGCAGCGATCATGGATCTGATGAGGTTACTGAGAACAGATTTACTCTGTTTATGTGAAGAATTGGGTGTGGAGGTGGAGCAAAAGATGAAGAAATCTGAGATCAGTAAAGCGATTTCAGAGAGCGCGGAAGCAGAGGAAATTAAAAATACGTGGGAACTGCTTCAGAACGCTAAGAGTGAAGCTGCAGCAAGAGAGGAACGAGAGCAGGGGCAGGCTGCGGCGAGAGAGGAACAGGCTGCAGCGAAAGAGGAACGAGAGCAAGCTGCAGCGAAAGAGGAACGAGAGCGGGCTGCAGCGAAAGAGGAACGAGACCAGGAGCGAGCGCTGAAAAGGCTAGAGCTCGAAATTGAACAACAGCGATTAAACTCGCAGAGCAGTAGAGTTGGGGCTCCGGTACGAGCAAGTGAGACCGAGTCGTATCAAATGAAGAAGCTCATGCAGCCGTTTAAAGTTGGGGAAGACGTGGGCCTATTCTTAGTTAACTTTGAGAGGACATGTGAGAAGTTGAGCTTCGCCCCAGAAACGTGGCCGCAACGGCTTTTGACTCTGTTGCCCTGTGAGGCTGCAGAGGTTGTCGCGCGCCTTAGTGCTGGAGACGCGGACGACTACGACAAGGTGAAGTCCAGCCTTTTGAAGCGGTACCGCCTTTCTGCCGAGGCGTTCCGTCAAAGGTTTAGAAACGCATCCAAAAAGAGCAGCGAGGGCTACTCGGAATTCGCGTACGGGCTTAAAACCAACCTGATAGAATGGTTGAAGAGCGAGGAAGTGTACGAAAGCCGAGACAAGGTAGTCGAGTGTGTGTGCCTCGAACAGTTCTTTCGTAGCATTCCGCAGTCAGTCAAGCTCTGGGTGCAGGACAGGGTGGGAGTCGACTCTGTCGAAAGGGCCGCTGAGCTAGCCGAAGAGTACGCAACGCGTAGAAAGCTGAGCGGAGAGGAAAGCGAATCCGGCCGAAGCGATCAGCGCAAGACCTTCCGACAGGGTAACGGCTCGCGAGAAAACGGGCCCGAGAAGCCCGAAGCAGGACAAAAGGTCCCAGAAAAGAGCACAGAACACTCGAACGGAGACGAGGCGCGGAAAAGCCCAACAGGGCAGTTCGAGGCAAGGAAGCCGTTCCTGTGCTACAACTGTCAGGAGCCGGGACACACAGCGGCCAGATGTAAGAAACCGCGGGTTGTATTCTCGTACGTGAACGTTAGTGACAAGGACCTGAAGCTTCTTCGTCCCTATCTTCACGAGCTCCAGGTAAACGGAAAGCCGTGCAGGGTGCTTCGGGACAGTGCAGCGACGATGGACGTTGTTCATCCGTCGTATGTAACGACCTCCGATTTTACGGGAAAGGTAGTTTGGATCAAGCAGCTGCTTGAAAAGCACAGTGTCTGTCTGCCTATGGCGACAGTAAGGATAACTGGCCCGTTCGGAGAGCTAGTGACAGAGGCGGCTGTCTCGCAAACAGTCCCGTTGGAATATCCTTATTTGTTTTCTAACCGGTCAGATTTCCTGCTGCGCGAAAGGGGTCAACAACTGGGAAAAGGGCTAGTTCAGTCGTGTACGAGGTCCAAATCGCGTCAGGTCGCCCCTGTGTTGACGAGTGATCCAGAGCCAGAGGCAGCTGACGGGGAGCAAGCACTCCCAGAGTTGGAGGCAGAAAACCGGGATGAGAGGAACCAGGTTGTAGAACAGCCTGACCTCGTAGCACTAGAAAGCGTACGCCGTCCCAACGCGCCGGCGGAAAAGGCGGAGGAAGACGGGATCAGTGAAAGATCTCTCGTAGCTCCGGCGTCGCGTAACTTTGGTCCTCTGCTACGAGTAGACAGAGTGTCTTTGACAGTCGAGCAGAAGAGCGACCCTAGTGTGTCAGGGTTTCGCTGTACAGCTCAGGAGATTGCTAGGACCAATGTGACGGGGAATGAAAGAGGCGGATTGTTTTATCGGCGCTATAAGGACCGCATTTTCACGTCTAGAAATCACGTGAAAATCGATCACTATGACTTCAGCGTAAGAAAAAGGAAAGGCAAATTTAACGGCAATGCCGATGGGTTGAGCAGATTTTTCTGACATCACGAAAAATAGTAGGGATGATCTCAGAGGTCTTCGTCATACACGGGAATGAGGATCTAAGTGGGGGCACTTCGTTGAAACCCCAAAATGACCTCACAAATTGCGAAGAGTTTTTGTCTTTTGTATTTTGTTCTTAGTGACCTCGTTGGAAAAATGAGTTTTTTTTGGCGACAGGGGGTCTCGATACCCGGAATTGTACCAAATTTTGGTAATCCGTAATCCAGTCTGGCGGGTCTTTGGCGAATTCCGAGCGTTTGACTGCGGTGTGGCGTGGTGTTGTGGGGGACGTTTCCGCTGATGCCTCCGTTGTGAGAGGTTTGGGAGTTTGTTTGGTGCTTGCAGCGTCTTCTCAAGGCCTACTCCAAGCCCACCTCTTCAGGCCAGCGATTGTACCACCGGCCATTCGAGGTTTCCCTGGCCCCGGAGGGGCTGTTAAGAATGGAACCTTCGGCAACCTTCTTCCGAGTTTCAACGCTGCGGAAACGAGTCCCAAAACGAGTCCCGACGTGTTCAGGACTGACGCCCACCTGTCGAAGGCTGCCCAAAACATGTCTCAACGCGTCCGTGACGTCAACGGGACGTGTGTGTGTGTGCGTGTGGGTTCGTGCGCTCCGGAAGGGGAGAGAGGCCTGGCCTAACTGCGGAGAACCTTGGCTATGACTCATTTCTGACTACGTCGCGACGGACCCAGCTGCAAAGCACGTGGCTGTCGCACCTGCTGCCCTGGCGGAGAGAGAGGGAGAAAACGGACCCCTATATAAGGCGGGGCGTGAGAGCTCCATTTGTTCTCTTGGATTTGACGACTGTATCGCTACCATGTAATTAAACCGTTCGTTACGTTACCAATTCTCCCACCTCCACTGGACCCCTGGGTTCTTCTCTTCGGGGAATGGTCGTCGTCACGAGCCAGGAAGCTCCCGGACGTGCGGCCTAAGCCCCGCCTCGAACACCCTACCCTCACTCCCGTGAGGGTAATGTGACCCTCGTGAGGGTAACGCTCACGGGGGGTAACCCTCATGGGGGTTACCCTCACGAGGGTAACCCTCACGAGGGTCACCTTCACGTGGGTAACCCCCATGAAGGTTACTCTCGTGAGGATAACCCTTTGGAGGGTTTCCCTCGTAACGGCGCCCTCGTACGAATAACCATAATGAGTGTTTCCCTCGTAAGGTTAAACCTCGTGACGTAACGTGTGACGTCACACGTCCCAAAATGCAACGCTCAGTTACGCCGACACTGGCGCAGAAGGCGACGCTGCTCAACCCGCAAACGGGTGCTTAAGAGTTGCGCTCTAAAAGAAGAATTAAACAGTTAGTAGGGTTTATTCACGCTATATTAGCATTCAGATGACGGAATCGCAGTTTCTTACTAATGCACAGTTTATTACTAATCCAGTACGTGTTCTTCGTTCCATAAGTCCATGCTTCGTTCTTGTTGCCGGTTTTGATTGTTTGATTTGGCCTATGTTAGCACCCTTTTGCTGTTTCGTCAAGCTGTATAACTCTGCGTGCTTCATTGCATTGACTATATGCATAAATACGTGCCTATAATAGTCTGTAAGGTCAACACGTATTATACATGTGCATTGGGCTATTTTAGCGCAGTTTTCAACGCCATGAATTTCAAAGAAAAACGCTTTAACCGACACACTTTTTTGTACATCCAATTGTAAAACGTCCCCAACTTCTTATTCTGTCACAGCACTAAGCGGAATTTACTCTTCGAGCGCGAAAAGAAATCATAGTTGTGTTTTCCTATAGAGAGGCATTACGGGAAGTCAAATTTAGACTGCTTGCTGTCTGCTTCAAACTGCAACCCCCTCTATCCTGGGTGCAGTGGCGCCATTCATTGTTGTAGAAATGCTCCAGGCACGTGCCGCGCGCCGCTTCTGGGAAATTTATGGCGTCTGAAATCTAGCTCAGTGCTGCGCAGTGCCGCCATGATCTTCCCGAGGGCTGCACGTTGCACGTGCCTCGTGCATCGACGCATCTTGCGCTACTTTTGAATGCAACATCACACTATACTCTGTTTCAACTTGTGTTGTACCGCAGGAAAGGCTACAAGCGCGAGCACCTTGCGCTATGGCACAGCTCGGCGGCGCAAGCTCTCGTGCACCAAGGGCAGCTGCCAACGCTATGAGCTCGCGCTTCTAGCCTTCGCTGCGGTACAACATAAGGTGAAACGGAGTATAGCGAACCCCTGCCCGTTTCGATCTGGATGAGCATCGTACCGGCGTGCGGTCGTGTATCACTACTGCGTGGTGCACGTTAAAGACCCCAGGCTAGCGGTTGTACTGCACTGGCTAAGTTGCTCCTCTACAGCGAGTGACTCGTCGCAACATTAAATGGCTGACCAACGACTCGCTGTATAAATATCCCCACAACCCCATTATTCACACTAGCGCCACCTGAACCTCTAGCTTTTATTGTAATAACTCTATGACTACAGAGTACTAGAATACGGGGACGCGCTTGGACCGGTGCGACTCCACGATGGGAACTTGTGCGGCTGTGCGTGTAGACAACTATCGCGGAGCTGCAGTCGACAGGGCAGCATGAAGTCGCTGCGGTCCGCACGTGCCGCCGCACGTGCGCGTGCACGCAGTGCACGCGCACAACCACCACCAAACTCACCCTGCCGCCGACGCGCCTGTGTCGACACCTATCGCGATCTACACCAACACCTCACGCTAGCCGCTCCTGTCCTAACGCTACTCCGCGTTCTAGTGCACTGTAGCGATACGGTTGCCGTGCTTTCCAATAGGGGGAATGTGAAAAAGACGAGTTCGAAATATGAACTTAACGCAAATTGAACTTCTCCAGCGCCTAACAGCTTTTTCTTTTTTTTTTTTTAGTTCTAAACAAAATGCGTGTTTTAGCTCAAAATTTGGACCAAGTAAAGTTTTACGGCAATGTGGGGCGAAACTGCCGATTTGCCGCAATGACAAACAATTAGTCGCCAGTATTCAGACAAAGGGGGTTTAGTTTGAAAAGTAAGGGGACATTGTTATCCACTGTAGATGAAACATTTAGCCAGTGCACTTCAACTGCTAGCCTGGGGTTTTAACGTGCATCATGCAGTAGGAAAACACGGCCGTACACATGTAAGATACACCTCCAGAACGAAACGGACAGGGGCGGTGTTTGAACTCAGAATCCCTGGGAACTGCAGCGCGAGCCGCAACTCCACGCGCTTCGAGCTGCGGCGTGCCAACACACAACCTATGACACTCACTCTAGCGAAGAGGAAAAAGAAAACGGCGAACCATGTCGGCTCTCCCGAGCCACGAGAACCGTGACCCCCCGAAAGCTATTGCCTCGCTGTCTTCAAGAGTCCCAGCCCGTTCCGCGAACCATTGATCTCAAGATGAATCACCGGAGGGTTACCCTGCAGCACAAGGTGACCTTGGCCCAGGGGGCGACCCGCGAGGAAGATGCCCTTGCTACCGAGTCGACTTTCACACAGTTGATAAGATCGAAACATTCGTTTACGCGCTACTACATATAAAAAAAACACTAACCTTTGTCATTATGTTTTGTATCATAGTTTCCAGTCTCGCTATGTCCTGGGGTTTCACAGCGGGTGCAAGTTCTGCGTGTGGAGCAGTAGTATTCGGGTTTTCATGTGGCCCTTCGTCTGTCTCTACCGCTTTGCGTTTAGGGGCTGCCCTCGGAACATCCATCTGTAATGACAGTCATCCAGACTCAGCATCAAGAAAATACTGTTCGGCATCAAGAAACGACAGCGCAGTTGCAAACGCTTACCGGTAACACTCTCGACCTAGAAAAGAACATGAAGAGACTTGAAACGCGTCTCACGCCACTAGAAGGGACTGTGCAGCAGATGCAGCAGCAATGCCGTCCGTCTCGTTTCGAGTCGCCTTCCCGAAGTACAACACCACAGGGCATGGACCCCATCAGGCTATCGGAACCTATGTACTCCACTAGAAACATATCCCACCAAGATGACCAACGATAAATATACAGTTTGGCAGTGGAATTGCCGAAGCTACCAACGGAAAAGAGGAAACCTGCAACAACACTTAATCTCCCAACAAACTCCACCCACCATCATCTGCCTACAGGAAACCGGGGGGACACCTAAACTCGCCAGTTACAAAACGTACCAGGGCGCAATGCCAGATAGTTGTACGGCCACCCTCGTACACCGGAACTCGATTGCTCTTCGACATGACATCGCACAATCAGAAATCGATCACGTCCTACTAGAAATTGTCCCACGCAGACGAGCGGAGCCGAGCCTATTTGTGCTTAATATATACAGTAGCCCCAAGTTCAAACAGCATCGCTTCCACTCACTCTTCCATGATACGCTACTCCGGGCTAAGCAGAACCCTTTGCTAATTGTGGGAGATTTTAACGCCGCCCATGTTGCCTGGGGGTATCGCACTGAAACACCCAAAGGAAGGCATCTATGGATGGCGATACAACAGGAAGGGCTTACCCTCCTTACGGATCCACAACACCCCACGAGAATAGGTAACAGTATTAGTGCTGACACATGTCCAGACCTCACTCTTGTCAAAAACATGGCAAATTGCGAGTGGTTTAACACTCAGGCGTGTCTCGGCAGCGACCATTATATATTAAGCACGACAATCCCAACCTCGGGATACAAACATAAGAAAAGAGGCGTGCGGATCACGGAATGGGATCGCTTGCGTAAAATCAGGCAAGAAATAGCGCCCACCACCATTGATAATATCGAGGAATGGACGCAGCAACTCCAGGACGACGTTGAAACGTATACACAGGATATCCCAGAGGAAGCGGGTATTACGGAAATTGACAATCGACTACTACATATGTGGCAGGCAAGACAGAGCCTCCACAACCGATGGCTACGACAAAAGCATAACCGAACGCTCCAACTTAGAATAGCGAGACTAGATCAAGATATCGCGGAGTACGCGACAAACCTCACCCATCAACAATGGCATCAAATATGCGACAACATGCAGGGTAGCTTGGGAATGGTCAAGACCTGGCACCTTCTCAAACACCTGCTTGACCAAGAAAATACGAAGGCAGAACATCGCCGCAACATGAGCCGTCTCCTTCATCACCATCGCGGTGACATGGACGCATTCCTACAAGAACTGCAGACCCGGTACATAGGGAACCAGATACCCACCACCGTCCCCGATTACTGTGGATCACCTAATGAAGAACTCGACTCCCCGATACTAGAATACGAGGTACGAGCCGCCCTTCAGAAGCTCAAAACCACCTCGGCACCGGGAGCCGATGGAGTACGAAACAAGACTCTACGAAACCTCGACGACAACTCGATCGAGGCGTTAACCCAATACTTTAACCAGTGCTGGGAGGAAGGCACTCTTCCTGAGCAATGGAAGCATGGCACAGTGGTGTTCATACCCAAGCCGGGGAAACCTCTGCAACTTGAAAATCTAAGGCCCATATCCCTCACATCGTGCATCGGAAAGTTATTTGAACACATCATACTCGCTCGCCTGCACGCCTATGTCGATGATCAAGACCTCCTCCCACACACCATGATAGGATTCAGGCCGGGGTTATCCACTCAAGACGTCCTCCTACAAATACATCATCAAGCTATTTGCACGCTCAACCAACAGAACTACCGAGCAGTAGTAGGCCTAGACATTAAAAAAGCCTTCGACAACGTGTCCCATATGGCTATCATGGAAAATCTTGAATATCTCCAAGTCGGACCGAAGACCTATAATTACGTAAAGGCGTTTCTGACAGGTCGTACAGCCACACTAAGGGTCGGAGACACCACCTCTCAGACGATATTCATGGGTGGCCGAGGCACGCCACAGGGGGCAGTCCTCTCCCCTTTCCTGTTTAACGTTGCTCTCTGTCGATTGCCAGAGCAGTTAAGTCAAATACCCGGGCTCAAACACAGCCTCTACGCCGATGACGTCACACTTTGGGCGGAGGCAGGCACGGCTGGAAGTCTCGAAGGTATATTGCAAGAAGGCATTGACGTTGTACAAAAGTACGCAGGCATCCGAGACATGGCCTGCTCCACAGAGAAGTCGGAGTACATGGTGCTCAGACCAGTACGGAGAGGCAAAGCGACGCGTGAACAACCTTGCAGACTGAAGCTGACTCTACAAGGCACAGAAATAAATGAGGTCGACACCATTCGCATTTTGGGTATGTTGTTCCAGAGCAACGGTCATAACAGCGAAATGATCCGCAAACTGGATAGTGTCACACATCAAACATCCCGCCTCATCAAGCGAATATCAAACAAGCATCACGGAATGAAGGAAAATGATTTAATTCGGCTCGTACAAGCTTTTGTGCTTAGTCGCATCAACTACGTCGCCTCATACATGAAACCCTACGTAGTGGAACGCAACAAATTAAACACGATCATCCGAGGAGCATACAAGACGGCCTTAGGGCTCCCTATTGGCACATCCACTGACAAACTACGAGCGCTCGGAGTTCATAACACCGTGGAAGAACTCATTGAAGGACACCTTCACTCTCAATATACTCGCCTCACCACCACGGCGACGGGCCGGCACATTCTTGCCGCGTTAGGAATTCAACACGAGGGAACGACGCAGCCCAAAATGAACCTCCCAAGGGAAGTCCGGAAGCATCTTCTGGTCTCCCCACTGCCGAAAAACATGCACCCAGAATATCACGATGCACGTCGCCGAGACCGCTGCAAGCATCTTCACGAACGATACCATCAGGATCTCGGTGCAGTTTATACGGACGCGGCCGACCATGCCACGAATCCAGCAATGACGATGGTCGTCACGAACTCCCAGGGGGTACTTCTCAGCGGCGGATCTATCGCCACCACCAGTACTGAAGATGCGGAAGAGACAGCCATAGCCCTAGCCCTCACGCTACCCAACACTACCACCATTATTTCGGACTCCAAGCGCGCAGTTCAAAATTACGCCCGGGGCCGCATATCGAGGTTCGCGGCCAGGATCCTCCGAGACTTCGTCCCCACTGACACGGTCAGCATTGTCTGGGCACCCGCCCACTCCTCTCTCCCAGGCAACGACTTTGCCCACAACACCGCCCGAGAACTTGCCTACCGGGCAGCGGGAGATAGGGAAAGTGGTTTGACCCTCCACAAGGATGTACTGACAACGTATCAGGAAATTACGCAGGCATACCGTCTCGCTCGCAAACGATACCCCGCCGGCCACAAATCCTTAAGCAAGGCCCAGGAACATACCTGGCGCCGATTGCAGACAAACACATATCCTCATCCCACAATATATTCGCACATTTATCCCGATAGGTACACGGGCATATACAAATTCTGTCCTCAGCCAGCCAACCTCACCCACATGATGTGGGGGTGCCCAAACCTCCCGAAGAGATATGGAAACATCCAAACTATGGAGCAGTGGGACGCACTGATGTGTAGCTCAGATCCGGTCGTCCAAGCGGCGGCCTGTGAATGGGCTGCGGAGGCCGCCGGGGCTCAAGGGCTCCCGGTCGCCTGATCCCATCATTTTTCCCTTCTGAATGTACGAAGAATAAAGTTTTCCACACACACACACTAACCTTTGTCGCTGCCTTGCATTGCTGCCATCATCAATTTGGATGGAACAGCGCGGATATACAGACTTGCAGCGCTGACTAACAACTCAGTGATATATTTCTTCTTCCTCAAATCGTCATCTTCTTCTCCTTCGCCTTTAATGAGAACATTTAAAATTTTTAAACACCAGAAACCAAATAGCCATTAAACATTAATAAGTAAATAATAAATAAATAAATGACAACTAAAAATAGATAAAACTAAAGAAATTAAAAAAATTAATTTAAAAATATTTTTTTTAAAAATAATCTATAATTAAAAAATGAAACTTAAAAAATTTATTTTTATTTTTTTAGCTATATTTATTTTTAGTTGTCATTGTAGTGCGTCCTGGTTTTATTAAAGAATTGTTTGATCAAAACTATAGTTAAAAGATGTCATAAACTTACACAACTACATATAATAATTTGCATGTGAAATTTAGTTTAGCAGTGAACATGAACCGTGTATACTACCACCATTTCATTCATTTATTTTTTTTAAAAACGCAATCATATTGAGAACGTATATATTACCTCTAGCTTTGTATCCTTCGTCCTCAATAAGTCCTCGGAAGGACGTTTCTAGGATGATCCAGCGACTGACGTTCTCAGGATGTCCTGAGGACGTTTTGAAAACCGTGAGGACGTTTGTACCTTTTGAGGACGTCCTGAGGATGTCGGGTGTTGTCTGGGTAGCCGCTCCTGTCCTAACACTACTCCGCGTTCTAGTGCACTGTAGCGATACGGTCGCTGTGCTTTTCAATGGGGGGAATGTGAAAAAGACGACTTCGAAATATGAACTTAACGCAAATTGAACTTCTCCAGCGCCTAATAGTTTTTTTCTTTTTTTTTTTAGTTTTACACAAAATGCGTGTTTTAGCTCAAAATTTGGACCAAGTAAAGTTTTACGGCAATGTGGGGCGAAACTACCGATTTGCCGCAATGACAAACAATTAGTCGCCAGTTCTTCAGACAAAGGGGGTTTAGTTTGAAAAGTAAGGAGACATTGTTATCCACTGTAGATAAAACATTTAGCCACTGCACTTCAACTGCTAGCCTGGGGTTTTTAACGTGCATCATGCAGTAGGAAAACACGGCCGAACGCATGTAAGATACACCTCCAGAACGAAACGGACAGGGGCGGTGTTTGAACTCAGAATCCCTGGGCACTGCAGCGCGAGCCGCAACTCCACGCGCTTCGAGCTGTGGCGGGCCAACACACAACCTTTGACACTCACTCTAGCGAAGAGGAAAAAGAAAACGGCGAGCAACGTCGGCTTTCTCCCGAGCCACGAGGACCGCTATTGCCTCGCTGTCTTCAAGAGTCTCAGCCCGTTCCGTGAACCATTGATCTCAAGATGAATCCACCGGAGGGTTACCCTGCAGCACAAGGTGACCTTGGCCCAGGGGGCGACCCCGGCATTGGTGAAGACATGAACATGATGCCGATGTTCGCGCCACCAGAGCCCGAAGGAATCATGTACGTCATTTAAGTAGAAGGATGCAAGTAGAGACCTTTTCATCGCTTATCACCCGGGTGAAAAAGACTGAGTCACTGAGCTGTGGACTCATGCGCCCGGGTTTGATATACCTCACAGCAGCGCAACAGATCATGCTCAGAAGGCGTTCCACAGCCCAGCAGACAAAGATGGCAGCGCACAGAAGGCGAGTTTTGCAAAACTCTGTGCGGAGAGCAAGTCGTCTGCTTCTTGCGCAGAAGTGGCGGTGCCGTCAGAACGACGCCGAGCTTTTATTGAGTGATTGAAAATAAAATAGTGGGTAGACCTCAAGGCATCTAGCATTAAGGCCTACCCACTATATCTTCAATCAGCCAATAAGAGCTCGGTGTCGTTCTGACGTCAGCGCAACTCCTGAGCAAGAAGCAGACGACTTGCTCTCCGAATAGGCACTCACAGCTTAAGAAACGCCGAGCGTGGCGAGTCTTGAGCATTCAGTTATCTCCCTGCAGCCAATCAGCTTGAGGCGTTTGGCGGCAACACTGCAGATCGACCGATCACGGACCAGAAGGCGTGAACCTAATGAGTCACCCCCTGCGTTACTCTCCGTGACTATAATCCTCGACATTTGTCGCCATCCTGTTTCCTTGTTATTGGAACATATTTATTTTCTCTCCCCGCAATGCAAAGCGAAAGTAGTTAAATGACTTAAAAAACAAGCTGAATATTCACCATTCAAATCTGAGACTGTGGACACGATTTCTGTGTGTGTCTATCCTTTCGGATTATTTCTTAAAAGGTCGGTTTTTTTTTTCCACGGATAACTGTTGGTAGCAATTTTTAAGAAAATACAGACAGTGCGCATCGAGCTGAGGAAAGATTACCGTGATGTATTTAACACGAGACTGCGGCGGACGAAGAAAAAATAATCTCTTACAGTCGATAAAAAAAAAACAGGCGCAGAAAACGTTTTTAGATAAAACAACAGGGACAGGCAACACCTCTAGAGACGTTGTCTGTATTTTTTTTTCTACCACTGGAAACGTTTTACCTCGTCCCGCCCCTGTCTCAGGTTAAATACACCATGGGGACTTTCTAATCCTATTGCTGAACTGACGTCTTCGGTGTTTTTGGTAGAAAGGCAGAAATTGTTTACATCCGGGATCTTCTCATGCTCGGTTTCACATCAAGTCCAACTTCAACCGATGCCACGATAAGATGGAGTCAATCAACCAGTCGTTTACGTGTGTGTTTGATCACCGGCAAAACCAACCACGCGCAGTAAATGCGGCGTGATCAATTCATTTTATCTGTGCGTTATTCGTTCATCCTGGTGGTGATAGAAAACACGCACAAAGGGCGAGCGCTGTGAGGATGCAATTTTCGGCTGTGGCTTAATTAAGGTCGTATCGTGGCGCTGACTACGGTCGCACTTCATATGAGACGCAGTGTGCCTTCGTAATGTAGTGACATAAAAGCTAGCACATATAAAAATGGCATACATAGGACGTCAACCCGCAGTGCTGCGTCGTGATTGCCTGTATCTGCAGTGCGGAACTATTTGCTGAGCTCTATTCAATTGCGACTGTTTTGTTTAACCATAGCCTCCTATATACTCACAAAGCCTGGCAGTTCGACGACGGAGCCATAGAGTGCCCGGTCGCAGATTTGTACCGCGAGGGTCTGGTAACACAGAGCAATAAAGAGCCATTTCTCGGGGAACCTGGACATCGGCGAAGAGCTTTCGCAGCAGCGAGGACCTGGAACACACTTGTTCGCTCGGGAGAAGTGTGTTTCGGCGCCACGCCGCAGGGGGACGCCAATCACGTGGCTCTCCTCTCATCTGTTGTCTGCAGCTCCACCTTTTCCATTTCGGCGGGCGCTTCTCGTGGCGATCTGCCAGGTTTTGTCAGTATATAAGTGGCTAAGGTTTAGCAAATGTCACGATAGGTTTAAGGCAGAGACCCCAACGCGGCCACGAATAATTGGGCTACAAGCCAAGCTCGTTTTTGGTTTGTCATTCTAACGCTTTTTCCTCCCTAACGATTGTTATTATATGTATTCTTATAGACGTTTGCATCGCTTATCACCGAGGCGAAAAATACTTAGTCACTAATGTTGTGGACGCGTGCCCAGCGTCAGATATACCGCACAGTAGATCAGCAGAACACGCTCAGGGACATTCCATAGCTCAGCAGATAAAGATGACAGCGCCCAGAAAGCGATTTTAGTAATGGCTTATAGAATGGGCAATGGTTCTCATCTTTATATATGATAAATACGCGCAAATAAGAAAGCCAACCGCGTGGGAACCTGTGAGAAGTGGTGTCTTTGATCACACATATATAAAGTTGCTTGCTTTGGAATGCACCGCCCTGTTACGGTGATAGCTCTTACGGGCTTGTTCGCAACCAGCCGTGCTAAGGTCGCTATGGAGCGTCGTCGTATAAGCGGCGAGATGTTTTGGTGGCGCCCTCCTGTGGTTCCCCCTTGTGACGTCATTACCTTGCAAACAACAAGTTCGATGGTGTTTGTTATTAGCATGGTGGAAGCTTGAAATCATTGCGCTCTCAAAGGAACACTGCCAACACCGTCAAAATTAAAGTTCTTTCATTCCTCTTAGTTCCGTCGATGATAAATCCCCTTTCGGACGTCATAGTCAGCGTTCGGCCAATCGTGGAAGGCCGACCACAGCGACGCTTTCGGTCGCGCACGGGGATAATTGAAAGCTTTTTTCGCCAATATGACTGTCCTCGGCAGTGTGCATGCAATCACCTTATCAATCATGCTTATCCCCACAAATATCTTATACTGGGTCGCTAAACTCGTCAAGCACAACTTTGTGCCCGAAGTTTGCGGAACGCGCTAATTGGACTCTCGCGACGCTGACATCGCGCCGAGCGAGCTGTCAATCATTCGAACGCTCATTTCTTTGAGAGAGGCAGAATGTAGCAAAGTTCATCGAGGCGCGCGTGCGGCGCGTGAGGGGCGCGAGGAGCCCGCTGATTGAACGGCTTCGCCGATGACGTAGCACCCATTTGTCCCTACATCCCTACGCCAAGCTAAAATTAATGCTTTACAGATTGTCCCTAGGCGACCTGCTGACGCTCAAAATCCCTCCGAAGTTTGTGTAAAAAAGAAACCTCGTTTGTCGAAGTTGTCGCTGACGTCAAAGTGACGTTTCCGAACTTTGCGAGAGCCGTGGTTTGAGCTCGAGATCTTCGCTTCGGATCGAGGCGAAGTTAAACTTTGTCAACATGGCGGTGCCGTACGCTGCGGCCGAGCTTATCTTCCGCCACCGTCGGCGTCGCTACTGAGACCACCGGGGACGCCTTTCAACTCCCAGACGACGACTTTCGGCGACAGTACCGGCTATCGAAAGCCGTTGTGCGTTGACTCTGCGACGAGCTTCGTTCGGCGCCCGGACTTCGAGGCGGCAGACAATCGCGTCTACCATGACCGTGGAACCACAAGTTCTTTGCGCGCTCCGGTTCTTCGAAACCGGTAGCTCTCAAGGCATGGTGGCGACTGACGAGCACCTGTCAGTCTCTCGCATGACTGAGAGCCGGGCTGTCAGAGTTTTTGCGGCTGCCATCGTTTATGTTTTTTTTTCTGCAATATCCGAAGAGGTACTAATAAGCTGGTATACAATTCAGAATGTTGGAAAACAAACAAAAACCGGGATAATTCCTGGGTAGGTTCGAGACTCCCGGCAGCCGGCAGAATTATTTCCCCGAAATTTTACTGGCAGTCGTCACTCATTGGCGGTCAAATCAGTTCATCGAACGACGTGTCATCGACAGATCGTTTCATCGGCACGCGATGTAATCACATGAAAGAGATTTTCTTCCGTTAGAGGTATATACAAATTAAACATTTTCACACCTTTATACATGTAAGTGGGGTGTCCAATAACTAACCTCCTAATAAGTGTAGCAATAGATCTTATAAAAAAATGTAAACCTCACACCTTTAAAAATGTGTGATTTTTTAAACACGTTTCTTAAAACGTGTGATAATGCACTACACCTTTTTATAAAGATGTAAAACTACAATACCCCTTCTCGTCAGACACGTACCAAGGGGGGGGGGGGGGCATAAGGCCCGCCCCCCCCCCCCGAAATCTTCCATTTTGCTGGGGCCTCCTCTCCCCCCTCCCCCTCATAGAGCACTTTGTCATGGGCGCCCCCCCCCCCCCCCCCTAAAACAAAATCCTGGCTACGTGCCTCCTTCTCGTCAAGGTGTAATTACCACAGTACATTCCTTTTTGGGGTGTACACAGTGGCCCGGGACCCAATAAAATGACTGAAAAATTAAATTACACAAACGAGTCGCCGAAACAACACATTGCTTCTTGGCGAGTGTCGAGGCAACTTCGGCCGAAATCCGGCTTCAATATTGGCCGGATGTACGGTTTTGCGCCTCGTCCCGACATCCGGCAGGTATGGGTGTACAAATACACGATTTATGTCTAATAGCACTGGCACCACTGATCTCTTATTAGGCTGGATCGCGGATAGAGGCCTGTATTGCTGGGGTCGAGCGGCACCACCGGCAGTCATCGCTTGACACGATCTAATGCATGGTATAGGAGAAACGGGAAAACTCAATTTTATTACGTTAGTAGGTTGTCCTCGATCACGAAACTTCTATCGTGTTTCCGCAAATAACAGTTAATATTGTGGGCAAGAATATTAAACGCGTTAGAATACCAATCTTTTTTTTAAATAAACGTTGTGTGGTTGAGGGTCGAGGGCGACTTTGTTGGGCGTTAACTGTGATGTGTTTAATGAGACAAGGGCTACCGAGAGTTATTGTGGTGTCATCCGTGATCTCGGAGTCATCAGAGCTCAGCAAACGATAAGTTGGAAGGCCTTTACTGGGGACATTCGCATCGTTTTAACCGCTTGTACATAGTACTTCATGGTGAAAGCTTTTTCTTTGAACTGCTGTGAGGGCTTCCGTGACAAACTGAAACTCGGAGCGTGCCGTTCAGTCGCTGAACGTGCCGTTTATTTAGCAACCGAAGCAAGCGACGTCAGTAAAGTCGGTGGTGCTCCGGCCCGTTTATTTTTTTTTTTTTTAAATCAATGTTCGAACGTTTGACGTATGTCTAGTTGATCTCCAAGCACCCGATATAATCATCGCAGCACGTCATGAAATACTCGCCCTCGAGCACCGCGTACAAGCTTCCTATTTTTGCGTGTTTCTCCCTTAGACTTTCGTGTATTGCCTCATGGTGTAATACGCCAAAACAACAAGGACGAAAACGAAGGGAGAACTAGACAGGACGCGGCGTATTGCCTGTTGTCAAGCAATGGCCGCCGGTGAGGCCAGTGACGGGCTCCCGATCCGCGATTCAGACTTGCACTGTGAGAGTTCTAATGCCGCACCCGCGGAGTGCTGCACGGAGAACAGGCCCCGGACGAACTTGCCGAATGCACCTATACTTCGTTTCAGCTTCGGTCCGAGCGCGGCCGATGTTATGAGCCGAAGGGCCAATCAAACAGCGAAAGAGGCACAACGTCATAGCGTGCTCTCAGCAGTTGATAGGACCAGCCGGTATTCGCCGTCTCTCTGTGCGTGCTCCTCCGCCGGCTAGTCCTATTAAGCGCAGATAGCACGCCATGACGCTACGCTTTTTGTGCTGTTCGATTGGCCCGTCGGCTCATAACATCGGCCGCGCTCGGACCGAAGCTGAAACAAAGTATAGTGCAGAGTGATGCTGTCGCCATAGATGTTGTAGAAAAGTACCAACCTCAAACCGAAACTAGCGCCTTTTTGTTCGACGTGATGGGTGGGAATGCGGGAGCGCAGTCGCTGCCATCGTTTATCTATAAACGTTGGTTGCTGCAACGTGTCACTTATATTTGCGATGATTTCCAATTAAGGAACTCGGCTGTCAGAGATATCTACAGACGGCGTAAGTTTCCGAAGCCAGCTGACTACAAAACAGCATACACTTGAGAAAATGTATGGCAGTGTACGCGCAAAAGCTTGCTTCGTTTTAAGCATAGTATAATGAGTGAACCACTGAAAGGATACTGCTTAAATCTAGTTCTTTGGAACATCTAGCAATACGTTTCGTAAGACTTTTTTTATTTCCCTGGTGAGGGCATTGAGAACGAGAGCTTTCTCAAACAAAATACGACTGGGCAAGATAGCTGCCGTTCAAATATGACTGTGCTTGAGCCTCGGGCAATGTCTCCATGTTTAGCCTTCCCGGACGCTGAGTGAATGCGTCAGAGGTCTGTGGGAGCTTTGTCGAAAAATGTTGCACTTTTCACCTGCACAAAGATGATGCGAGATCTCGCGGCCTCTGTGTTTCTCCTCGGCCTTTCATTACACACTGGTAGGTTTCAGCGTCTGTACGGCAACAAAATGACCCAAAGTTTGCAAATAAAACACGGGTCGTCGATTCCTCCCTTCGTGGAATATCAGACGCTTAAAATTCAAGCTCGCGTTTGAGTTTGTGGCCCGCGGGACGCGATTTCGAGCAGAATACCAACTTTTTTTTCAGCTCCGCTGTGCGAATGCCGCCTCGTAGCAAACGAACTCCCGTCGTCTGCTCTCGCTCCTCGCCTGGGCGAGGCAGGACGGGATTGTCGGCGCTAGAGAGCTCGAAGACAACGTACAGCGAGCGGCGTGAACGCTCGCCTCCCCGCGCTGTCTCGTGCTCTCGTGCACCGCCTAGGGATCGCGGGGGAGTTTTCGTCAAAAGTTGCGAAGTTGAGCGCGCGCAGGGAGGAGGAAACTTTGCGGCGTTCTTTTGGTCACTCCCCCCGCTACGTCAAAAAGCGAAGAATGTTTTGCTCCACGAGTTTAGCTACCCTGGTGTTGTTTTTCTCTTGCCTATTTTATAACAAAAATTTATTTTTTAATATTGCCACGCACCGACGCCATATGTGGTGGCGCTGCGAAGATGTGCGCTTGTTTCGCGGGTGTGTGGATAACTAAATCTCGGTATGCAAGAAATGTGTTTATACAACAGTCGGTCACCGTGAACTTGGATTGACTTACTAAGAATGAAGGGTCCAAGGAGAAATTGCTCTTCTTATTGATCATTATGGCGACCATACAGAGAACTTGGCGCTACTTTAAAAGGATGCAGTGACGTTACTTGGAACCACGGTGTAAAATATATTGTCACGAATAAAAACATAAAAATGAGTAATAAAACTTAAAATGAACGTTAATGCGGCGAACCTGTGCCCATAAACATAAAGTAACAAAAACCTACGTACTTCGACGGTGACGGAAGGACGCTGACTCAAGCAGCCAGGCCAAGCGCCTTCATGTCGTGTAACACCTTAGACTGCGGTGAAGAAAATTAAGAATTTTTAGTCGAAGGTATCTAGAAGTTTCCGAGCTCGAACAGCAACAAGATTCTCGAGTGATCAGGAACATCCCAGTCATGAAAAGAAAAGAAAGTTAAAAAGGGCAAGCGCTGGCGGGGATCAAACCCCAGCTAGCGGCATGGGAGTTGAGCACGGTGATGGGCAAACTACAGAAGTGCAAACTACAGAGTCACCTAAACCACAGATTTTCTAAGTCCTATGGAGCATAGTTCCCTTCGAGTCGGATGACGTGAATCACCTCCGGGTCTCAGAGGGCGTCGTGACAATATTCATGTCACATCGGGCAACGGCATGCAGTTTAGGTCCCTCAGGTAGCAAATAACCTTGACGCCGAAGCATCACTTTAACAGTTCCTCGCTGCGAGGATTAATTGTTGTTAAGATACATACTTGTTAGCCGCGATAAAACTGGGCGCCGCGCTGGAACTGGGCGTTTTTGGAAAGAGGCTTGGATCGTGCTCATTCCGTGGAGAGCGAGTTACACAATCTGCTGGCTGCCGCCAAGCCATCCGCTGCCCTGTCGTCAATCTCCAGACTCCCAAACACAAGAAAGGGGAAGATATGGCAACTGGGAGGCGAGGAACAGCGCTGTGTTGTTTACGTTTCCAAACTAAAAACAGAGCCGCAACTTCCACGTTTTCTTAAAGAAGTGTAGACTTTTATTGCCGGGGCGACATTTGCTGTATCCATTCTGGACGGCCCGTAAGGTGTTGGATATATTTCCTTTAGTATACAACTACCGTCAAGAAAAGCAACTGCGTCCAAACTGTGAAGTAAAATAATGGTTTTCCTCGAGATATTAGGCGCTGGAAAAAATCATCTACGCCCAGTTCCTATTTTGAGTTCGTTTTGTTCCTGTTTTGCCCATTGAAAAGCACAACGAAACAGCCCAAGAACGAAGCGGATCTCGCCACACCACCATCTCCTTTCTTACAATATGGGTGCCATGGTCACCAAACGTATATTAACGCACACGCAAACGCAGCTTCTTAAGCCACCTACAGCCGCGCCATCTTTGGAATATCGTCTGATATAGCAACACGGCAACGGTAGCTTGGGCTCCAAGCTGAGCTTCCAATCAGACTGCACTGCGCGCGGTTACCCCTCGCTTCAATCGAAAAAAAAAAAAAAAAACATTATTAGGAAGTTTTAACAGAATGCATGCTGTATACTTCGTTTCAGCTTCTGTCCGAGCGCAGCCAAAGCTACGTGTGGCCGGAGCCAATCACACGTCGGAAATAAGTCACGCGATCTCGCCTGCACTTTTGTATCACTCCGCAGCGCCGCTGGTCGTCCGCGCCGCCCGCACTCGCCGAGTATTTAGTCTGCTACGGGTGTATCAACGGTATCGTCTGCTAGAGGTTTAAAAAGTGCCCTTTCACGTTCTGAAATTTAGTCACGGGGGATGTCAGTAAGTAGGCTGGCCGCTGGCGTCTGTGTTCGAGCTTTCCACCTTTTCGGCATCTCGTCATAGTTTCGAGATGTAAGTACACATTGCAAGGTGCCCGATGTCCCGGCCGTTGATGTTTCGTTGTATTGTCTGGATATACCAGGGCTGGAGGCGCAGTCCTTTCCACTAGCTTCTCGGCGTTCAATTTGATAGGCAGGTAAAAGGGAGCCCTGATTTCGCCGCGTATCAGTGAATTGTAGTGGGCCGGGCGCTTTTCTTGTTTACAACGCGTTCGCGGTACGACGCGGCCGGAGTCTCCTGCCGAATTTGAAAGTAGACATTCATCACGACCTTTCGCGTTTGACGCTCAAACGTGCCCATGCGAAAGGACGTTTTGAAGCGACTCGGTCAGGAAAGGAGCGAAGCACATTATTCGACCATTACGGGAACGAAAGCACACATAAAATCGAGCGCTGCAGTCGTGTTGCCAGCGGATGTACGTGTTTTCACCAAACCACATGCATTTACATAAATTAATACAAACAAAAACTTCAGATATTTAATTCCTTTAGTTGCAAATCATTCTTAGCAGTACACATCTGGAATATTGTGCAATGTTTACGCACAAAACAGTTACTAAAAAAAATTACTTTTGCGGACTACTTTGTGGTGCGTAGGAATGCTCTTCTCGAAGTTGCGAACCGTCCCTCAGCTTTTGGCTGCGCTCGGACAGAAGGCGAAACGAAGTATAGAAGAAGGACCCAGCAGGCGCGTGCTCAATCCATGCTTCGAAGTGACGGCACGAGCTCGCGCTAACAGCAGAGCCATATATAGAGAGAGTTTGGGCATTCGTTGGAAAGTATAGAAGGAAAATGAGGATGCGCCATTGGCCGGAAGCGGGCTGGGCGTGTTCCAGGACGTCTTCACAAAATTAATGAGTGCGTCGGAGTACCTCACGGTGACTGAAAATATGCTGCCCGTGATGTTTCCATCACGGTAATTCAAAATCATGGCGGAAGCGCGCAACCAGCGGAACGATCGACATAATCCGTACGCCAGGCAACGAAGTCCAAGAATCAGCCGTCCGAGCGATGACACTCTGACCGAGCAAAACAGAGTTCAGGTGGCAGATTCGTTTCTTACATCTTTATTCATGATCATAATCTAAACATCACGTGCACCATATTTTAACCATGGCGTGTTCGTACATTTAGCCCTTACGCACTTATTGAAACTTTTTCTTGCGACGACCGCTAGGGGATTCGTTTTGGTTTCTGATTGGCCAAGAGAGCATGTCAAGCCCTCTTTCTGCGTCTGGTGCACGCCCTGGCTCTGCCCGCTCCTCCCATAGACTAAACTCCCTCTATACACGGTTCGGGCTCGCAGAGCGAATCTCTAGCCAACGTTACGCTCTAGTGCACGGTGCACTAAAAGTCTCCATTGTAATCTCAGGCTTGAGCGTGCACCAAGCCGCATTGGATAGCCTAAAAACTTTCCTCTTAATTTCCTAGTGCGCTGTCTCCATTTTGTGTCTATACTCCTCATGTATAAATAGCTGAAAACCTTTCGTGCCCATTGCTCCCCTCCCATTTGCCTCAACCGATCCTCAAATTCTATCTTGCTCACAGCTTCCCTGCCCTCAAATGACGCCCATCCCATGTCTCCTTGTACTCCCTGGTTTGGTGTTTTGCAATGTGCCCCCAAAGCCAGCCTACCTGCTGCACGCTGTTTTATTTCTAGTCTTGCATGCACTTCGGATTTCATGCATAGCACTGCGTTTCCAAAAGTCAAGCCAGGCACCATGACCCCCTTCCATATCTCTCTCACCACCTCATACCTGTTGTAATTCCAAAGTGCTCTATTTTTCATTACAGCCGCATTTCTGTTGCCCTTACCTATTATATACTTTTCATGCTCACTGAGATATTCTGCACCACCACATATCCATACTCCTAGATACTTGTATTTACTAGCTCTCTCAACTGTAATATTCTGTATCTTCAGTCTCTCAACATCATTATTGTTAAAAATCATGACTGCTGATTTTTCACTACTGAATTCTAAACCTAATTCCTCTCCTTCCGCACCACAGATGCTCATTAATTCCTGCAAATCTATCCTGTTGTTAGCCATTAGTACGATATCATCCGCATATATCAGTCCCGGTAAGGATTGCTGAATTGTTTGGCCTAGCTTACTTGGCGAGAAGTTTTGGTGGCGCCCTCCTGTGGTTCCCCTTTGTGACGTCATTACCTTGCAAACAACAAGTTCGATGGTGTTTGTTATTAGCATGGTGGAAGCTTGAAATCATTGCGCTCTCAAAGGAACACTGCCAACACCGTCAAAATTAAAGTTCTTTCATTCCTCTTATTTCCGTCGATGAAAATCCCCTTTCCGACGTCATAGTCAGCGTTCGGCCAATCGTGGAAGGCCGACCACAGCGACGCTTTCGGTCGCGCACGGGGCTAATAGAAGAAGGACCCAGCAGGCGCGTGCTCAATCCATGCTTCGAAGTGACGGCACGAGCTCGCGCTAACAGCAGAGCCATATATAGAGAGAGTTTGGGCATTCGTTGGAAAGTATAGAAGGAAAATGAGGATGCGCCATTGGCCGGAAGCGGGCTGGGCGTGTTCCAGGACGTCTTCACAAATTCAAGTGCGGCCAAGCAAAATCTGGAAATAATAACCTGTCGGTGGTCGCGAGAAACGAAATTAATGAGTGCGTCGGAGTACCTCACGGTGACTGAAAATATGCTGCCCGTGATGTTTCCATCACGGTAATTCAAAATCATGGCGGAAGCGCGCAACCAGCGGAACGATCGACATAATCCGTACGCCAGGCAACGAAGTCCAAGAATCAGCCGTCCGAGCGATCACACTCTGACCGAGCAAAACAGAGTTCAGGCGGCAGATTCGTTTCTTACATCTTTTTTCATGATCATAATCTAAACATCACGTGCACCATATTTTTAACCATGGCGTGTTCGTACATTTAGCCCTTACGCACTTATTGAAACTTTTTCTTGCGACGACCGCTAGGGGATTCGTTTTGGTTTCTGATTGGCCAAGCCCTCTTTCTGCGTCTGGTGCACGCCCTGGCTCTGCCCGCTCCTCCCATAGACTAAACTCCCTCTATACACGGTTCGGGCTCGCAGAGCGAATCTCTAGCCAACGTTACGCTCTAGTGCACGGTGCACTAAAAGTCTCCATTGTAATCTCAGGCTTGAGCGTGCACCAAGCCGCATTGGATCCGCCCAAAGGTCGCCAGGCGACCGATTTCCGTTTTTAGCGCCGACCTCCACAACCGCGCCTCCGACTTCGGTATTGTGGCCGCGCTCACTTTAGCGGAGATTATGGGAAGACGGTGTCTGCCGTTGCTGGCTACAGACACTGCGTTCGCGCGTCTGTACATGAAAAAGACGCTTCGTTGCAATGGTGAAGCTGACCGAAGCAGGCGGACTTTATCGTGCTAAATGGAAACGGCGGAGTGTTGAAATCAGTGCGTACTCGCATGTTCAGCCGTGCTTTTCTATGGGAGGAACGTAAACATAATAAGTTCTTCAGCAAAACGTAACCATTAGGATGATTTTCTCCAGCACCTATTGTTTTCACGAGTATTAGCGGAAAGGTATGTTTTTAACTCAAAACTTGGGCGGAGTTTTTGGTGCTGCAACGTGTTTCTGAATTATCGATGTGGCGGCTGAGGAGCTTGAAAAGGTAAGAAAAGAAGCAAGTTAGCCAACGAAGTCACACCGGCGCGTGCCCCCGGTTCTCAGGAAGATTGCTTCTTTCAGGGGTGCAATATGTTTGATGTTTTTGCCAGCATAAATTTGCAAAAACGAATTTATTTTCTTTTTTGTTCCCTTTTTTATTGGTATTAACTTATAATTTCTACCCATTTTTTTTTCATTGTGTAATATTTTGTATGATTGCCTCCCATACAATAACGTATATTTGGGCGAGGTAAGTACGATCATAAATAAATTAACCAAAAGCAAAGAAAATAAATTCTATATGACTTAACCTGATCCTTTCACATAAATAGGTAGCTCACGACAGCAACGCTTTACTACTCTCCACGGGCCATATTCTTACATGTGCGATTCAGAAATATTCTCAAGCACCAAGAGGTCACAGACTCAGCCACTCTGTATCGTTGTCGTATGTTTATAAAGGACTCGTTTTTATTTTGAAATACTTTTAGCAGTTGGAAACTGTCGCACTGTCGAAAACTGAAAACTGTCGAAACCGTCTCCTCGTTCAACAGGGACCAACTCCTGGACTTCAATCCCCACCGTAGGACACTGGAGGTGTTCATGATGTTGGCAATGATCATCACCATCATGACTGTCGGCATATTCGGCATTCTAGGCTACACCATCGTCGAGACGTACTGTGAGTAATTCATTCCTAATGGGAAAATTATCAGCCGAATACAAATATCACGAAAAAGTACATGCTTGGTATACTCCGGCAATCGAAGATTCAATAGCATGTATTGAAAAATGGAATTTGGCAAACTCTCTTTGCACCTATTATCGCCAAGTGAATATGCGGTGCCTGGAATTCGTCTTCGACTGGTATGTTTAGCGTCCTGTCCCAACCATACGGCGAAAGTGATGCCGAAGTGGCAACAAATGACGTCACACAGTGCCATGCTGTTTGATGTGGCGATCCTGGCGGTGGGGCGTAGACGTCTCGGCCATATCATCCCTGATGGTATCATCACGCATTTATTTATCGAATAATTTATTCACTGTTCTTACCAACAGCTTTAGGCTTATTACGGTAGTCCATGCACAAATATTCTGAGCACAAGGCATCAAAAACACACTGTAAAAAGAGTGGAACGCTTCTCTTGAACGACAAAAGGTCATCATTGAAAATGTCACCAAACGATCTGTCAGGATAATTAAAGATTTTATGAATGCGGACAAGCAATATATCGGGTTAAGGGTGAATGTGCGATTGCAAAGAAAATTTCACACAAGAACGATAATCTGGATGTGAAATATTATAATTGAGCAGTCATTATACGCATGTAAGCACTTGGACAAAAATATTAGGTCACCACTTTTTCCTCAAGATTTTGACTCTGTGAAATTACCGAACATTGAGTACAATCTGATGAAAGTAGGGCTAGGAATTTTGTCTAGTGTAAGGTGTTCTCGCAAATCTATTTTGGACTCGTTCTAAAGTCACCGCAGGAGTGACACTGAGGTTTTTCTCAACAAATGATGCAAAATCTAGTTTTGGCAAAATAAGGGGTCTGAACGAGACATAAAAGCAAAATGGGTCGCAAAACATTGAACTGAGGCGAGTAACAATAGACAGCACTCTCAATGGTTATAACAGGTTAACACGAACATGACTTCAAGTTTTGTTTCTCATCAGGCATTACACCTAGTTCACGCACAACCGACACATGTTTCATAATAGGTGTACCGAGGTAGTAAATAGTAATCTGAGAAAACTAGGCGCGTTTCGCGGGAAAACGTTATCACTTGGGAGTTTCTAGGATTTAGGTCGTGTTCCTTATGTAAACACAACTGACTGATGGCATTGATTTCGATTTGTCACAAGGTGCAGTCATCTAAGCATCATATTTTTTTATATAACTTCATATCGTCGGCAAACTGAAACAAAGTGGAGTGCTGTTTTACATCCTGAGTGTCGTTCACAAAAATATTAAAGAGCAAAGGAGAGCATTATGGCACTGCTGAAGGAAACAAAAAGTGATTTGACACCTCCACCTGAAATATACTTCTACCTATCCCGAAGAGAACTAGAGAACCATGAACAATAATAATTACTGAGTCCATTGGATAATAATTTATGCAGAAGATGTACGCGACAAACGCGATAAAATGCCTTACTGCAATCGAAATATAGCGTAACACTTTGTTCGCGACAGCTAATGCTTGATGCCACGTCGCTCAGAAAAGATACAGGTTAGTTCCAACCGAATGGTCGCTTATAAAGCCGTCCTTTTTCTCGTCTATGACTCGCATGAAGATGCTAGATTGGTGCTAATGAGCAGCTGTTTCGACAACTTTAAAGAAGGCCAGTAACAACGACATAGACCTGTTCTTTGCCATGGAGGTACATCTTCCTGATTTCAGTAACGGAATCAGAGCACCCTTCTTCAAAGCGCACGGGAAAGTGAACTGTTCAAAGGACAGTGTAAATATGTGACCGAGCAGAGGAGCAAAACTTCCTGCCCAGAATTTTACGATGAAAGAATGGATACTACCGGGGTCACAAGACGTTTTTTTGGGATGAAGTTCCCTAGTCGCAAGCAAAGACGTCATCATGCGTAATTACAGGAAGTGTGACATGATCAGAGAAGTTTTGGGAGCTATCTTTTTGATGTATTATTCAAGGCAATATATAAACGAATCAGAATTGGTTTGCGAAAAGACTACATACATCATCAAGATACGAAACATAATTAGTATCATCAAGCAACGTAATGATGTGTCCGATGTGCTCATATTTTGTGCGACTGCGTACGAAGCGGCAGAGCTCATCGGTTCGACTGTGTGCATTCTGCTGGACAAATGTATGATAGGCCTCACCGTCGCGTCTGTTTTGACATTTGGTCACGGCTGTGCATTCTCGATTTGTTTCGCGCGCACTAGCAGCGTGTGGTCCTTTTGACAATCTGTGTAGATGTAGCTTTTTACAAAAGAATCGTATAAGTTAAAAAAACATATATGACAATTTTAGAACGGCGTAATTTCCTAAGTATATATTGTGGCATGTCTTCAGTTACAATGTAGGTTGTTTGGCAACGGCTATACCAACAGAGGCCGCTTTGCAAACACTTTCCCGGCAGCCATCTTCGAGAAACCGGTAGATGCCGAGACAGTCGCCTCTGCAGCAGTCAAATCTTTGAGCTGATATGTGCTGTACGAGAGCTTTAGAAACTTTGAGATGAGCACTAAATGGAGTGTTCCAGATATCATCAGGAACGACTGGTACGGCGACTGATATAAATAAATATTCATCTATATTGCGCATATAGGTATGGATCCATACCTAGCCAAATAGGCTAATGATTTAGATGAGACTGCAGCATTTTCAATGTTTTGCTGAAGTTGAAGAAAGACTGATTGATTGATTGATTGATGTTGGTAAAAATACGTCCAACAGACGTATTTCTACACGTGTGTGTGACGTCCATAGGTGGAAGCTGAGGGACCACTTACTAGGATGCTGTAAACAGAGCAGTCGAAGACGCGTTCCAGGTACCATAGAAAATTGCAAATGAATGAGCGTACCAATGCAATCCGCGAAGTCTCGGCCGAAAGTTTTGTCAGAATAATAATTGAATGCAAAAAACTACTTTGAAAGGTCAAATCTGATGCTGACCATCAACGAAACCGCAACACGGCTGTTTCCCATTCCGTGTTTCTTTTTTCCTTCGTGTTTCAAATTATAGCCTTCACCATTTTTGACAAAAACTTCACAACAATATTAATTTGGCCCAAATTTCCACCCACGACAAAATATTGACACATTAAAAAGTATATATGACGGATGGGTGGACGGATGAACGAATCTGAACCTTTATATTCGGGCGGCGGCGTCAACAAGCCTGTTTTTTTTTTTTCCTAACATATGCTACATAGAGATATATATCTAGAGATTAATTCTTGAAAGCTACGATCCGTACAACTTACGCACCTCTATGCAACCGGGTACAAAGACCTTCCACCCTACGGGTCACCCGGAAGAGAATAAGGAAATATTCATCCTTCCCACGACCTATGCCACCGGTCACATGATCTCTTCTTAGCTATCTCCACCTTCTCCATATCTATTTCCCTCACAATCCTTAAATTCCAGCACGTTCGTTAAATCAGTCACCTCTTCCGCTACTACAGAGTGAAGCCCCTTAAAGTAAAGTATCAAGTGTTCAACCGTCTCCTCCTCTCCACGAGCTTCACACACCGTATCTACTTCTTGACGTCTAGCTCTGTATTTCATAGTGCGCAACACTCCCGTCTTTACCTCGAACAACAAGGAGCTCCACCTAGAGCTGTCGAAGATAAGTCCTTTAGTAATGTCCCCCTTAAACGATGTGTAAATTTATAAACTCAATTTAGTCTGCATGCCTGCGCGCGTGAGTCCCCTGATGGCGCGCAAAAGTGTGCGCCATTTAGTAGGCGATGCGTCAACTATCCGAGCCCTCCAAGAATTAAGACACCCACGGTTCGGTGTGAGCTCGGCTCGGCTCGCATCGAAAACTGGCGTGTCGTCAGCTTCCTGCGAGGACTCGGATATAATCACACGCTAAGTGCCCCAAAAATCGCGACCGCCCGTGTTGCTTGATGAACGTTTGAAAAGGGTTTAATAGATCCCCGCGAGCGTGCGTCCCGCGACGAACGTGTTGCGCGAGTATCGAGTGACGAACATAAACACTTCGGTCAACCCGCCATACTACTCTTAGGCACGTTGTCTCCGTTTTCGAAACGCCATAAACCACATCTCTCAAACCTAGTTGTTGTTATTGTTGTATTTTTGTTTTAAATGCGGTAGCGTTCAGTTCCGTGTTCTTGCAGCCGTCTTTCGTTTGGACCGCCGTGGTTTGGAAGGGACAGGAATGGTTTCTTGTTACGTCCACTTTCCCTCGCAGAAGACGCGACGAATGCGACAACTTGAGGCACGGTTGACTGCGCCTGCGCCGGTGGCGCCGTGCATTAGCCGTTGGTCATATCCCAAATCACATAGAAGCGCGGAAGTGCGAACGCCCGGGCTTCATCACCGAGGTTGTGTCGTCTTCTAGCTCACTGCCACTTCAAAATTGCGCTCCCGTTATAAAATTAAGGCAACTACACATATCTATGTGGCGCGCGCAATGTTAGACCTTACACATCGGTGTAAGGTCTACAGTGCGCGAACGCGGAGTGAACAGGATGTGGACCGTAGGTGGCAATCGAGGGAAGCTCTGATGCCTGCATTCGAAATGACGGCGACCGGGACGACAAACTGGCGGTCCAAAGACAACGGCATGCAGACCTTAGCGAAGTTGGAATTTCCACCCTTCTCAGAGTCGGAACCCCAGCGCTAAACCCAGCGCTAAACCCAGCCGCCTCGGTGGCTCCGAGGCGAGAGTGCTGGGCTACGGATCCCCATGCGGCGGGTTCAAATCCCGGCCGAGGTGCCCGCAATGTGACGGAGGCTTATTGCGGAGAAGGCGCCGTGTAACCGCGCTTTCGATTGCATGTCAAAAGATCCCCAGAATTAATCCTCAGTCCTCCGTTGGGGCGTGCCAGATGCCCTTCGTTGGTTTGGCACGTAAAATCCCCAAAATTGACTTTTAGCGTAAAATCCTAACGGATTTCGTCAAGAACAAACCTAGCGACAGCAGCGATTTCAGCATATTTTTTTAATATAAATTATAATTGCTAGCGAGTGATTGTACTTAAAAGGGCAATGCAAAAATACTTGTACTTTGAGCAATTGCCACAAAGAATAAATTCCGGAAGTTTGTAATCTTCTGAAACACGCATTAGGGCGCTTCCAGATAAGATCGAACAACCATGTCCGGTGACCATTTTTAATTTTGATAAACAAAATTGCATTTTGCTGGCTTCATGCCAAGGAGAATAAAAACAATCCTTGTTTTGGCAAAAAAAAAAAAACATTTTGTCTTTGCGAAAAAAATTTGTAAGCACCATCTCAGTCCCGTGCTCATTTTGCGTATCGTGCGATGTTGGCATTTTGGGCGGTTTCCCCCAAAACACTGTTGTGACTACGGGTCTAGAAATATTTACTGATAAGTTAGGCATAGGAAGGATTGACAAAAAGTATTAACTTCCGAGTATAAAGGTAGATATTTTGAGAAACAAAATCGCAAATACGGCACACTGAGCAATAACGCTCTGGATTAAAGATATTATTCTCCGTTACAAAAAAAGCTAAAGGCTTCAAAATTCGACAGTGTGTTGTCCTGTATATAGATTATCGCTGCAGGAAATGTCGCTGTCCTGGTTAGCGACAGAAATTTACAAGAATTGCTCACACAGAGACATTTAACTAAAAATGCATTATTTTGAAAATATTTAAAAAAAGGACACCTTTAATTTTCTTTAAACACTCCAAAATTAACAATTACGAAATGTACCAACAGATTCTGTAACGACATAATGAAATACCCTTTGTGGCTTTGAAGGCATAAAGCGAGAAATATGGCCAAATTGATGCTGACGCTGTTGCCATAAATGGGGCGTGCACATACCCATTCTTCACAATTTTATTATCATTAGAAAGCGTAAAAATGCTACGGGGCGGTCAGGAAAATACACACTGACAGCACAGAGGTGGGCGGTGGTTTTGAAGGGAAAATTCCTAATATATATTTGTAAAACCGACCCAAAAATGCCCATGTGCCGGAGCGATCGAGAGGCGCCTCCCCGTAACATGCTTCGCGGTGCCTGTTTCAACAGCCGGCGTATAGCGTCCCCGTCTACGCGACATAAAGGAAGCAACCGGAGAGACTTCGCAAACAGATCAGCCTACCTTGGCGGTAACATGATATAGGAGGTAAGACGCGGCAGAAGTTGAAGCTGCGCCGCCTGTAAGCGACACTCGATCCGCTGCCGTGGAGGGCCGCACAACGCCAAAAACAAACACAAAAAATACGGAAAAAAAAATGACTGAGATTGCCTGTATTGGGCGTTTTAGGATAGGAGCGAAAGGCCATATCCGGTCGACATTTCTTTTATTTTTACCAAAAGATATATTTTACTTGTTCTGCAACCGCAAACACATATTCGAACATTTTTTGCGGAAAATAAAATTTCTCTTGTTGAACGAAAATCACAAAGTCGCTCTCGATATGCGCTCACGTGTTTCCGACTTGTGTGAAACCGTTCCTTTGGATATTTATAAAAAAAACTGTTCTCGCCTAAGGTTTTTATATTTTTTTGTGCAATGGCTGTACACAAAATAAAAGGAGGTAAACATGTATTATCGATTACTAAGCAATTCAGAACTTTTTGGACCCGGTTCTTAAAAGGCTGGAAATTCAAATAGTTTATCTTGATTTGGACGCGTTTGTTTAATATTCGAATAAATTGTCATTAATATTGAAAACGATAACCTTTTTAAAACAAAATACATGGAAATGTAGACAGGTTACCGATTTTGCCATAATTGGAAAATCAGTTTCAAATGAAGGTCATTTTAATTTGCCTTCTACTTCTCACAGATCAAGGCTCATAGTGTGTCTTATCAGGCCCTTCAAAAATGCTTTGCAATATTCTTGTATTTTTTAATATGGAGAACGTTAAATATACAGAATTGCCATAACGGGAGTAGAGAAAGATAGGATGTTGGCGAGTTCAAACAAGGGCAAGAAAGTGGTCGAAACATGTAGGAAGTCTGTGAAGAGAAAGCACTGTGACAGGAATTCGTGAAACATAAAAATTCACACTAAAGGTTACAGGTGAGTTTGAAGCATGCACGAGCCAACAATTTAAATATATATTTCTCGGATCGGTGATTTTCGCAGCCTACCCTTCGTAGTGAGTCTGGACTGCTGACGACCATGTTTAAATAGTGATAAGAAAGAACACATGTTTAGAGTGGTACAATTGAAACGAGTTTAATGAATCAAGATCCTGTGCGCACATTCGGCGCTTGAAGCGTGCATTCTTTCTGCCGGACGGTGACCCGAGTCGGTCTCAGCGCTCTCCTGGCACTCAGAGGAGGAGCCTTTTTTCCAATTTTCCCTGTAGCGATCACTGTTCGTTTCTTCTCAGTGGCATTGCAAGCTCGCGACATCGATCTGCTTTTCGCAGCCATAGGAGACTTTACTTTAAAATATCTATATTTTTTCTGCATCTACTGTTCTTGCTAAAACAGATGTGGTAGCGAAATGTCGGACCGCGTACAAAGCCACAAGTGACAGGACTGAATTCCACGCACAACGGAAACAGAGTCCCAGTCCTTTGCTTTCATGTCCCTGAACGCTTTGACGTCAGCATTCGGGAGGTGCTTTAGTTTCACGTTCGGCAGTTTAGTGTTCATGGGGGCAACCATCTCTGACGCCGACTTGATCACCGACGTGGTGGGTCGTCGGAGGCTGTACAACGTTGCCTGGTGCTTGACGCGACCCCCGATTCCATCGCAGGCCCTTTTGCCAAGTCCAGTTGCGAAAAAAATCCTCTTCGCTGAAGTGTACTTGTTGCTCTGCAGGTCGTGTGGTTGGTATTTGTTCTTAAAGTGGCTTGCTGCACTATCACTGACGTAGGTCACATGAGCATACCCAAATTGAATTTCACGATTCTTCGAACCGTTGTCATATAAAGGAAGTTACAGACAATCTCACTCAATCGCAATTTTTTTTTTTTTTTTTTTGCGTTGTGTGGCGTTTTACGGCGGCGGATCTATTGGCGCTCACAGGCGGCGCACGTTCAGGTTCTGCCGCGCCCTACTTCCTATATCATGTTACCGCCAAGGTTGTAGGCTGATCCTGCTTGCAAAGTCGCTCCAGTTGCCTCTTTTACGTCGCGTAGACGGAGACGCTACACGCCGGCTGTTGAAAGAGGCACCGCGAAGCATGTTACAGGGAGGCGCCTATCGATCGCTCCGGCCCATGGGTATTTTTGTGTCGGTTGTACAAAAACGTATTAGGAATTTTTCCTAAACAACTATCGTTAACCTCTGTGCTGTCAGTTTGTATTTTCCTGACCAGCACGTAGCATTTCTAAGCTTTTTAGAAATAATGAAATTGTGAAGGATGGGTATGTGCACGCCCCACTTATGGCAACCGCGTTAGCGTCAATTTAGCCATATTTCTCGCTTTATAACTTCAAAGCCACAAAAATATTGCGTTATGTTTTTTTTACAGATTCTCTTACTACATATTATAAATGTTAATTTCGGAGAGTTTAAAGAAAACTAAAGATGGCTTTTGTTTTTAAAATAACTTTTGAAAATAATGCATTTTGAGTTAAATGTCCCTGTGTGAGCCATTCTTGTAAATTTCTGCCGCTAACCAGGACAACAGCATTTCATGCAAAGATGCACTATATACAGGACAACACACTGGCAAAGTTTGAAATTTTTAGCTTTTTTAGATACGAAAAAAAAAAACAATATTGAATCCAGAGCGTTATTGTTCAATGTCCCGTATTTGCGATTTTGTTTCTCAAAATATCGACCTTAATACTCGGTGTTAATACTTTTTGTCAATCCTTCCTATCCCTAGTTTGCAAGAAAATATTTCTAGACCCGTAGCCAGAACAGTTTTTTTTGCGGAAAGCGCCCTAAAGACCAATATCGCACGATACGCAAAACGCGCACGGGCTGAGAGGGGGCTTAAACATTTTTTTCGCAAAGACAAAACGTTTTTCCCCCATAACAAGGATTGTTTTTATTATGCTTGGCATAAACCGAGCAAAATATTTTTTCATCAAAATTAAATATGGTCACCGGACATGGTTGTTCGATTTTATCTGAAAACGCCCATCAGTTATTTTTTTCTCCACGAAATAGCTGTCACAGACAAAATGAAAGATAAAAAAGGAGCGCTTGATTTTATACTTGAAGTTACACCGCAACAAAAAAGTTTCGTGGTCAGTCGCGTTCCGTGCGTAAATACCTGGTTCCCACTAGTGGCTGTTTAGCTCGTGTAAAATTAAGAACATTCGAATGGCATATCCTTGTTTTGTACCGCCCCTTTAAAAACTGTTATATGTGTTGAGAAATTTATTTCTTTTCTGGTCAAGTGGCGTTCCCTGTGTATATGCACCTGGTTCCCACTAGTGCCAGTGTAGCTCGTGTAAAATTAAAAACATTCCAACTGCATATCGTGGTACCGCCCCTTTAAAAACTGTGACATATGCAGAGATTTGTTTTTTGTAGTCAATATATTTTAATGCGTATATTTGACTATTCTTCCACTAAGGTCAGACTCCAGTAGATAAAAGGGATAAAACCGTCTGTTGTAATTTTTATAATGGGTCTTTATTTCGGTTTACCTTGCTCTTCACCCCTCCGTCATTATGCGGGTTTCATATAATTCTTTTTTTTTTTTTTTCACAATATTCACTCGAATAATCTTTCCCTGGAATTCTTCTTAGATGGTCTGAGGGGGCACATCTTCGAAGAGCCCGTCCAATTCTGCAGGACCGACGCTTGCAATGAACATGGTGAGCGTATACATTATACAGTTTGGGGAGCAATAAAAGTTGTTCGACGTCTCTAAGCCAGAGCACCACGAAAAAATCGAAGGAAGGGTTTCAAACTTATATCCGCGCATTCCCCGTACATGGCCTGCACTCGAAGTCCTATCGCAATGCTGGTGCCTATTCTCATCTTTTACTTGCTCGAATCCACCCCATCTAAGGTCTAAGCTAACCCAGGGTGTAGTTGATACTTTCAGGATACACTGAACGCCAGCTTTATAGCGGACATGATGTCAGCTTATCCTTCCTACGCGCCCGATTCACACACCATATTACAGGCGGGAGTGGTGGTTGCGGTCAGACACTGCAATCTACCCCGTTGAAACTATTTCTTGCGCATGCACGTAGAGGGATACATTTTTTTTTGTTTTTGAGAAGTGTTTTTTTATTCAATTATTCATTTATTAGAGGCGATAGCATTTCTCTTTGGAAAGGTGTATGCGAGCTTTCCTTCCTGTAGAACGGACAGGCTGCCAATCACAGCGATTAGCAAACGCGTGCCATCAAATGTCAAAGCTCCCGAGCATAATTACGTCCGAAAAATGTCATACTTACACAAGGAGAATGCGTACCGTGGCCGATCACATCCCGCGTTTCTGTACGAGTTCTCAGCTTCATTACTCGCTAGGGTCCTTCTGTTGTTTCCAACTGATTGGCTTCCTGAGTATCTTGCAGGAGAGTGACCGAATTGTTCTATTAAAAGTTCGATTCATGAGAGCACTCGATTCACCAATTACTCCTTTCGAGGGGGATAGACTTTTTCAACATTCAGAGTCATCTGGCGGCTCGAAAATCAGTTTCACCTTCGACAATCTGATGGTGGTCATGGAACTGTATTTTATCGGACATCGTTGTTTTCGTACGTGAATTGGAAGATGGTACTTGGTTTACCGATCACTTCATACTTCTGTCTTTATTACTTTAAGTTTCGATGGCGTGAACTCGAGTGTCAACATAGGAACTAATTTTAGTATACAAAAAAGCGACCCATAACCACCTTGAAGAAGAAAAAGTAACTTTCCGCCATTAAAACGTTTTAGAACCAAACTCGTGCCTAAGGACAGATTATATAAAATCAGATTTATTTTCCTCAAAGGTATCGCTTGGGATACATTACATAAGGGGGGGGGGGGATAAATACAACATTCAATGAATAATACTAAAAGGTAAACAGCAAAACAAACAAAAAACGATTAATTGATCAAACTTTACAAATGAAATTGATTGGTATTAGTTTCATGGACGATGTGAGCGGGTAAGGAACTCCAGTCGGTAGTGTAAAGTAAAAGGGGCGAATTTTGAAATTTGTTAGCTCTGGAGAAGAGAGGCTCAATTTTTAGTGGATGATCACGGCGCTTTGAAACGTAAGGTGGATCTTGGATATAGAGCCTACGAAATTCCGATGATGAGAAGTAGATGCTACGAAGGAAAGCAAGACGGGCTAGTTTGGTTCTAACGGTTAGAGGTTTCAGCTCCAGGTAGGTTTTAATAATAGTGACATCCGAGGTTCGTGAACAGTCACACATGATGTAGCGTGATGCCTTGTTTTGAACGGATTCGAGCTTGTTAAGAAGGTATCCTTGATGAGTCGACCAGATGATTTTGGCGTATTAGAGTTTGGATCGCACGAATGCTTTGTAGGTGGTTAGTTTGACTGCCTGACATGAGCGGAAAAGGTTGCGTTTGATGCATCCGAGTGATTTACATGCACTTGAAACGGTGTTATTGATATGATCGTTCCAGGTGAGGTCCTCTGAAAAAATTACTCCTAAGTACTTTTATGTTCGAACTTTTTCTATGTCTTCGTGGTTAATGGAGTAATAAACTCTTACGTAGCCGTTGTATCTATTTTGTGCGTCGTGTCGTACTGACGTCTCGAACGTGCAGGCCTCATATAATATCCGCTTGGTAGTATCTTCGACTTCTTCCTTCGTCAACCCCAAAAATATCGCGAGTAATTTGGAATAGATGCCATATACTGAGATGATGATAGTAATCAATGTTGCCACACTAAATTACGGTACGAGTTTATTATGCGACAAAAAGGTCCCGGTTTATTGCCGTGTCCAGCACATGAACTACGGCGATAACCTAGACGCTGCACACTGCTGCGGACAGTCACACTGCCGTCCGCTAAATTTAGCGGACTCGTGGATCGCTATATTTACCGGACTGTGTTCATCTGACACTTCAAAGTCACATGACGCCATAACGTTACACTGTGACGTCATGGCACCAGGTCCTCACGGGGCGCTAAATTCCAGCTAGAGATTGTGAAACGATTCCCCCGCCAAATTTTAGCGAAGCATTTCCCCCCGCTGAATTTAGCAGGCTACAACGTGCGTATGTGAAACACACACCGGATTCACCGCGGAACCTTGCCAATAACGCCTGTAACCGTAAAACATTTTTGGCGACGTAAGTTTTAAGTTAGCAATTGTGTTACTAAGCGAGATAACGTGGGCATGCAGAACGTCAGTTTCCTCGTCGCATCGCAAAACTCGTTTCGCTGTTTTTTGTTATTTGCGAATTCCTCCATACGTCTAAGGGATTTGCTCTCCGATCCTTGGGCTACCTAAACAAAACTCGTTAAGTCAGGGCACAGTTGATGCCACGAGCAGGTGGGATCAATCAGGCAGCCTCAAAAGCGCTCCAACATGGTGCTCGTAGTGTTCCTGTACCTGTTCTATCGTCATTTGGCCCTCCCTGTACAGGGAAGACACGGTGACTTGCGCTTTTGGTACGGCATTTTTTATCGGCCTTATCAGCTCGTAGCGTCGGCTGCGTCCGGAAGTAAGGTCAAACGGAACATAAAGCTTCCCTTACCGTACAGAGCATCGGATCTTGGGATTCGTGTCCCGCAAGGCGGATCCATGCGAGAGCTTCTTTCGCTACGGCTGCACGGGCTTTGAGAAGGAGGCCATCGACCCCAAGATCGGACACTACGAGGCCTTCCAAGACGTCATAGAGGCCGAGTACGAACTTTTGGCCGAGGTGATATCTTCCGGTACGTATCAAACAGATCACTACCGTTTCAGCCATGATGCCTGGAGCGCGTCTCCGACTACTGATCTGTTCAGTGTCCTACGAAGTGATCCCTCTAGTTCCGTTGTATGACGTCATAGATGTATCGCGTTGTCTCCGGCCGCAATCCTGGCAGTATCACATCAACGATAGCAGACGAGGCAGACGCCTGTTATGCTGCATGTTGTTCTCCAGCTTAGCAGTCCACGGAAGCTTTGCAGCCGAGAGTTGGGACGCGGCGACAACCGCGTCGCTCGCGTTCGCTCCTGCCTTTTGCCGAGACGTCTACGCCCAACCGCCAGGATCGCGACATCCGACAGCATGACTCGTCTGCTCCTGTGACATCATTTGTTGCCACTTCGGGACTACGCTTGATGTATGTGTAGGATATGACGCTAAAGACGCCAGTAACCTACTTGAGGGAAGAGACGACTTCAAGGGGCAAAGTTTGACCGTTCAAGTTTATTGTTTATAAAATAATATTTTGAGATCTACATAAACGTTGCATCAAATAAACACTGTATCTGCTGAAGACGCGTATCACTGAGGAACGGCAAATATACAGTGTTCGTGTTTTTATGTAAGCATTATCAACTTTACAAAAAAAGCCGTGAACGCTACACTAAAGCGGTATGTGCAGCCAACCTATACAGCCAGCGGCATATAATATAGGGGCAAATCGTTACACTAAGTTTCTTAATTTTTTTCTAAACATTGAATATATGCATGTGGACCTAATTTGAAATTGCTCAGCGGCATCGAAAAGCACTGAATCACTAAACCTTGTAAAAACACTGAGAGGGTTAGCAGTGCGGTGATGCCCTAAAATGGCCACTCTTAAAACAGGCCGGAAGCCATCCGTACGAAAACTAGCTCGCTTGGTTTTTATCGTCTCTGATCACCCGAGTTTTCGCACGACCAACCTTGCGGCTGTTACATAAGTGGTAAATGTTTACCCCACTACCGTGCTTCCCAAGCACTCCGAGTCTCTGTTATTTTAAATTGATTATTATGTTTTGATTGCGCTCAGCAAGTTCCTAATTGAAACCACGTATGTTTCTATTGAGAGATTAAGAAGGCACTTCAGTAGTTTTTCCTGGCACCATGACTGAACAGCACACGACAATACAGCACGCGACAAAACAGCACGGTCAAAACAGCACGCGTCAAAACAGCACAGCGTCAAAACAGCACGGCGACAAAACAGCACGCGTCAAAATAGCACGCGACAAAACAGCACGCGTCAAAATAGCACGCGACAAAACAGCACGGCGTCAAAACGGCACAGCGACAGAAGAGCACGTGCCAAAACAGCACGGCGTCAAAACAGCACAGCGACTAACAGCACCGCGTCAAAAGGGCACAGTGACAGAAGAGAACGGCGTCAAAACAGTACAGCGTCAAAACAGGACATTGGCAATATAGCTAGGATTTGGCCTTTTCGGTTTTATTATTTTGAAATTCGGCGTACTTTTTAGTTTCTAATTCGAAACAGAAGTTTTCGGTTTATTGCGATGTATATTTCTATACTCATAAGCTTCTCGGTTCGTTTCGGTTTATTGACGAAAACCAGTATACTGACAAAAATGCAATAGTTTTTAAAAGCGTCTGTTTGAAATATATAGTGAGTAAACCATGTACTGGTTTTCTTATTTGTTGCAATCTGTGGCCGCCGACCGGACCTGTTCTTCAAGACGCACTGGGTCCTATCGTGATCTGACATTATCGTCGTGTGCTCGTATTTGTACACAGGACGAACATGATCTTCACTACAACTTCGGTCGGAGAGGAAAATATCAAAATCCAGAAATTCGCAAGCATTGTACTCAGTGCGTTTTTTCCCAATTTTCACTACTCCGAGAGGTGATAACTTCGCGCCGACCACAGAAACGACAACAAAACAATCGTATTTAAGCCCTCCTCTAGTAGACGGAAGCTAGAGTCGTTAAAAAAAAATGTGCGGCATTTACAGACGCCCTTGATCTTCATTGTTCAGTTCATGATTAAACTCTCTTCTTTGAACAAAGAATTCGGCACACGAATTCCTATCAGGTGCAAAAACCCGGTAACCGGACAAAAGCTCACCGGACAAAAGCTCACCCGTTTTTTTACAGACCCGGACAAAAGCTCACCTCATTTTTTTTGGCTACCCGGGCGAATTACGGGCTGGGATAAAGTGCGGATGTTTGAGACATTGCACCATTTTTAGGAGAACTGGTACCCCATCCTATGCCAAAGGTGTGGACGGATAAGCCACAACAGGCAGAGAAGCAACGATTTGGTACCAAACTTTAGGTCATCTAAACTGAGTGCAGCTGATAAGATCTTTTTTTTTTTTTTGGACGTGGCACCCTTTTGCCACGTCCAAGAAACTTCGCGGACCGAAGTTTTGGAACCTGAAGTGTGACCTAAGCGAAGTTACCCTTTGGTGGCCTCGCTTTTTTATTGTGCTTATGTCACGCTAAACGCGCACATAAAGGTTGGGCAGAATGTCTCTTAATTACTAATTCATTGTTTTTTTGGGGGGTTCAGGGTAATATTTGAAGTAAATGGCTAAGAAAATTAAATTGTTTCCGTCATCTTGCGTCGTAAATGTATTTGAAATCAAGGATTATCTCAGGTTGATGCGAAAGGGAAACTGAAGCAAAGCTGTATTATACAAACCATCGAGTTGCGAATTGAAAAAACAAAACAAAAAAAAAAACATATATTTTGAAGGAACGGGAGTAGGGCCTTTTGGACAAATACAAGACATGATCACTTTAGAAAGCTGTGCGGGATTTTGGATAGGCTGGCGTTCCTTCCACCACAGCTTGTGCTGGAAGGACTAACCTACATCAGGGAAAAGTCTACCGGTGACATCGGCGACCTGCTGGACGACTTTGATTTCACGTATGCCAAAGGCCCCATCCGTGATACTTCTGCTCCTTATGCGGCGGCACCCAGAGCGAATTCTTCCTTTTGCCTGACTGTGCGCCGAAGACGACCAGAGTTTCCCTGGAACGGTGGAATATGTACGACGCCACTCTTCAAGATAAAGACCGGACGAACAACACCTGCGAAGAATGGAATTACGGGATCCAGAAGCTTGTTGGTGACGCCCATCCAGGCTTCTGGAGGCTAATTGAATGGCTACAGCAAGATCAAGGGCTCATTGCCACGGCATTGACACAAGCCCGGAGATGTGAGCCCCCAGTGAAGCGGGTGTAAAAAAAGCACTCTGCCCCTGCAAAATCGTCTAAAAATATTTGCGAGAGGTTCCAGGTACACCGAAATCTACCAAGACTGCTGGAGGTGGTAGGGTACTGCATTCACTTTTAATCAATCGATAAATAAACTTGTTTCGACTAATAAAAAAAAAAACATGCGCCTGTCACATTTAAGCTATCATTGCAATTGAGTGTCGTACACATGCACCTAAGTTGTCCGCACTCATGTTAATACCAACATAAAATTTTCTTCTGGCGAGCTTTTGTCCGGGTCTGTGAAAACATGGGTGAGCTTTTGTTCGGTGAGCTTTTGACCGGTGAGCTTCTGTCCGGTGAGCTTTTGTCCGGTGAGCTTTTGTCCGGGATTCCAAAAACCCAGATTTCGTCCTGAAAACACCTGCGCCTCTGGAGCTTTTCTTGAAAGTTGAACTTATCTCGAAGAAAATATGAAAACTGCGAAATGAAGTGGTGATACGATCAGTAATGAGTCACAACCCCCTCCAAACGACCTCCAAAATACTTACCTTTTTCAGTAAAAAATTAATTCGGAAAAATGAAATCGGGCTTACGTTTACTTGTTTTTTTTTTTTTTTGGTTTAAGCCAAAAACGATGAACCCTAAATATAGCGTATGGAGTTAAAAAATGCATGTGTCAAAGTAGGCACTGTAAAGGAATTGAGGGTCTAGGCCACGGTGGAAGAAATACATTTAGGTGGTGACTCTGGCCGCTCTTCCCGCGGGGAGCGAGCGACCAGATCATGTTCGGAGCTAGCCTCGAACAAGGAGTATAGACCTTTTCTGTTTCCTGTCGTTCTCAGTCACGTGGGTTCCGCATCTGGTATGCGGGGCGAAAAAATAATAAAACGTTTGAACCTGGAATATCCGAGAAAATATAGGTGAGGCAAATCAAGAATGTGTGACAATCACGCATTTTTCGTAAACACCTTCCAGCTGCGGGGAGAGATCAAAAAGATGTTTTACCGCATACCAGAAGTGACGATATTCAAGATGGCTGCGCGCTTGTGGAAAAGGTGTATACTCTGTTTCACCTTACGATGTACCGCAGGAAAGGCTACAAGCGCGAGCTCCTTGATCTGGGGCACATCCCGGCGGCACAAGCTCTCGTGACTTAAGAGCAGCTGCCAACGCTATGAGCTCGCGCTTCTAGCCTTCGCTGCGGTACAACATAAGGTTAAACGAAGTATAGTTGTTCCGCTCCTCCGCGGAGGGCGCTGAGGTGTGAGCACCGTGGGTATGAGGTCTCCTCGCGGCGGTCACTTTGTCGGGGGCGTAGCTTGCTCGCCTTTTTCACGGTGTGGTGGTGGTGCGCGGTCAGTGGCTGGCCTCATTTTTTGCTTTGGTGCTGTGTCGATCACAGGTGCCACCATCGTGCACGAAGATGAGCCTTAACCCGAAGAAGAAGTTATGCTATAAGGATGGGAAAGACGTGCTTCGTTCCCAACTGCAATTCGGGGTACCGGAACTGCGCAGAGCGAGTGTTTTCGTTTAAAGCTCTATCGAATGACGCTCGCCTGGAGCAGTGGCGTCATGCAATCCCGAGGGCCGATGGCAAGTTACTACCTAGTCTCCTCATCTCGTTGACTAAGTGAAGACCAAGCTTGACAGTCTAATTTCTGTCGAATACTGGGAATGCGAAGATGTCTGGACAGAAGAGGCTCAAGAAACCAAGGCTGTGGACTGCATGCTATGTTATGTAACTGGTTTTTTGAGCGAGAAAAATAAAAAAAAAGCTACGCGCTGCCCTGCATCCCGATCCGCTTTCACCATCGACAAGAGCACTTCTACTGAAGCAGCACTGACAAACGTGAAGAACAGAGGAGGCCTTATACACCCGAACAAGAACCTTTTTTCCAGCTACTGAAGAAAGAGGAACAGTTCTTCATGGAAAATAAAAGTCACCAGACTGTCTACTGGGACACAATCGACAGTGTTCTTAACACATGTACAATAACGTTTCCATGCGCTGAACACAAAGAAGAAATAATTGCCCAGTTGCTCCACTACTACTTCTGCATGCGAACGCGACAACACTGTAAGCATATTACGATGAGTAGGAACAAACAAGCTCAAGAAATAAAGAAATCAGCAAAGCAGCGGTCGTCTTAGTTTAAGGGCATGGGCGAGAAACACAGGATGTAGGAGATGGCGTTCTTTGGTAGTATGCAGTGAATTCAGCTTTTATGTACATTTTAAAGCAAAAATATTTGTCAGGTATTTTTTTACCTGTAAGACTGGGTGACACCATATTGTGAGAGTATAGATGAAAAGTGATTTATGTCTTATAACCGCTACTATTGTTTGACTTTCAGTCACTGTGTCATCATGTCAGTCAGTATGTCATCATACTTTGTTATCATTTCAGTCACTATGTCATCATAAATAGGAATTGTTTCTGCTCACAAGGTTTGTATGTTCCACTGTACAAGTTGACATTGTATGTATAAACCGTTTGTAATGCTAAAACCTTTATGCGCATGTAAAGAATTATTTAGGCCCCACTATGTCACATTATTAGAATTTTGTTTTTCAACGAGGCAGGAGCACGGTGGAAAAAATCACCCGACCACATATAAAGCCACGCAATGTGTGTAAACAATTTACGGAACTGTTACCAAGCATGTTGTTTGACAAAACATGCGAGCACGACCCAGGTGTTTACTCTAAATTATTGAAGGCCCAGTTGATTATGACGGGAAGTTTTATATTTATACGAGTATTTTTGTCACGTTGTCATCATTGGAATGTTCTCGTTTAAAAAACAACAGGAACCGCACGGGGAAAAAGGCAATCAGTGCCAGTGCGCCAACATAAATCCATCATTTCACTACACAGTACACAGGGACCGAGTAAAGAATGCATAATTGTCTTCACAAGCCCTCTATACAAGACTTCACAATCCCCTCTATACGTGGGCGCCATCTATCCACGTGCGAGTGAAGCGCGCTCGGTGCGCCGAACATAAAGTGGTCGCCGCGCGAGACAGAGAGTCATCACCTAAATGTATTTCTTCCACCGTGGTCTTGGCCAATTCGTCGAAAGCCAACTCGTCGACGGGTCAATTTGTAATAGGGCAATTCGACGAAGGGCATTTTGTGGAAGATAAGAGTCCAACTGGTCGCCGCTCTTTCAAAACCAATATATATGACTTTTGTCCTCAAAAGGTAAAGCAAATACTGCCCTATATATTGTAATCCGTAAAATCGCCGCACGATAATTGACTTTCAGTGCGCTCTTTCTTGTCGAAGAGAACAACTTGTCACCATGAGAGCCACGTTTATGCTATATTGAAGTTAGGTGGCGGAGTTTGGTAAGCACTGAAATAGGCAATCTTTTTTTTTTTTATAACCTAGCGACAATAAATGAATGGGTCAAGGAGGTTCGAAATTACTTGCGCAGAAAGAGCTGAAGAGCGCGCTCGAAGTTGCTGCATGCGTGCTGTTTTGACGCCTGTGCTGTTTTGGCATGTGCTCTTCTGTCGCTGTGCTGTTTTGACGCTGTACTGTTTTATCGCGTGCTATTTTGACGCGTGCTGTTTTGTCGCCGTGCTGTTTTGACGCTTTGCTGTTTTGGCGCGTGCTGTTTTGTCGTGTGCTGTTCTGTCGCGTTCCCTGTTTTTCCTCATAATTTGGATTATCGCGGTGGTTACTCCTCTATATTCTGTCACCCTGGCCGTATATCTCACCCGCACAGACAACATTGGTGTAGCTTTTACGGCTTTTTTGACAAACTGAAAAACCCTAAAAAACACCCAGTATATTGGCCATTTCTGTTTCCGGTACAATATAGGTTGTAACACCTGTATCAGTTGTCTATCGAAATGACTTGCACATAAAATTCAATTTATAATAAAATTAGAAACGTAGCCAAGCTTATTCCTTTGGTTTAGGTTAAAGAATTCACAACCTTTTATGAGAAAATAGTATGAATACTATGAAAGTCACTATCCGCGTTTTTTTTTTAATGAACTTTAGGTAAAATGTCTCATAAATTGGCTCATCAAATTATTTTGATTCAAATCACAGCACTCTTAAACCGAGATTGAATAAAAAAAATGAAAGTGAGATAAACACATTTAATAGTTCAAAAGCTTTCACTTTTGAGTGCTGTCTGCACGTGGAAAATAAATACTGCGAAATCAATACTTTATTTAACGGAATAGAATATTCTGAAAGCATTCGTGACAGACAAAATTATTAGGGGCGAAGCTCCTTAGGGGCTTGCCATGTCCGTCCATCCGTCCGTTTGGCGTCCGGTGCCCGTGCTCCTGCTCGTGAGCTCACGTGCTCACGTTCTCACGTGCTCGTGTAGGGCAAAAAACAATGATGCAAAACACAAATGATGATTTTTGTTTGAGCAGTCGACAGGATTCGAACCTGTGCGGGGAGACCCGAATGGATTTCTAGTCCATCGCCTTAACCACTTGGCTACGACGGCGGGACGAGTAGGGGGCTCTGAGATATGGTAGTAACTCAAGAGCTGGGGATGTCATTGATGAAACGTTGCATGTAGCCGCTCAACGTCTATGCAGGAGAGGGCACTGCGGTCAAATGCGTATATAATCGCGTTAAACTTTGCATGTATTGGCTCAACGTTTATAGACGAGAGGGCGCTGCGGTCAAATACTCAAATGCGTATATAACCACGTTCCATACCACACATTCTCTTTCTGACATGGATGAAAACGAACGAAAGGCTCGGCATGCTGCGGCTCAGCGTCTATACGCAGACAAGCACCACCAGAGCTTCGCCCCAATCAACATCATTCACCACGTGGAGATGCGGTCAATTTTATTTTTAAGTAGGCTTCTAAGCTAAATATATTATTTAAAATACTGTTCCCCTTGAAACTACTTCAAATAAAATATAAGCATGTTACGTAGTCAGTCTAAGAAACACTGAACTTCAAAAAATATTTTTAAGTGTTTGGATCAAGCCAGCATTACACAGTACGAGTATTATAAAAAATACTAGCGTAATATATTTATTTCCTCAGATCTCGTTTTGAGTAAGGAACGATTTTGGACGTGATGGTCTTTGGGCACATCGACACTAAAAAGGCGACTCCAGAGAAATCTGCGGCCCCTAGCGACAAGAAGAGAAAGCTGTGGCGGCATGCTTGCTAACCAGCCTTCTCGAGAAAATCCGATATGCGCAGTGTCTGGAGGTTTCAAAAAGGAAGCCGTGAAAATAGGTTTGAAAAAACATGAACAAAATTGTCAACAAAAATACGTCGTGAAACTTAAGACAAAAATGTCTAGCAATTAAATATATCTTGGGGACTTTTTTATTCTACTTTTTAAAGAACTGTTTATTTTTAACATCTGTGTCATCTCTAGGCCCTTAGAAATATTCCGGGAAGTTCAGTTTACCTTTCAGGATGTAAATAAGTTGGTGCCTGCCCCCAAAGTAGGGTGCTGGCGATCTTAGCACCATCCACATATGTGTCCTACTCGCAACAAGTTTACAAGTAATGCATGCGGTTCTCGCATGCACGGACATTATCAATAGAGTATCACTACCCTGGAGACTTCATCGCCCCCTTATGCGTACATACTGGACAATTAAAATATGCTCATTCGTAGGTGTTCAACCTCCCAAATTGCGAAGGTTTCAGTATACGGTTCTCTTTTCCCAGTCAATATTTCACATAAAACATAATACCTCAAAACTCAAAAAAAAAAAAAATTTCCAAATAAAAACAAATACGCAATAATTATTCGATATATTTGATGGCGTGGTACTGGGCTGTTGTCGCACTGCACCGCTACGGCACATTGCTTTTTAACCCCGTTCTAACGCCCCCAGCGTAAAGGCCGGTCTATGCAACCTCAAATTGCGAAATGGCGTTTTACAGAATATAGGGGTTCTAGAAGGGTACACGCGTATGGTTTTTACGCCCTTAACGGCGTAGAAAACCTCCGGCAAAAATTTTGTAGTAACTGATTTGCCTCAAAAATGGTTCAACAGAATGATAAGTAAATCCGAACTTGTGTCCCAAATTGAAAATCACAATATATATAGTATATATATTTAGTTATTGCAGTTTTATACCTGGTCCAAGCGACTGAGAAACTTTACTGGCAACTCTGAAAACATGACTTCAGGTGTTGTAATATATGTGGCGATAGGGGTATTTTGCAGCTTAATAGAGGAGTTACAAGAAGTTGGATGGTGTGAAATAAATGAGATTAGACCACGAAAACGAAAAGACACGCACAAAATGCTGTGTTTTTAGACTGCCTGCTTGACTTGCATGTTGTGCAACATTGGACGTCACCTCAGTGAAGAAGGCGGGAAACTTTGAATGTGGGTTTTGGCATCACCTTCATGGTTCGTTTACTCAATAGGTCTCTTGAATTTTGAGATAAAAATAGCACGCCGGGGAAAGCAAAGCCTTTCTAGTAAAAAAAGCCATTTGTATGAGAACTTTCTTGTGTCCAATAAACACAAATGAATCATACAAGAATATAGGAATATTTATGAACCATATCCCTTCCTCAACTTGTGGTGACAGAAACCTCGAATGCCAGCTTTTCTTCTCTCCTATTGGACTTATGATACTCCTTCAGTGTTCTATGTCCTGTATTGTGATTTTCTTAGTTATAATTGTATTGCGTTTTTGTTTAGGTTGTTACTTTGTACTGCGCTTGCTGATTGTATTCCTTTTTCTCTTTAGCAGATCTTTGACTTTTTTGTATCGGTGCTTTCAAGCACTATATTTTACTTGTGTTTAATAAGTGTAATGTAACCGTCTCTTATGTATTTAAACCCCCCTACTGTAGTGCCCCCTGGGCGATGTAGGTACTGTATAAATGTATAAATGTAAATGTAAATAAGAACTATATAAGGACTATATAAGATATATAAGAACCATACAACCATATAAGAACCATATGTTTCTTATATGTTCATATATAACTTGCATGATTCATATGTGTTTATTGGACCCAAATATTTATTATACAACTAAGGTTTTTCAATAAAGCTGGGTATTTCAAAAACCTGTTCATACTTTGGGTAGCTCGAAAAAGTGCCGAATGTTCCTTTAGAGGCTTGTTCACACTACAGTAACTAGATTCTGGAAAAGTAGCGCAAGTGCGTTTTCTGTTCACTCACAAGTCACAAATGGATTCTATATCGAAAGGTTTGTTAGTTAGCAACGAAGAACAATAAAGCAGGTCGGAAAAGAGGGCAACAAACACAATTTGGGCACTACAAGATACAGGGGCGAAAAAACAGACATTGAGATAAAACTAACCAAACAAGGTCGCCCTTTAAGTAATCTAAGCAAACGAAAGAACTCTGCCCTTTACCTAATAAAAGACATAATGCTATCTGGGTGTAGCGCTCGATCAACTAAAACCATTTGTGCCAAACTGTTCTGCATGACAAAAATTTTGGTTCCGCCACAATCAATGACGCGTAGAATTACGTTAATCATGTCGACGTGTTTTTTGGGGGGACCCGAAAACGAAACCTGTCGCCAGGACTGCTCTATGCCTGCCACGTGATAGGCTGGAAAATTACTGTGTGTACTCATTTTTTCGAAGTTGCTTGCACTGAAGTCTGTTAAACCTGCTGGATGATGTAGAGTATTCAGACCGCGCCCTGGCTTCGTGCTTGTTGAGGAGCATTTTCGCCGTGTCTCTTGAGGGCTAGGGAATTTTCGTCCTGCGGCAGAGACTCATTTGCCGTACTATGCCATGGTTATCGCAATGCAACGCCGGTCGGTGGAAGACTTGCCCGACGGGAATACCCATGAGACAGCAGCGTCTCGTATGTCTGAACCCCTTTGCGCAGCTGTCGTGTCTCCCCGACAAGCTTAGAGTTCCCGGATGTGAGATTATGCTAGCTCGGGACGTACCGGAGAGAGCCGCTGACATCGGCTGCAGAAATGGGTGGAATGATCTATCCAACCGTCAGTCGCGAGTCACCGCGACTGGCGGTTTCCCCCAGTGTCCCTCCCCAGAGGCAACTTCAGCATGTATTCGACACATGTGTAGTCCCGCGCACAAAATTTGGGCACTGGTATCACTAATGTTTGGGACCCGCTCCCAAAAGCGAGTGCGCAGTCGTTTCCCTCATATTGATCCTAGCCCGCCAAGTTTTTTTAGGAGCGTAGAAATAGGGCCGCTGTTCACCTCCGATGTTTTAGACCAACGTTTGCAATGCTGCCAACGCTACGAGAAAAGATGGCTGACCACCTGGAAAATCAAAATTGGACCCTTGGTAAACGGGAGTTCCTCAGGTGTTGGTACTCTTAGTCGTTTCTTGTGAGTGGCAACAAAGTCTGCATGCGCCCCACAACTGTGCTTCGCTAAGTGGAATGTAAACACACGGCCAAGGGCCGCTAAGTTTGTAAGAAGGTATATAAAATTGTATTTATCAGCCAAACACCTTGTGAGGTTTAGTCGTCTGTATAGTATTCGTTTACGCCCTGCTACGGGGTAGAGTAGGAAATAGAGCCACTTTCGCCAGATCTAGTGACTTAAGTGTAAACAAGCCTTTTAACCCCATTCACAAAAACAAAAATTGTAGTGTGTATGTTTATATAGCCTCGAAGTTAGTCTGCCTTCAACGAGCGATTTGCCTCTTAGCTGTTGATGAGCAATTCAGCCAGTGCAGTACAACCGCTTGCCTGGGGGTCGTTGACGTGCACCAAGCTGTACTGATACACGACCGCACGCCGGTACGATGCTAATCCAGATCGAAACGGGCAAGGGTGGGGATGTAACCCAGGATCCCTAAGCTCTGCAGTTCGAGCTTTCGCTCAACGTCCTCCGAGCTGGTGCGCGCTAGGCAACTCGGTTACCGATCCCTATGCCACATTCACACTGGTGCGTTTGCTTGCGTTTTTTTACGTTGCTTAATAAGTCACCGAAACCTCCGTTACTCGAAAGTCACGTACAAGGCTACTCGTTGCGCGTATACACGAATGCAAATGGGGCTACAGGCCACCGCCATGTCTCTGTTCGTGCGGACGAGTCTCTGCAGATATGCAAACTTGCCAAAAGTACACTCACACGCACGCTTCACGTGCTTGGGCACATGGGGCACCAGTGGCGGCGCAATGCTTGCAATTGCCTATTGGCAACGTGAGCGACCGAAAGCGTCGCTGCGGTCAGCTTGCCACGATTGGCCGAATGTTGACTATGACGTCAGCAAGGGATTTCTTATCGACGGAAATAAGAGGAATGTAAGAATTTTAACTTTGACGGTGTTGGCAGTGTTGCTTTGAGAACGCAATGAATTCAAGCTTCCACCGTGCTAATTACAAGCACCATCGAACTTGTTGTTCACAAGGTAATGACGTCACGAGAGGGAACCATACGAGGGCGCCACCAAAACATCTCGCCGCTAATAGGAGGTATTCATTGGACGCCATGTTTGAGGGTGCTGTTTAGAGCACAAGCTCAGAAGAAGCCCACATTGAATAGGCTGCTAAGATCGGCGATCTTGGTGGTGAGAGATGCACGTTGAAAAAGAAATTTGAAGGCCCACCATCAGCACGCGCTCACCATTCGCGTACACAGCTATGGCCGCCCCTGAATACGCCCCATATTCAAAATAGTGGGAGGTGAACACGCGAGAAAGGTGATAAAAAATCAACTGATTTCGGTGGTCCTATTACGGGTTTATTTAAAAGGGATATAGCGTTGGAAACTCCTGTGCCTGCCCTGGATAGCGTCGGGCGATACCTGTTTCAATAAAATTGCTATGCAGCCATCTAGCATTTTTTGCGCTCGCGTAGTGTAAAAAAAAAAACATTTCCATGCTTTTTTTTTTGCTTTAATATTTTTGCAAAAGTAATTTATGCATCGCCTGAAGCTTTTTCTTCGCTCAAATTTAGCGCTAGGAGCCCGAACCAGTCGCGAAACCGACTTAAGCTGACCTGGTTGGTAGATGTCAATACAATGAGGTCAGCTTGAACATTAGACAAACACAAAAAAGGGAACGGGGCGTATGTTCGTTCCCTCTCGTTGTGTCTGTCTAATGTCCAAGCTGACCTCCCTGCATTCACAGATGGCAGAGTTTCAGAACCAACCGTTATCGTATACAACATTTTAAAGGGATGTTATGTTTGCAAGGCCAAAATTGCGGTCGAATACACGACGCTCGATCGCGAGCGTTACCGAGAACGTTCAAACATGGAACCCGTTTTTCCATTAATATTTTTAGAATATCACTGTTAGTGCTGAAACTTTGGCCTCTGGTTCAGGTCGCTGGAGCTACATTTGGGCCCAGCAAGAGCTTTCGGCGAGGCATAGTTTATGTTTGTGGTAAAAAAAAAAAAGATTTTTTTAAAGACACGTTGTAGTTAATGATTGTCTTGTTTGCTGTTTTTCAGAATATGGAGACAGCTCAGGAATTGGAACAAAACACGTGCACGAGTATTATAAAAACTTCTACGGACTGTGCCGAACCTCCGATGGTGCGTACAGTAGGCGAACAACAATTTCTTTCAGGACAAATGTGCGAAGTAATGTCTTCCTTAAAACGATATCTTGAGAGCGCCTTAAAAATCGCTTTGTGTTTTTTTTTGTATTAATTTGTTTTGTTTTATTCATTTACGTATTTATAAATTTAGCTCTATACATATCTTCTTCGCGCGTGATTCTACAGTACAAAGATCCAAGGTGATATTGTCACAATGGGACAAACCCGAAAGAAAAAAATCACAATGCTCGCGCGAATCGCTTTGCCATCATAAAAATGCATTCTGTGTAATGACGACATCAGGCATTGTCTTCTTAAACTTTTGAACACTTAGAAAAGGTGATATTCATAAAAGTACGTTTCATATATTACTTTTTCTCTGGGCATTCTTCTGCAGCAGGCTTTCATTTGGCTCTGCTTCTTGTCTGCAAGATATACTGCCAATTTTTAACAAGCTTGCAGTATTTGTGCAAAAAATTAAACGTTAGGTTTAATAATAAAAAAAAAACGAGAATGGGAAAAAGATGAAATTGGACAGGGACGCAAACGTCCTCCCTAAACAGAGCTACTGATTTTCTTTCTCATCGTCATATTTGTACCCTTACAAAAATCTATCCACTTCGTATACTATATCAAAAGAAAATAATGTCTAGAGGCTATAAATATTCCTAACAATATGTAGCCACTTCTCTCCCTTTCTATGGCGTTTTGTGCGTTTTTTGTGAACTTTCCATGGAACGTGGTGTATGGAGATTAGATAGAATTTGTATAGAAAGCAGAGTGATTCCAACAGAGTTACTATTCCCTTTCTGCAAACAATTGACCAGTTTTTCGCAAAAAAAAAGTTAAATCCTGGATATTAATTTGAGTTTCGTCGCAATACATCCAAGGAAACGTATTCACACATTACTTGTGCACATAAGCAGACATCGCATATACATATTGAGAATATACAGAAAAAAAATCAAGTGATGAGAATACACAGGACAGGGCTTACTTTCAATTGAAATTTATTAGAATACACATAAAAAATTTTGAAACTGCAGATTCGCAAATAGGATATATAAAGTTAGATTAAATTTCCGAAGAACCCTGGCCGACACTGCGGAATGACTGAGGCGGCTGATAAAGGCCTGTTTGTCATCAAAAAGGGCTGAAGAAGGAGCGCAGACACAGAGAGCCGACCCATGTGATTTAGTCATAAACATTTCGAATATTTCACGCTCTAGCTTTGTTTAAGACCTCCCCGCAACCTTGCTCCCATAAAAAGCTTTGTCGCATTCGGATCTTTCTCAGTGTAAAGCCAAGTAGCCAGACGGGGATTCTCTAGTGGCAGCTGAGGACTCTCTAATTCGATCATTCTTGCACCTGCCCGTCTGGCCCACAACGCCCGCCCGTATGAAAAAGGAATTTCATAAATGATGACAAACTCACGGAACTTTGTAGCATGACATTTATTCCTCACCCTCTCTGCCTCTTCTGACTTTTTTTTTTTTTTTTGCACAACGTGGAAATTTGTTTTGGCGCGGAGAAAAGGACATAAGTGCAGCGGAATGTTCAGTTGCGCTAGTTGGGTCATGATTGAATAGAAGCGCCGAAGGACGGGGACAACGTGATGGAGGAAAAGACAAAACGAAGCGCACTCGCAACGGAAAGCTTATTAGAAACACATTGACTTAAATGCTTTAGTAAAACCACGTCACTTCCAGCCACCCCAATCTTTGTCTAAAACTAACATTTTTTTTTTTTCTAACAGTGCGCAGATGGCTCAAGGATACCCTTATCAGCGCCCCTTGTTTTGGAACGCAATCATCCTGGGACGACATGGCGGCAAAACAATATAAGAAAATTCATGAAGTGTTTCTCATCAAAACAAGTGGCGCCGATAAGGTGTTAGTGAGCCGTCTGTGGGATTGTTAGACAAGAAAATGTTTTTTTAGAGAGAAAGAGAGAGAGAGAGAGTGGTGTTGCTGAAATTGACGTAGCTTTATTAAAGTATTTATATCAGTGTATTTCTAATAAATTTTCAGTTGCAAGTGCGCTCCGTGTTATCGTCACCTCCTTCACTTTGTCCCTGTCCTTCGGTGCGTCTATCCAGACAGAAGTGCGAAACCGATTCGCCACCTTTTTCAGGTCGTGTTATGCCTTAAGCACGTAAAGAAGGACAATAGGTCTGCCCTCCCCCCTCGCCTTCTCAGTTTGCTCTTCGCTGTTTTTGTTTTTTCAGTTTTTGTTTTTTACCAAATTTTTTCAAATGTCATATTGAATTGGTAAGGGAACCCAGCTCCGTAGTATCTAAGTAACTGTGATTGAAAGCTAGACCTCGTATTGTGAGGATAGGATTTCTCTAAGTGGACATTTAGGCAAACTGGAGTCTATACCCCTTTCTAGAAACTTCGTATGGGCGGAGTCAAATGGCAGTAGGCTTTTTGCTTAGAGAGGGGCTCGCACGCCCAACACACGTGGTCGGCCTCAAAAGAAAAGACCCAGTCCGAAAATTGTAGCCGCCCAAGAGTTCTTACACTTCACGCTTCTAACGTAAATTTATAAATATGGAATTGGAAGTATTTTATTATCTATAAACGGCTCTCATAACGTAAGTTGCGCTATTCAAGGAAAATTCCCGCCTGGTGAGTTACGGTTCCAAAATTGGGATACATAATTGTGCCTATTTATGCCTGCTGTAATGACATTTGTCTTATTATTATTATTCTTACTGCAGAGCTTCCCCGTCAGCTGCGGTCCGTGAAAGTCTATATCACAAAGGACATTTCCGAAGTGCAGGTGAAGCACTATCAAACCCTCCTGGACTTTCCCTTTTTTCGTTTAACTGCCCAAATAAGTGACACATTTTACGTGAGTCTTTGACGAAACCTAACACGCGCACCTCGTTTGTGTCTTGCGTCTGATTACAACGCCACAGTCACACTCCTTATACATCGTCCAAACGACATCCTTGTTCGCTGCAGAAATGATAAAAGTATTCTGCGGACACGTCTCGTTCATGTTTCAAGCAAGTTAGCATTATACATATCTCTGCTTCGTGCGTGTCTGTGAAGTGAGTGTTTTTTTTTTTTTGCACGATTAATGTAACGGGACCGACACACGGAAGAAACACCCCTCAAGGCGTGTCCGCAAATTGATTTTTTTTTTATGACGCGTTAGCGGTGCGACCAATGCTGTTGTTGTTTTCGGTGGTACCGATCCCCGCATGCTGCTTTTTTGTTTGCCTGTAGGGCTACGCCAGTTTCCGCGAGGGTCGACATTTGTGAAAAGTAAAAGAAACGAGAAAAACACAAAAATGTCGGCCTTTTTGTTTTTTTTTTACGCAAGCCTTATAATGGTTAGTCAAAGACCAGCGGTTTTGAATGATGTTGCGTCTATGTTCTTTTTTTTCAATAAGGGTATTCGCTTGACGCCATATTTGAGGGCGCTGTTCAGAGCGCATGGTCGTACCGAGCTCGTACTAATAGGCCGCTAAGATCGGCCATCTCGATGGGGCGGAAAGCTCTGGGCAAAACAACTGTGGAAGCTCGCCACAAGCACGTGCTCAGCAGTCGCGCACACAGCTATGGCGACCAGTGAATACTCCCTAGAGGGTAATGTCACTATTGAAGCACCTCTATCCTGGAAAAGTGGCGCCATTCATTGCTGTGGGAATGCTCGAGACACGAGCCGCGTGCTACTTCACGGTAGAATACGGTGTCTGAAAACTAGCTCAGGGCTGCGCTGTGCCACCATGATCTTCCCATGGGCTCCACGTTGCACGTGCCTCTTGTATCGACGCACCTTTAGCTACTTTTAAAATATGAAGGGGCTTTAGCCACTCCTTGTGGTACTCGACCCCGACGGCGCGAGCTCACGTGGAAAAAAATGAAGAAATAGACGGAAATATGATGCCGCCGTGTCTGGAGAAGCTTTTTACAAGCGCTTCGGTGTAAAACAAAGAAGGCAAATAGAGCGATCTCACCAAGCGTTCGGCGCATGCACGAGGCCGCCATAACTTTAGTTCACAGGAGGCAATCGGCAGTGCACGAGACTGTTCGTGCCCTGCACGCGCATAGCTCCAGCGAGGTTGTGGCACGTGCAGAAAGACTAAAGTTCCCTCGATGCATTGCGGCAACGGTGGCGTAGTCAAACTGGCTGGTGAGATCGGTCTATTGGAGCGACGAAAAGGGTCCCATGTCTCTAAATGGAAGCACCATAATTTCAAGTATCGGGTTTTTGCTTCCTGTAGTAGCGTCACCCTATTGTGGCCTTGCGGCTGAGCGCATGCCTCCAGCAGCGTACATCTTGCACCATATATACTTTGTTTACTGTTAATATCTGTTATTGCAAGAATATATATAAATATACATACATACATACAAAGTTCGGTTTCGCGCTAAACGTTATCCATTTCAACCTTCATGTGTAGAGTTAAGATGCATGAGGTGTATCTTAGATTAGGTTTAGGTTATTTCATCAAGACTTACACGTTTCAAAAACCGTCATCATCGCCGAAAGAAAAAAGTTACGTGAGACGAAATGACTTTCTTTATTGACGCCGAACCCACCGCCATCGGCTCCTCTACGTATTTGAAATGTTCAGTTGAGCTCTCTATCGGCTGCCGCTGCCATATTAAGAAAAATACATCCTAATTTTTTTACACGAATGCGTCTCGTAACTACACACTCCAATATACAGGATACTAGGGGGAACACCTTGAAATGACATGAGCCAAGTCAAGCGCAACATCATATCAGGTTTGCACAGCAGGTAGCACAGCAGCAGATGCGGGTGTTTAGCATCGAGCATAAAAAATAAAACAGGAACTTAGTTTTGAAAGCCTAGTAAGAAGCCGTGTTTTCGATGCGTTCTAAACTGACACCTCAACCTCGACGGACCGATCTCACCTGCCAGTTTTACTACGCCGCCGCCGCCGCCGCCGCCGCCGCCGCCGCCGCCGCAGCCGCCGCCGCCGCCGCCGCCACCGCCGCCGCCGCGAAGCACCGCTGTAACACCAGTCTCCTTGCGCATGCGACAAACTAGCTGCAGGCCTGTGCGTGCAGAGGATGCCAACTTTCCGCGAGATTTTAAGGTATCCCACATGACTAGGGGCACTAGCATCGCAGTTCGCTAGCAGGGCCATATATAAAGAAAATTTGGTCAGTGGGAGGAACGGGCAAAGCCAGGGCGTGCACCTGACGCAGACAGAGGGATTGCCATGCTCTCTTGGGCAACGAGAAGCCGAAAATACACCCTAGCGATGGTAGCGAGAAATATTTTTAACAAGTGCGTAAGAGTTAAATGTACTAACTCTTCATGTTTGAAGATACAATGCACGGGAGGTTTTGATTATGTTCACGAAAAAAGTTGTAAGAAGCGAATATGCCGCTCGGACTTTGTTTTGCTCGGACGGAGCTTGACCGCTTGGAGGGCAGATTCGCGGCCTTCGGCGCCTGGCGTATGCATTACGTTGATAGTTCTACTTGTCCTGCGCGCTTCTTATACATTCTATCTCTTTATATATCTTCCACCATGACCTTGCATGTCCGTGATGGAAACATCACGTGCACCTTATATTCAGTCACCTGGAGTTACTCCGACACACTTATTAAGTTTGTTTCTCGAGACCACAGAAAGGGTGTTATTCACGGTTTCTGGTTGGTCACATTCGAATTTGTGAAGGCGCCTTGGAACGCTCCCAGCCCCGTTTCAATTCATCGCGCCTCCTCCTATACTTCCCAGTGACTGGCCAAACTCTCTCTATATACGGCTCTGTTAAGCAGCGGGTAGTCACGTTCCTCTCTTTTCTATGTTGTGCGCTTTGTTTAAAGTTAGAACAAGTTAGAAACACAAAGCTAGCTTGATATAAACGACGCGATGATAGATGTATCTTAAAGGGACACTGACACCCCCCCCAATTTTTTTTTTTCCTTTTCTGTTAGGCGATTCATTATGGTGTCGGAATACTACCCAATTAATATTTTGTTACAGAGTCAGGTATTTTTTTAATAAAGCGACAAAAAAACGCAACTGCTCGAAACCGAAACCGAAACTCCCGCACTTCACGGAGAAGTGGAGAGGATAAAGTGAGTGGCGGAAGTCACGTAAACACCCAACCGTGCTGTTTTTTTTTGTTTTTTTTTTTGTTTTTTTTTCTCCGCACGTAGAAGACGAAATGCTCTCCGGGATCCGTTTGCCGTGCGATTCCTTTGCAGCTATGTTTGTTCCGCTCGCTGTTCTGTACTTCGAGATGAGTTGTTTTGTACATTTAAGTGTTGGAAATGAGTAGTGAGTGCCCGTGGTGAATTGCCGTGATCGGCTCCGAAAAGAATACTCCCAAGATGTTGCGTGAAGAGCTGCCTCACATCTCCTGCATCTGAAAGTGGTATTGTGCGGCAGAGTGCACAAGTTTCCGAAAGATCAACGGGTCGGGATCAATGGCTGGCTGCAATTCCTGTAGAACAGTTACGCGAAGCTCGGAAAGCGGACGCTACCCGATTCATATGCTCCTTGCTTTTTGTGGAAAGTGACTACATTGAATTCGCAAGTTTCAAAAATGGAATCCCATACCATTTAGTTCAGCGACGTATCGTCCACAACAATTTTTTTCTTTTCATTGATAATTGTTAAAAAAGAAATTTAAACATCGCAAAATGCTTACAAAAAACAAATTGTACACCCACACCAGGGATCGAACCCGTGCCCGCTGCGTGTGGATCGGACGTCTTTCCACTGAGCCACTGAAGGACCTCATTAATGCGTAGAAATAGAGCCCGTAGACTGTATATCGGAAGTTTGCTGGCGATTTCCCTTCAATACATGCACTCCCGGCTTGAAGTTGGGCAGCACCACGCATAGGCCACATTCGCACATCGCAAAGAAACCATACGCGTGCGTATTCAACTCGAAGTACGCACTTCGTGCTTGACGTTTGAGCGAGCGATGTCTTCAGCCATGAGAAGGGACGACGGCTCGGCGACGTCTTCGTGCAATCGGCTTGCTGGTCGGGCGTGTCGTACGGGATGAATGTCAGTTCTTTTGATCGGTCCAAAAGTTCGCTTTCGAAGGAAGACAGAATTCGCCGGTACCGTGAACGACTGTTCTGATGTAGAGGTCCAACGCCCGTCGTCCGCTGCCATCCGCTAGTCCCACGATGCGCGAAACGACGCCATGATGAGAAATATGCAGTGAACGCACAGGATGCTTCCGGTTGTCTGTGCCACCTTTTTTTTTCAATCAACGTATTTGCAGCTTTTTGGAAGCCACAAAAAATGGGTTTCATGTTTTTTTTATCTATTTTTAATATTGACTGTGTGCCTTCAATGACCCACGACTTTGATTAAATTTTGTGGTTGCGTCGAAACCTTAGAGAACGGCCCGTGACCACGGGAAAGAGAGTGAGCGCGACTCAAACCGGCCAGTTCTCGATCGGTGGTTTTCGGGCGGAAAGAAACCGAATTTCGAGCCGCAAATTCTGTTCTGGGTAGTTGGGCTCTCGTACGTCACGTACAACTAAAAACCTCGGCGAGCATAAATACCCTGTAAGTGTCCCTTTAGCGCACAAAACAACTTTTGTGTTGAACGGAAATGTGCGCACAAAAAATATTTTGTAAGTTAAGTGGTCGGTGTTAACAAAGTTTGCACATTGACAAACTATTTTAACTTGCTCACTAGAACTGTGAGCTGAAACACCTTATATTTGAAACATCCTGTATAAAATAAACTTATTTTGTATTGAAGTAACATATATAACTAGATGTTTCTATGCGCTGAAAACCACATATTTTTACACTTCATGTATAATCGTGTGACAATTGTTTCCCCCTGCCACAAAAACCTCAGATGGCGTCGATTGGTTTCTATCTCCCCTTCTTTGTCGATTACAGCTTGAACCTCCGGCCATGTTTGTGCCATATACACTTTACCAGAAGGCCGAATTTGCAACCGAGTATCGTACTGCACTCCGGCAACACTTCATCGAGACCGGAGAAAGCGATTTCGACGACGACGAAATTGACGAAGTGTTCGAGCTTCAAAAAACACTCGCTAAGGTACCGTAAGACCTGATGGTTTTTCGGGGCTGTTTGATCGGTGCCTTTTCTTTAGTATAGAAGTGATGTCTCGTCTCTATGGACACCTCCGCTCCACCAAAAAGGCGTTCATATTTTGAGCTCTTTATAATAACGAGACAAACAAATTAATCTAGGTTTCCAGTTCATCCCGAAAATTTGTGTCTGCATATATAGCAAGGTATCTATATTAGAGCACTGCATGGGCCTACATTTTGAGGCCCGGCCCGAACCTGGTTCGCCGCTCTCAGAGTTACCCGACCCGGCCCGGTGGGCCCATTGGGGTAACTCTTATCAGGCACGGCCCCGGCCCAGACCGGCTGGAGACGCCCAAATGTGGGATATGAAACACGTCTTAAGGGGTGTCCAAAAAGTATACTACAAAACGCACGACTCCGACAAATCGTGCTACGCTCCGCTTCCGGCCGTTTTTCTTTGGCGGGGTGAAACTTCCCCCCGTCAAATCTCCCCCTCGCTTTCTCCACGGCGGCTTTGCTCTGCTCATCACGTGCGTGCGGAGAGCCACTCACACGCTCTGTCGGCTGTGTTGGCGAGGGGGAAATTTGACGGGGGGAAATTTTCCCCCGGCAAAAAGAACGGCCGGTAGCGGAGCGCCGAACGATTTGTCGGAGTCGTGCGGCCTGACGATCTTTGTAGTGTCCTGTTTGGACACCCCTTTAGCCCGGTATGAAGCCGAGGCGAGCTTAATCTCATAAATCCGAAACCTCCTTGAGGAAGTGCTGGTGCTCTTTATCCGCTCTGAAAAAAAAAAATAAAAATAAAGATTGGCAGCGCTATTTGCCCATTATCACATGACGACTGAAAGTCGCGGCACGATTAAACGCGGATTACGCCGGTGGGCAGCAACGCGACTGACAGAACTCCTACGACTAAAAGTGGGTCACGCTGGACCGTCACAACACGACGGACAGCATCCCTACGACTAGAAGTGAATTACGCCGTAGCGTCGCTACACGACTGAAAGGTGAAAATTCTCTGTCATTCATGAAATGCAATACTCAAGGAGCAATCCTTCCAATTTGTAGAGAAGACATTAAACTCTTGTTTCGAGAGTGAAGAACCTCTTTATTTCAGCAATCGCCCCTATACACCGACACGCGGGCTTGACGTCACGGAGCTGCGGCGGCGCTGCGATCGCGCCGGAGCCGGGGGGTGTGGGCAAAAGCGCGCACGTTTCGCATGGGCGTCATAGCATTTCAGCATGCCGCGAAGCTGTGTGGCCGTTAATTGCACCCGAATGTACAAGAAAAGTAGCGGAGTGAGTTTCCACAAGTTCCCGGCAGACTCTGAAAGGCATAAAAGGTGGATAATATTCGTGGATCGAAAAGAATCGTCGCCTTGCGCGAACGACCGTTTGTGCGGCAAACACTTTCTTGAAGGAAAGTGCGGCTTCCATTTCAATCTCCGTCCCGAGGCTTGCTTATGTGCAGGGAAAGCGTTGCCTGATCAAGACCACCGGGATTTTGTTCCCATGGTGTTCGCGCACAAAGCATCGGCCAAGCGCTCGTCGGAGGCGATCGCTACGCCCGTGCTACCCAGCACAAGAGGATCGGCGACAGAACGGCAGTGTTGTAGGCGTTACTGAAAAAAAGTAACGAAATACGTTACTTTGTTACTTGCAAATAAAAGGTACGCGTTACCGAGCTACGTTGCCTAAAAATAAAAGGAACCCGTTACCGCTACCGATAAAAAGTAACGCACGTTACTTCTGCGTTACTTTTTTTTTTAAATTACGATTTAGCACATTTTACGGTTTTGACGATACAGGTCATATATCAAGAAACATTATGTTCGTGCAGAAACTGAACATAATTACTTTATCTCGTTTTACGATTTCACCTAAATACTCACGAGAAAAACGCAAAGAAAAACATGGCTTGACGCCTAAAACACGGAAAAAATTGAAGTGTAATTTCTTTAAGACTTGGGAACTAGTAACGAGTAACGTAACTACGTTACTTGAAATAGTAACGTAAGTACGTTACCCGTTACTGTGTCGAAAACGTAATGAGTAGGTTACTACGTTATTGAAAAAAGTAACGCGTTACCGGCAACGCCGTTACTTGTAACGTGTTACCGCCAAGACTGCAGAAAGGACAAAGCGTTACTGCTTGTCATGCCTTGTGGTCATGAGGGTAGGAAAAATATCATACCTTGACTCGAAGACGCTGTGTGTATTTAATCAATTATTGAATACACACACTTCCGCAGACCCACAGACTGCTGATCCCGCCGGCAGTGCGGAAACCGACTCGAAGTAATCGTAGGCCTCGAGAGACTTGTACGCCACCATGTCGGCCGTGAACTGGCTTGCCGAAAAAAACTAAATAAACGACGACATGAGCCGTCGACTTCGGTGGCAGCAACTTTACGTCGGAAGTCCAGCAGGCCTTGTTTACGGCGTACGGATCATCGAAGGCAACGCCGTCCACGCACAGTTTGTCTCGATACCGCTGCCGTTCAGGCTCGGGCAGCGAGCTCAAATAGTCGGGCATAGCATACGACATACGTTGTGAGGAAATACGACGCACAAATAAAGATACAAGCGTCCCTACAACGTCAACAACGAGCGCACGCCATAGAACGCAATGGCGAAACAGCGTCAATTTCCCTGCTACCGTCAGCAGGGAAACTTAAGTGGTGTATAGGTACGTGAGATCTATTTCCTCAAGTTTAGCGGAGATATTCATGGACGGACCGACGGAGCAACCAATGAACGGACGGACGAATTTTACTACAATCATTTTATGCTATAAAAATTGGCGCATCTTCGTTCATCGGTCTCAACTTGAACAAAAGCTGAGTGTTTAAGAACCCACATCTAGCTTGGGAAACATCTTATGGAACTGTGTTTAGGCCCCTGGGGTTTGTTTCTGTCAGGGGGGTAAACGTGTCGGATTAGACCATTCATCACCAAACATTTGAGACATCGTATGCTTGCGCCTTCTCTTAGCGGGTTAGCACAGCGTTCCCATAGAAGCCCATGCATTTAATATACACATATGAGCAAAACACTGAAACGTTACGCATTGAACAATTTGCCATGATTCTATTTTGATCTATAATATAGCGCTATTCTTTAGCCAGAATTTCAAGATGAGCGTGTGTAAACTGCTTGGTTAATCAGTCGAATAAACCATTTGATGCATTGCCAATACGCATAGTATCCAAGTTTATAGAAGTGTATATTCTATTCTTAGGTAGAAAAAAAACTCGTTATGATTATTTAAATTAAATCGAATCTGTCCCCAATGTTATAGCTTTTGACGCCGGAGCAAATATGTTGTAAAACTTACGTACGGCCAATAAAGAGGAGTAAGACACACGGAGCGGTTTTCTCCCCGTCTTCACCGGCGCTATGATGTCACTTCTGGCATTACGACATCACTTCCGGTGCACACACGCGAAACACGAAGGATTCTGCACATTGTATACCGTTCCAGAGTATGTATAAGACTGGCTTACGTAAGTAGGTGAGTTTCAGTGTGACCTAGTGCGTTGTGCTCCCTTCAGATGGCTTATGATGACAGAACACAATAGAACGCTGGCGCCACCTATCGGGCAGCCCTGTAACTTCCTGTAACTATATTAATATTAACAATGAATGAGCAAAACGAATAAAGACGACGACGACGCCAGTTGATCTAATCTCATCCAGGTGCACGGACTGCTTTATCTGTCGTTCTCAACAGAACGATACATGGTGTCAGAAGTGGAAGTGTCAGAAGTGTCAGAAGTGGGAGTGTCCGAAGTGTCAGACCCACCAAGGTTGCAAAAACTATTTCTTGGTCTGCTGAAGTTTAAATTTGATTAGCAGTTTGTCTCGAGAGACACCGGCCATCGCGGACACACTTTCTCGCATCTCTTGCGAGTCACAAGTCGAAGAAAGCTCCACCGACGCTGAGATAAATGCAAATGCCGTGCTTTCAACACTGGTAGGCAGCCGGACTTTATGCATCCTACAGACCACCACATCAAATGATCCGGTCCTGCAGGAAGTGACGAACTGTTTAGAAGCGGGAAAACTATTCCTAGGTGAGTTAAAGACCGCCATGAAAGAGCTTTCTGTGGTCAACGGAGTCTTGTTGAAAGGAAGCAAAGTAGTAATTCCTACAGCATTGCGCAAAGAAATACTTAAACGAACACATCACGGCCACCTAGGTCTCAACATGTGTAAAGCAAGGGCAAGAAACCTTGTTTATTGGCCAGGAATGAATGCGGACATCACTGCACTAATCAGGCAATGTGAGACTTGCCAAGTCTTCGCATACAGACAGCAAAATGAACCTTTACATACAGGTGAGGTACCGAAAGGTTCTTGAGGCCGAGTTGGGGCAGACTTGTTCGAAATGGCTCGAAGACATTACCTAGTTGTTTATGATGCGTACTCCAATTTTCCGGAAGTGGAGGAGCTACAGCACGTAACTGCTAATGGCGTGATAGCCAAACTTTCTGCGACTTTTTCACGTCATGGAATACCGTTAGAGGTCTGCACTGACGGAGGCCCGCAGTTTTCTGCAAAGTAATTTAAAGATTTCTCTGCGCGGTATGACTTTATTCATACAGTGTCAAGCCCTCGGTATTTCCGTTCCAACGGCCTAGCGGAGAAGGGGGTCCAGGTGGTCAAGTGGCTGCTCCAAAGGCGCAGGCTACCAGGGAGGATTTCTGGCTGGGTCTTCTCAGCTACTGTGCGGCTCCGCTGGAGGGCGGTCGCTCACCATCAGAGCCTCTTATGGGTCGCGGAATTCGGGCACTTGTACCGGACTTTTCCAGTGAACCAGCACCGCCTGTGCAAAAACATGCACATAACCTTCAAAAAGAACGACATCTAGGACAGTTGCAGCCAGGAGACACCGTTCGGATTCTAAATAACGGAAAATGGGTCACAAAAGCCAGGGTGCAATCATACGTAGCTCCAAGGTCATACAGCGTCATCACAGAAAATGGCAGGACGTTCTGCCGCAACAGGCTACATCTCTTGAAACCATGTGAAAAATACGTTCGAGGAACAAATGACGATGACAATGACAACGACTTAGATGTGGTTGATGGTGGACTACCGGAATCACCTCGACAAGACAATACAGAAGAGCAAGAAGCTCGGACGCCGCATGAGTAACTCCAGCAAGCTCATACGCTGAATGGGCACACTTACCGCACGTCAGGCAGAACAAGATGACCTTCACGGATACTACGGTGTAATGAATCATTCCAGCAGATTTCGTATGTTTGTTTTCTTTTTCTCATTTCTTTCGTTCTCTGTTTCCTTCCGTTCTTTTTTCTCTAATGATTTTGTTTTTTTTCTTTGTATCCTCATTAAAAAAATCGGGAGAAAAGAGGATGTATTAATATTAACGATGCACGAGCAAAACGAATAAAGACGACGACGACGCCAGTTGATCTAATCCCATCCATGTGTACGGACTGCTCTACTAGACTGAAGGTTGTGGGAGATGTGGGTGCAAGACGACAGGGCTGAAGGCACGTGACAGCCGGTCGGCGGAAGAGGCACGAGCTGGCGCGAGACAGCGTGCTGCGCGAGGCTGGAGCCAGGGAGGAACGACGGAGCCGATCTGGCTGGTCTGGCCCATGGCGAAATCCTGAGCGATCCACCAGCGATGTTTGGAGCAGGACCGGTGGGAACGGTGAGCCCTGGCCATACCGGCCTGGGCCATGAAGTTCCCGGAGTCGTTCCGCTGCGAGACTCGGGCTATGATAGCCCGGGACAGCTAGCCTATGATGCGCTGGCGTGGGAAGGACGATCCGCAAACTGCGACTTCTGAACGAAGGGTGACAACCAGGGTCGGCGGGCCCGGAGTTCTCGCTCTCGAGGACGGGCAACCGGGAAGTACAGTAAACCCATTCGCTGTCTTCTCGTTGTGTTGTGTTTCTCTCTGGGAGACGAGTGAAGCAGACCGATCGGGCTGCGATTATTGATAGAGCGAGAATACCCGAAAGAATACCATAAGGTTTTGCACTAGTTGCGAGATCACATATACGTACTATGCTGCATGAGGGACGGTCGAAATAGCATAGTCAATAGTTTTTCAAGCCCACGATAAAAAAAATGCGGAAAAAAGTAGCAAATATACGCGAAGGGTAACAGTCCCGAAGCCACACAGGAGATGGCGCCAGTGTGTTCTATCGTCGCAAGCGATCACAAAGGAGATCACCGCACTCAGCCGTACCCTAAGGCATTTCTGTGAACGAGCCGCTATGGAGGAGCTATAGACCGTTTCGTGTTACGGTCACCATGTGGAAATATGTCGTAGTTGGGTTGGGCCACAAAAACTAAACCAAATGGTTTAAGCATAACTACAATAAAACCGTATAGCCAAGAGAAAAGTAGAACTATTGGCAAGACCCCTTGAACTTTAGCGCCGTCTAATTGACAAATCAAGAGACTAGCGATTTTCGCCCAACTAAACTGCATCAAAATACAACATGGCGGTCACCACAATAAACACTGTCTACATCATGATGTTAATGCAATAAACGCAAAGGTGGAAGCAAGTTGGAAAAGAATAGCAATAATAACCCCTGGAGAAGGGGAAAGAGGGGAGAAAAGGCATACAAAAATCTCCAAACACAGCTACTTGGCTTGTGAGCGACTGAAAAACCAATCTGCCGGGTCCTGGTATTGAACCAAGGACCTTTATATTTCCAGTGGAGCGCTCTACTAACTGACCCAGTTAGGAGCTAGACGTCAGAGAAGGAAACGCGTTTTAACAGCTGCCACCAGTCTAACACCAACAACGGTGAACGGCCGGCGTTTTAAGCTTATGATGATATTGCAATTAATGCAAACGTGCAAACGAGCTGGACAAGAATAGCTGTATTATTCCCCGGAGAAGCGGCACAAGGGAGACAAAGGACAAACACAAATTTCAAGACACAGCTAGGTGACTGGTGCGTTACTGAAAAAAAAAACACCTGGTAGTGGTATCGAATCAGGGACCTCTCCACTTTTGTGGAGCGCTCTACTAACTGAGCTAACCAGGAGTTAGACATCAGTAGAGGTAGCCTGTTTTAACAGCTGCAACCAATCTAACACCCACAAGGGTGAACGGTCCGCGTTTGAAAGTGATGATGATGATGCAATTAATGCAAAGGTGCAAGTGAGCTGGACAAGAATAACGATACTGATATCTGGAGAATGGGAACAAAGATGACAAACGAGAAAAACAAATCTACAAACACAACTAAGTGACTGGTGCGCGACTGAAAAAATACGCCTGGTCCTGGTATTGAATCAGAGACCTCTCCATTCCCAGTAGAGCGCTCTACCTTGCACCTTTGCATTAATTGCATTATCATGGTATCCTTGAAATGCAGACCATTCGCCCTGGTTTGTGTTAGACTGATGGCAGCTCTTAAAACCCGTTTCCTCTACTGACGTCTAACTACAGGTTAGCTCAGTTGGTAGAGCGCTCCACTGTAAATGGAGAGGGAACTGATTCAATGCCAGGACCAGGCGGATTTTTGCAGTCGCGCACCAGTCACCTAGCTGTGTTTGGAAATTTGTGTTTGTCCTTTGTCCCCCATGCTCCCCTCCTACAGAGACCACAATCATTCTGCTACACCATCTAATCTAACGCTTCGATGCCACCTTGGACAGCCCGGAAAAGACGATTTCTCAACGTATCACGCTGGGATTATTTACAGAGGTACGGCTAGGTGGTGCACGTAAAAAGTTAAAGTATTAACGGCAAAGCTTAACATAGCTAAAAAAAAAAACCTGCTTCGGGCTATTTGTCACATCATTCGCACGATACGTAATGACCTGGCTCGCCTAGTTAAATTTGCCGCCGACAGATGTCAGAAGCGTCGAGCCCGAGCTAGAGTGCCTTCATACAGACGCGCGCTTTTCCTTGAGTGGCGATATCTCAGCCATTTTTCCGCCCAATCGTTTTTTTTTTTATGCTTTTTGAAATGCACGCAATCTGGTGTCACTCAGCTCGAGCGCGTAGCTTTGACTAATGCATAGACGCCATTTTACCGCCCTAGTCACGCACCAAGTGCGCCAGAGCGTCACGCGCTGGCACATTCAGGGCAACAATAGATGTCTTCAACCTGAGAGAGACACACATCTAGGCACCCTAGCCCGAGCCACGGCCGGACTGGAAGCGCGCGCTCTCTTTTTCTTCTTACGGCCTTTGCAATCGCCCGGGAGTCAATGGCATTTTTTCTCCGTATGTAGTTCACTTGCTTGCCGACAGGAGCGCAACCACCTCACCCCACTTCACCCCACTCGGAGAGTCCCTTCGAGCTGCTTTGCGCTGGTGTTCGAGCTTCGTAGGTTGTTGTTTTGGCAACAGCTCCTCAGAATACTTGTGATTAACCATATAAGGACGGTCACGGACACAAACGAAAAATCAGCTGGATATGTGCACAAGCCCTCGAGGAAGCACTTTAGGCTGTAATATGCACTGTGCGAAAATTGTACAGACTACTACACCCTCGTCTAGAGCAGCTGACTGACTTCATGCGCGGCCTATGAAATGATAATGCAGACCACGGCAATAGATAGATTGGGCCTGCTTACATTTCACGAGAGTGTACGGATTATTTACCATTTAAAGATCCTCCACGTAGAAGGGGTCCATCTCCTCCTGTTATTGAGTTGCAACAGAAGTTCTGGAGGTAAAGACGAGTATAGTTTTTCCACAATTGCATTCGCTGTCTCTACTTACTACTTTTTATTCCCGAATATTTCGGAGATGAGCGTCAAATATTCACCGTTTTGGGCTTATCAGAAGCGCATTAGATAGTGGCTGAGGGTCTAAACGTAAGGATCAGGTGTCAAAGGCTATAAAAATCTCGGTCGCAAGTTGCGACAGCGTTGAGATACACTGTCAGACGCGCTTTGTGCAAACGGCAAAGGGTTGGCCCAGGGGTGAGGTGACAGCGCCCCCCGCGAATTGCGGCGGGAGGTGGCGATTGCCCCAACTGCAAAGGCCGTAAGAAGAGAAAGAGAGCGCGCGCTTCCAGCCCGGCCGTGCCCGAGCTTAGCTGAAGATCTCCGGAAACTTTTTTTCACTACGCCGGTGCGCGTCTCTGCCGGCGCCGCTTCCGACATCTGTCGGTGGCAGATTTAACTAGGCGAGCCCGGTCGTGATGTCGTCTGCGAATGCAGCGCAGATAACCCTAAACTTTTTTTTTTTATCAAGGTAAGCTTTTTCGTTTATAATTTAATTCCACGCGTGCACCACCTAACCGCACCTAGGTAGTAAAACTTAGCACGACACAATAAAAAACCAATTTTTTTTTCAGACCGCAAAAAAGTGGCATCGAAGCGTTAGTGTACAGGCTGTATACTGCGTTTCACGGTAATCGCTAGAACAGCCAGCGCCATGATGCAATGGAGAGCATGCGCAAACGGAGATAACATCTAAATCTTGAACTATATAGTACTACCCTCCAATTTGAGCACTGCAGGCTAAATGCCAGGATAAAATTGCTATACGGTGAGAAACTGAGCGGGAGGAGGAGATAGGGAGCGCGCGTGGACATCAAAGCCCTATCCTCACGGCGCTCATCATATTTTTATGCGGAGCGCAAGTTTGTCTGCTTCCTTTGCAGGGGTTGTGGTGACGTCATAACGCCGAGTTCTGATTGGCTCTGATTGAAGGATAGGGGGTAGACCTCAAAGCAAGCTGCCTTGAGGTCTACCTACTATCCTTCAATCAGAGCCAATCAGAGTTCGTCGTTCTGACGTCAGCACAACTCCTGCAAAAGAAGCAGACGAACTTCCGCTCCGCATACGTTTGCTCCAACTGCTAAACCAATCACGCACCGAAAGAAAAGGTAGGATCACGCCACGTTCACTGCGTTTGATTGGAGCATAGCCGGAGAGGGAGAACGCAGAAAGACAGCGAGCACCATGAGGATGCCCTTTTGGCGCGGATTTATTGGCTTCGTCGGTAGAAAACACACAGAGAAACACGGCCCCGCGTTTATGTGTGTCTTTTGTTGTTGTTTCCTTTTTCCTGTATATTTGGTCATATTTTATTTATTCTTTTCGCGAACCGACACTTCCAACTATACAACTTATTCAATTATGTCTCGAGATAAAATTAATTAAGCCTTGCCACACAACATTGAAACGCAATTTTACACGTTTTTAATAAATATACTGAAAACTTACATGAGCCTTTAATAGCAGCGTGCATAATTTTTTATATTGCCAGAGTGTATGAAAAAAAAAACAGCCCACAGCAGTTTTAAGAAAAACTGAAACACTTCATGAAAAAAAAAAAAAAGGCTTAGAGGCGAATTCTGGCGTGTTTTTATCCCGTGAATCTGAATATCAGGTTTGTTTCCCCCGAAGACCCAACTAAACGCGAAAAAACAGAAATAATCTCCGAGCAGTCGTGATGTCATACCAGGATATTTCGGCCGCCAAGCGTGTGTCGCTCGTGTTTGCAGCGCGTGCAATTGCAGGCTTGTCAGGTACATTCCCCCGCAGTGATGCCAGTCGTGACGTCTCTTCTTGACCTTTTTTTTTTTAGAATATCGAGAGTGCGCGTGCATAGCTTTAATAGGCGCTGTAGATGAGCGAGAGCGGAGCCTCCTAATATGACTTCACGCCCCAGGAACAAGATACTTCAGGATACTTCGAAAATTAATTTCAGCAGCCCCCGTGCACTAAATTTAAAAATAATCCCGATATTCGTGATCGTGGAGGTCAAATGAAGACGTTTAATGCGTGTTTTTCTCAAATGGAGAACCGCCTCAGCTTCCCTTTAAAGAAATGGTAAAGCAAAATTTGGATTTCAAAAAAAAAAAATGCAGGAGATGTAGGCACGACGCTACAATTCCCTAAAACACTACCCGTAAGGCTATATCTCGAATGGACGGCCGTATTTTTGGAAAAAGAGGTCGAGATTGAACCAGGCCGACGAGGCGCGTGACGTGAAGATATCTCGTTTCCTCCTCTCTTCGCTTCGCTCCCTCAAGGCGGCGAGGCGGAGAAGACGCGAGGCCTTTCCCTCTCCTTCTCGGAAAAACATGACGTAAACATTTCTGTCAAATGCGCCTCCTTTTTTAAAAAAATACGGATATCCGTCCGTGATATCGCAGTATGAGTGATGTTTTGGTGTTTGTAGCATCCCGTTGCACGCTTTTGCCGCGTGTTTTGTGGAATCCAGATTTTGGTTCAGCATAACTTTACGATTGAAAAAATAATGACCCCGACAAGCAACAAGTGAGCCACTTCTCGCCTCGCCCGCTCTGATTGTCAGTAACGTGAAAACAAAACAATTCACTGAACTATCATTTACGCCCTTTTCATTGAAAGAATCAACTAAAAGAATTATCGTTGTTGAAGTAAAAATACACACTTTATCCAGCCCGATTAAAAAAAAAAGAATACCCGAAATACTTCAATAAATATAAAAACTTAAAGAAAGAGCGAATAGGTGGCGTGTTCTGCATTTACACGAGCACACCGTCGAGGACCGTTGGATGCGGGCAGCACGGCAGGTGGCAAATTGATCTAGACAAATTTCGAAATCTGGTGCCATTTCAGTTGCTGGCACGTTTACGTCGATGTAATTTCAACTTTCCACGCAGGACGCGGACGCTCCCAAACATACCATATTCGAGTACCTGGTTTATAATAACCTGTCAAGCTTCACCGCGGATTTTAAGGAGGTATGTGGACGAGTGATTTTCAGTGCCCTATAACTGTGTCTTCAATTTTTTTTAAAATAATAATAATAATAATAATAATAATAATAATAATAATAATAATAATAATAATAATAATAATAATAATAATAATAATAATAATAATAATAATAATAATCTTTATTGGCTCATTAGAGCCTCGTTTTCGTGTCGAGTTTAAAATGTCTGGGCTCAAATTCCCTACACGATTCAGTGCACCACGTCGCAGCAACGCTTTGCTATTCTGGTGCCAGGAACGCATCTCCGACTGGTGTGTTTACCGCGTCCAAAAAAAAAAAAAAAAGTGGACCCTCGATTTCCGCCTGATGACGTCATAGAAGGGTCATGCTGTCACCGGTCGCGATCCTGGCGGCGTCCCAATAGCTGTGGTGTATGTGGCAGACGCCTGTTCTAGCTGCAGGTCGCTCTCCACTGTGACAGACCACGGAAGCTCCGGCAGCCAGAAGTTGGGAAGCCACGACGACAGCGACACTCGCGCTCCCTCGTGCTCTTTTTCAAAACTTCTACGCCCATCCTCCAGTATCGCAACTTCCGACAACATAACAGTCCGGTTTCTGTGGCGTCGTGTGTCGCCACTTTGGGACTACTTTGGATGCATGGGAGGAGTAGGACGCTAAATATGGCAGTCAGAGACGCGTTCCCGGCAGCGTACTCGCAAGGCGTGTTATTCCTCCACAGTAGTTTTCCAAATTCTTCCAAGCACTGCAGATATATGTTGCCGAAATCCGAGACATAAATCGATGTATCGACTGCCAGCAGCGCTTGGGCACGGAAGATGACCAAAAAAAAAAAAAGCGCTATGGACATAAAAATATGCAGACTCCTTTAGCGGTTCTGTTATTAAAAAAAAAAAAAAAGACAATAAATGAAGGAATTGGCTTATGCCTGTTTTCGAAGTGGACCGGGCCCGGTCTCGGGCATGGACGTAGCCGTTGTTAAAAGTTTTTTTTTTTTTTCTTCTCCAAGCGAAGTGGCTCGTCCTGGTTTGGGACGTGCACTAGCGCTTGTGAATTCTGCGTTGCAATCTGCTTTGAAAACGAAAACAAAAACATGTCGGTATTTTATGAGGAGAACGACAATGAGGACATGATTGTGCGCATAACAGAAATAATTCATGGCGTCTTCGTCATTGGAAGAGTACCCGTTTTTGTTTTGCGTGTTTAGTTTTTATTTGTAAGCATCACGTGTACTACTACTCTCCTGCATGATGTGCTTTTAGACCGCAATACGTTGAGCTAAAAGGTGGAGCTCAGGAGATGTTGCTATCGAGGCAATCCATTTGCGGCGAGATGTTTTGGTGGCGCCCTCCTACGGCTCCCTCTCTTGCGAACAACAAGTTCGATGGCGTTTGTGAAGAGCATGGTGGGAGCTTGAAATCATAGCGCGCTGAAACCTACACTGCCAACAGCGTCAAAATTGAAGTTCTTTGCTGACGTCATAGTCGGCATTCAGCCAATCCTGGAAGGCCGACCACAGTGACTCTTTCCATCGTGCATGGCATCTCGTCTGAACACCTATCCTCTAGCACGCGCTTAAAGACTTTCGCCGTGTTAAAGACTTTCGCCGTGTTTTGGCTCTGCGGACACTCTAGGTGCATGAGACAAGAAAGGTTTGTGCAGGCATAGCCTCCTCTATACTCACACAGCCTGGCAGTTCGACGACGGAGCCATAGAGTGCTCGGTCGCAGATTTGAAGAGCGAGGATCTGGTAGAAGAGAGCATTTCTCGGGAAATCTGGACGTCAGCGCACAGCTTTTGCAGCGGCGAGGACCCGAAACATGGTTTTCAAACCAGACAAGAAAAGAAGGGGCAGCGCAGGAACGCGAGGAGCACGAGCGGACATTCCATCGCTCGGGAGAAGTGTGTTTCGGCGTCTCGCCGTAGCGGGGCGCCCGTCACGTGACTCTCATCTCATCCGATGTCTGCCGCTCTACCTTTCAATTTCGGCGGCCGCTTTTTGTGGCGATCTGCCAGGCTTTGTCAGTATAGAGGAAGCTATGACACAGTTTAAGTTAAGACGCCGATTCTGGCCGCGTTGCCAGAAGCAGCGTCTCAGCTGAGACTGCGTGAAAAAAAAAAAAAAAACCCTTGCATAGGCTGGGGCGCGCGAGCGTCTTGAGGCGCTCTTTGAGACCCGCTCAGCCCGTGCGCTGGCTCTGGCAGTGCGTCCTTTCCCCCGGTCTCAGCTGAGACGCTGTTTCTTGCAAGCCGGCCAAGGCGTTTACTGTTGTCTTGTTAACCCGACTTGTCCTAACTCAGAACTCAATCTATCTAGACTAAAATAGTGGTAGTGATTACAGAACTTATTCAAATAGTAGGAAGGTTAATCCATCAATTGCTTAGCCCTACTCTTGCAACATCATAGGGTCCACCAACCCTTTATCTAGCCTTAAGGCCTGTTAATTACAGTCTCGCTCACGCCTATATTTCTACGTTGATTTGAAGAAGAAAAAAAAAAACTCTTTAAAGACCTACCGAGTTTGCGGAAGAGAAATATGTAGTTTAAAATGTGCCCATAATGTCTCCATATTATTTTACGAGATAAATTAATTAGCTGGCCTCCTCTTCAACTCACCAGTGTCAAATGTACTTCTTAATTAACAGTCCAATAAATAACCTGTTAAACGAATGAAACATGACAGTTGAACAGAACATGAAACTTGACTCAATCGAGAATTTAAAATAAATCACACACATAAAAAAGCTTGTCGAACAAGTACAATTACTGCAAATACACTAACATAGCGAGGTGACACAACTCACACTCAACTCCAGCCAACAAACCGAATTTCGGCAAATAACGACTACTTAACGTTTCTGGGGTATTCGGCTTTGTACATACTGGAAGGACTTTACGGAGTTCCGCCGAAATGTTTACATTTAAGACTTTACTGCAGCAGACATCTCCCGCCGAAAAAACAGCCACATTTCAACAGAAAAATGGAAACAAAAATGACTTCGAAAACGTCTCTCATGGTCTACCAGAATAAAAAGCATCTACAAATGGGACTGTACAGGGCCTTTCGGGCCGATCGCAGTTGATGACACGCTGGACTCGCCGGAGATAGCTGGCCTAAAGTTTGACAGGCTTCAAGCTCATCGGATCATGACAAAACGTACATTGCGTGAAGAAAACCTGTCCCCAATGGTGAAGTGGTCCTGTACTTGTCACTCGCATAGAAAAGAAGGCGTTCCGTCGTGTCTTCGGTTGGTCGAAGCTAGCGGCCACGCGTATTCCCACAAGAAGGGAAGATCACCGGTGTGTAGGCGGTGCCGACAGGATATCCATTTTCTTGCCAATTCGCATGTTCAAGATCGCAGATGACATTAAGACGAAATGCGCTTCTGGTGATCGGCGATCTAGAACCACCGTTCTTACCGGCTCCAGTAGGAGTAGCGTGGATGAAGGAGATGCCGAGCTGCTTGGCCCGATAGAAACATACCGCTAAGCAATAAACTGCACTCAAACAACTCAAAAACTGACACCACGGTGTCCAGAGATGAGCAGGTTAATCTTGCCATTCTTTTCACTGTGAGAAAAGAGCTCTTTCTGCCGAAAAAGCTTGCCCCCGTTTCTATTTCGCGGTTGCGCGTGCTGTAAATTGAGGAGACCGTCCCCACCGTCTCCCTCCCACCCATTATACCTTGTCATGGGGCCTTGGTTCGTGCGACCCCAGTTTCTGTCTGTGTGTGTGTGTGTGTGTGTGTGTGTGTGCGCGCGTGCGTGCGCGCGTGAGTGCGTCCGAGTGTGCGTGTGTGTGTGTGTGTGTGCGCGTGTGTGCGGGCGTGTGTGTGCGCGTGTGTGTGTGGGTGCGTGTGTGTGTTTATGTGTGCATGCGTGTGTGCGGGTGTGTTTCGCGGGCTAGACTCCGTCACCCCTAAACTGAGAGTGTAGTGGAAGCTACGGTGCTCGGTGAACCAATCGTAGATATATCTTTAATCACTTGATCCGTAAACACACGCAGAGAGCAGGGTAGGTGATGAAATGGAAGCGATTGATTTGGTCCGGCGGGCGCGTAGCTCCCCCGGCACTATGAGCTTAGAAATGAACCAACTCCTCGTTCAAGCACGCTGAGTTCTCCTCTCTCTCGAAGGAGATATTGGGAGAGATGGTGTTTGGGGAAAACGGGAGGGGAACTGCTCTGGTCATCACCCTTGCTCACCTTTCCGGGGGAGAAATAGGATTCTTGCGCCACGAGCTTAGCCGAGTGACCTTCGTAAGCAAAACACTCCTAGGCCGTCGGCGCGCCCACCCCTGTATTCTTCCCTTTCCCGAATTCTTTCGTTTGCGTGCTCGTATTTGCTATCCGGGTATCCGAAAACCTATGTGTTAGAAATTGCTTATACATGGTAACCCTAACGCAAGGGAACAAAAAGTGACGGTCAGACACGAACCTCCGTATTTAACTTTAAGCCTAATGTCAAAACTAAAAAGAGACGATGATGACTCAAATGTCCCCCCCCCCCCCCCTCCCCCCGAAGAAAAAAAGAAGTTGTGATAAACATTTCGAGGAAATTGTCGGCCACTTTGGCGTTTCCAGCGTAAACAAGAATAGAACAGCATGCGCACAAAAACACATCCACACAAATATGTACAATACGCCACATCGGTAGTCTAAAATACCAACGACATGTGGGCGATCGTACAGGTGTAGCATGATTGCCACACGTGCAGAATCAGTATGCGCGCTTCAACCAGTATTGTTCCGTGCCTTAACCAAATATGTTGATGGTCTGCAAATGTCGGCATTATTTTCTTACACGCGCTCGCGTGCACACTTACTGTCCTTTAATTTAAAAAAAAAATGCTCCGCCGTTACGCTGAGGACCCGGCCACCTGATCTGGGGTTCACATCATGTGCTTCTGAGACTAGCCTTTTGAAGGCGGCGCGAAAGGGCGGGGTCTTAGTCGTGGAGAATTCGACATGGGGCATTTGACATCATGTGCCTTCGTGCACCACCCGATCGTAAATAGCGCAGTCAGCTTTCTGTAAAGCGGTCCCCTTCGTGGAACTGGGCAGTCCACTTTGATAAGTGTTCGTGTGACCCTCTTCTGGATAAAACACAGATTCCGGGCAAGTATGAAACCAAAAGAGAGAGAAAAATGTTTGAGGCGTTTAAAGTTAGGGAGAAGCAGGATGACGGCTGCATCAGTGCGTCTTCCCTCGTTTCATCAAATAAGGAATTCAGATTCATTGGGGGTGAGGAAAGTGTGTATATATGTTCGCGTTTTCCAAATCAAATTCAGTTGCCTGTTCCGCTCCTGCGTGTTCATCACTCCTACTACTTTAGTTCGTTCTTCTTTTTCTTGCGCCTTTAAGTATATACTTTATCTCAGGAGTTATATGCACCAAAGGCAAGCGCGCAGGCGCGGGAACATGACTTTTATATTTGCTTTGTTTTTGCGAGAGCTTGTGAAAGGAAAGGAAGACTGTAAGCTACGCGCCTGCGCCTGTGGTTTTGCCGATGCTCCACGCTACTCATGAGACGGAGTATAGGCTCTTTTACCTGACGTCACTTTCGGTTAGATTCGAAATCGAGACCAACATTGTCGTCTCCTATTAGTGCATTGGCGCCATGTTGGAGGCCCTCGGCGTCTTATTGTGGAGGCAATAGTGCCTTAGAGTCATACAGCCGTTTCTGTATAACCACATTTCAGAATATTTTCTTGTCCTAGTCAATTGCAAAAAGGTTCCTCACCTTATACGAAGTGAAATCCACAAACCCTTAGTTTCAAGACGAAGTTTTTCTCCCGAGATGAGAAAGTTAATATAATAATCTAGAACGAAAGGTCCCATGCATTTGGCTTCGACGGAACGGTGGGGCATAGGCGCGGACATCGATCGGCTGTCGCAGTTAACGGTTCCGATGAGACCATATTGCTGACAATGCCTTAATATGCCCAGAAAACAGGAAAACATAACCTGTAAGGTCTGTGCCTTGTTATGTTTATTCTTACTTTGCAGAAAAACACCTGAATCGCGCGTTGACAAACACAAAGTTGACAAGCGCTCCAGCAATTTCAACTTGTGACAAAACGAACACGCCTAAACCAGCTTTTTCTAACATGCTTCCCATATTCCAATGGTATTACCAGACTAACATTGGCCAGTATATTCCAGTTTTCTTGCAATGTCGACGAGCCAATGGTAGTAGCAGGCCAATATTGACCATTATAAGCTCGTGTTTATCCAACTCAAGCCAATTGTACAGTTAAGCAAACAGTGTCCATTTTATGCCAGTCCCCATCAAATATTCGAATGCCGATGGTACCGACAGGCCAACGTTGACCATTTCATTCCATTGTCCATCCAATGATAGCAAGTGAATGGTACTCAAAGGCGAATATTGACCGTTTTATTCCAGCGTTCATCCAATTTTCGCAAGCCAATCGAACTGTCAGGCCACGATTGCCCATTTTATGCCAGTGTTCATCCAATATTCGCAAGCCAAAGGAACTGACAAGCCAATATTGCCCATTTTATGCCAGTATGTATCCAATATTTGCAAGCCAATGGACCCGACAGGCAAATATTGCCCATTTTATTACAGTGTTCATCCAATGTTCGCAAGCCAATGAAACTGACAGCCCACGATTGCACATTTTATGCCAGTGCTTAATATTCGCAAGTCGATGGAACTTACGGGTCAGTATTGCCCATTTTATGCCAGTCGTTCATCCAATATTTGCTAGCCAATGAACCCGACACTACAAATATTGCCCATTTTATTACGGTGTTCATCTAATATTCGCAACCCAATGGAACTGACAGGCCCAGATTGCTTATTTTATGGCAGTGTTCATCCAATATCCGCAAGTCAATGGAACTGACTGGCCAATAATATTGCCCATTTTATATCAATGCACTTCTAATATTGGTTGGTCATTGGATAAGCTGGGCCATCACTGAAGATTTTATATAAAGGCATAGAAAATTTTGGGAATATATTGGCTGAAGTGGAGAATCGTTGAACCTTTTTTTCTTGTCAGTGTTATTCCAATGTTGGCCCAACACCGTGTGCTCCCCGGGTAAGGCCTCTTTGCAGCTTGGTTGTACTTCGTAGAAATTTTCGCAATTCTAGTTGCCCATTGTTTTGGTTGTCCATTAGTACTTGCAAGTGTTGGAACACTTGATGGCCTTTCCTCAATAGTGGAAGTCGGCATGCGAGGTTTCGGTCAAACATGAGGCTTTATGCCACATTTTAAAAACACTGTTCTTGTTCTTTGTTCTCGTTTCCTTTTTTTTCTTTTTTTTGCTAGGTTGATTTTTTTTGTTTACTTTATTTTTTGTCTTAGAAAGAAAAAAAGGTTCTGTTCATTCAAGGCTATTGAAAAGCTCACGGTGCAGATGACGCGTCAAGGGTGCAACCTTGTCTGTGTGTCACGGTAATTGTTTTTTGTTACCATGGTTTTTTGAAATAGGAGTTGAGAAGCTTTCCTTATACACAAACTAAAGGCATCTCTGTGTGTGTGTATGTCGTAGTTCAAAAGTATTGTATATTTTTTTACCTCTAGCTGTCTAGAAAGAGTTTTTTTTTTTTTTTTTTTGGGGGGGGGGGGGTAGGGGTTAAACCGAAAGGTGTAGTGCTTTGTGGGTGTCCTCATTTAGTTTGTCTTGTGATGTGTGTGCGAGGTGTGCGCGTGGCCTTGTAAAACAGAATGATCGGGGGTTTTGTGGTGGTCGTAGTCCTGTATATAAGGTGGTTGATTGAATAATATTATTAGCTGAGTTAGTGACGCTATCTGTCCCTTTTACTTCCTCTTCCACTGTAAAAAAATTTTCCTCCTTTTGCCCCAGTCTCGGATAAAAATCATCATCGTAAACTTCTACGAGCTCGCATGCGCACTGATAGTAATTTCGCTAGTCCTTAGATTGTTATAAAAATCAGGCTGCGTCCCACCACGCTTCAGTGAAGCTATACGCGAAAATATCAACCTACAGGAGGAGCTTTGTGCAGCTTGTTTCCCACAAAAGCTGGGAGTTTATTCAAGCAGAAGGCTCGTGAATTTAATTAGTTACGTCATCTACCTCGGTAAAAAGTGGGGAACATTTGGACATGAGTTTTGAATCAGTGTTCGGATACGAATCCTGTTTACTTTGTGCTTCGATGATTGAGTACTGTAGCCCCAGCTGAACACCGAAGCTATGTTAGGAGACGTAAGCCGAGCGCTCGGTTTGAGAAACCTACAAATAATGTATTATGATTATTAACGTGTTGTTGTCCACGTGGGTCTCTCAACTGAGCTGCGAGGATATCGACATTCGCGCGATTCCTTCTCTCCATGCCGTTTCCCCCTCTTTCAGCCTCTCTCTCTCTGTCCCTCGGCTACGCACACCATGCGCCGCCATGCTTAATTATGTGTCACCTGTCAGCGCTTCCCTTCATCCAGTACCACTTAGAAGAGAAGGACTGCGCAAGCGGCGAATACGCTGAAGCTCCACGAGAGCTAACTCAAAGCCACCGACGCGTCCTGTCTTGGCGTCGCTACGCTGCCTGGAACGCGTCTCCGTCTGCAGTGCTTAGCGTCCCATTCCGCCCGTTCATCAAAAGTGGGCCCTAAGGGGTAACAAATGACGTCACCAAAGTCGGAGTGACATGCTTTCGGATGTCGAGATTCTGGCGGTTAAGCTTAGAAGTTCTGAAGAAAAAAAATTAAGCAAAGACACTTGATTGCGTGTAGGAATGCGAAAGGCATTTATACACGCAGCGCATTCCTACAAGCAGCGCGCCACGTTTCCCTTTTCACACGGCGCTCCGGCGGTGACATCACGCTCCTCCACTGCGCAGGCGCGGTGCCCCCGCCGGCTCCACGGCTTCAGTGACGTTGCATCTCCGTTGCTGTGCTTTTCTTTGAGTTTTATTTCGGAGGCGCGTCCGCTTTGACCTTGAGCGTTCCGCCGGCTTCCGTGACGAAGCATCTTGCTGTGCTTTTAGGCCAATCGGACTTCGGGTGCCTTTTCGCTCAGCCAGGGGGAATTGAGGAGCTGTTTTTCGCTGCTACAGACAACGCCGGCTTCACTCCATGAAACAGTTAATGCTCTCACATTAAAAAAAGCGCTACCGAACGTGACTGTCGCTGTCGTCGCGGCGTCCCAACTCCTCGTTGCCGAAACGTACGAGGACTGTCAAGATTGACCGCGACCTGCATCAGCACAGGCGTCTGCACACACACCCCCGCACTTGTGACGCCACCAGCGTTGCGGCCGGCGACAGCATGACACTTTTAAGACGTCATCAGAGAGAAATCGATTCTGTCAACTTTTTTGGACACGGTAAGCTGCGTTCGAGACTCCTGTTCTTCCTCTCCTTCGTCGTCGTCCTTCTCCCTCGTCTCAGGGTTATAGTTCATCGTGTTTGAACACACCAGTCGCAGACGTGTTTCAGGCACTGTAGTGTCGCCGCGTGTTAACGTCGCACTCGTTGTGAGACGCTACAAGGCTCGATGGGAACTATGAAGACGCAAGCTAGGTGTAGTCCTTGTATTTCTAAGTGGCATTGCGCTACCCTACCCGCACGCCACCAGGGCCACCATGTTGCAGAAAAGGTACCAGCGAGGAGATAATACGACCCCTTTGTGTTCAAGATACGGCGAGCCCGACTATTGTCACACGAACCTTAAAGGGCAACTACGGTAAATATTTTAAAACTTGGGGATTTCGACCCTTTTCAGCTCAGTCAGTGTCCCTGAATTAGAAGGGATAAATTTCTTTTTACGATATTGTGTATGCTCAACATACGGCATACAGCGTAAGTATCATGGCTCAACGTTTGGTTTTGAGAGTCTACGGCCAAATCGAAACTATCTGCTAAAGAGGGACGGCAACACTGATCATCAGGTGCACAGATGCGGGTTTGGATGGACGCTAGAGAAAAGGATTAGAGTCATAAAGGGGCGATTAGAATGATGGTGCAAATTATCTAGGGAAAACTGAATGATGCACAACTAACTGCAAAGTTGGGGACAGCCGGGAAAGAAGAAACTTCAATTCAAATCAGTTTGTTTTAACCCTGTACAAGTACAGACGCAGGGGCTCTGGAAAGAAAGCTGCAGGATTGCAGCTTGACGAATCCACACACCCTTAATATTGGCAGCTAAGCAGAATTATCCCCCAAAATAAAAGTTATCAAAGCAAATATTGCACACTAAAAAGAAGAAAAAAAAACACAAGCTTTGGGTGGAAACAACCACAAGAAAAAGCACATTGTGAGCATGAAAGTTCAGTGCGCCCACATTTAAACAAAAATTGCAAAACTCGTACTCTTTCGGTTTTATGCATTGTACGGAGTTCACTGTATTTACAGGTGAATAAATCAAAACGCAGGAGCTGATATCTGTTTAATAGAAATGGTAGTATATAACGTAAGCAATCTTTTCCTTAGTTCGAACGATGTGTAGGCACTACCCAATTTTCTCGATATTTTGTTGAGTAATTAGTTATGTTCTTTATTTCAAGATGAGCCAGATCGTGTATGTTATTGATATTGTTTCGTGTTTTTAATTTATACCTCAAACTTAATCGATATCTATACAAGTTGAACACTCTAATCACATGGGAGCGGTAAAACAAGTTCGTATTTGGCGCTCCACAAGGCACTTTGAAATATATCGAAGAGATTGTTTTGTAATACCTAAACACGTTGCAGGTGTGAAGATGTTGTTGTTCCCCATGCCAATTGACAAAAGCTTATATAAAAGTAAAAGAACGAATTATAATGGAGTAACTTAATTTTCGTGGAAAGAAGGTATTTAATATGACCTATAACAGCCGTGATCTGAGCTATTTTGGTTACTATGTGGTTTATGCGGCTATCTAACGACATAGTAGAGGAAAATATGACACGAAGACACATAAAATGTTAAAAACATTTCTAGAGAACTGGGACTCTCTCCAGCGTGGCTTCGGCCCCAAGTCTCAACCCTGTCTCGCAGTGGGTCCAGTGCTGGGGTAACACCGACTAGGTTTGATCAATGGAAAATTGGCGACTCCCTCGCTGGGTGGAAGTGGCGGGGGTGATGTTTCAGTTTTTTTGCCCGATCGCCCAGGGGTCATCCTGGCGATATCCCGCACTGCCTGGTGATTGGGGGAGAACATTGGATTAGAAGGGCAGGAGGAATCATAAATTTGTCGTCTTGGACTTAGGCTAGGTGGCGCAAGCTACCGCCCGTTACACAGGGCACAGCCGTTCGCATCCACCCCTCCATCCATCCGGCCTCGACGTACGTCATGGCGGTGCTGTGGTACACGTCGCCCATTGTTACTTGACTAAAAACTAACCCGCTTACCGCCCGCTAAAGAGCAGCTCGTCGCATCTTTAAAATCGGTTTTAGTGAATTATGCGGCTTCACTTTGACGTCATATCTCTGCTCTGATCATATTTCGTGCCACCAGTATTATTTTATCTTCACTCTTTTTGTTTCGCGTTTCGTTCTTCGGAGTTGTTTTTTGCAAATACCTAAACCTGATTGATTTTGGAGCAAACATAAGATGCTTTCGTATCCCCACACCCTGCGACACGTAAGATCTGTGTCTATAAGCGCAACATTCGCCATCTAAAAATACGCCTTTCTTTTTTTTTTGCCTTGTAAAGTGATATGACCTGGAGTAAAATGCGAGACAGTGATGTGTGAAAATTGGCGTCTGTAAATAAATCCAAGTACTGAGCAGTTCTTTGTAAACGTGAAGTGTTGATACTGAGTTGAATGGGAGATAAACGTGTCATGCTCTGCTTCTTTTTGCTTCATTCCCAATTCTAGGCCAACGTTTGGGGGATTTTATTCGGACGATCCAAGCTACAAATTCCATCTAATAAATTCCAAGTACTTCGAGACTCTCAAGGAACTCCTGCGCAGCCACAGAACGTAAGACTCGACGGCAAAGTTTGTTTCAAATGTCAATAATTTGTAGATATCATTATCAAACTAAACATAAAACGGTAAATAGGGTGTCTTCTGGTAAAAACTGACCACAGGAATACAGTAAATAAACTTGCATAGCTTGTTCTTGTCTGACTACACGTGCCCCATGCACGGTGAACTAACCAGTAAAGGGTAGTGCAACCCTTCTTTAGGCCAACTAGGATTGCTAAATTGCCACGCCTATAATAGTAATGATTTTAACACGAAGCACACGTTCGTCAGCTTCTTGCAAAGGGGTGGCGGTAACATCGGAACGCCGAGCTCTGATTGGCTCTGATTGGAAGGAGAGTGGGTATACTTCAAGGCAGGTAGTATTGAGGTCTACCCGCTATCCTGTCAATCAGAGCTCTGCGTTCTTATTCCACCCTACCCAATATAGATGTATTCATCGCAATTCTGCCGCACTGCTGGCTGGGGCGCGGTTTTTACAGCAAAGTAAAGCAATATCAAGTCGCCCAGCTTCCGTCTTTGTAGAAGACAGTGCCGATTTGGAGAAAATACTATTTTCTTCGCAAGCACTATTGTCTGTAACAGACGCCCAAGCCAGCAGCGCGGCAGAAGTGCAATAAATACACCAATATTGTGCGTGATATCTTCCCTGAACAGGCGACGAAACGTATTTGTCCACCGCACAACCTAATAATGTTTTTAATGTAAGGAGAGGAAAAGACAAACGCGTAATTTCTCTCTTACGGCAGGCGCTGCTTCGTTTATAAAGCGCGGAGGCAGCGCACCATCACTTGCTACGGCAGCGCCTACGCACTGCAGTAGCACGCAACGAGAGCAGGCAAGACGCACGGCGCACCCGCTATTTTGAGCCATTAGGGAATTGTAGTAGACCGTTTCCGCAGCCCGCTAAGCACCCAGATAGCGCTCCGTAATCCGCCACAAGACCTTGAACATTGAAGACAAAGCTGGCGGCGCGCATGCACAGCTGCGGCGTTTTCTTCGGGGATACCGTAGCTAAGGAGAAAAACGATATACTACAACTCCCTACTTTGTTATCAAGGCAAGCGAGACGCGCGGACGAAGTTCCCCCTCGCTCTTAAACATCTCACAACCTGCGAGCGCCGATGATAAGAGAGCCGCTGCACGAGAGCCAGCCCGTTCCGGCCACGCGCGCGGTGGGCTTTAAACTTTTGAGAAAGATTGTACGTTCCGCTCACTTCTGCTAGATTTCGTAAGTCCTAATAATTATTATAATTGTTATTGTTGATTACTTAGTAAGTAGAGAAATCTACGCACCCTTCCCCTGCCCATTATGTGCCTCCCTACGTCACCCGTAAAAAGAAAACATTTAGAGTTTTTTTGTGTTTTTTTTTATAAATACTAAATTGTTTACAAAATGTCCGGCTGATGCACTTTTATATTATCATGTTTAATAATAAAAGGCGCTAGTAAAATCTTTAAAAAAAAAAACCAGGAAGAACGGTGTTGTAGCCCGAGTCACGTCCGAAATTTCTCACTTTTCAGGCCATCGAAACAGGAGTTACTTCGCCGATACATCATATTCCGAGGCTACGAGCAACTAGCGCTGTTCGGGCCGCGAGTGACGCCGTTGGCGAATCTCTCATACCGCTACAACCGCTTCATGAATACGCCACCTCGGTTGGAACTCCGGTGTCTGGACGCCATAGAAAAGTACTCCCGTGCCTACTTTCTCGACGTCCTAAGCAGGGAACGCGTCCACAACCTATTCGACATCGATCCATCCTCTCAGACGCACGTAAGTTTCACCCTCGATTTTTGTGAGTAGTTTATTTCTAGGTAATTTGATGGTAAGCGGGAAAAAACTTACCTGCTAATAGACGTGTGCACTGCGTAACACTGTTATGCTCCTGTTTTGCATAAAAGGGGCCGTCCAACTATATTGAGTAGGAATGTTTCCCACTTTCCACGAGCTTACAGGTACCAGTAGGATACAAGGGCGTTTTGAGGGAAGATCGAACAACCATGTCCGGTGAACACTTTTAAATTTGATGAAAAAATATATATTTTGCTGGCTCCATGCCAATAAATATAAAAACAATCCTTGCTTTGGAAAAAAAACTTGCCTTTGCGAAAAAAATTGTAAGCACCCTCTTAGTCACGTGCGCGTTTTGCGTATCGCGCGATGTTGGCATTTTGGGCGGCTTTCCCCAAAAAGCTGTTCTGGCTACGGGTCTAGAAATATTTACTGACAAATTAGGTACAGAAAGGATAGAAAAAAAGTATTAGTTACCGAGTATTCACAAAATTGAAAGAATAAAACACGGAGGACAAACACAGGACAACCACTTTCTTTCATTTAGCAACGACGTTTATTTTGGGCAGAGACAATGCACCCTGAACGAGACCCCGACGAAGATAGGTTGATAACGGAGAAGGCAAACTGGGAGATGGAAAGGGTGATATGGGGGACGGAAAGGAAAACCGGGAGATGGAAAGGTGATAAAGGGGAAGGAAAGCTGGGAGATGGAAAGGGTGATAGGAGATAGAACGGGAGAACCACGAGGCACGGGCATAACTACCGTAATGGTGTGTATTTACGGGGAGTTGCGATATTTTTCAAGTTCAGGCCTGATGAAATCTAATTCCCGTCTTGACAAGGTTACTGAGGCCGATGACACGTTGTTTTCTGCGTTCTGGATGAGAAAGGATTCGATGATTTCACGTCCGTGGCGATTGCGGTGTCCCCCTCTTGTCTTGGTTCCTGCGAAGTCAGGCGCGCATCCAATGCATTCGTTCGCGTGAACCGCGATCGGATGAATGGGGTTGTCGGTTCTTGAAGTGGCTTCGTTTTCGTGCTCTCTTAAGCGGTCATTGATGCATCGGCCGGTTTGTCCTATGTACTCGGCTCCGCATTTGAGGGGGATGGAGTAAACCTTTTCTGTGCAGCAGGTCCGGAAAAGCGTGGCGTGCTTTTTTTCGCAAGCCGGCTTGGCTTCTTGTCGGTTGACCATGTTGCACATGCTTGCCAATTTGAATCTACTGGAAAAGACAACTTTCGTGTCATGGCGTGATGCAATGGAACGGATGCGATGGGAAGCATTATGGATGTACGGTATGCTGGCTACCCTTCGACTGAAAAGCGTTTTTGTAGTCGCTTTTGGGTTAATAAGCTGGTGGAAAACGGACACGAGGCGTTCCAACGGATATCCGGAACTCAGAAGTCGTCGAGTTTGGCTCTTTATGCTGTCTGTTGCCGAATGTTGGCAGGATTTCGTTTTAGCTGAAGTGATTAACGTCTTGATGATACCTATCTTAACAGTCTTTGAATGAGCACTCTCAAAAGGGAGCACCGGCTTTTCTGAACGCTGACTGAACGCCCAGCAAACGCCTTCGTTTGTTTTTTTCAATCGCAGGTCTAGAAATTGTAACCCTTCCGAGGATGGAACTTCCTTTTTAAATTTTAGTTGGTCTCCTGCGCTTTCGAACGTGGCCACGATCACCTCGACTTTATTGGCTACAGGGTGGATGATCAGGTAGTCGTCAACGTAGCGGACTACGGTGCATTCCGGGCTGGTGTTCTGGAGCTTTACCTGTATGGTTCTATCGACATAAGACAGGTAGATTTCACTTAATATGGGTGCAAGGCAAGACCCTATACACACCCCGGATTTCTGTATCCAGATTTTTCCTTCGTGCTCGATCATTGTTGATTTCAGGTACAGTTGCAGAAGCTCGAGGAAGCCGGAAAGTGACACTCCGGATGAGTTTTGGAAGCTACAGATTCCGTGTTCGGTGATAGCTTTTTCTACGGATTCGAGAAGAGTAGGAATGTCCAGGTTATAGTACATATCTTCTATGTCTAGGGAAAAGAAGTCTAAGTTAGGAGCCCCAGTATGAACCGGTTTTAGGGCGTTGATTAGCTCTTGAGAGTTCTTGATTCGATAAGGTTGTGAGGGATGTACGTCGGAAAGGTGTTTCTGGAGAAACGTGGCGAGGTGCTTCTGCCAGCATCCTCTCTCGGATACTATTGTGCGGAGGGGGACGTCCGGCTTATGCGTTTTAGCGGCGAAGAATACTTGCAGATACTGGTTGGCTGGAGCTGTTACCAAATTTTTCATTTTCGGTAGGTTTAGCTGAACGCATAGTTCTTTCAGTTTGCTGCGGAGGGATCCTGAAGGCCTCTTCTTAATGGCTGTGAAGTTCTTTTCGACTGCGGCTTTGGCTTTCGTTTTGTACATTTCGTCATCAATTACTACGAAACCCCCTGCTTTATCCGCCTGGAGGAGCTTCAGGTTTTTTTCTCGAATTTCCGCGACTGCAGACCGAATGTTGACACTTGCCTTTGGCCGGGGGGCTGGATGGTAGCAGACTGAACGGGTCGCTGCCCCCAGGAATTCCTGTCGTTCTTGTTCCGGTATGACTGCTGCAACCTGGTGGATGGCTGCCAGGTGGTCGACCTTCGAGACCGGAAGATCTGGAGCGAACTTAGGTCCTTTTGAAAGAAGAGCCTCTGTGTCAGAGGACAGTTTTGCATCTGTTAGGTAGGTCGGTGGGGCGAACTTGGTGGTAGGGGCTTGCGTGCGACTTTGCAGATTGAATTGGGAGACAATCTTGGTCCAGGACGACTCTAAAAGTTCTTTGGCAGCTTGCTGCAGAAATATGTAGGAAGGATGCTTCACGTAGGCTGGACCAAACAACTTGTCCATGAAGCTATGCTGCACTGCTGATGTGACGCTTAATTCTCGAGAAACTTCCTTGCGGGATAGTTGCATTATCTTGTGGCTGGTTGTCCAGTTCTGGCTGTTGAATCCAAGGGCTTGGTGCACGGAAGGGTGAATGGTGTTCTTCCGCAAATAAAATCCCAGGGTCCGGAGGCGGAGTCGAAGTAGGTTCTGTCTTGATATAAAAATGGCAGCTTGGTAAAACGTAGTCGGGTCGAACATGGCGCAGACTCTTGCTCCAGGGACAGGACGGGACAAAGCTCACGGTGATTGAAGTACTGGTGAAGGCGAGCGGGTTGAACATGAATACACAAAATTGAAAGAATAAAACACGGAGGACAAACACAGGACAACCATTTCTTTCATTTAGCAACGACGTTTATTTTGGGCAGAGACATGCACCCTAACGAGACCCCGACGAAGATAGGTTGAGAACGGAGAAGGCAAACTGGGAGATGAAAGTGTTGAGTATGGTGGACGGAAAGAAACCGTGACAATGGAAAGGTGTAAGGGAAGGAAACTGGAGATGAAAGGTGATAGGATGATGAGAAAGATAGTACGTTCCGCTCACTTCTGCTAGATTTCGTAAGTCCTAATAATTATTATAATTGTTATTGTTGATTACTTAGTAAGTAGAGAAATCTACGCACCCTTCCCCTGCCCATTATGTGCCTCCCTACGTCACCCGTAAAAAGAAAACATTTAGAGTTTTTATGTGTTTTTTTTTTATAAATACTAAATTGTTTACAAAATGTCCAGCTGATGCACTTTTATACTATCATGTTTAATAATAAAAGGCGCTAGTAAAATCTTAAAAAAAAAAAAAAAACAGGAAGAACGGTGTTGTAGCCCGAGTCACGTCCGAAATTTCTCACTTTTCAGGCCATCGAAACAGGAGTTACTTCGCCGATACATCATATTCCGAGGCTACGAGCAACTAGCGCTGTTCGGGCCGCGAGTTACGCCGTTGGCGAATCTCTCATACCGCTACAACCGCTTCATGAATACGCCACCTCGGTTGGAACTCCGGTGTCTGGACGCCATAGAAAAGTACTCCCGTGCCTACTTTCTCGACGTCCTAAGCAGGGAACACGTCCACAACCTATTCGACATCGATCCATCCTCTCAGAAGCACGTAAGTTTCACCCTCGATTTTTGTGAGTAGTTTATTTCTAGGTAATTTGATGGTAAGCGGGAAAAAACTTACCTGCTAATAGACGTGTGCACTGCGTAACACTGTTATGCTCCGTTTTGCATAAAAGGGGCCGTCCAACTATATTGAGTAGGAATGTTTCCCACTTTCCACGAGCTTACAGGTACCAGTAGGATACAAGGGCGTTTTGAGGTAAGATCGAACAACCATGTCCGGTGAACACTTTTAAATTTGATGAAAAAATATATATTTTGCTGGCTCCATTCCAATAAATATAAAAACAATCCTTGCCTTGGAAAAAAAAACTTCCCTTTACGAAAAAAATTGTAAGCACCCTCTTAGTCACGTGCGCGTTTTGCGTATCGCGCGATGTTGGCATTTTGGGCGGCTTTCCCCAAAAAGCTGTTCTGGCTACGGGTCTAGAAATATTTACTGACAAATTAGGCACAGAAAGGATAGAAAAAAAGTATTAGTTACCGAGTATTACGGTCGTTATTTTGAGAAACAATATCGCAAATACGGCTTATTGCGCAATAACGCTCTGGATTAAAGACTTTTGTTTTCTATCTATAAAGGATAAGGTCTTCAATCTTGCCAGTGTGTTGCTCTGTATATAGTTCATCTGTGCATGAAATGTCGTTGTTCTGGTTAGCGGCCGAAATTTACGAGAATTGCTCACACAGGGGCATTTAACTAAAAATGCATTATTTTGAATATCATTTAAAAAAAGGCCTTCTTTACTTTTCTTTAAGCTCTCCGATATTACCATTTATAATACGTACAAACAAAATCTGCAAAAACATAATACAATATCTCTGAGGCTTTGAGGTCATAAAGCGAGAAATATGGCCAAATTGAGGCTAACGCGGTTGTCATAAGTGGGGCGTGCACATACCCATTCTTCACAGTTTCATTATTATTAAAGAGCGAAAACGTGCTACGGGGGGGGGGGGGGGGGGGGGGTCAGGAAAATACAAACTGACAGCGCAAAAGTGGACGGTAGTTTTCAAGAGAATATTCCTATTGCATTTTTGCACAACCGACCTCAAAATACCCATGGGCCGGAGCGATCGAGAGGCGCCTCCCCGTAACATGCTTCGCGGTGCCTGTTTCAACAGCCGGCGAATAGCGTCTCCGTCTACGCGACGTAAAGGAAGCAACTGGAGGGACTTTGCAAGCAGATCAACCCCTTGGCTGTAACATGATATAGGAGGTACGTCGCGGCAGAACCTGAACCTGCGGCGCCTGTGCGCGCCAATAGATCCGCCGCCATGGATTGCCGCACAACGCACAAACAAAAAATTAATAATAATAATAAAGAATTGCGGTTGAATGAGATTGTCTGTAAGTTAACTTGTACGACAACGGTTTGGAGAATCGTGAAATCCAATTCGGATATGCTCATGTGACCTACGTTAGTGATACTGCGGCAAGCCACTTTAAGAACAAATACTAAATACACGAGCAGCAGAGCAACAAGTACACGTCAGCGAAGTGGATATTTTCCGTAACTGGACATGACAAGAGCGCCTGCGATGAAATCGGTGGTCGTGTCAAGCACCAAGCAGCGTTGTACAACCTTCAACGGCCCACCACGTCGGTGATCAAGTCGGCGTCAGAGATGGCTGCCCCACTGAACACTAAACTGCCGAGCGTGAAACTAATGCACCTCACGAAAGCTGATGTCAGAGCGTTCAGGGACATGAAAGCAAAGGAGTGGGACTCTGTTTTTGTCGCGCGTGGAATTCAGTCCTGTCACTTCTTGCAGTGTACGCGGTCCCACACTTCGCAACCACAGCTGTTTTAGCAAGAACAGTAGACGCAGAAAAGATTTATCTTTGAAAGTAAAGTCTCCAGTGGCTGCAAAAGGCACATCGATGTCGTGAGCTTGCTTTGCCACTGAGATGAAACGAACAGCGATTGCTACAGGCCAAATTGGAAAAAAGGCTCCTCCTCGGAGTGCCAGGAGAGCGCCGTGACCGACTCAGGTCAGCGTCCGGCAGAAAGAATGCACGCTTCAAGCGCCGAATGTGCGCACAGGACCTTGATTCATTAAACTCGTTTCAATTGTACCACTCTAAACATGTCTTCTTTCTTATCACTATTTAAATGTGGTCGTCAGCAGCCCAGCCTCCCCCCAAAGGATGGGCTCCGAAATTTACTGATCCGAGAAATCTGTATTTAAATTGTTGGCACGTGCATGCTTCAAACTGACCTTTAATCTTCTGTATGAATTCTAAATTTTTTCGAACTCCTGTCACAGTGCTTTCTCTTCACAGACTTCCTACATATTTCGATCACTTTCTTGCCCTTGTTTGAACTCGCCAACATCCGATCTTTCTCTACTCCCGTTACGACAATTCTGTATATTTAGCGCTCTGTAAATTCAAAAATGCAAAAATATTGCAAAGAAATTTTGAAGGGCTTGATAGGACAAATTATGAGCCTTGATCTGTAAAAAGTAGAAGAAAAATTAAGATGGCCTTTATTTTATACTGATTTTCCGATTATTGCAAAATCGGTAACCTGTCCACATTTCAGTGTATTTTTTAGAAAGGTTATTGTTTTCAATTTCAATGACAATTTATCCGAATATTAAATAAACGCGTCCAAATCATGTTTAAAAAATTTGAATTTCCAGTCTTTTAAGCTTCGGATTCATAAACCTCTGAATTGCTTAGTAGTCAATCACACATGTTTACCTTCTTTTATTTTATGTACAGTCTTTGCAACAAAAATAAAAAAACCTAAGGCAATCAACAGTTTTTTTATATATAAATATTCAAAGGGACAGTATCACGCAAGTCGCAAAAATGTGCACGCATACCGACAGCGACTTTGTGATTTTCGTCCCTCAAGAGAAATTTTATTTTCCGCAAAAAATGTTCGAATATGTTTTTGCGGTTGCACAAGTAAAATATATCTTTTGGTAAAAATTAAAAACATAATTTTGACCGGACATGGTCATTTGATCCTATCTGAAAACGCCCAATACAAACGACTTCAATCAATTAAAAACAATATTTCCGCAATATTTTTTTATTTTATTTTATTTTTTTATTATTTTGCGTTGTGCGGCTCTCTACGGCGGCGGATCTATTGGCGCTGACAGGCGGCGCAGGTTCAGGTTCTGCCGCGTCCTTACCTCCTATATCATGTTACCGCCAAGGTTGTAGGCTGATCTGTTTGCAAAGTTGCTCCGGTTGCTTCCTTTATGTTGCGTAGACGGGGGCGCTATACTCCGGCTGTTGAAACAGACACAGCGGAGCATGTTACAGGGTGGCGCCTCTCGATCGCTCGGGCCCATGGGCATTATGGGTCAGTTGTAGGAAAATGTATTAGATATTTTCCCTTCAAAACTACCATCCACCGCAGTACTTTCAGTTTGTCTTTTCCTGACCTCCACGTAGCAAGTTTACGCTTTTTTTAAATAATAATGAAATTGTAAAGTATGGGCATGTGCACGCCCCATATATGGCAATCGCGTTAGCGTCAATTTGACCATATTTCTCGCTTTATAACTTCAAAGCCACACCAATATTGCATTATGTTTTTTGCAAATTCTCTTAGTACATATTATAAATGTTAATTTTGGAGAGATTATAGAAAATAAAGATGACCTTGTTTTTAAAATGATTTTCAAAATAATGCTCTTTTAGTTAAATGCCCCTGTGTGAGCAATTCTTCTAAATATATCCCGTTAACCAGGAAAACGATATTGCATGCGCAGATGATCTGTATACAGTGCAACGCACTGGCGAAGTGAGAAGACCTTAGCTTTTTTAGATACACAGAAAAAAATCCTTTATTCTAGAGCGTTATTGCTCAATGTGCCGTATTTGCGATTTTTTTTTCTCAAAATATAAACCTTAATACTCAGTAATTAGTACTTTTTGTGAATCCTTCCTATGCCTAATCTGTCAGTAGATAAGTAGATATGTCTAAACCTGTAGCCGAAACAATTTCTTTGGGGAAGTCACCCGAACTGCTAACATCGCGCGATACGTAAAACGCGCACTTGACTGAGAGGGAGCTTACATATATTTTCGCAAAACAAATTTGTTTTTCTCAAAACAGGGATTGTTTTTATTCTTGTTGACATGGAGCCAGCAAAAGATTTTTTTTCATCAAAATTAAAAATGTTCACCGGACATGGTCGTTCGATTTTATCTGGAAACGCCCACAAGTATATACCCGTATGCAGCGCCACTGAACAGGAGGCTTATTTGTGGCCGCGTAATTTCAGGGATAAATGTTTACTTTTCAATCTAGTGTATACTTCGCACAAATTGGTGGCAAATTGGAGACGATCGCGTTGTTCGCGATGTCAACAACGAGATTTCCAGGATTTTGTCATCAAGGTTCGCGTTCCTCGCTGTGACATTATTTAAACGCAGCTCATTCTTTGGATACGAGCACTGCGTAAGTATGTGATTAGGGCTCCTGACAATTGGTGCCTCGACATGCATTTCGGGTAGTGGCTAGTGCACAATCGCTGTGGTCACAGGAATAGCCGAAATTTAGCAATCTCACATTAATTGAAGAGCGTGTTGGTAACAATGACTGTGTGTCCCTTGTCCGGAGTTTGCTTTATTTCTTTGCCAGTCTTAGCAATCTGTTTGACTTTGTGCTTACCCTTAGCCTTGCCAGGCCAAGCGAGAGGTTATGATGAACGTTGGCGGCATATAATCGGCTGCAGATCACATGGCAGTTTGTTCTGACTGCGTGCTGAGGGGTTTGAATATTGCTCGTCTTCGCTAATTTAGTACTGCTTTTGCCATTGTGTAGAGAGAAAAAAAAATGGTTGTTATTGCGGTGCTTCGTTGCAGGCTACGTCGAAAAGCGGGAAAATGTATACCATTCTTCAATGAAGGACATATAACGCTGATTACGTTAAGTCGAACCTCGTTCCGTAACTCAGCACTTTATCGTAGCTGAACACGGCCACCTTGCTCCTCTTTTCCTGGCAACAGGCTTTCCTCTTTATTTGTTCTGGCGTTTCGTTCGTTCTCGATAACGCTAAGCCTTAGTGGGCCGCTTTTTCATTTCAACGATGTCCTCTTCAGCTCGCTCCCTTTTCTTGAGAGGCACTGAAAGACAACCAAAGCACTTCCAACAGCAACAACCAGGAGTGAAGACTAGCTATGGCACTTTGTTGGTGAATTAGGACCAAAGATATAGATAGCGGTCAAACTACCTGCAGCGAAGCATAACTTTGGCCCTTCCTTGCCGAATTAGGAAAACGATATTCAGAATCTGACCGAAGTTTGGCTCTACCTTTGCTCCTCCGGATATTTTGAGCCCCTAAATTTCCAAATACCAAACCAATTTCGGAAAAAAAAACAGTTTGATACCTACTCTCAAAAGATAAAATCCGCTCCTGAAATAATTTCCGACGCCCCAAGAACCTTTCCGCTCGGGAAGAACGGTTTTGCCTCAAGCACTATTGCACCTTGGTGCAGTAGGAAGGCAAGCGGGCGATGAAGAACTCTTTCGTGCCAAAAAAAAAAGAAGCTTACAAAAAACCTTATGCATTTTTACAAAGACATTTTGATGGGGTGCTTAAAAGAACTTTTTAGGGTCCAAGATACGGAGAAGCCGAAGAACCCCTAAGAGTTCCTTTGCGACCAGATCTTTTTTTTTAGAGTGTGGAAACACACGATATAACGGAAGTAGAATCTAACCAAATCACGCTATAACAATTAGAACCTAAGAAAAGCAGGACATAAAAGGAGTGTGAGGTGTGTTCTAAATTATCATTTTAACATAGGCTCAGAACGCGATGGATCCCCTCCTGAACCAGATGAAAAACTTCCTCACCCTTTCTCTGCTCGCTCCCGAAGACCAGACAAAGGCCACCGAGAAAGTAAGAATCTTGATAACCTCTCAGAGCCTGGGCGCAGTGTATTGCTTTGTTGACCATATATGGGTTCATGGACCCTCTGTGAAGAAACCAAAATTCAGCGAACTTTTATCTCTTAAGTCATATAATTCATAGAAGGCAGTATTTGATGCTCGGTTCTTGGAATTTGTGTAGAAAATATTAAAAAGTCGTTAAGTTCAAATTTCAAAATTGAATTTGGTAGTTTTGCATTCCGAACCAAAGAAGGACATCTCGCACAACTCAGCACTAAGAATAAATATCGACAACCTGTTTTTTTTTTTTCATGTGCAACTGAAAGTGCCTTGCACAACGCGTTTCTCGCGAAAAGCCTCCGTCAGCTCTCAGGCACCTCGGTCGGGATTCGAACCCGCCGTCTGGTGATCCGTAGGCGGTAACAATAGTTGAATTCGCGAGAAATGCCTCGTGTTTAGAAGAGTACACAGGCAATGATCGATATCTTTTTTTATTTTTTTTTACCCCGTTCAAGTTCTTCAACACAAGCAAAAACAATACTTTTTATATTTCTTTATGCTTATCTTTTATCGGTATAGTCTAGTTGGTAGTCGCTTGCATGATAACTTCAGTATTGCCAAATGTGTTTTTTTTTTATCAGCTTGAAATATTTTGATTTCAAACATTACTAAACTTTACTGTCCCGCACAATTCGCACATTCCACGTTTAAATCTTTAAACTTATCATTTATAAACAAAAAACAAGTACTTTGGACTATGCAAGTTTTACGAAAGTCTCTAAAAACAAGAAAACACTGCAACAATTATATACATAACAAGTAACTATTCCGACGTTACAGATTAACAACAGTTTCAATAATCTGTTGTTTATCGTGCCATGTGCGCGACTTCAGCGACGGCAGCGTACGGAAAAAAAACATAACTATTTTTTTCACAAAACTTATAATAGACTTATATCTTAACAAATCGTGGTTTCAGCTCAATGCGGTCAAATTCAAGCACTTCTACCCGAGGCGTCTGGGTGCGAAGGATCTCGGTCCGTTTATAGGACCGACACGGAGTGTGAGTATTCTACACTGCTGTCACTTCTTTCTCGCGATTAGACCGGGAAGGGGGGGAGGGGTTGTTTTGATGATTTTTAGTAGCTCTTCTAGTTTTCTTCAATTTCTTACGACTACAGTGACTGGAACGCTTAGCGTGTAATTCCGCGGATATATTGAAAGGGGTCGCAAAGTGCAACAAATGGCGTCACAAAAGGCCAGAATGCCGTCTTGCCGGATGTCGCGGTCCTGGCGGTTGTGTGTGGATGTTCCGGTAAGAAAGCAAAGCACGAGCGAACGCGAGTGTCGCTGTCGTCGCGGCGTATGACGTCACCGGGCGGAAATCAGGGGATCACTTTTATTAGACTGCGAACACACCAGTCGGAGACGCGTCCCGGCACCGTCCGAAATACCCAAGAAATGGGATGAAATTAACCAAACTTTGCTTTATGTATCTGGGCTCCGTAAATGAGTGGACGCAGCGAATCGTGTGTAAATGGAATGGCGATTATATGTTGTTTGCTGTATTGTTTTCCTTTTCCTCGGTTCATTTTTTTTAATATAAACACAATGTACAGGGTATCCTCCAAAACTATGTAGGTTTTATTTCTTCTTTTTATTTCAAAAATAAACTACGCATCACCAAGCGCTCATTTTCCGCCAAAAATGTAAACCTAGAAGTTCGAAGTTGATGTTAGAGTTTCAGAACTAGCCGCTAGTTAGACAAAAGTCAAATTTTGTTTTCGAATGTCTTCGGTAACTGGCGCGATTCAGTTGCATGTGTTACAAGAGGTTCATTGGCCATCATTTTTCCATCGAATATTTCAGAAAACCGCAATAACTTTTCAATAAGATAACGGTTAGTGATGAACCTTTGGCATATGGTTCGAACTGACTAGGGCTGCATTATTAGAGAGTTTCAGTAGATGGTTCCGATAAATACCTCCGATACCCCCGATAACGATATGATACATGCACAAAGGTGGTGGCAAAGTATCGGGCATCGTTATCGGAGTCATTGGAGCAATCCACTGAAAATCACTATTGCGGAGATTATTTTGCGTTAAAAAAAACCCAGTGATTTTTTTTTTCGAAGTTAATGTAATTTTTTTTTCGGAGTTAATGTAATTTAGGCAGCCCCTTTATGTTGCTAGAAATTACCTAGCTTACTTTGTTTGCGCTCTCCCCAGCTAAGGTAATGGAAGCTATTTTACCCTGCTTGGGCGAATCCGAGTTAAGTAATGGGGCTTTCAGTGAACTGCTGCATGTTTTAGTGTATGCGTGCCAATATCAACCCTTTCGCCCAGGCTAGCTCACATTTGGCCTCCTCGTTCGTAAAATGTGTCAAACCTATTTCTAGTGACCAGCACTGAAAGTATCAGTGCAAGGATTTGAAAGTGAAAATAATTTTCAGCTTAACTGTATAGTTTTCGTATCGTTTATAGTGGCACAACTGCGAGGAAACGCGACACTTTACCCGAGAGTGCTGCGTTTTCGCTGCGTAGTTGCAAAAAATAAAAAAAATACTCCTTCCCCCCCCCCCCATCCCCCCCGAACCGCTGCCGCGTGTGGTGGTCATCAGAACTATAGTGTGACATAATTCTGTGCTTGATGGCGATAATAATGATGATGATGTGGATTTCCCCTTTGGAACGGGCGAGCTCGAGGGATCTTCGTGCCCTAGACAAATAATAACAGAATCTACTTCTATTGTCGATTTTACGCCAGAAGTGTTCAAGTCTCAATTTCGTCCTCTGCACACACTGTACCAGCGACAAGGTATACCTCATAGATGCAGTAGGTGTGGTTTCACTGGCGGAGTTGCGGTTATCACTGGTATGATTACCTCCATAGGCAATAAAGCTGCCGGCGCCTGGAGTCGTAGTCGTGAACCACAGAGCGTCCATTAGTGCCCATCTATAACGAAGCCCGTGCTGATTCATTGAAAGTGGCAGCATGCGCTCACAGAGTAGCACCAGATCTCCACTGTTTTCTCATCCACACCGCACACACGACACACCGTAGACAAGTTTTCAAGGCGCCGTTTGTCGGAAATCAAGAAAACCATTTCCTCCCAGTTGCCCTCCCTCTACCTTTCCCACGGAAAACCATATTTTGTCTTGATCGCTCGCCGCGACTTTCAACGATGCTAAGCAGGTGAAGTGCTTTGTTATAACCGAATCTAACCTTGAAAAGTTGGCAATCGCGGAGGAAAAGCTAAAAGTCGCGAAGATAAAACCGAACATGGTATACCGAGTGACGTCCCTGGGTATCTCGCTCGAAAGTCAGTGAATGTTTTAGGGGTTCACCAACCTTCACTGCCATACGCAAGAAACTTTTTATTATTATTATTATTTTCATCATTCTGTAGTGCCATACAACAATGCCGCCATTTATTGGTCAAAGTCTGTAAGTCGGTTCACCGCCCCCTTCAATGGCAGTTTGGCTCTTTCGGGGTGCAGAAGGGCTAAATGACACTGGGTTGTCCCTGCTAAAATTAGAAGGAGGAATAAAGGGGGGGGAGAGAGAGGAAGGTAGTAGTGTACAAAACACGAAAAGGAGACAGGACGAAAAGGAGACCTGCTTGTCCCAGCTGTGCTACGCTTCCATCTGTGTCCAATGCATGTGCTACGCTTCCATCTGTGTCCAATGCATATGCTATTTGGGTGAAAAGCGCATCATGTATCATAGTAGTAACAAACATGTACTAGTTTGCACAGCTGTCAATCAACGACGCCCTCCGCCCAAGGGGGCGGAGCCTAACCCGATCCGACCAATCACAGCGCAGGAGGGCGGGGCCAAACCCAATCCAACCAATCACAGCGTAGTAGGGCGGGGCCCTTTCCCTCTCACGCAGTGGGCATCGATGACCCCGCCCACAGGATCACAGGACGCCAGTGACCAATCGGAGCTCATCGAAGTCCCGTCACGTTTGAAGTCACGTGTCAGGCGCGTGCCACTAACCATGACCGCAAACCACAAACCTCAGACCGCAAACCTCAGACCTCAAACCACAAGTGTGGTTGACCAGGTGTTGACAGCTGCGGTCATCATCTGACAACAACCACGTGATGTCACACAGGGTCCGAGCTTCGTTCGACAGAGGGCGCACAGGGTTCGTGCTGCATCCGAAAGAGGGCGCTGCGCTCCGGTCACATGACGGTCACGTGTTTTGAATTTGAATTGCGATAAATGCCCCTTTTATTCGATAAAAGAGGCTCCGCGGGCGGTGGGGAATCGAACTCGTTACCTCGTGATCACCAGCCCGACGCTCTAGCCGCTGAGCTACGAGCACATCGCTTCCGAGCTCGCTTAAGACGGGTTAGTTGTTCGTGTGTGTGTGTGCAATTCAGATCACGTGTTTTCCTGCCACATGGCTTTTGTAATGCGGTTAAAAACAGGATGCTTCATTGCCGCAGGTCATGTGAGCATGGTCGTGTGACGTTGCTCGTCTTCCTATCACGTGATTTCGCGCGCGCGCGATTCAAACGGTGCTCGCGCGGACTCGACACCTCGGGAATGGCTTTCGTAATCTGGGTGAAAAAAAAAAACAACCCTCCGCGGAATTTGAACGCGTCATTGCTCCAGGTCATGTGACGAAGCCTATCCATACAATTCCGTCATGCAGGAAGAAGTCTAGACAGGTTCCCTTATATGTCTCGAGAGATCGGAATGTTATTTTCTTTTTTTCATATGCGAATGAAATACATTGTTTCGACGCTCCGCTCGGTCGCTTTTGTTTATTCAGCTGTCGCGTGGGGGCTTGGAACGTCACTTGTGCGCCGGAGGTCGGTCTGACAATATGCTCGTGCGTGAACGTCTCGATGGCTGCGAAGAAGAACACACTCGATGGAGCGATGTCGAAGCCTGCGCTGCACATCGAAAAGCAAACAACAACTTCTTTGTGTCTGCGTTGGATCTGCTGGTGGACCTCGTCATTTTTGGCAAGTTCGTTCCATATGAAGTGGACCCCGTTGTGTTCAGGATAATAGCCCACGTCTACGAGAGCTACAAGGGGCGGGACAAGGAGTGGGAATCGCACGAGCAGCCCTTTGTGCTCTTATCCCATTGGTCGGGCAAGGTGTTGACCAAGGTGACCGCATCGGAGACGACGGACGTGGTGGAAATCATCGCGGATACGCTGAAGACCATCAAACGCGCGATGCAATATAAGCACCACATCGAAGCCACCTACATCCATTGCCTGGCCACCGACGTTCTTCGATATCGCCTCATCACCGTGGATACCGTAGACTCGTGGAAATAAAATAACTAACCCTAAGATGACTGCGTGTCTCTCTCTCTCCTGCGGTTGGTCGCCTTGTTAAAGACTGGATCCTGCAGAGCGGTCCGGTCAGTCTGCACTCGACCTACGTACAGATTGGTCGGGAAAGAAGCGAAATGAGGGATGAGTTTTACGTGAATCTATTCTCAAATGCCTCGTCGGACATTTTTCACGACAATAGTTTGCTCAAAGTACAGCTGTCCCAACCTATTATATTAAATGAACCGTACGAGGTAGCACTAGAGGAACTTAACTTCCCATTTAGCATCAAGAATGTGACGAGCCCATATAACGAGCTGTACTTGGTCAGGCCTACGGATGTCGGGAAAGTGGAAGGCAGCAAACAGCTCCGAATACAGCCAAAGCGAGACTTTATCGCGCTGGTGAAAAGTGCCCTGCGAGAGCTCTTTGGTCCCAAGACGAGCTTCGAGCGAAAAGGAAAATGTTACTTTTTAAGCTTCCAGAGAAACAACGCACTGCGCATGTCACCTACATTGTCGAAAAAAACTCGGATTTGCAGAGATTTGCAGAGATTGGAGAATTCGGTCCTGATGACTCAGGACCGAATTGAGATCCTCGAGGGCTTCTACGAATCGCCAGAAGATCTCATTAACACGATAAACAGCGCCTACCAGTCTCATCTTAAGCTCAATTCCTCGAAAATATTGCTTCGTTATAATCCATACATCAAAGTCGTAGAGTTACAGTTGCACCACAGCGGGTATATCTTAATCAATGCTCACTTATCCCACATGCTTGGCTTCGGCCAGAAAAGCGTGTACACTTCCTTCTCGGTGGCAGACCGTGATGTTATATTATTTCCCAGCAATTACATTTTTACCTATTGTGATATCATAGAAGCGGAGCACGTCGGCGACGTGAAAGCTCCTCTCTTGAGAGTCGTCCCATTCGTAGTGTCAAAACGAAACGAAATGATATCGTATTCTTTCAATCTACCACAATATAGGAAGGTGATCGTAAAAAAAGTCAGCACCATTTGTGTCGCGCTTGTTGGCGAGAGAGGAAGCTACATCCCATTTCTGGACGGATCGGGTCGCGTTGCAGCCACTCTTTATTTTAGGAGATGCACGTAAAGTCTCCACCGTGTTGTTTAGAACATTTCTCGGGTTCCGGAGAAAGACCGCTCACGCATTTTGTGTCCGGGACCCTGTTCCAGGTTGGGAGCGGACTACTGTCGGACATTTATCAGAGGCTATCGCCAGTGTTTACAAAGCGAGTGGCCCCTTACCTGGGTCGAAAGCTAGTGTCCACGGGTAGAGATATCGCAGAGCGAATGAGACAGGGTTCCTCGCTGAAGGACGCCGTAAAGAAGGGAATTGGCCGCACGTATCGAAGCAAAAGAGACGAGTTTCTCCAGAAGCTGCAGTCTGGCGGAGAGCATAAAAGAAAGGCGTCCAGCCAGTGCTGTTCACTCTCTGGACGACAAAAGAAAGGAAAGGTCGTGCATGACTTTTTCGATACCTAAAAAAAAATGACGGGCGATATTTTTACCCTGCACGAGCGTTCCTGTCTGTGCACCAGCGGAGAGCTCGATCTGTTCTCTCTTCCGCCTACGTCTTTTGCTTTGGAAAAGTCCGAATATATCGAATTCTTTCCGGTCGCCACGACAACACCCACTTCCGTCTTAGAATTTCACGTTCCGTCTCTAGGACCTCACTTTTACGATCTGAAATCAAGCTTCCTGCACATCCAGTCAAAAATCGTGCGAGCCAATGGCGATCCCGCTAGCACCACCGCGACGGACGGAACTGTCACGCACGATAAGGTCATACCGGTTCAGGCATTTGGAAGCTCCCTTTTTAAATACTTACACGTGTATCTGAATCAGACTTTGGTGAGCCAGTACAAGAATTATGCTTATCGTTCCTATCTCGATATTCTCCTGCACGCAAACCAGACGAGTAGGGATCACTCTCTTTCCGCGATGCTCTACGAAAAAGACCCGGTAAATACGTCCGAAAAGTTCGACAATCCCACCGATGCTAAGGGCCTTATGGCACGCTTTAAAAGAACCGAAGGAAGTACGCTCTGTGATTTGTTTTGTCTTCTTATGAGTGACATATGTCAGCAGGAAAAGCTTCTCTTGAACGGGGGGGATATTCGTATCGTGCTGCGGCAAAATACCGAAGATTTCAGGCTCTCGGCCGCTTCGACGGTTCCCCAGAAACACGTCGTCCAACTTCCTTGCATTGTGCTCTACATTCGACGCGTGCAAGTTGCCCCGACGGTGCTTGTGGGCATCGAAAGACGTCTGCAGTCCTCTCCCGCGACTTATCTACTACGTGGGGTGGAGATCAAGACCAGAACCGTTTCGCCCGGTGTGTCGCACATTGTCCTCGACGATCTGTATCCGCATCGAGTGCCGTCAAAGCTCCTCGTCGCTTTCGTGAAGAGCGAGGCGTTTCAGGGAAGTCGCGAGCACGACCCCTTCAAGCTCGAACACTTCAACTTGAAAACGGCGGTCCTGGACGTGGGTGGCTGTCAGCAGACGGAGCAGTTTGATTTTCCTCAAGATCTGTACATGAAGGCCTATATGAGCTTCCAACACCGCCTCAATCGAAGAGACGTCCCCTACTCTAAAGGTGCCTTCTCAAAAGACTCCTTTCTGCTCTACTATATTTTGACTCCGTACAGGGAAGAGCAGAGTCTTTGTCCAATCTCCACGGCGAACGTGAGACACACCTTGACCTTCAAGCAAGATCTAACTAAAGCCATCACCATTCTCTTTATGTCAGAAACGCCTCGCGTCCTGGAAATTGACAAGGAGATGAAACGTCAAGTTTGCCGCTTGAAAAGGAAGAACACGAATTTTACCCAATGTTCGCGGGAAATCCCTGCACGCGTCCCTGGTTTCGTGGCACGTTCGCGTGCGACGAGATTGGTCAAGAGACAGCGTCACCCGGTCTTTGCGTAGTGAATACGGCACCGAGGTCTTCGTTCGGTGAACAGTGGGTTCTTTTCTACGTATGCCCAAAGGACAAGGCAATTAGTTATTTCGACAGTTTCGGAATGATTCCAATTCACGGGGAATTTTACGACTTCATCGGAGGCGCAGCGAGTTTCTTCTACTCCAAGAGAAGAATTCAAGGGACTCTGTCGCAGACGTGCGGACTTTACTGTCTATACGTGGGTGCGCGCCTGTGTTCCGGTGTACCGCTCCGCGAGTGAATCCAAGCTTTCTCGTCGAGCGACTACCGACGGAACGACACACACATTTCCATACTCGTGAGCAAGCAATTTCCTTCTCCTGCGCTAAAGCTCTCCTGCTGCTCCGCTCTGTAATCTGATCTCGAAATAAAGCCACAAAAAAGGACACAAAGCGAGGATGGATTTTTTTATTTTTTTTTTCATTCAATATGCATGCATCTAAGATATTCTCGAAACATGGAGAAACAGATGGCGCGCGCGACAGCTCTTCATACAAATATCAAACACTTGGTGAAAAACAAAAAAAAAAAAAACCTCGCGTCGCTAAACCGCAATGTTGCGACGCTTGTGAGTATTTGTCGTGAAGCAAAAGCCGCGCGAGTGTTCCTGGTAGGTACGTGTACTTGTATCGCGCGGTCAGCTCCGAGCGTGGGGAGCATCCGCTTTTTCTTTTTATCGGTTATTCTTCGTTGGGTAAACATTGTGGTTTGGGTATACGTTCGGGCGTGTGAGCATTTATTGTGAAGCAAAAGCCGCGCGAGTCTCCCGCCGCGCAGGAGTGTGCTTCGCGCGAGTACTTAGAAACGTGTCTGCGATGCCTTCTTTTCATTCGTCTACGAGCGTAGCATGCATGGTAATGTCTTCGGGCCTGGACAAATTTCGTTTCCAAACGCCGGCGTCAATCACGATGATTGGATCCTCTAAATCGGGCAAAAGTGCGTATATTCGCAGCTTGTTCAGATTTAGAAGAGAAATGTTCGACAAAGAGTTTCACGTCGTCTACTACGTCTACGTGTTTCCCCAGAGCTGGTTTTCGGAGACGAGCGGGGTCATTTTCACCAAGGAGATCCCGCAAAATTTAGACCCCGAAAGAGACTCGCTGATCATATTCGACGACTTTCTCGCAAATCGAACGAAGCTCAAAGACATTTGTGAATATCTTATAGGAGCTGCTCATCACTATAATGCTTCGGTCATTTTCATCACGCAGAACATGTTCCTCCAAGACGCGTACTTTAGAACAATAAGCCTAAATTCTTCGGCCTTAATTATATTCCGTTCAGTGCGGATTGCCGATCAGCTCCAAGTGCTATCCCGATAGCTCTTTGGGGCTAGCAGGGGGCAGGGTCTACCGCGTATATATTCGGACGCGTGTAGAACGCCGTTCAGTTACCTGCTGATCGACCTATCGCAAACTTGTCCCGATAATTTCCGTGTGAGAGCAAAAATCTTGCCGGACGAGGGTCCGGAAGTCGTGTACGACACGTCCTAATGAACCGCATCACCAAGCACGCAAGATTCTTGCACCTGTTGTCGGAAGCCAAATCGTGTAGGCAAAGGGAATCGCTACTACGTCACGCAGAGGAGGAGCATCTGAAAATAATTAGGGAAATTTGTTTAAACCTGTGCGTCGGAAACCTCCCTATCTCCGCGGATATAAAAAAGAAGGTGAAGAGATTTGCACCCGTCATACGGTCACTGGGAAATCGAAAAGAGTCGCACAAGAACGTAAAAAAGACGTTGGTATTGAAGGGAGGTTTCCTACCCGTGATTCTTCCTGCTCTTCTAGGCCTCATATCAACGATCGGGGGAAGAGCCATCGCAAAGGCTATCGGAGTCTGAGAAGCATGAAAAAGTACCATCTCGTACCTTACACAGAGAACATTCCCGAGATTCTGAAAGAATACGACGAACCGGACGACATCAAGCTAAAGAAAATAATTCAAACTCTACACAAAATGTTACGTCCGTACACGTCGAATGAGAGTAGCGCACACAGTGAAGAGGTTAGAGCGACACCCATTAGCACGGAAGAACGGACAACGCAGACGAGTGAGCGTGGGGACGACCCTTCCGTCATAGTCAATTACTTGAGCAAAACCTACCGGCAAAAGGGTCGATCGCTTCTGGCTCTACTGAGGCCGCTGCTCACCTGGGACCCGCAAACCTTGGAAATTTCGATCGACGAAAAACCTCTACAGAGATCCAACATTGTTGACCTGGTTTCGTATTTAGTTTCACGCTCAAAGAAATTGCCAGTTCCGGTTCATTTCTATCGCGTCACGAGGTTATTGGTCAAAGAGAAGCAGCCAGTGACCATCGTGAATCACGATCAGCTTAAAAGAAGGACCCTCAAAGCGCGGTCGACCATTCGTCTAGGTGTGTCTTCTTCTTCGGTCACTTCGCCGAAGCGCCTTCGTACCGCTTCCCCGGAGCAGCGGAGTGCAGGATCACCGACCCCGACCGAACCGGCTCCTGCTGATCGCGTTTCTATCGCACCACCACCTCGTGCCTCGCAGCGCCTGGTCGAGAGAGCATGGAAGAAATTCTAGACAAGGATTACTTTAACGACGAGGAAATTCTTTCCGCTTTTCACCCACGACTCCGAGCGAAGGTCGAGACGCTCCTCGGAGCGATTTCCTCGGTAATTGCCTACACCCCCGAGGGAACGCTGGTGGTTCACGGAGAGCCGCTCGAGGGATCCAGCATTGTAGAGCTTCTGCACTACGAGCTGTACAACAGGCAGCCTCCCTGGATGAGAGGCGCCATTTCCTCTCTCATCAATTGTCACCTAAACCTGACGGCGTTTCGAGCTCGACACTACCGACCAACAGTGCGGTGCGTCCAGAAAGCATGTCTTCGTCACAAAAGAAGGGGAGCAAAGCCGTCTACTACGAAGCACGTCATCCAGCCTCTTTCGGTGGAATCAACAGACTCGCACGACATACGGGACGAAGAACGGCGGAAAAGTTTCTAGAAGGATCGGACGCATATACGCTGTTCAGGGAAACCAAGCGCCCTCGCGTTTACCGCAAAACGCTATCCTTGGGACTGCGAGACGTCTATCAGGCTGACCTAGTGGAAATTAAAAAAAATTCCAAATACAACGATGGAAAACGTTACATTTTGTTTGTGGTTGATACGTTCTCACGATTTCTCACCGTCGTGCCCATAGCTCGAAAGACGGGCGAGGAAGTTGTCAGGGCGTTGAAAATTGTCTTTCGCAAAATGGGGAAAGCAGGCGTTTATGTACGGATCGTGGTCGTGAATTTTACGAAAGATTGGTCCTCTCGTTTCTGGAGAAAAACGACATTAAATTGTATTCCGTGAATTCGAAGCAAAAGGCTTCGATAGTGGAACGCGTACAACGCACCATAATGAGTCGGGTTTACAAGTACTTTGTGTATGCACGAACCAAACGATTAATTGAAATCCTCCCGGAAATCGTCGAGTCTTATAATTTTAGCCACCACAGGACACTGAACGCTAGGCCGGTCGACGTTACCCCACAAAACCAGACCGAATTTTTCTTTCACTTGTTACCCGATGCCAGTCGCGTGAAAATACCCAAATTTCGCCTGGGTGAACATGTGCGCATCTCCAAAGATCGTCACGTTCTCGTGAAGAAGTACAAGCAGTCGTTCACGGACGAGGTGTTTATCGTGGACCGAATTCGATTAGGTGTGCCCAATACCTACCACCTAGTCGATATGGTGAGAAAACAGCCCGTTCTCGGCTCTTTTTACGAGGCAGAACTGCAGCGCGTTTCCCTGGCCGAAAACAAGACCTGGATCGTGGAGAGGATTTTGAGACGCCGACGTGCGCCCTACCCACAATACCTCGTAAAATGGAGGGGCTACGCCTCCTCGCACAACAGTTGGGTTAATGCGAGCGATTTTGAGCAATAAAAGAGATGAAGAAAAAAAATTTCGTGTCCTTTACGCGACGCGTCGAGCGATCGTGGGCTCTGCGCGCACATCGCAATACACAAACACGTAGCGAGTTTTATCATTTTTTATTCAAAAATTTTGACAGGAGCAATATATGCTTCACGATCGAGATTTATTCCGTACAATGAGGCTTTCCTTCCTGCGATCAGTCGCCGAATATGATAGATGTTCAGAGGACATCTTCGAAGGTACATGGACTCGCTGATAATGCAGCTGTCTTCACACTCGAGATCATGCTTCCGGGGAGCAAGAACGTCCAGCTCATTGAGACATTGCTTCAGCGCCTCAGTCTGATTCCTGTCCAAATTTACACCGGCTCTTTTCGGATGGCCCTCTTTTGACCATACACGTATTGCTAGCACGGATGCAGGACACTGATGTACTTTGATCTCCTTGTTCAGACTCATCTCGAGCGTGCAATTTCCGTGCAGGCTCGCGTGCGACATGCTGACGCCGAAGGTGATCACGCAGACAATTAGAAAGGAGCCCATGATGAGCGCGAGAAGAGACTTGGCGGACGCGAGCCGTCACCGCCATAATGACGGTGCGCCGTCGTGATATACCACATATATATAGGACATTGCGTAAACATGCGACAGTTATGTGTGGGGCGCCACGAGGCTACGAGACCGCGAACACCGTTTGAATCGCGCGCGCGCGAAATCACGTGATAGGAAGACGAGCAACGTCACACCACCATGCTCACATGACCTGCGGCAATGAAGCATCCTGTTTTTAACCGCATTACAAAAGCCATGTGGCAGGAAAACACGTGATCTGAATTGCACACACACACGAACAACTAACCCGTCTTAAGCGAGCTCAGAAGCAGAGCGTCGGGCTGGTGAGCACGAAGTCGCGAGTTCGATTCCTCGCCGCCCGCGGAGCCTTTTTTATCGAATAAAAGGTGCATTTACCGCGCAGCGATTCAAATTCAAAACACGTGACCGTCATGTGACCGGAGCGCAGCGCCCTCTTTCGGATGCAGCACGAACCCTGTGCGACATCACGTGAGCGCCCTCTGTCGAACGAAGCTCGGACCCTGTGTGACATCACGTGGTTGTTGTCAGATGATGAGCACAGCTGTCAACATCTGGTCAACCACACTTGTGGTTTGTGGTTTGCGGTCTGCGGTTTGTGGTTTGCGGTCTGCGGTTTGTGGTTTGCGGTCTGTGGTTTGTGGTTTGCGGTCTGCGGTCATGGTAAGTGACACGCTTCTTGCACGCGCCTGACACGTGACTTCACACGTGACGGGACCTCGCTGAGCTCCGATTGGTCACTGGCTAATGTCCTGTGGGCGGGGCCATCAATGCCCACTGCCTGTCATTGGTCACTGGGATGGGAGAGAGGGAAAGGGCCCCGCCCTACTGCGCTGTGATTGGTTGGATTGGGTATGGCCCCGCCCTCCTGCGCTGTGATTGGTCGGATCGGGTTTGGCTCCGCCCCTTTGGGCGTTGATTGACAGCTGTGCAAACTGGTACATGTTTGTTACTACTTATCATGCATTTTATACTGAGTTTGCTCTTGAGGCTACAAATTTCTCTTAATTGCAGAGATTTGAGGTGGATTTTAAGAAAAACTTGAAGGCCTTCAAGATCCTCTCCGACGTAGGAATTCAAATGTTCAAGTGAGTCCTTCTTTATCTACAAGAGTTTTTGAAAACCTAAAAGATATTTATTCATTGAAATTTCTCCGCGAATATTACGTTTTCGAGTCAGCATTACCTTTTATACCGAATGAGCTGACGTAACTTAAAAAAAAGAAATCAGTTAAACCTATTCGCGCATTTTCCAACATTTTAATTTACAACAAATACGCATCCGGCTAAATACTACATTCCTTTTCTGAGCAATGTACAGGAACGAGTCCCTTGCCTCAACTCCAATCTACAAATCACACCGGTATCTGCCCACATTACCTAAAATAAATATGCTATTTGCGGACAATATTTTTTTATAAAAAATGTTTTTTTTTGGAAGCGGACGCTATATAATTATTGATTTTGTTTACAATTTCTGACAATTTGCTTATCCGCCTCTGCCAAGAAAACGGGGGTGGGGCCCAGTCAAGCCAACATGTGTTGGCTTTTTGCCCATGCCCCTGTCGTCTGTACACATAGACGAAATAAACTGATTCTGATTTACATTTATTTATGCGTCAGCACCGACAGTAGCCATTCTTTCTCATAAAAAAGTTTCTAATATTTTTCCTAACTTCTCAATCCAATGACTTTAAGATTTCAAACTTTTAATCCTGTCCCAACACCTACAGCGCTTGATTTTGAATTAGGTCTGCGAGTCTTAAAAAACGTAAACATTAAAAAATAATAATAATAATAACCGCAACCTTTTTTTAGACACTTTGTGGGTTTACTTGAAACTTTTTAGGACATTTTTGAGCGGTTTGACAATGTTAAGACTTGGTTTAGCAGAAATACGATGCTCGCGTCTGCCTGACCGCCGTGGGTACGCTTTGCAAATACGCGAACCAGATTCTCCTCGTAATCGAGCCTACAGATAATCATACAAACGTAAACACCAAGTATTCGAGTTTAGTTATCAAACACATCATCACTCTTATACTGCCTCGAATAAAATGTAGCTGTACATAGCTTTTGCATGTGACGTCATTCTCGGCCATGACAATATTCTATGCGTCGCGACCGTTCGCTTCGCCGTCCTAAGTCGTCACACCACAGAAGTTGTAGTTCGAAGAAGCCAAAAGGTAGAAACAACCATCGGTACCCAGCCACAGCGAAACGTGGAGAATGTGCATTTTCGGCGGCAGGCTAAAAATGCAATAGAAGCTTCGTCACCGGGATTTAGCTGCGCTAGCGGCGAAGTGCTTTCCAAGGCAGAAAGCTCGCGCTGGAGGCGGAACATCTAGAGCGTTATTAACCTGCCTCCGACCGTTCGCGACTCGAGCGACCCACTTGGGTCGCCACAATCGGGCAAATATGACGGTTTAAAACAGGGCGTGCTTTGCCCTTTGCCAGCTGAACGCACATCGCTCGGGTTTTAGCGAGCAAGCGTTGGACTCCAACTGCTTCGCCCCGATGTTTATCACAGTGTTTCAAAACTGCGGTGATGTTATGGCGTAAGCAAGTTTCCAGAGGCTTGACCTCCTCCGGGAAAGCGATGGAGGGCTGGCCTTTTGTCCTTCTACGGAGCTCATGAACAATGATAAACGCACAATGTCTGGTTTACGCTGTTGTGTTACGTTGTGTTCAGAGCGGCCATGGGCAAACACGCCGGTACGAGAGTAGCGACAGATTCACCGGGACAAATGTTCAATCGCGCCAACCGCCGACAACATGTAATCACAAAAGCCGCAAGTGAGGTGCAGAAATCGTGAAAGAACCTGATCCATACAGTTGAGTGTTTTCGCCATGGGACCGTCCGTCTTGCTGGAGTCGCGAATAAGTGTCTTCTTTTCTTTTCTTTTTAGATATCTATTTTAATGAGACGTAGAGTGCATTGGTGTGATGCTTTCGCCAGAGAATCGGTACTCCAAATTATATTCTTAACTGGCGACCGATTTCAGTTAATTCCTGCGATGGACACTGTTCGGAGTAGTTTACTTTTGAAGAGGGTTACTCCTTTTTTTGGCTTCATGCACTCCCATTATCGTCCTCTGTAGGAGCGGCTTCCACTGGCCACTGAGCACTTTCGCCGGAGAACCATTTTACAGTCACGTGACAAACACGCTGTGTGAGTTTCTGATTTTCTGGCAGTTGCCTCAATTTGATTCACTTCTGAACTACCCTGAAGGCCTGTAATATACCGTTTTTTTTCTAAAATACGTGGCGCCACCACCCTCTGTCTGACTCTCTGTGACATTTCGATGTACGGCACGTTAGATTATCCAGGAATCGAAGACGTTCGTTTAACGTTTTGTTATTTCACAACGCAGAGAAGGCAGAAGGAAAGCAAAACAAGATGTGGGATGACCTCCTCCTGTGTTCGCTTTATATTTGTTCGTTCTGAGTCCCTCACGATAAGAAAGAAATAATCGTACCGCTTCCCGGATATTCGAAGTCTTCTAGTCTGCACGAGTGTGCATCAAAAATATCCCCATAATCCCCCTCCCTCCGAGGTCTCCTGGGAATTTCCAGAAGGCCTGGTCTCTCCGCTATAACGCACTTAATATTTTATATTTATTAATTTTAAAGTACTGCAGGATTTTTTCAGGCCCCGGTAGGTTACACAATAAAACACAAAAATTTTCTACGTCACCTAATAGATCAGCATCACATTTGATCAAGCTAGATTCCAAGGCTGATTTTTTCAACTCACGAATAACTGCGCAAATAAAATATAGAGCGATAAATAATATTTAGATATTTCAATATGAATACAGTATACAGCATACCCAGCTACTTCTTGATATAATCAATATAAAAATTCAGTCATACTAATGACGTGGCACAAGCTTTCGGGTGCCCTTCACTAAGAAAGTTGCCGCCTGGATTCTCAGTCATTCCATCACGAGTTCGACGAGACTGTCCCTCGACGCAGGCATTCTTGTCTGACCTTCGTCATCAAAGACGTTTGTTCGTCCTTCCCGAAGCGTCATGCAGTTCTTCCGGGCCGATTATACGTCTTTAGCAAGAAGGCTGTCTTGCGGATGCGTGATGGAACGGCATGAAAACCCAGGCTGCAACCTTCTTTCAGGAGAACATCCGAAAGCTTGTACCACGTCATAGTCACTGCCTAATTCTGCACGGGGATTACGTGGAGGGGTAGCTAAAGAGTGTATTTACATTGACTGTATATTAAACTTTTTTGATGCATTTTGACTTTTGTATTGATGATCGTCGTAAGTTAAAAGTGTCATAGACTTGACAAGTACGTTTTGATAGAAGGTCCCATTCATCAGAGGGAAACTTGACGTTGGCGAACTAGATATCACGAGCCCATAACCCATAGGGTGAACAACCTGCCAGAAAAGTGATCGCAATTATCTTCTCGTCCGTCAAAACGTACCATGTATTTTTCGTGCTTTTAGATGGTGCATACCTTACCTGGCCCTAATATAAAGAAATTCTGGTAGAATGTGTTACTCTCCTAATTATGTGCCTCTATCTGAGATCTCAAAGAATGTCCTAACTCCGCGTGGAAAGATGTATTGCGCACTGTTTACCAATATAAATAAAATCGCCAACATCCCGGATTGTGCAGAGCGCAAGTTCGTCTGATTCTGGCACTGGAGTCGCTGTGACGTGAGAACGACGCCCACCTTCGATTAAACTTGATTGAGTTGATGGTGTGTAGACCTCAGTGTTAGGCGCTTTGAGATCTACCAACTATTTTCTTTTTGAATCAGCCAATAAGAGCTTGACGTTCTGATATAATCAAAACCGTTGCACATTAGCAGACGAACATGCGTTCCGCATAGCGTAGAGTGCGGTCAGACATATTAGCCACGTGCGCGACCAAGAGTGTCGCTGGGGGTCGAAGTTGGCGATTGGCCCAGACAGTTGCGTTCTGTATTGTTACGAAACGTGCCCAATCGCCGGTTCACGGCGAGGCAAGCCCTGCCAATCGTGGCGAGGCAGACGAAACTCCTGCCTGTCGTGGCGAGGCAAATCCTGGTCGGGACGTCGGGAAAGGAAACATGAGAGGACGCCACCGAACCGTATCGGCGCTAATAGTGAAACGGAGTATAGGCTCTAACGCTTTAGTATAAAAATGTGAAGATTGCTGCAGTCCTATTAACACTAAATGCTGTTCGTAATTTTATTTGCAGATGTGCCGTTCGCCGTTTATGCCCAGTCCTACGTCCATGTCAACAGTTCGCTGTAAGAGCGGGGGACACGGCGAAAACGTGTCTCTGATTTATTCTTTTTTTTTATGAAGGAATTTTTAGAAAACATTAGAAAAAAAAACGGCGCTTTCTTATTCAAATTAAATTCTCTATTGTTTTTTTTATTGTTTTTTTTTTTGGGGGGGGGGGGGGTACATGAATTTAGCGGTTACAACCAGCTCGGTTTCTTTGTACTCCCGTTGTAGTGAAAATTCTAAAGTTTTATTCACTATGTACACAAAGCCAGCTTCTTCGCGACGCAAACACTCTTCGGCATTGCGGCTTTTAAAAAAAAATTGTACCTCTGTGGAGATACTTGACAAAAAAAGCAAATTTGGTGGCTGACGTGGCAAACGGACGTAAGACATCTGGCACGCCCCAACGAAGGACTGAGGATTAATATCGACCACCTGGAGATAAGCCTCTGTGAGATTGTGGGCACCTCGGCCGGGATTCGGACCCGCCAACTGAAGATCCGTAGGCCGGCGCTATCCGTCAAAGCCACAAATTAAGATGGCTAAGTAATGAAGTGATGCTCAAGCCTAGATAAGGGCATTTAGGGAAGGATCGGGTGCTGTTTTTTCGCGGAGCCAGTGGTAACGGGCTGCTCAAACTCTCTTACCAATTATTGCGGCCGCTCCAGCAGCTCCCGGTGCTATCAAAAAAAAAGAAAAAGAAAAAAAAAACATCTTGGTAGGGCATTTTGAAGTGGGAACCAAGATTTGCGATACAGACCCTCCTAGTGCAATAATCGTACTTGGTATAATGTACAGCAATAGCCGCCTATATACTGACAAAGCCTGGCAGATCGCCACAAGAAGCGGCCGCCGAAATGAAAAAGGTTGAGTGGCAGACAACGGATGAGAGGAGAACCATGTGACTCGCGCCCCGCTGCGGTGAGGCGCCGAAACACACTTGTCACGAGCAAACAAGTCTGTTTCGGGTCCTCGTCACTGCAAAAGCTGTGCGCTGACGTCCAGGTTCCCCGAGAAATTGCTCTTTGATGCTCTGTGCTACCGGATCCTCGCGCTCCAAATCTGCGACCAGGCACTCTATGGCTCCATCGTCAAACTGCCAGGCTTTTTGAGTATAGGGGAGGCTATAATGCAGCTCAGAAAAGTTGATATTACAGAACTCGGGCCTCGCGCTTCGCGCTGGGGTAGGCACTTCATGCAACGCAAAATCGAGCTGCCGTTATTAGGGATATTTCGAAGACCGCACGCTAGAGCTTCGCTTTGCCAGTGGGAGTTCATGCCGCCACTTTCAGGCATTATTGAGCCAATAGCATCCTTTTTTTGTCGCATCCAGAGAAAAGGGAAGTTTGGCCCACCTATTCATACGCTTCGCGAAGTAGATTTTAGAGTGTTTTGTTGTCTAAGGAAGAAACGTTGCTTTTAGAGTTTCAAACATGTACTTCTTAATCAAATAACCAAAGCCAATCTAAGATGCACCTATATATACATTTTAATTAGCCGCAGGAGGGGGAATTATGAATCAGTAACGTTCCCCTAGAGGCTGGTTTATTTTTGATAAGGTTATTAAGGTAAATACGAGTATAGAGGACAAGACTTCCGCATGGTGTCAATATTAGGGGATTCCCGCTTTGTCCCAAGAGGCAAACACGCTCTAGCTCGACGAAGGCCGCCGCATAATGAAATACTACAGTGTACTGTAGCCATACTCCATTCACAGCGCAGGCTAGCTCGCGCTTGTAGCTTTGGCTGCAGTTTCAGCTTCAAGGGGGACAGAGCATAGCCGTCTTGTTGACGCCGCGCGCTACTATCGCACTCGATCTGAGACGCTGTGAGCCTAGCGGGCGCTTGCTCGTGTCGATGCTTCAAAGTATTAAGGCCCCTACGCACACCCGCGTTTGACAGCGTTTGAGTGCGTTTGACTGCGTTGCGGCTGCGAGAAACCAGGACATCCCTGCTGCTAATATCGCGTGCCAAGATGAGTCCTTGAATTGGATTCCACGCTTCATACGAAGCACAGATGTGCCGGTGACTGGCTTTCGTTTCGCGAGGCAACGCAGTCAAACGCACTCAAACGCTGTCAAAGGCGATGTGCGTAGGGGCCTTTAGGGGCACGCCCCCGCTAGCAGCGTAGTAAGGCTCCATCGTTATCACTATTAACACATAAAAAAAAAACAATTTGAGAGCTACCTAACCGCATAGTTGTACCACGTTCTTCTGCTTTCTTTCAGACCATTTTCCTTGCCGCTGTACGGTTTTAAGGTGGTCCGTGAGCTCTTCAGTGTATTCAACTTTCAAGGTAACAATTGTTTTTATTTTTTATGTTTTATAACAATGTTTCAAAGCCTGGCAGATCGCCACAAGAAGCGGCCGCCGAAATGAAAAAGGTTGAGTGGCAGACAACGGATGAGAGGAGAACCATGTGACTCGCGCCCCGCTGCGGTGAGGCGCCGAAACACACTTGTCACGAGCAAACAAGTCTGTTTCGGGTCCTCGTCACTGCAAAAGCTGTGCGCTGACGTCCAGGTTCCCCGAGAAATTGCTCTTTGATTCTCTGTGCTACCGGATCCTCGCGCTCCAAATCTGCGACCAGGCACTCTATGGCTCCATCGTCAAACTGCCAGGCTTTTTGAGTATAGGGGAGGCTATAATGCAGCTCAGAAAAGTTGATATTACAGAACTCGGGCCTCGCGCTTCGCGCTGGGGTAGGCACTTCATGCAACGCAAAATCGAGCTGCCGTTATTAGGGATATTTCGAAGACCGCACGCTAGAGCTTCGCTTTGCCAGTGGGAGTTCATGCCGCCACTTTCAGGCATTATTGAGCCAATAGCATCCTTTTTTTGTCGCATCCAGAGAAAAGGGAAGTTTGGCCCACCTATTCATACGCTTCGCGAAGTAGATTTTAGAGTGTTTTGTTGTCTAAGGAAGAAACGTTGCTTTTAGAGTTTCAAACATGTACTTCTTAATCAAATAACCAAAGCCAATCTAAGATGCACCTATATATACATTTTAATTAGCCGCAGGAGGGGGAATTATGAATCAGTAACGTTCCCCTAGAGGCTGGTTTATTTTTGATAAGGTTATTAAGGTAAATACGAGTATAGAGGACAAGACTTCCGCATGGTGTCAATATTAGGGGATTCCCGCTTTGTCCCAAGAGGCAAACACGCTCTAGCTCGACGAAGGCCGCCGCATAATGAAATACTACAGTGTACTGTAGCCATACTCCATTCACAGCGCAGGCTAGCTCGCGCTTGTAGCTTTGGCTGCAGTTTCAGCTTCAAGGGGGACAGAGCATAGCCGTCTTGTTGACGCCGCGCGCTACTATCGCACTCGATCTGAGACGCTGTGAGCCTAGCGGGCGCTTGCTCGTGTCGATGCTTCAAAGTATTAAGGCCCCTACGCACACCCGCGTTTGACAGCGTTTGAGTGCGTTTGACTGCGTTGCGGCTGCGAGAAACCAGGACATCCCTGCTGCTAATATCGCGTGCCAAGATGAGTCCTTGAATTGGATTCCACGCTTCATACGAAGCACAGATGTGCCGGTGACTGGCTTTCGTTTCGCGAGGCAACGCAGTCAAACGCACTCAAACGCTGTCAAAGGCGAATGTGCGTAGGGGCCTTTAGGGGCACGCCCCCGCTAGCAGCGTGTAAGGCTCCATCGTTATCACTATTAACACATAAAAAAAAAACAATTTGAGAGCTACCTAACCGCATAGTTGTACCACGTTCTTCTGCTTTCTTTCAGACCATTTTCCTTGCCGCTGTACGGTTTTAAGGTGGTCCGTGAGCTCTTCAGTGTATTCAACTTTCAAGGTAACAATTGTTTTTATTTTTTATGTTTTATAACAATGTTTTTTCGAAACATTTCGGTGCTTCTGAAGTTTACGGTATACTTCTCCAGTCAAAAAAGCTTAACTACATCAACTTTTTCTTTTATCGAGGGAAGACCAATTTATGCGAGCGTATGCCTGAAATATAATTAGGCTCCTTTGTCTTTCTAATGCAGCGAAGTTTGTACTATGGCGACAATGTATTGTTGCGAAAACGTAAAATTTATGATCACCCGTCAGGCAGTGATAGCTCTCTCTTATACTGGTCAATATGTGATTTTATGTCTGCAAAACAAAAATGAAAGCCGTTTAAGACTCCCTGTAACGCCGAATTAGAGCGCAGCTCATGAGGAGGAGGTTGGAACGGTACTGAGGGGAGGGTATTTATTTGCAGAAACAACCTGCAGTGCCGAAGCATTACAGCAGTTAAACACAAAATAAAACACATACTCACGAACATAAATACAATGGCAAAAATGCAATAAATACTGTTAAATAAAGGAACACACACAAACTCTTGAATGTTAAAAAAATTTAGGATACTCAAAAAAAATATCCTACGTCATCTGTAGTAAATGCTGATGCAGGCAATGAATTCCAGTCCGTTTTCGTACGAGGGAAAAATGACTATTTTTTTATAATCAGTTCGGAAAAATATTTCTTTGATCTTGTTACAATGGTCTATTCTGATTGAAATATAGTTTGGCAATTCAAGATATTTATGCTTATCAATTCTAGTTAAATTACTAAATATAGAAAATAAAAACTTTAGACGAAATTTCTTTCTCCTTAAATTCAATAGTTCCCAACCGATCTCACGTTTAGTTTCAGTCACACTGGATATTCTATCGTACTTTCCCGATACAAACCTTGCAGCACGGTTTTGATTTTTTTCTATTTTAATGGCAAGGTACGCTTGGTGCGGGTCCCAGAGAACACAGGCACCCTTCCTCCCTCCTCCTCACTTCGTCATTCTGTCTGCTACTCCGCCGCAGGGGCCACGTAGTCTCACGGAGGACACGTGGTCCCCGTGAGGTCACGTGACCCCCTGAGGTTACATGGCCCCCTGAGGTCACATGGCCCCTTAAGGACAAGTGACCCCCCTGAGGCCACGTGATCCCCTAAGGTCCCGTGACCCCCGGGACGTCATGGAGGTCATGTGACCTCAGAGGGGGTCACGTGACCTGAAGGGGGTCACGTAATTTCTGGGGGTCACGTGACCTCGCGGTTACGCCGACGGCTACGGCGACGGCGACGCCGCTCTAGCTGGAAACGGGCGCCTAAGAGCTGCGCTCTAAAAGAAAGAAGTAGCTAAAGTGTCGTAAACATTTCGCCATTTGTGATAGCCCCAGATAACTAAAAGTTTTATAGTTTTTCATTGCGCAAGGTCGTATCTGCGCTATTTTTTTGCCTAGGTTGAAACCTCAACGTTAAATAATATTTGATGTTGTGGGCTCTTCGTGTCATTTTCTTTGTCAATGTTTGTGTTTATTGACCTGAATAAATCTATACGCTCTAGAAAGTAAAAAAATCCAATATATGTATTCCTTGTTTTTTTTTTATTTTAGACAAAACCCCGAGACTGGGGGGAAAAAAGGACAACACAAAACAAAGGCATACGAGAGAGCTATCACTGCCTGACGGGTGATCTTAAATTTTATGTTTTCGCAACAATACATCTTTGTGTCGTGTTGTCCTTTTTTCCCTCAAGTCTCAGGGTTTTGTCTAAAATGTTAAACCTTCACCAGCTTGTTTGCGCCCTAACTTTTCGTTTGTTATTCCTTGTTGTTCTATGCCACGTCTAGGGCTAATGTCGTCGTTTTTCATAGGCGAGCTTTTTTTAGGTTTATTTTTATGAGGCAAGAACTGTGGGCGGTCATTACGAATAACGTTTTTCTTTTCGGATACTTGGATTCAAACTGCTCGCCGTTTTCTTACACTTAGGCTACTAAGGGTTACACTCTCTGGCAGAGGGTGGGTCTTCATCTTAACACCCGCCATTACCCAGCTACTACCAAATATGTTTTTCAAACAAAACCGTTGCGGAACATTTGAAATTTTAATATACTAACATGCCGTCTTCTGTGTTGTTCTTTATTGTTCCTGTTTTTATTAATTGGCAAAAAAACAATGTTTTTTTTTTTCGGCCGGGTAAGTCGTACAGCTTTTTCACATACAGACTGTACCAATATAAAAGGCCCACTCAAAGCGCGTGGCCGACACGGTGGCTGGTTGGGACGCGACGTACGTTGTGGGCAATACCAGATCGCTTCAAGGTTTGCGAAACTTAACGCGTCCAAATTGAATCGGCGCACACCGACGATGTACCTTCGTTTCCCTCGGAGCGACGTGGAATAGACCTTTCGCTAAATTACCCGAGCATCAAAAAAGGTGATTCGAACGTAAGTGCACGCACTACTCGCGTTCGCCTAACCCATTTAAAAAACCCGAAGTAAACAACCAAATTAAGACGCTGATGAACGCCCATGCAAAGTGCCATTTGTTTGGAATTTTTAACAGTGACCCCCGCGGAAGGCAGTACGCGCAGCGCGTATATAGCTACACTGGCGCACGCTCCTTGAGCTTAAATAATTTTGCTAGAAGCCTATTGCCCAAAGCGCGAGCAGTGTCCAAGTGAGCCACCGGGTCAGCCACGGTCTTCGAGTGGTTCTCTTCTTATTGGTGGAGACTGTATCCATTCGTTAGAATTTGTGCAGTCATGCACACAAAAACTAAAAACCCAGGATCGCGGCGCATCCATTGCGCGTGATTGGTTTAGTTGGGGATAGCGAACGCACAAAAGCGACGAGCGCCGTGACCATGCACGTTTGGCGCTGCTTGAATGATAGATGGATGGATCTTACTGGCTACATCCTTTGTAACGAACGCTAGCTTGCGCCATCTATCTTGACTCGATTTGGTGGTAAGGTTAACGCTGTGGTCGGGCCCAAAGCGAATCACAGTATAGAAGACGCACATTGTGATAACTGCTCTTGTACACTCTAGCCAGTATACGATTACAAATATTAAGAAACTGTCTCTTAAAATATAAATCACAGCTCACAGAGCGGATTTTTTTTTTATCGCTGCATACGTTGCTTACATTTCTCTCCCTTCTAATTTCAGCCAACTGGTGGGCTTCTCAGGACAGTTTTTCCAGGTTTGATGAAGTAAAGGACTGCATTAAGAAACTGGAAGACAAGTACAAGGTAGGCGCACCATTGTAAAACTATCTTTTTTTTTTCAACAATTTGAATTGCGGAATTTTTGAACCGCGGGTAATATCAAGAACCACATCCCGTTAACAAAAAAACAAAGAAAAAAACCTCGAAACCCACATATTTTCTTTAAACATCGGCTCGTATACAGTACACGTTCGCAAATGGCCCATGCAGCAAAGATCTGAGCAATCAATAGTCAATGGCTGGAAATGGTCCTTTGGCCAGTGGTCAGACAGTGGCCAGCCATTGGTCGATAACTGGCCTTTCTCTGGCCATTGGCCAATCGCCACTGGCCATCAGCCATCTGCCAAACATTGGCCGGTGAATGGCCACTCTTCGGCTAATGGCCGAAAGACCATCGTCAGCCATTGGGCAATGCTCGGCCGAAATCCGTGCTGCTTGTGGGGTTTCTGGCTTGGCCTCAGACCGCGAGCCGAGGTGAGGCGCATCTACTTTCCGACCAGGACGTTCGCCGCTTGTCGTGCAATGTTGCCAGGCGCCTTTGGCTGAGGCAGACGCCAATGAGCGTCTAGGAACTGTCAAAAACAGTTTATAGAGCATGTTCAGTCAGCACGGAATGAAACCCGAACGCCTGAACGCGAGGCCATCGAGACAGGCTGCTCCACCTAGAGGACCCCTGAGAACTAATGAAAATGCGCCGGGGTGCGAGGGTGCGGGTCCTACTAAGATGATCTCGACCCTCGCGTGGGGCGTCTGGGACTTCCGCGTTTCGCCGGTGGCGCGCTGTGAGCGCCGTCACTCGGCGTGCTTTTGAGTCGCCGCACTGTCGCCCGGTCGGCACCGGGCGGCCGCTTAACCTGGCTAAAGCTCTTTGCGATAGGCCTTGCTCAGACTGGGTGATGAATTTATTTCGCTCCGGAATTGATACGCCAGGCATATCGGTGGTTACCAAAGAGAGCGTCAGCGAGCAATTCTACGCTTTTTATAAAAATCGACTGATAACCCCGCACGAAAACATGCTCATTGTTTATCAAAACCGAGGCATCCGCGCCGGTCTGTTGCAGCATTTTTTTTAATAAAGAGTATCGTTGCACCAATAAACGAATTTTATTTTGCATCTATGACGTTTCACTATTTCTCAGAAACCGCGCGTGGCACGTTGTTCACCGCAGCCCCAGTGCGGTTCCGGTGACACGTCGTCAAACACTACGGGTCTTCTGTGTACGAAATGTTCCAACATTCATTTCGCCCTTGCGATACACAAGGCGATAATCAATGACAGCGCTGAACAGATATCGGTGGGCATCCGATACACAAAGCGAGTGACGACGCTTTGTGTATCGCATATGACGGCGCTTACAGCGCGCAACCGGCGAAACGCGGAACTCTCAGACGCGCCAAACGAGAGTCGAGCTTATCTTAGTACGAGGCGCACTCTCGCACTCCGGCGCACCTTCATTAGTTCTCATGGGCCCTCCAGGTAGAGCAACCATTGTTGATGTCCACGCCTTCCGGCGTTCGGGTTTCATTTCGGGCTGACTGTACACTAATGCTTCAATCTCACTGTGTCGCGCGAACATTTATTACAGAGGTGCGGCTATGTAGTTCACGCTTAGAGTTAAAATATCATCAAGGGATGAGCTTACCTTGCTAAAAGAAGAAGAAAACCTGTTTCGGGCTGCCTGGAGCGGCATTCGAAAACGACGTCACGACCGGGCTCGCTTAGCTAAATCTGCCCCAGACAGATGTCGGAAGCGTCTAGCGCAAGGGTAGAGTCGCGCGCCGGCATTGTGAAAAGTTCCCGAAGATCGACCGCTAAGCTCGGCGCCGACGCGTTCGAAGCTTCCAATATTTGTCGGTGGCAGATGTAACTAGGCATGCCCGGTCATGACGTTGTCTGCGAATGACGCCCCAAAGGGCCCGAAACAGTTTTTACAACGAAGCTGTGTATGTCTATAGCACGTTGCAACTCAAGAAGGTAGGACGAGGGTAAGACGGGCCGGCGAGGAGGACACAGGCGGAACGCTAAAAGAGAAGGAGGTATTCCCCTCTCTTCTCCAGCGTTCCGTCTGCTTCCTCCTCCCCGGCACGTCTTACCCTCTCCCTACCTTCTTGAGTTGAAACAGACTATAGGGTTCCATGCATTTTTGGTATCCGTGTGCAGAATCTAAATTGCATGTAAAAGCGCTCCATTGTAGGAAATCCATATACGCCTCGTCACCGCCATATATGTAGTTTGCTAAGGAAAGACGTGGAAAGGTGTGATAAGGGAGAACATGCGAGAACAATGGGCCTTCTTCCACTCGAGACGGGGGACGTCACTGCTTTACATATATAAAATCGTTAGCATTTGGATATTTAATGAATTATATGTATAGATATAACTTTAGGAAAGAATCTCACAAAAGTTGTAATGGAACCCATTAGTGTTAGTGTATATCAGAGCGATCACAAAGAAATCACCACCACCGTTAGAAAGTGATTTAAATATACTATAAATAAACATTTGGTAAAGTGCTTTTCTGTGTCTCTTGGTGAGTCATTCGTGGTGGTGCTCTACAGCTTCTCTGGCCAATCACCTTTTTTTAACAAGGACAGCTCATCTGCTGATATTTTAACTTCATGCGTGCACAACCTAGCGCTAACGCGTAGTGAATCCCATCGCGATACGTTGAGGAACCGATTTTCGCTGACCGTCCAGTGTGGGATCGAAGTGTCAGTGTAGATGCTGTAGAACATACAGACGTTGTATTCGGCTAGGAAAGTGCACGATGCAAGTAAATAATAATTACCCAACCAGTAAGAAACAACGAAACTTCGAACAAATACGTCAAGTCTCAGGAGCGCTTAAAAGAACGCTCCAGAAGCTTCATCCACAGCCTCGTTAGCGCCTGTCAGTCTTCCTCCGCAATCCGCCAGTGGTCCGCTACCGAAGTGCACTTCGCGCTGTTGATTCTGGGGATTAGTGCGTACTGCATTGGCCGCGGACTGGATTCGCGCGCTTCTTTTACATACTGCTTGTTCCGTCGCAGCAGAAAGCATACGCATTTTAATGCGAAAGCATTAACTGTCCCATGGAGCGAACCGATGTCAACAGCTTGTGAAACCGCGCCAAATAGCACCTTCGTCGGTCCCAATGGAGCGAAGTCTGTCGTCTGTAGCAAAAATCTGATGGATAGGCTCCCATTGGCTGGCGCGCGTAATAGTTTCAAGGAGCGAGGCTCCCATTGGCTCTCGCGCGGCGTAGTTCCAAGAAACGCCACCAGAGAAACCCTCTCCATGGCGGCGCGGCGTACGCAGCAGCCCGGCCGCCGGTAAGAGGTGCGGGCCTTCCGCAGAGCCCCGCACGGGCTAACTCCGGAGAGGCTGCACGGCCGAGCTCAGCGCGGCGCGGCCACTTCACGAGAGCGCGCGCGCTCTGCCGTCGGCCGCTACCTCGGCAGCGGCGAAACGTGGCCGTCCACGCCAGTACACCGCAGATGAACTAAGGGAGCGGAAGAACGAGATTCATGCTTTCGCATTCACAACTCATAGGAAGTGCTTTTTCTGCGTGTGGGGGCTGCGACCACAATATTCTCGTTGTGTCATCTTTTCGCTCAACGGGTTCTGTTTTGCGTGACTCAGGGGTTTACTGTGGTGCCCAGAATGGCAAGAAGGCATCGATGAAGGCGTATCTTTCCATCAGCTGCGCAGCGATGAATTGCTAATCACCGCGTGAAAGAAGAGGGTATCAAGGGAGATCATTGTTTTGGACGATAAATCTCTTTCTGCAGTTATGTGCAGCAGACACTTTAAATCGGTGGATTATGTACCGGGACACTGCACAAATTAGTTAGTCCCTGGTCTCGTGCTCACGGTGTTCGATGGGTCTGCGAAGGTCTTAATATTTGCACCCAGAAACGTCCGAAGAGAACCCGTTTGGAAACGAAATGCAGATGTCTTGGTTCCCCACGAGGTTTGCAAAGTTGTCCCCGAGTATAGTAGTGGCACCTCCCACGGCCGTGCTGAGGCACAGCTTCAACCGCCCAGTGGCGCTTCCAGTGAACTCCATAGCAGTGCCGGATTGCAACCTTAGGTGCTGTCTTGCGTCGCTGGAGAGGCTGTAGGATAGCGAGCGCGTATACAGTCCGGTCATGGTACTGCTTACCCGCAGAAAAAACATGACAGGCTTTCTTTTTTTTTTTTACAGCGGAGCTGTTAAGGGTTAGTTTCTTCAGGATCGTGTCACCCGCAAAGAAATGTCGTAACAAAACTCTGGACAGCTACCGCCATCTATGAGCGACGGCGGCAACCAGACAATCGGCTTGCCGGCCTTGCTCATAGATGGCGACAACCTTTCCAGCCTTTCCACTCTGGTTTTCACCAGAGTGGAAAGGCTAAATTTCTCTAGACGTCGTCCTAGATGTCGTCCTCAAGGTCGTTCTAGAAGTCGTCCATGAGGTCGTCCTTGAGCTCGTCCTTAAGGTTGTCCGAAAGGTTGTCCTCGACGTCGTCCTCGAAGTTGTCCTTGAGGTCGTCCTAGATGTCGTCCTTGAAGTCGTCCCTCGATAACGACACGGTGAATGCGCAAAGGCAGCGACGGAATATCTTGGTAAACAGCCAGAAGTCTTGTGGCGCGATATCCAGGCAACAAGGTCAGCGAGGCAGAACATCTTGGAACTACTGTTCCTCTAGCGCGGCGCGGCGTTGGTTTGATCAACAGCCGCCCTCATTTTTTTACGAGGGCTTGCAGAGACTAGGCCACCGGTAGCGGAAGTTCACTGCCACTGGAGGGAAGGGGGAGGGGGGTGGTTATCTCGAAGAGTGACGTGCTCTTGGGAAGGAAGAGATCCGAAACTTTCTTTTGAATGTATTTTTGTCAATTGCGTCGCTGTATAAAAGCTACAGTCTAGCAGGAAAAACCCACAAAATACCCCTTGTGCGTAAGTATATTTCTATAAGTACTTTGCGAGGTACCAAAATCTACGGCTTTTAGCAATGCGGCCTTCTGTGGTGATCAAGCTCTCCAGGTTTCGAGAAATGCAAATACAAGTAATATACACATAAAAATTACTTTTTTAGCTCTCCACTAATTTGTGGCACAGATTTCTTTCCCATAAGTATTAAAGCTTCATTAACATATGATTGAACATTGAGAAGCTGTAAATAAAAATTGTTCAGCAAACAGGTACGCGAGGTTATTTCGCTGACATTGTACCATACTTATTATTAGACTTTTTTAGCAGATTGTTCCGATACCCTTTGATAACGACACGGTGAATGCGCAAAGGCAGCGACGGCGTATTAGGTATCGTAATAGCAGTGATCGGGACGATCTGCTAAAACTCTATTACCTCTGTTTCCTTTTCCTTTTCCGCGCAGTTGGAGACCGAAGTGGAACGCTACGAGATGGTTGCCGAGCTGGGTGCAGCACATCTGCTCCATTTTGTGAGATACTTTGCTATGCAGTATATTTTTACAAGCGCTGCATTGCCAGCAAAGCGTCAGCAGAAATACTTGGTGGTGCGCCACATTGTCAATGCACCAAGTGCGCCTAAAACATACACGTAATGTGTTATGAATCGGGAGGCACGTCCTAAAACAAGACAGACAAAGACGGCGTCCGCAAGAAACCGGCAACAATATTTATTAAAGGCGAATTTAAATAAGGGTCTTGCCTTGTAAAGGTATAGCGTAGTTAGGTTTTTGTGAACAATATTAAACAAAGTCCCTGACATTTCCAATGGCGGGGGTCGCACGCAGATGACCGAATCCCTTGCATATTGCACTTGTGGCTCTATTTTTTTAGAGGCGCACAGCAAGCACTCGGTCAAAAGCAGACGACGGTTTCAGTGCTTGCTGCAGAATTTCACCTAATTAATTGGGCCCATCTGAGTAGTCATCTCGTAAAATACGTGAGTGGATAACAGTTGCTTACTTTAAAAGAGAGTTGTCCTGCTAATAGCTTTTTCCCAATAATCGTCTTTTTAGGTAGTGATTTAATATAAGGTTTTTTTTTTTTTTTTTAGCTTTTTAAGTTGGATACTATTGCTGCGTTCCAAATATTTTCAGTAAATATGACTCACTCTAACCGGCGATCCCACGTTGAACTATACTGCGTTTCGCCTCAAGTCCGGGCGAAGTCAACGCTACGAGCTGCTGGGACTAATCAAACAGCCTCAAAAGCGCGTCACTGTGCTTTCTTTGTACATGATTGGTTCAGCGACGGAAGATCAGGTACAAAAACATCATGACTAGCGTGTCGGTGCCCTTTCGATGCTGTTCATTTTCCAATCAGCTGGCAGCGTCGACTGCGTTCGGACTTAAGGTACTTATGTTTTAAGGCTAAAGTCTCAGGTCTTATGACTTGGGACTTGAGACTTCAGACTTAAAGCTGCGTCCGGACTTAAGGTGGTTGAGACTTCAACGGATACTGAACTGAAATTTGAATTTCGCAGAATAAGGCCGAATAAGCGTTGAACGGGACTCTTCGAACTCAAACACATCACTCATACCTCGATATCTCAAGTGGATGGGCGTACTTTTGGAAAAGAAGGGCGCGATCAAGCGAGGGCTATGTCGTCATTGTCCACCTGTAAAATATGAGAATGAGTGCATGCGGCCTCGCTTCCCTCCTCCTCGCTTCGGTTCACCAGCTCGACGGGACTTATCGAGGAGGAGGGGGAATGAGAATCGTGGCGTGACTTGTCTTGTTGGCCTCGTCGACCGTGTTCAATCGCGCACTTATTTTCCGAAAATAGGGCAGTCCGTTAGAGATATCGCTGCATAACTTATAGGTGATATTTCTTGGGGGTTTTGCAGCTTCCCGCCTATCCGTTAAGCCTTGCTTTGTGAGCTCGAAATTTCGGTTCAGTATGCCTTTAAGATTTCAAGGCTGGCTCAGATACTTACGCTCGACCCCGATGCAACCTGTTTTTAAGCGTCTTGGAACTGCTTACGACAGGCTGTCAAGTAGCAGCGATGGCGGCCGTAAGCGGCTTAAACGCCGGTTGTGTCGGGCGCCGTCGTAGTCGGTCGCAAGTGTGTAAACCAGCCTGAAGACTGCGTCTGGACTTAGGGTACAGAAGGCTTAAGGTACTTAAGAATCAGGGATAATATTCCACTGGACGTTTACAGATGTATCATCAACTGGTCAAGGAACGCCGTGGTGTAAGCCCCGACATTCGACTGGAGTTGTCGCCAGAGACAAGCTCTACCGAGCAGTTCTACCTCTCGTTCTCCGCCGTAAGAAATTAAATCTCCAAACTGTTTTCAATGTAGGATATCTGGGTTAGGGCTTAAGCGGAGATGGGGTGAATAAAAAAAATCGATGAAGGAGGCAGAAAGAAGAATGTTGGCCTATTAAGGTCAATTCGGAGGGTCGACTTTTTGTTCTAAAATGGTGGTGCTCAAATAATATAAATAAAAAAAAAGAAACGCGGCACACAGTTTTGGAAAGTTTCTAGTTCTTTAATAAGATACGCTTGATAAGGATCCCATATGCTTGATTTGTACACAAGTTTTGTCGAATTAGTGAAAATATCCAGTCTTTCTTTTTAATTTAGGAGGAGCAAGACGAAGGTTACGTTTTAGGTAGCCAAGAAAGCGATTGAAGCATGACAACAGTGACCGAACGTGAAATTTTCATGAGCGATGCATATCGATATGTAAACCACAGTATTTATAGGATGTAATCGATGCAAACAGGTTATATTTAATAAAGTAGGAATGCGCGAAAAGAGGCGCCTGTTTAACGAATGAAATATTTGAATTTAGAGGGGTTAAGTTCCTCGCAAATTCGCTCAAAAAGTGGTAGCAATTTGTGAGTCGTCGCTGGAACACACGTTATAAAAGATCTACTTCATATTTTGCGTATTAATGGTAGCTTTCTTTTATTTTTTTTTAAATAATATTTTTTATTCGTATTGTTTCCAAAGAAAATTATTACCAAGTTAATGGACCGAGTGTTCTTAATTCCAACTGCCCTCACTTGATTGATATATCTTCAAAGCTAACTTCAGTTTAATTGCCTTAAGGGGGAACACTGGTCTTGGAGCTTTTTGCTTATTTTATTTTATAACCAAACCCAATATAACTGCACAAGGATGTTGAGATATTTGTGCTGATTTCATATATCTGGGTATTTTCTCAGCCAGTAGAATTGTACTCAAGATATATAAAACTTGACTTTCTTTGCTTGGAGGAACAATACAAAAAAAAAAGGCTCAACAGAATACTCCTTTTAAAACATGGCTGGATACTACGAAGTGTGGAGAATACGATGTTAGGAATACATTTAAGGTATAAAAAATATTAGAGATCTTACCACACTTTGATATTTAGTGTTCAATGCATGGCTAACAAGTAATAAACCATAATATGAAATAGCAAATTGTCTAGACTCATATTACGAAATCAGCTCTCAACATGGTATGCTTCCCATATTTAGCTACACGTTTCAGAAATGGTTATATTTTTATCTGCTCTAGATGCAGATACATTCCCCCTGCAATTTTTAAACGAGTTAAAAAATTGTGTTTTGTGAGAACGATGCTTTCAGAGTCAACTTCAATGCACATTCAGCCCACATAGACATTGTAAATTGATTTATGGCTCAAATATTCATCCACGAAACTAAAAGCCTGGTAGATTCAGAAGACCAACAGCTGTAAAGGTCAACATGGTCATTTTCATAATGCAGTTTTAAAAAGCTTTTGGATCCAAAGACTTAGGTCCCACCTTAAGATACGTCAAAGTCTCGTAACATTTGCCTTTATCATTGTGTCAGATTGCTATGACAAAAGGGTTTTCCGTATAGCCTGCGGTTGAAAATAAAATGAAGATGAAATCGCCTACTCCTGATTCCCTTCAAGTCCGACAGCTCCAGACGTTATGATTCGGTGTAGGCAATCGAACGGCAGAAATAGGGCATCGTCACGACGTTCATCGCAGTTGTGAGTCTGAAATCACAAACAATAATTTCGACATGATGAGGCTTTTTTTTTTCTTCGGCATTAGTTTTTCCGGTCAGAACAAACCCACAAAAAACTCAAAGCTCCGTGGCCATGATATTTTGGGCGCTGCTTGATTACCACCGTCAGATTGTGTCGTGTCAGGCTGTGCTGTAGGACGTGATGTTAAAAGGAGAATAAACCAGCTCCTTTTTACAACGGAGCTGTCAACGGCTAGTTTCCCCAAGATCATGTCCTCCATCAAATAAATGTCAACATAACACTCCAAAGAGCTACCTTTATCTATAAGAAACGGCGGCAACCAGAAAACCGGCTAGCCGCTTGTCTGGTTGCCGCCGTCACTCATAGATGGTGGCAATCTTTCCAGCTTTTCCACTCTGGCTTGCCGACTTGAGACCGGCCATTGCTTCATACCCACCATAGTAAAGCTTGGCTGGTCTTCCTTCTTCCCAGAGTGGAATGGCTGAAAGACTTTTATTCTTTTTATTTCGCGGCTTTGTAAAGCGGTCTACGACCTTTTGCGGCAACGAGCCAAATCGGTTTGCAAAGCCACAACATATAACCGGACGGACGGAAAAGGCGAAAGTCCAGCACAAAGAAATAAAAGATAAAAAATCTGAGAAACCTGTGACAAGATCAAAGACGTGTTCAAAGATCAAAAAGGTGCTTTAGGCCCACGTAACCTAATAGCCCTTGAGCCCCCCTCTGAGTAAGAATTCTGGCGATAAATATGGCTCGCCAAGCTACCTACATCCAGAATTTTTAATTTTTCGCTTGTCATTTAGAAACCCACATTTCAATAAATGTCCTACCTCCTGGAAAGGTATGTTCGCAAATACATTTGTAGTTGCTATCTTTGCAGCCGAGTCTGTTCTGAGTTTTCTTTGATTTGAACACTTTGATTCATGGGTAAATGAAGCATACGATTTAATGAAGTCGTTCACTGTGAATACGTCCTTCATCCGATCACCTGTTTGGTGAGAAGTGAGCTCTATCCTCTTTTTAACTTAACCCTGATCTACCTTCAGAGAGTTCTGAGAAATCTAAATAAAGTTGAAGTATTTGAGAAAATGAATTGAGCCGGCTTCAAAGTTATTGTTCGGATCCCGCACTGTCTCACAAACATTTTTGTGGACGAGTGGACTGGTTTCTCTTACAATAATTCTTAATTAGAGATAATAATAGACAAGCCTTGAGTGGCAAGACCCCGAGAATCTGGTCGCAAACTTTAGTTTTTGAGCGCATCACCACTAGTCTATTTTCCTTTTTACGTTATATTTGAAACGTTAAAGTGATGAGAAAAGTCAACCAGTAATTTCAGAATAGCACACGCATTCGGGATCAGGGTAATCGTGCAAGGGCTTCGTCCCCCGAGGAAAAATATGCGATCTCTTCATGGAGCTAAAAATAGCCACAAATATCGTCCTCTCACATTGAATTTCGGTGCGGTAGTGTATACATCCTTATGGTACGCCTCTCTGTACAACAAAAACTATTGAAATTTACTGTGGTACTATACGCCGTGATTTCCAGCATAATATTTATGGGCTCTCTACAACATTAACTATTGATTACGGATGTATTACCTTAGTGAACAACAATTTGTGATATATAGTACAATAATCGTAATTAGAAAATCACCCCTATGCGTGCTGTTTGAGAGATAATGCGTCCGATTACAACCTGGTTTGTTACCATACATATTTTTCGCGCCATTATTCCTGGAGTGGATCTATATATGTGTGTGTTTGTGTGTGTGTGTCATTCTGCGTGAATGTATGTGTGTGTGTGTGAGAGAGAGAGAGAGAGACAAGGGAGCAGGGGGACGTTTCTTGTAGCTGGCAGAAGGCCCCATAATATTGCCTTGCGGGCCGCATCAGACGCCGGTTGCAGACACCTGGTGTTACAAAATAACTTTAATCTACAGCGCCTTTCTGATACCTTTCAGAAAAAATATATTTTAGTTATTACAAATACAACTGACAGTGTATGTCTCCCCTGTTACAGGGACTCTGCGCCCGAACTCACAGCGCGGTAGCCAAGACCATGAACAGCCTCGGTATCAAGACAGCCGACAAAAGGTTTGTAAACCGTTATGATGTTGTGGCGCCTGGGACTGACAGTTTCGTACCGTGCACAAGTAAATTGTTAAGTTGTAAGTTAGCGCTGCGTCTGTGTTCCCCTTCAACTAATCCTCTGCCCTTTCTTTTGCGCTGCTTTAATGCCTTTTCAAGGTGACGAACAACTACACACCTTGTTAACAGTTTTGAGCTCAGTATATTTAGTTCCATACGCAATGTTTCTTGCTATGTTTTACAGAATAATATATATATATATATGTATATATATATATATATATATAATACGACCAGGAACCACAACCTGTTATACCGTATCCTACTAAAAACTCCCGCAGTCCCTGATGTCAATGGTCAATAGCAGCCAAACAAACAATCCGCCAAGCTTGAACCAACAAATTAGCCCTTTTTGGGCAAAATTAAAATATCGACCCAACATCGTGCCTGAATTAACATGAAAACACCCGAGTACTTTCAACACTTAGACGAATTTAACAAAAATAACAGAATAGTTATTAGAGCTATCGAAACAATCTAGTCGGTACCTTGATAAATACAGCTTTAAGTATGCACAGAATTTATCTGTCTACTTTAATTTAGCCAATATGCAGCTTCTTCCTGCGAAATAGTATTCCGTAACATCCAGTCGCTTTTCAACTGTTATCATATGAATCAAATATATGAATCGCCAAGCGTTGCTATACCTTTCTAGCAGACGCACTTGCCAACCCCTGTCTTGAAAAAAAGAGGGCCTGTTTTATATTTATGCCGAACTTTTTGTTTAATTAAGAAATATTAGCAAGTCAAGCTGCAAGACTTTTTTCTCACTTGGTGATGTATCGCACGAAAGCATCTGGGCCTGTTTGCTCGAAGCCGGTTAACTTTAACCGCGATAGTATGTTAACCGCCCGTCCCTAGGTACTTGCAAGTACCTAGCCAAGTTTAACGAGGGCTGGATAAGTGATATTTCCGTATTTTATTATGTGGTGGTAGCTGGTGTCACCTACTGGTTGTAGTTAATGTAAGCGGCATTCGTGAAAAAGTTCCCGAAAAGGGGGGACCCAGGAGCGCGCGCTACCGGGTTTCCGCGACGCAGTGCAGCATACGATTGAGCTTGAGAAACACTTTTTGTTTCTCGTGATACAGATATTGGGTAAGGTAAAACTAAATTAACCCTTCTTTTGAACAACTAAAATTGTTTGGCTATTTGAAGTGAAGACAAGTCTCGTTGAAATTTGCTTCCAAGTTCAAAAGAGGACGACGAAGTTCAGTCCTAGAAACGATGATGAAGAAGGGAGCTGTGAAAGGCGGGCGGTACACCGGCAGCAAGGTTGGCCATCATCTAAGGACTGTATCTAACAGCATCATAAATTGAAATCCTTGTCAGTCGGCTCCAGTGAAAATATACTTATTACTAAATTACCCGAGCATCGAGGAGAATGCTGAAAGTGTAACTCTACGCTCCGCGCGCGCTGGCCTTCCCCGTATAAAAAATTCGAAGTAAATAATCATATTAAGGCTTTGACCAATGCGTGTGCAAGGCAAAATTTATTTTAGGCTTTTGCTTTAGAAGAGTTACTACTGCAGACGCCAACACGTGCAACGCGTGTAACTACACTCGTAGCTTGCAACTTGGTGCTTTGGTAAATTTAGCAAAAGGTCTCTTGGGACGCTGTTTGCTTCTGTGTGCTATCGATACCCGGCCAATTTAGCCAAGGGAATCAACTATAGTATACCAAAGACGTTGTCATGCAATCAATTACCGTGTTCATTTAGGCTTAGCTTTGGCCAGAATCAAAACATTATTTAAATAAAGCGGCGAGGTCATTCCTCACGCTTTGCGATTTAAGTAAGGTAAGGCGAAGCGAAAACCTCCTGCACTATTCCGTGGTGACTAACGCACCCGATATTCCAGCTAATACGACATAATAGTTCCAAAGCGAGCGACGCTCGCTCGCCGGGGCACCGTTATGTTTCCCGCCGTCCTTACTCTGCCAGCTACGTGACCTAAAATTATCCGTCGTTGGGAAATGCGGTTAACATTTACCGCGGTTAACATTAACCGGCTTCGAGCAAACAGGCAGATCCCTGCGCCGTGGATCAGGACCGGCTTGCTAGAACGGCGTCTCAGCTCACAGCTGAGACAGGGTGAAAGAAAGCACTCACATAGCCTCCTCGAAACTCACAAAGCCTGGCAGTTCAACGTCGGAGCCATAAGCCGCGTTTACATGAATGCTACTTAGTGGCATCGAATCCAGTTGTCGCATTCAATGCGGTCATGTAAACGGCATAATGCGCGAAGAAAGCGCATCGCATTCAAGTCGCTAGACAGAGGTGGATGAGATGGCGAGTGCGCATTCATTCAGCCCATATAAACGGAGATCGCATCGCATTTTGGAACGGGGAGGATAATCGGAAGGCGCTCGCTGCGGGAGCGAGTGAACAGCTGAGAACATGGAGGCGGCCAACCTGAGAACATGGAGGCGGCCAACCCCGTCGGTGGCGCGGAGAGCGGTCCCGTATGGTCGCCCGTAATTTTTCCCCGAGAACAAACGCGAGCTTTTATTGCCATCGTAAGCAAGCAGAATATAGCGGAGCTGCTCGGTGAAGGCGGCCCCCGTCCAAGCCTTGCGAAGTACGACTTCCGCGTTCGAAGGGGTCCGAATGGCTTCGGCGCAAGCACGAACGACACCGAAAGCTCCGAGCACTGTAGAGCACTGCATGGTAGCGCAGAATGAGCAGCTGCTACCTCGGTGCCGTTCCTGGCTGCGCAGGAGCCTTTCGGACCCGGGATCCGGTTAGTTCGGTCGCGATCGGCGAGGTCTGGCGCGGCGAAGCGCGGAGGCTTCCTCAAAGCGTGCGCACACACGTCGCCTCTGGTCCAGAGTGACCCGGTGGCACGGCCTGGAGCCCTAAACGCTTGGGTTTTTATGTTTTTTTCCCGTCTCGTAACATCTTCCACAGCACCGAAGACAGCGGGCACGATCTTTACGTTCACCGAACCCGTCGAAAGGCCTCCAGGTGCGATGCACCGGAAAACGTGGTGCGGCTATGGTGCCTGGAACGCGTCTCCGACTGGTGTGTTTACCGCGTCAAAAAAAGTGGTCCCTCGATTTCCGCCTGATGACGTCATAGAAGTGTTATGCTGTCGCCGGTCGCGATCCTGGCGGCGTCCTAACAGTTGTGGTATATGTGGCAGACGCCTGTTCTGCTGCTGGTCGCTCTCCACTGTGACAGTCCACGGAAGCTAGCAGCCGGAACTTGGGACGCCTGGGACGCCGTGACGACAGCGACACTCGCGTTCTCTCGTGCTTTTCGCCAGCATTTCTACGGCCAACCGCCAGGATCTCGACAGTCAACAGTATGACACTCCTGCTTCTGTGACGTCATTTGTTGCCACTTCGGGAACACTCTTGATGTATGGGCGGGATAGGACGCTAAACACACCAGTCGGAGACGCGCTCCAGGCACCATAGTGCAGCTGGTGCCGGAACTGCATAACTTCGAGCTTTGACGCGGCGTGGCGCCACCTTCTAGTGCGCATTCATGTAAACGTTGCCACGTCGGCTTCGTTCGAAGAACGAGTGGAGTCGATGCGCTGAAGTCGCTTTCATGTAAACGAGGGTATAGAGTGCCCGGTCGCAGATTGTGGAGCACGAGGATCTGGTAGCACAGAGCATTCCTCGGGAAGCCTGGACGTCAGCGCGCAGCTCTTGCAGAGGGGAGGACCCGAAACATGGTTTTCAAACCCGACGAGAAAAGAAGCAGTAGCGCGAGGAATGCGAGGAGCACGAGCGGACATTACGTGACTCGGGAGAAAAGTGTTTAGGCGTCTCGCCGCAGCGGGGCACCCGTAACGTGGCTCTCCTCTCATCCGTTGTCTGCCGCTCTACCATGTCAATTTCGGCGGCCGCTTTTCGTGGCGATCTGCCAGGCTTTGTCATTATAGAGAAGGCTATGGCACTGAAAGGGCTGGTGCGAGCGAGCGTCTTGAGACGTGGTTTGAGCCCGTCGTGCGCTTACTTTGGCAGTGGTTTCTTTCCCCCAATCTCAGCTAAGGCGCTGTTTCTAGCAAGCCAGCCCAGAAGTTTATGACAGAAAATAAAAGCTGCTCAGTTTGGCATCCTTCTATAGACCTTTCCAAGAAAGAACGTGTGTCCGGTGCCATTTTGAGTGTTCGTGCGTATGGCGCGTGCTTTGCTCGCTTTCCGAAGCGACGAACACGCACGTGCTGGACTGTGAAGATCGCACGCTGGACTGTGATTTTGTAAACATTGGAAAGGTCTATAATTGAGCTGGCTAGCCTAGCTGGGCTTGATTATTAGCGGCGAGATGTTTTGGTGGCGCCCTCCTGTGGTTCCCCCCTGTGACGTCATTACCTTGCAAAGAACAAGTTCGATGGTGTTTGTTATTAGCATGGTGAAAGCTTGAAATCATTGCGCTCTCAAAGGAACACTGCCAACACCGTCAAAATTAAAGTTCTTTCATTCCTCTTATTTCCGTCGATGATAAATCCCCTTTCCGACGTCATAGTCAGCGTTCGGCCAATCGTGGAAGGCCGACCACAGCGACGCTTTCGGTCGCGCACGGGGCTAATGGACGTGTCCACTGTTTACAAAAATTGCAGTTCACACGTGCTAAATCCCAATCCGAAAGTGCGCGTGCATAACACACAAACAGCAATGCACGTGCCCTCACGCTCTTTTATGGAAAGGTTTATGGTTCGTCTCACCTTAACATGGACTATTGCAATCCGCGCATGCTTAAAGCGCGAGCTAGTTGCTTTGGATGAAGCCTCGGTGGCTGCCACGGTGTAAGGTGGCTACACAAGTGCTCGTGATGCGAGTGCTCTAGTCAATGCACTGAAGGCTATCCGCTCGGGCTTGCAGAGCCTTCGCAGCTAGTCCATGCTAAGGTGAGACGAAGTATAGACGCTTTCAGGTAGCTGTGCATGGGCGCCGCCATAACCGACCTTCAGTTTTTGCTTCCTCTTATTCCGCTTGCTTCACTTCATCATCGCCGCAGCAGGACAGGTTATTACCGCTTTGGGTGCTACTGCGTCCCTCTCCTCAGCATAAGCCTTTTTGAAGGCTGGTCAACGCATCCCTCAGTGGCTTGGTATCTCGGTAAAAAAAAAGAAGGTCGGCCATGGTGGCTCAAACTGGCGCGTGTTTAAAGCGTCTATGCAGCCGAGAATACTGCTCAGTGCAAGCACAGCATGACGCGGGCGAGAACTCGCGCTGAACATGCAACGTGCTGAGGCATAGCCTCCTATATACTGACAAAGCCTGGCAGATCGCCACGAGAAGCGGCCGCCGAAGTGGAAAAGTTGGAGTTGCAGACGACGGATGAGAGGAGAGCCACGTGACTGGCGCGCCGCTGCGGCGAGACGCCGAAACACACTTCTCCCGAACGAACACGTGTGTTTCGTGTCCTTGCCGCTGGAAAAGCTGTTCGCTGACGTCCAGGTTCCCCGAGAAACGGCTCGTTAATGCTCTGTGCTATCAGATCCTCGCGCTCAAAATCGGCGACCGGGCACTCTATGGCTCCGTCGTCGAACTGCCGGGCTTTCTGAGTATATAGGAGGGTATGCACTGCACTCGTGGAACCGAAACGCGGAGTGCCGGCGTCCGGTGTTTGGCTCTCACGTTCGAACGCGTTCCAGGAGTGCAGTGACGACAAAGGCAGCTAGTTTTGGGTCTACCCACTAATCTTTGGAACCAGAGCTCGGCATTTTGATGTCCCCGCTCACTCTGGGCTCCTCCCATTCCCCAGTTTCTCGTAGCATAGGAACAACTTGCGGACTGTCCAAGGACTTTTTTTTTTTTGCCGAAAAGTAACCCCCTTCCCCCTCCTGGACTATACGCCGTATAGGAAATATAGTCGTGAAAATGCGGTAGGTAACTTAGTTAAAACAATCAAGTCACTCTTTTGTTTTGTCTCTTCGCAGGTTGCAGATCATTGCTGACCACATGCCACAGTACGCCAAAGATTACAAATGCAAATCGCGCACCGATTCGTACAGCAAAACCGGATACAAGAAGTGTTTGTTCTGGTTTATACCCTGAGTCAGCTTTTGAAGGCTCGAGACATGTCACGTTTTAATGCATATACCTTTTGAGCAGTCCTTCAGCCGTGACGACTGTCTTTCTTTTCGTTCCTTTAACGCGCGTGCATGCCTCAATACTTTAATATTGAGTTGCATTTGTATATATATATATAGTCAAGTGTCTTAACCTTCTGTTAGTTTCTTTTATTACTCCGATAGACAAATAAACTTCTATCGAATCTCAAGACAACTTTTACTTGAAGCATGTTTTTATGGGTTGCGTAGTTTAATGTATTTTGAATAGATATATGCTCGAGAAATCCATGCTCAGCATGGGCTGCCATGGCTTACTATACACTACGACTAAACAGTTGACGGAGACGTGAAAACATATTGGCCGCATCACTCGGGGTTTCCAGTTAAGATGTCGAAGTAGATACAGTGGGTATGCTTTACCTGTTTTGGGTATATTAAGATACTCAAAAATTGCGTACGTCGCCAAATCTTTATAAAGCAGGATTTGGGAGATTTTGAATACTATGGTTATCCGTGTAGAAATTAATAAAATAAGCGTGTGTACAGACACATTGTCTCCAAGGTTTTAGCAAGGTGCTAAGTTGGGCAATAGTGGTTGACGAAGTGTAAGTCCCCCCCCCCCCCCCCCCCTTTTCTACTTCAGCAGAGCGAACGCTGGAGGGGAAGTCGTATCTTCTCCAATATCCGCACTGCCAAAGGGAAGAGAGGCCTGATGAGCTTCCACATCACTCTTAACCGTTCACCGACTGCAGTATACGATCGCTGCACGTGATGACAACAGGCCATCAATTGGACGGAACAAAGCAACAAACACAGGACACAGACGCGCTCACTCACAATCAAAAAATATATCAAAGAAAGGGATGGAAGAGGAGCCAGAAAGCAAAAGACACAGAAGATAACCTGCCTCAAATAAAAAAAAGGATGCCTTTCGGAAATCAGCATGAAAAAATCCTGTTTTCACAGACCTATAAAACGTTTACGCGCCCCGGTTGTCCTACTTACATCTTCAGGTTTTCCGCCACAGGTTTTCAATAAAATGGTAGGATCCCTAATAAACGAATTAAAAAGTATAATAGAAGTATGTTGCAAATTTCCCTGCAATTGCGTTGCTACGTGAAACATTCTTGGTTTAGCGCTAGTGGTGCTAAACCATTAACGCTAGACCAAGAATGTTTAGTGGAGTTAGTTGTGAGTTAGTGTTATCTAGAGTTAGTTCGCGTCAGAATTAGTTAGAGGTAGAGTTAGGATTAGAGTTAGTGTTAGTTAGAGTCACAGTTAGAGTGAGAGTTAGAGTTACGGTTAAAGTTAGAGTTAGTTACTTAGAGTCAGTGTTAGAGCTAGTGGACTTAGGGCCGGTTGCACCAACGCGTCTTAGCGCAAAGCGCGGCTTAGTCGGGAAGCTAAGCTATGTTTCGGTTTCATTCGGTTGCACCAAAATCGCTTATCGCTAAACCTAGCACTAAACTACGCTTATAGTGAGCGCTCAACATTGGGCGCTTTGCTTTTTGTTGTTTCTTAATCCTGGATTTAAGACATGGCGGCTGGTTCGTGGCAGTCGACGCGGTGGACGAAATTGATTGTACAAAGTGTTTTAGGCTACAAAAGCGTGAGAATCTCGACAGAATGACCTTCGATTGTGACAAGGATGCAAAATATTGGCGCGTGAAGTGTTTATCGACCCCTGTTTTCAAGCTGGCTCTCCACTCTCAGTGCATGTTAGCCCTAACCGAGATCCGTACGAAGCTGTGGGGTTCACGTCTGTTTTTTCGTTGGTTATTCTGTCAGCGAGCTTATTCGTATGTACTTACTGATTTTCGCATAACTGTAACATATTGTTATTTACCACCTTTTTTATTTCTACTTGCAACGCATGTCCTTCAATCCGATCAGCGCGTTGAATAGTGGCAGCACATGATCTCGGCGATCAGCTGACTGTCGACACTTCAGGCGTTTGCATCAGATTGCGGCGCTTTTAAATATTAAAACAGTGAAAATTCAATTTCTTCCGTTTTCTGAGGTTCGAGACAATCTTCAGTGAATTTTCATTGTCGCGCGAGTAGAATCTTGGCTTGAGAAAACTGTATCGTTCTATAACCATAACTTTTTTGGTGATCGCGCTTTTTAGGAATATTTTGCTTTATCTTTCTTTCGTGGCGACGACAAATCGTAACGACTACGAAGCGAGATTCGTTCAGCGGTGTATTGGGGCAGGCTGGGGCAGGTGATGCGAAGAGACGACCGTTCGCATCGGCACGATGTGATCTACGAGTGGGAGTTTTCGTACTTCGAAGACTGCCGCCGTCTATTTGTAAGAAAACTCCAGATCTGACGAACGAGCTTCTGGTTCTCTATCAGCAGGAATAAAAAATAACGGTTCTGGGCGACCGTTGCGTGTTCAAAAATTGACTTTGTATGATCATCAAGGAATCAACCAGTAGTATCGCTTCGATGTATTGGTAGTTTTACCTTCTTTCCCCGTCACTAAAACAAAATATGCGTAGTTCCATTACCAAAGGGTTTGACACAATCAAGCCATTTTATGGTGTCATTTTTGTGGTTGACTGCACACCCCTTTCTATGCAGTCACAAATGGTAGAACATGTCGATCTCAATTCCGGTAGGTGCAATGTGCAGAAAAAGTTGGTCCACCAGCTGTTCATCGAAAGCATTCTGGTACAGTCGAAATTGCTGGATAGGAGCATTGTTTTTAACGAATGGAATTTTGAGGCAGATGTTGAAAGAGGTCACGTTTGGTCTTTTCCTGTGAGATGAAGGCTTCGCTTGCTTACACGACATCATGACACTAGTTGCGGCACCTGAGACGATTGCCAAAGGGAGGAAAGACAGGGCTCATGTTTGCATCTTCATGATGGTGGTGAAGAACCCCTTGAACAGCTGCATGCTGTGACTATCACATGCATTAAAGTTTTGTTCAACATTTCTTCAACTATACGCTCCCATTTTGTATGCTTAAAACGATGTGTGCAGTGGCGCGGGCAGGAGAGTGGCTTGAAAGGTTAACCCCCCCCCCCCTCCCTCCTTCTCCCTGAAATCATAACTTTTTCTTTTTTTTTTTTGTTAGTAAAGAAAGACAAATAATGAATGACTACTGCCCGAAGGTTGGGGACGGCCGTGCCTGTACCCGTGAATTGTACAGTACATTGACTACTATACGCAAAAATAAAAGAAGCCCTCCCCCCCCCCCCCCCCCCCGCCTTGAAAATAATTCCTTCCACACCAGAGGCTGTGTGTATGACGAAAGTCATACATAGACATATCGACCCCATGGAAGAGCAGTAGGGTTTACAGAAATGCTGTTTTCCTGATTTCAAGTTCAGCCTGATGACTGGACGCTCCACTTTCCGGCATTGTGGCAACAGCAGTTCCTCAGAACATGGTGCTTGAACTGATGAAATCAGTACTCCGCGTGGATCTGAAGCTGTAAGGCATTGGCGTGTTTTCCTAGCTGTGCCAACCGAACAGTCGCCTTGCAGGCTATGATAAGAGCAGCACTAAGACCATTCTCATCAACTCTGTGTTTGCGACGAGCCTAAGTTCTCCCAGGCATGGCTTCAAAATGCTGAATGGGCATCATAAGCGACACCATCCTTTGGCAAGTTTCCTGGTCAACAAGTGGATGCTCTCTTTTGTAGAGACTCATTTTTACCTTTAGTTCTTTTATCAATTTCACAGCTAACTTTATAAGTAATACATTTGACTGTACTCATGTATAATGGGGCAGCTTCTACAGTTATATTCTCCTACAATTCATTTGTGCAAGTAGTGTGGTACATCATTTGCACTGGTGTCACCATCCCTAACCTGATTTTGTAATTGATAGACCAGAAGTGCAAGTTGGGATAGTCTCATATTTGCAAAGAGGAAGAGGTGGACTTAACACTTTGCCACCCTAGGCAGTCTAAAAGTGCCGCCTCCCCCTACGCTCACATAAACATACATGTGCACAGATTGTTTGACCCCATTTCTAAGGTATTTTTGATGGCGGTTACCAATAGCCCCTTTTGTAAGAGCTTGTATGAGGTCGAAGTTACAACGGTCTACGATGCCGTCTAACATTGAGAAGTGCAGAAGTTTGGACTTGATAGAAGAGTAATTTTCGATGCATTTCAAGCACGATGAAAATTGTTTGTTGGTGCAGTACCACACAGACAAGCAGAGGAACACAAAACACATCAATCTGGATGAAGTGGACAATTCTCTTTATGAAGGCGTCTACTCCTATCAATATCTTCTAGTAATCATTGGTCTGTGTCTCCTCCGTTCTCTGGGTTTTTCTTCGGGATCCGTGTTCCTTTGATTACTTGGAGTTTCGGAGGTCTCAATCGCATACTTGCCTAGAGCCACTTTCCAAAATCTGGCACCCACCCGCTTCTCCCTAAACGGCTGCCATAAACAACTGCCTACTCTGCATATTGATAAGTTTGTCACTGGAGATAGGAACTTCAAGAAAAAACAGGAAGCAATTGTGATGGAGCACGAGATTGTCAACATTGTCAGTGCTTACTTCAGTTTTTTTTTTTGTGTTTCACCTATTGCTGGTGTTTTGCTTGTCTCTAGGCTATCAGTTGTTTGTCTCGGTCTCCTCCTGTAGCTGTTAATGATTCCCTAACCACTAAGCAAAAATAATGTTAGGAATGCCATAGGTGTTTTATTTGCGTTTTCAACAGAGTAGTCAGCAACTGTCAGGGGAATCCACCAGTTTATTGAAACTAGGAAATATGTGAAAGCTATGAAAGTTAAAATTAGGCTCATACAGAGCTTAAAAGCACATGACACATTTTGTTATCTAATAGGTGATGGCATGAGTTCCAAACTATGCATACAAAGTTCGATGTGGCACAAGTCAAACCTATAGTCGCGATATTTTACTCATACCTACAAGCCTCTAGTCAAAGTGACGAGTGTGGTGAATGTACTGATGCAGAATACTATCTTGAATGGTACAATAATGAATTCAGCATTCATCTGTGTACCTAGAACCACACCGTACCAGAATCATATTCGCCCTGTGGTGCAGTGTAAAGTGCCACAGCATATATGCCTTGGCCCTCTCGGTACACATGTCACCTCATGTGCAGTAGCGCAGAAGCTAACAATTGTTAGGTAATGTTGTGCCTCAATATATTTCATTTCATTATTAAAATTAAATAGAAATTTTATTTCTGGGGTGTGCTTTGTTGCGATGCACAAGTGTTGTGTGGTGAAGTAGGCATCATGAAAACACCCTATACTGGCCGACAACCTTTCTTGGCAATGCAGTGTGTGTGTGTGTGGGGGGGGGGGGGGGTACAGGCACGCGTTCCCTCTTCTTTTTTGAGCGCTGAATAAAGCTGTGCACGGGCTCTCCTCCTCTACACTGCATTGCCAAGAAGAGTTGTCACCGAGTGTAAGGTGTTTTCATGATGCCTACTTCACCACACAACATTTCTGCATTGCAACAAAGCACACCCCAGAGATAAAAATTATTTTTAATTTCTATAATGATATGGAATATATTGAAGGACATGATTACCTAATCTAAGGAGCCGGCCTAGTGTTTGTGGGAGGTGGCCCCCTCCGGGCCACCTCAAACTCCCTCCCTGGTATACCTGTAATAAAGTTTTTTTCATACAGACAGAGTATAGTATTTTAGTATTTTCACTGCAGTTCGCATTTCAATAGATATGTGGGCATAAATTATTCTTGGCTAACAACTCGACACTAGCCCTAGAGTCATGCCTTGCTTATTCAAACATTTGATCATCAAATTGCTTACGGAAGTGATTAGCATAATTAACAAAAACACAAGTTTATGAAGGCTGATTTGGCATCTGAAATATTTATTTTGGAAAATAATGTGCTAGGTCAGGTGTCGGTCACCTGCGGCCCGCGGGCTAGCAGAACCATAATCACTCATCTAGTACAAAGAAGATCTGAAGGTCAGGTTTAAAAGTTGCACGTAAAAAACCCAAATTAGCAGTCGTTCTGCATATGGAAAGTTTGCCCTCTACAGCGGCAACACAAACTATCTAATTTCATAGCTGACTGACTTAATACTTTCTGAAGATTAAACAACCCATTTGATTTTGAGGTTTCTGATCATGATAAAGTAAAAGTAGATAAGTTTGAATCTATAAAAAGATATAAATCACATATGTAGTGGATAGTATGACCATACAAGAATGCCTTGGTGTAAATGCTATATGTATACAGTTGCCAAAATTGGCTCATGAAATAAAGTCGAGAAATACGTATTGTCGGGGCCGAAATATAGGCGCTAAAAAGGATTCATGTGATACGACAGTGATTAAAAATTATAAATACCTGTTATCTTGCACCTAAAGTTGGCCACCCTGTCTTGTCAGCCCTATTCGTACAAGGTCGCTGTCTCTACAGTCACTGCTGGGCAGGCAGTTGTGACTGTGTGGCAGTTGTGGCAGTGGTGCAAGAAAGAATGGCTGCACCGTCTGTCATTTTTTACTCGGCGCTACTGAGGCGAAATAAATATCTATCTATTTATCTACAATTAAAGGAGTCATTGTTTTCGTGGTCTGAAGGGCTGTTTGGTGCCAATATCTTTCACAAACATTGTCCACAGTATATCATGGAAATGTTTTGTTGCAAAGAAGTGTGTTGAATGAATACAGAAGATATATTAAGGATCCACAAGTGCCAGCCATAAAGAAGCCGATGCCCGTGCGTGTCGACGACTGATGACGACATTGAGCGTGTTTGTAAACTCATTTTGCCGGATAGACGAGTGGCAGTTCATGATATGATAAAGAATTTGCAAATCAGCCAAGGCTTTTTTTATGCAATAATTCATGGCAGGATTGAATTTTGAAACGTTTTGATCAAAATGAATTCTAGAGGCATGAATAATTCCTATCACCCTTGTATTTAGGACTGTTGCTCTTTTTTCAGTTTATAATTGACAAAGTTACTGCTCCCACCAGAGAACATGGATGCTAGATTGTACTTTGCCATATCTGAAGTGTGTACTCCTTCTGTGAGCCAGGTTTTTAGTTTTAGGCCAGTGATTTTTTCGGAATCTGTAACCTCCCTCCCTATAGCTAGTTTCAACTGCCACAGTGAAAGAAAAGATCAGTATAGGCCTGTTAAGTGCCTGTAGGGGCCGCACGTGCTTGAACCAATCTTTTAGCATCGTTTTAGAAGGTGCTGAGACACATTCACAGGGCATTGGGGGAGCTCAAGAGGGCACTGAAATGCTGAGGACTATCACGTGATCTTCGTCGTCCCCAAATCATAGTCAATCATTGGTCTTAGACAATGCTGTTGCAACAAAGATTTCTATCTGGTGACCCAACGTGCCTCCGGACAGCACTGAAGTGCTAAAAACTACCATGGGATGGTCGTTGCCCTCAGGTTGTAGTCAATCATTGGTCCTAGACGGTACTTTTAGAACAAATTTTTCTATCTGGTGACCCAACTCGCCTTCAGAAGACAGTGACGTACTGAGAACTACCACGGGATGGTCATTGTCCACAGATTGTAGATTGATCTTTGAAAAAACGTGTGATCACTTAAAATTAGTCAAAATTATTTACACGTGAAAATGTAATCCTAACATGCTGCAAAGATACAGATGCTTAAGAAACTAGATCATGTAAAATTTACTAAAAGGACAGACACAAGGGTACTTCAATTCTTATAACAGATGCAACACTGACATTAAGACTGCGGTCCCACGGCAGCCATCTTGAACAAGGCGTTAGTTCAACCAATAGATGGCGACACGCACCCGTGGGGTGGCCGAAACATTGGTTCACGGTGGGATGGCTCGAGCACCATCACGTTCCCATCGTGGCCTTTCTCGCGCCGCTGCCAGCTGTGCTCAGCTGGCTCAACAGCGTGGCCCAGCAAACTCATGTATGCGAGAATGTCAGGCTGATATAGGGGCATGCGGTTCGGCGGTTGCCACGGGCTTTCGCAATAAATAGGGAGTTTTCGTAGACCGCGTTTCCCCCTCCGCTAAGCCCTCCGCAACGAAGCAGCCGCTACTGCACCGGCGCGCCCATGGCCTTGACTGTAGAGTTCCGGCTAGCGTAGCTGGTTGCGGAGAGCTTTGCGGGACAGCGGAAACGATCTACGAAAACTCCCTATTCTTACCAAGAAGCAATCAATTGTTGATTGACGTGTCAATTGTCAATGAAAAATTCTTCTGCAGGAATGCACGCTCAGTAGACTCAATCTTCCAAGGCACCAGGGGAAGCGGACGTCTAGTTAACTGCTTCGCGATTTACGGTATTTACCTCGCCATTATAAAAGGGAGTTTTAGTGGACCGTGTTTCCCCCTCCGCTAAGCCGCTACGCTGCCCGGAACTCTACAGCCAAGGCCATAGGCGCGCAGGCGCAGTGGCGGTTTCTTCGTAGCGAAGGGTTAGCGGAGGGGGAAACACGGTCTACTAAAATTCCCTAATGACGACTTAAAAGTGACATCACGAAATATTGTGTTTCACGGGATCCGGAAGATGTTGTAAAGGTTGTTACATTATGGTTCCCAGAAAACAAACGCCGTTGCAATATCTTCGCGAGTACCGACACACATTATGTTGTAAGTACAGCTTAGGAGGATTATGATGAAAAGCATAAGTATAAATAGGAAGACGTTTATTAGCAATGATGACGTTATGATTGAGCGGCGTTTAGTGACGACAAGTGATGAGCGTTCGGGAATTTACAAGTTCACATGATTGCTAACTATAGACATACGGACAATGAAGATCTGTTCTGTCGGGAGATGGAGTAGCGGTGATGACCTGATATCGGACGACTCGTGGCAGACGAACAAGCAAGTTTCATCTCAGCGAATGGTAATTCGTCAAGTGTCAAGCTCAGCACGTCGCTACCGACGTTGTTGACGTTTCGAGCACTTACCGCTTTCGACAAAAGTGTTGGCACCTGGGCTAACTTTGCAGAAAGACTCGAAGTCTTCCTCGAGTCCAGCGCCATCATAAACAGTAACTGAAAACGATCCACTATTCAGTCGGTGGGTGGCGAAACGTATCCGCATCTGCGGAGTCATGGTCGATGCGTACTGTGAGTGATTGAAAGTTCACACGATGCATGCCACGATGTCCAAACGCGTCATTGACGTTCTACGCTCTCTTTTCGCTACTTTTGGCCTACCGAAAATACTTTTCTCTGATAACACGCCGAATCTTTTTTCAAATAAAAAAAAACAGTGTTTTTGAGAAAACAAAAACAGCATCAAGCACCACATTAGTGCACCATACCATCCTGCAACTAGCGGGCAAGCAGATCAGATGGTGTGTGAAACGAAGAAAGCCTTCTTGAAGCTTACGGAAGAAGCAGTTCAGTGAAAAATCACCAGGTTCTTGTTCCAGGAGCACGCGACGGTCTTATCTTCCACGAGAAAAACACCCGCCGAAGCAATGTTCGGCGGACGAAGAGCCACACCCCTCGATCTCATGACGGCCTACGAACGAAGATCGAGAGATTCCCAGATCGGAAGTAATGGCAGTTTATTCGATCGGACAACTCGTCTACGTGAGGAATTTCAGCGGAAGTCCGGCCTTTCATGTAAAACTTGAGTAGAAAAGGCTGTATGTTGTTTGGCCAGATGGTGTCTTCCCTCTGAGTACGTTGGATATCAATGCCCTTGACTGTAAATATAACGAAATCACAAAAACCTCTTTGTGTATTGTGTAACTGCCCTTGTATTTTGTGGCAGAAGCTATGGTGGTGATTTTGACCTTTCACACCAGGCTCCTTTTTTATTTATCGCCTCATACTCTTGCGATTTCGGTAGGCTATAAGCATCTTTTGGAACGGGGACACTTTACCTCAACGAGGCCATTTGTTCCAAGCAGTATATCAGGGGATGCTGCTAGAAATCTGTCCTTCATATTAATGAATAAGCTACACTTTCCCGCAGTGCAGGTTCCATGTTCCACGTACAGCTGTAAAGCAGCATCCTCATTGATTCTACCATAATCTGTTGCGGGTGAAGAAAAGTCTTTGGGTACACGATACTTGAAACAAGTCTGGCACTGTACGTTGTGGTTCGATACCCACTAATGTCGTCGTCCTTTAGAGACTCTTCATTTAATCATTACCTCGTCACCTCATATTGCTCTTCATCAACAATTAGTACAATAGGCTACCGCCATATTACAATACATGAATTAAAAAATTGAGTCGTTCAGTCCTTCATTGTGTTTATTATTTATATAATGTTAATACGTTAGATTATCTCAAGACGATCGACGTCCATCGTCGATCTTCAAATGTACCTGTATATGAATTAGACGCACAATCACAAAGAACACAGCGTGCCACCTCTTTTCTTTGGATCGTCTTTTTGAAACCAGCGCAAGCTGGCATTTTCTCTTCTGAGAAGGTTAGAACAGTCACACATAAAACCCGCGTTTCTCCTACCCGGCCGCTTCCTCCTGTCATTATGTGTCGTTGGTTATAACTAAATAAGCTATAATAATGGTGTATTATTCATATTTAGTTTCAGTTTCAGTCAGGGGAAAGGAGGTTCGCGGGAACTATAGACCTTTCCAAAAAAGGACACTTGGCAGGTTCCATTTTCAGTGTTCGTGCGTATGGCGCGTGATTTGCTCGCTTTCCGAAGCGACGAACGTGCGCGTTCTGGACTGTGATTTAACACGTGTGGACTGTGATTTTTGTAAACAGTGGAAACGTCTATACTCCGTTTCACTTTATGTTGTATCGCAGCGAAGGCTAGGAACTCGAGCTCATAGCGTTGGCAGCTGCCCTTAATGCACGAGAGCTTGTGCCGCCGAGATGCGCCCGAGAGCAAGGAGCTCGCGCTCGTAGCCTTCCCTGCGGTACATCATTAGGTGAAATAGAGTATAGAGCCGCCAAATGAGCTGCGCTTAGAGTATCGGCACTCCGTTTCCCTACATCGTTGTGGGCGCCGCCATTTTGGTGCCTGTGCAGAGCAGACGCAACTGCCTATCGTCATGATTCAAAAGTGCGACTTTCTCAGCATTAAGGGCCAAACACATGCGCGTCCAAACTGTCCGATTCCGCGTGCGAACCGCCGGAACGACCTTCGAGGGCGAGGGTTTTCGTAGCCTCCGGTGCGACGAAAACCCTCGCCCTCGAAGGTCGTTCCGGCGGTTCGCACGCGGAATCGGACAGTTTGGACGCGCATGTGTTTGGCCCTTTAGACACGGTGTTATACTTCGTTTCACCTTATCTGCGAGCGAAACCAAGGCTAGAAGCGCGAGACCAGCGCTTTTTGCGTTTCTTCCCAGCTCGCGCGCTCGAGCAAAGCCTGCACACACGGAGCTTTCGTGCTCGCGCTTCCAGCTTTGCCTACGCTCGCACATAAGGTGAAACGAAGTATAGGAGGCTTATGTAATATTGCTTTGCTTTGTCGCGAACTGTTTAAACATTTGTGGAGGACGAAAAGGCGTTTCCTGTGATTTCAGATAAAGCTTCAGATAACTGGCAACCATGATTTTAAACCACAATGTGGTCAAGTGTCGCTACTCTGAAGCGCAGCTAATTTAGTGGCGCTAGCGAGAACAATCAGGAAGAGGCAGGCGTCAAGAGGTAGCGGCGTGTGGAACCCACGGGGCTTACGTCATGGTCGCTTCACGTATTACAAGCTCCTTGAACAAGGGCATTAATAGTGTCATTATATAAGCTACGCTTCAGAGTAACGACACTTGGGCATAGTGTGGCTTAAAATCATGGTTGCCAGTTATCTGAAGCTTTATCTAAAATCACAGAAAACGCTTTTCCGTCCTCCACAAATGTTTAAACAGTCCGCGACAGAGCAAAGCAATATTGCATCATCTTCCTGACACCCTATCTCATGCCGGGGAAGTCGCACTTTTGAATCATAACGATCGGTAGTTGCGTTTGCTCTGCAACAGACCCAAAATGGCGGCGCCCACAACAATGTTGGGGAACGGAGTGCCGATACTCTAAGCGCAGCTCATTTAGTGGCTCTAGGCACGAAGTGAACTCGGGTGTGTTCTTTTCCTTTTCGTCTTTATTGTTTATCGATTTCAATTATATCGAATAATGAACACATTATATCACACTACGCTTGTGTAATTATTCATCTTAGATTTATTAACCTCACCCAGTACCTAAATCATTCATTTGTCGATAGTAAATCTTCCACCATATTTTCTAAATGTGAAGGCAAAAAGACACGGACATTGATGATGATACAGACGCCAACGCCGCCCTCGAAAATTTCTTGAACATTAGAAATCAGCAGTTATGTCTGCCATCCGGCAGGTAGCGCAACAGAACACCCAAACAGTTTTTACTGGTTTTTAAAATTAACTAAGCTCTACAACTATCATAAAACCAAAGCAAGATCATTGTAAAAATCTAATACATCGCAATGTATATCCATTCGATACAATAAACGTTATTATATGCCAATAAATCTGTTTGATGTCCATAAAAGATATGCGTCAAAAACAGGTAAGTTTGAAGGGCTCCTGGAGCATTATGACTTTGAAAATTAAAAAAAAGCCATCGTCCACTTCTTGGGCAACCATTGTAGTTCTAAATGTTATTAATTATTTCCTCAGCGGCATTTGAAGCACCATGACTCGAAGCACAAAAAAGTGCTGCGTTTTATATAGAATATCTAAACAAAACAAATTTACACAACATTAATTTATTTTTTTCTGCATATTACCAATTATAAGCACTACGCCTGTAGCTAATTTCATTGCCCTAGCGCATGTCATTAAGAACATATTTATGCTGAAAAATTACAATTTTAGGGCAATATTTGGAAAGATGCACAAAACAAAGTAGTGCAAATACCAAAAAAGTATACCGTTACATTCTGCTCCAACATCATCTTAACAAAACTGCTTCATTGGAACCGTGTTTTCTTTAATAGATTCTTCATGAAACATGAACCAGCGGAGCAAGTGAGGGCCCGCGCCATCATATTCGCAACGCAACAAATGCGCATGAGCAGTATAAACCAATACATACATAATACCAAATGAAAGACGATTGTTTTGCCTTTCGAACGACATAAATCCCACAAAACAGTATTCAATAGAAGATGAGTAATGACCTGACAAAAAGTACCTAAACTGTCACATTCAGTGGGACCGTGGCCTTAAGCACATTCAAATTTCACTGGGTGATATCTAACTGTGCTTAGGTGTTTCTGATATTTGGTGGCTTAGCCTAAATTTCTCTTCCTCATAATGGAACTATACTGAATTTGTACGAGCTACATTCTGTCCAAGACCTGCTGCTCATGGTAAAAATCAAGTGAACAATGCTTAGAGACAGATAATTAGGGTTGTGGAAAAATAAATTCATGAAGTTATTCAACGATAGCTCTTAAACAAAAACTGTGTTGAAGAAAATGTTGTGGGGTTGTTAGCTTCTATATCAATGTATTGGGTGACTATGACTGACCAAGCAATATCTTGTAAGCGAGATCTTCAGTGTTGTCAAGAGAATAGCCTGATCAGAAGAATTTCAATTGTGTAGTTTATATAACTCACATCAAGAGTGTGCAACTCACTTCAAGATTGTGCTATAACTTTTATGAACAATCGATTCTCTTTAGTTATTTGCATATGCACTAGACAGGTACTTATTTCCATAGTTCAACAAATGTGTTTTTATGAATGGTAACTTAAATGAGTTGGTAATTCACAATCACATATAAAGACGAACAGTGATAAAGGCAAATATGAAAATAAAAAACACAACTCGGTGCTTCGAATAAAAGGTGATCCTTTATGTATAAAGGCATAAGAATGACCAACAGCAAGAACTTTATTCCGACTAGTTCAAGCCGCCTATTGACATGACATTTTGTGGAGATTTTCAAGTTCATAATTCAAAAGCTTCACTGACCGAAAAAGCTCAAAAATTCCCATATTGTGAATGATTTAGCTTGTTTCCTGTACGCCAACAGCCACGCTTCAACCCCTCACCCTTTTGCAATGTGCAATAAATGCAGTTAAGAGCATAAAGAGGTTACAGGGAAAAGACTGGTGTAAAACTGCTCAAACCGCTCACCGTAATTGCCGTTTTCAAATTATTGGCGTACTGGGGCATATATAAAGTTGACAAGTAATCTTTGCCTGCGGAGGTCCACATCGAGTAAAAATTTCACTTTTTTTTTCTGGACTCGAGAGCATGAAACTGAAGTCCGTTTGAGGCTGCAGCGGATGTTCAACGACGGTACAGTCCAGTTCTATCACCTTGCTGATAGCAACGAATACGGTCGATGCAAGGACCTCACGACCTCTCTCGACGACTGCTATTCGACGATTTCCGGGCCTTTTCGCAGCTGCCGTGGCGAGTTCGTCATTGTTTAGAACTTCATCGGTTTCAGGCATGACTAGATTTTAGTAGTCATCTTACCTGCCTACTTATTCTCGATTATTTTTTGTCTTCAGCGAGTAGAGCGTCCTTCACGCGTTCGGTGAGATTTGGGGCCCCCGATGGCTCCTTTATCTCAAAATGTGAGCACGAAAACTTCTGTCCCAGTCAAAATATTCTGTTATCAACCGATATTAAACACACAATCACAGATGTAAAGAACATTCGTCTTTTTTTAGAGCTTTAACTCCTGTTTTTGAAAGTTAAGCGAAACAATGATTGTATTTGGAGACCTTTAATTCGTTACCCACCGAAGAAATACAGCGAAAAGCAGACGCCGACGGCTACTAGCCGCAGTTTTTGTTTTTGTTTACATCACGCGATTCCTCTCCGCCAATCGTATGCGTCCCTCTGAGCGTTCCCTAGTTCGCTCTGTTTGTCCCTACATTCCCTACGCAAATCCAGCGTTTAGCTAGGGGCGCGTTTGTAAAGCCTTGTTAACGTTGGTGTAACCGGAATTTAAACCCGTACTTATCAGAGATTGGTTTAGGGCGCTAAGCCGACTTAGGAAAGAGCCGCTTTTGGTTAAAGGCCGCTGTACAAACGGGACATTCTGCAGGGAAGAACCTTCTCTCCCGAAGCTGGGGGACGGGGAGGGAAAGGGCCAGCGTTAGATGGAAAGAGCGTCTAGAGAATGGGATTAGCCTCGGGGCGAGCCATCCTCTCGAGAGGGAGTGGGGACGGAACAAAGCTGCCGTGGGGGTTCCGGCTACCAGGTGGAAGAAAGATAAGCTTGTCAAACGGCGACCTCGGATGCGAGGACGGGCACATCAGAGAATTTGAAAATAGCCTTCCCGGTTGTGGTCTCGCGCTGCTTGATTAGCTGGACGACCCAGTGCGGTCTACTGGCTCTAGAAGGTGACTCGGATGAGGAAAACTCGTTTTGCTCCAAAACTCCAAAAGCAGTCTGGAACGTGAACTCTTGCCGCAAATAAAAATAACACAACATGTATAAAAAACTACGAGGGCACCTAAGCTTTCTCCTATGATGTGAGAATGCGTGAGCATTACAAGCCGAGTTATGTTGGCGCAACTTGCAACAAAGAAAGGAAAAAAGAAGATATGTTGGCGCAACGGATAGCGCGCTATTTTCACGATCAAGAGGGCCTAGCTTCGAAACCGGGCAGGGGATTTTTTTGCTTCTCGTGTTTTTTATTTCATTTATTTTTTTTTGGTCACGTGACAAAAAAAATCACGTGAACAGAAATTTTTTTGGCCACGTCACCGGAGATGTTTTCCTTATTTTTTTTGTATTTTTTCTGTCGTTTTTTTTTATTTTTTTTTTTGCGGTTTACGCTCCTTTTCGCCAAACTCTTTGCACCTATTTCGCGTTACTTTGGAGTTAACCAAATCATTTTATTTATTGCAGGGTATTCTGCCGTACGCATCTTATGTTACTATCATTACTATTACCAACCCTGGCTTGCAATTCGCATAGAGAATTTCGTCCGGCAACCAGTTTGGGAATGAAGAGGCCAAATTTGTGTTATATTTATTTTGAGGTGTAAGCATAATTTCGGCCTCGTTTTCCGTCGTTCTGTATGATTGGCTCTTCAAGTATTTTTTGGGAAGGTAGACGACAGGCATTTTTAGAGAGCACTTGTGTCGACCAGAGTGAACAATGCAGGAGCGCCTCCAGTGTGATTTTGGCCTTAAATAACTGGAGGCCCCGGGCAAACCCACCCAATGTAGAAAAGTGTCACCTTTCTGGTTTCATACACAGCTATGAAAGCCAGAAGGGACGAATTCCAGCCGAGTCAAACAACCGGCTTGCAAACGCAATCGTGTTGATAATAGCGCCAAGGAGTTTGTATATGACTCTTTCTGGCGGTGTGCAGAGAGTAAAGGCACGGAGGTAATATATGCTTTTGTCTAGTCACCTCGCGAACGGTTGGGTATTGGCTGCAGAGATCCATTTCGCTTTGTTTTATTACCGGAATTATATCTTGATTTCTGTGTTCCTCATTTCACAGACAGAACGAAATTGCTTTTCTCGTGTGGCTTCACTGCGGGGAGACAGAAATCAATCAGTGTACCGAAATTGCAGCGACGCTTGTGCTCGTTCTATAGCGCTTCTAAAAACCGTGCGATCACGGCTGTGCAACGTCAACATTGCATAAACTGCCGTTAATTGTACTCGTATTGCATCGTGAGGGAACGACTATGACTGGGTAAACAGGAATAGGGAGATTGGGTGAGTGTGATTTGTTGAAGTTCGAATCAACAAATCGAGCTTCAACGAATGCGATAGTATTGCATTCACTCAACCAGCTATATGAGCTTTCAGATGGAATATAGAACGGTATATACCTTCCAAGTATGCGATTCGTGTTCTGCCAGTAATACCTCAGCTAAACTATAAAGCAGAGTGCACGTTGCAAAAAAAGAAAAAAAATAGTTTACGGTGACTCCAGCCGCTCCCGCGCCGAATCATGTTTCCCGTAAGCGTAATCTTGGGTTCGATGCACGACAAGGGGTCTTCAATCATAAAATATTTTGATTACGATTTTTCGCAGCGCTAAAAATTTGAAAGCCAAACAGTGAAGACAACGGTGTTCTTATAAATATTATATACATTTTAATTTACACTCTTTGAATACGCTGCCGTCATTCTGTCCTTGACTTATTGGCCAGCTTGTGGCGGACAGGGAGGTCTTGCAGGACCATATGATAGGACCTACACTAAACCTGCCGTGCTTCAAAACATGTTAGTCCAATGCATACAAGCTTTTTCAAGGCGGACGGAGCGTTGCGCATGCGGCAAAGCGCATTCCGTCAAAGCCCGCGGCGTTTTTTTTTTTTTTTCTTTTTCGAGCAGCGAAATAATTTTTAGTCAAGCAGCAGGCCCCCTCTTCGGTGGGTTAAGCCGGATTAACGGAGGCGTCTCCTAATCCATTCTCCGTGTTGGCCCCTCGGGGGAGGGCGGTAAACAGGTGGCGGAGGGCGGCGAAGGGAGGAAAGGAGGGCAGGGGAGGAGGAAACGCGAAAAATTGGAAAGCGCGAACTGTACAGCGGCCTTTAAGGTAAGCGACGTTGGTGTAACTAGGGGGCCTTCATGTGCGCTTTGCTAGGGTGATGCCACCCTTTGTAATACCACTCGCCGACAAACTAGCAGCCATTTTGGTTCTCGAGGATAATCCGTGGGGCTTATAACCCTCCCGGACACAAGCACCTTATCTCACAAGTTCGGAGCAGCGTTGTGGAACCCACGGAGGGAGGATTAGCATTTCTCCACTCGGATGGGAGGACCGATGGACACAAAGGCCACTTTCCGGCGCACGGGGAAACAATGAGAGGAAACAAAATGGCGGTTGAAGAGGGTGTGGGAAAGGGAAACAGGCACTTGGCATCACTCTATGCGAAGCGCACATGAAGACACCCTAGGTGTAACCGGCCCTTAGTCGTGCTAACACCACTCTTCACGTGTCAATTTTCCCGCTAAACGTAATGGGCAAACTGAATTTATCTGTAGGTCACGTGACGTCAATTTTTCCGCTAAATTGAGCGCGGAAACTGAATTTCTGCATAGATCACTTGACAAACTCAAGTTAAATTATTTCCGCCGCTACGTTTAGCGGGGAAACTGAATTTGTATTGAGGTCACGTGACACAAACTCATGTGACGTCCTTTTTCCCGCTAAATTTAGGAGAAACCGAATTGGTGTTGAGGTAACCTGACGTCTATTTTCCCACTGAATCTTGCGGGCAAACTGAATTTCCACTTAGGTCACGTGACCATGTCATGTGAGGTACATTTTTCCGCTAAATTTACCGGGAAAATTTTATTTGCGTGTATGTTACGTGACATGAGGTCATGGGACGTCATCCCCCCCTCCCCCCTAAATCAATCTAGTGAGGGAATTAGCGGTTACGCTTCTTGAGGCTTCACTTCGTCTGAAAACCAAGCCTACAAACGTTTCACAAAAAAAAATGCGAAACGTGGTTGTCCCTTACATTCTTAAACTTTCGCATAATTGAAAACCAGTCACCAATAGGGAATATTCACTAGACGCCATATTCGAGAGCGATGTTTAGAGCGCATGCTCAGTACAAGCGCGGACTAAAGCGGCACTAAATTGCTTTTTGAGATCTTCATTTTATTGGCATAACTTGAGCTACGAGCTCTAGTCATTATAATTAAAACATATATATGTTACATTCATGCGCGGCGGATTTGCGTATTAAAAACATAATGAAAGATCAAGACACTTACCGTTGGCGCAGAACACCAGACGGCGCTGCCGAAATTTGCTGAATAAGGTCGGACGACGGACAGCCCTTGTCAGCCACTCGCGAGCGATGGGTTCCGGCGTGGACGAGCGGGACTGGTCGGCCGCTCGTCCACGCCGGAACCCATCGCTCGCGAGTGGCTGACAAGCGCCGTCCGTCGTTCCAATAAAAAGCAAGGTTCAGTAGCGCCATCTGTCGTTCTGGGCCAATGGTATGCGTCGGGGTCCTTGATTACTTTTTTTAATAGGGAAATCGGCCGCGCATGACTGCAATATCGTGTATTTTAAGATGATCATCGCCTATAGATTGAGTTTTGACCTTAAAATCAAGATCTCAAAAAAAAAAAAAAAAGCTTCAGCGCCCCTTTAATCATGAAACGATTTTTCTCCTTTCGCGAAATACTAATTTGAATCACTCCTCAACGGTTAATAACTTAATATACATACCGTATTTTCCTGACTATAGTCCGCGAACTATACATGTTTAAAAGTTTAAATTTTAGGCTGTGCGGACTACATACGCGTGCGGATTATACAGGAATTTTATTTTTCAATATCGTTGATTATGACGAGACGAGACGGATTCTGTGAATGAAACAGTATGTTAATGATGATTTATGTATAATACAAGCTTCTTTGTGAACTAAGCAGACATTTGTCAAGGTGTACCGTCTATGAGAAGATTTTCGTGCCGACTAAGCACCAGGCGCGGACTGTGTACCGAGTGCGGACTATGTACCGATTGCGGACTATGAACCGGGTATGAACTATCTTAGTAAATTTTTTTTTGACCCCGGATTTCCACCTGCGGACTATACATCGGGTGCTGACTATAGTCCGGAAAATACGGTATTTGAGTTTTCTTTCTAGGCAGTGGCATTCCCCCCCCCCCCCCCCCCCCCAGCAAACAAAAATAAATATTCGGGAAATATGATCATCGTTTACCCTTTCAACTCGGAACCAGAACAAGTAGCCGCGGGGCCTGGTGCCTATCCACGGAACGCCGGTGGCCAAGAAACTCTTTTTAAAAGCGAGCGTTTTCATTCAATCTCCCCTTCGCGAAACTTGATGGCGTAAGTATCCTCCAGTGACAATACTTGAATGCGGCACATGGATGACTCCGAGTACTGCGTGGGCACTCAATTTGGGCTCGTGATAATCGATAGCTCGAGAAGCATTCGGGTAGGGGCCCTTGTCTAGTCGCTGCAATGATGACAATAGCCGAACCATAACAATGTCTGGAACTCAGCGCGCGTCCTGTGCCTTGCTTACGCCAGCGCTTGGCTATGTTCAACATTGGCGGCACATAATCGGCTCCAGATCACGTGGCTGCTTGTTCTGGCTGCGAGTTGAGGAATTGAACGCTGCACGTTTTTCTTTATTTTTTTCTGCAACTTCGACTGTGTCCAATGAAAAAAACGAACGGGTGTTTCACACATCATTAACGTCAGGGATCCGCTCTAAGCGGTATTTGAGCAAAGTACAAAAATCGTAGCATCGCCCCTTTAATCATAGCCCGCGCCGTGGTTGGCAAAGTAGAAAACGTGTGCTGAGCTCCTGGCGTTGTTAGTGTTCGGTTATTCTCATCACCGCATTGGTTGGACACGAGCCACTACCCGAGTGTCCGCCGAGGCATTGAATGTTACGAGGCGAAGTCGAGTGCTCACGCAGTTCTCTTGTTCAATTCATGAGCCGCGCTCGACTGTCTACAGGCCGGTGGTTTCAATCGCACAATTAAGTCGTCAAGCTTTGCGAAGGCGAGACTGAAAGAAATAGACCCCTTTTAGCATCAAAACTTCACCGCGTCAAAGAAGCTACTGAATCAGTGGCGCTCTGTGAGAGTATACCTGGGCCAGGTTAGGACCAGTAAGCCTCTGCCACGGTGGAAGAAATACATTTAGGTGAGGACTCTTTGTTCGACGCGGCGACCACATTATGTTCGGCTCGCAGAGCGCGCTTCACTCGCACGGGGATAGATGGCGCCCAATTATAAAGGGGCTAGTGAAGGCTTGTAGAGAGGGCTTGTGAAATAAATTATGCATTCTTTACTCGGTCCGTGTGAACTGTGTGGTGAAATGATGTATTTATGTTGGCGCATTGGCACTAAGTGCCTCTTCCCCCGTGCGTTTGCTGTTTTTTTTTAAACGGGAACATTCTGATGACGACTCAACGTGTCAAAAATACTCCTATAAATATAGAAATTTCCGACCCAATCTACTGGGCTTTTAATAATTTAGAGTAAGTTAGAGTGAACAACTGGGTCGTGCTCGCATGTTTTGCCTAAGAGCATGTTTGGTAGCAGTTCCGGAAACTGTTTACACACATTGCGTGGCTTTATAAGAGGTTGGGAGATTTTTTCCACCCTGCTCCTGCCTTCTTATTGAACAGATAAATTCTAATGTTACATAGTGAGTATTAAATAATTATTTACATGCACCTAAAGGTTATAGCATTACAAATGCTTCATACATACAACGTTAACTGGTACTTTGGAACATACAAACCTTGTGAGCAGAAAACATTTCTATTTGTGATGACATAGTGACTGAAATGATGACCCAGTATGATGACATACTGACTGAAATGATGACACAGTATGATGACATACTGACTGAAATGTTGACACAGTGACTGAAAGTCAAACAGTAGTAGTGGTTATAGGACACAGATCATTCTTCACCTATATTCTCACAATATGGTGTCATCCCGTCTTACAGGTGAAACAATACCTGACAAGTATTTTTGCTTTAAAATGTACACAAAAGCTGAATTTACTGCATACACCAAAGAACGACATCTGCTACATCAACAATACTTAAGAAACAAGTGAACTGGTGGCGATTCATGGTAATAAAAACCCGAGACTCAGGAACACAGAAGGAGACGTGTTCGTGTTCGTGTTCGTCTCTTAACGTGTTCCTGAATCTCGGGTTTTTATCACCATGAATCTCCTACATCCTGTGCTTTTAGCCCATGCTCTTAAACTTAAGACGAGTACTGCTTCGCTGAAATATTGTTTTTCTTGAACTTGTTTGTTTCTACCCATACTAATATGCTTACAGTGTTGTCGTATTCGCATGCTGATGTAGTAGTGGACCAACGGGGCAATTGTTTCTTTTTTGTGTTCATCGCATGGAAACTTTCTTGTGCATGTGCCAAGAACAGTTTCAATTGTGTCGCAGTAGACAGTCTGGTGGCTCTTATTTTCCACCAAGAACTGTTCCGCTTTCTTCACTAGCTGGAGAAGGTTCCTGTTGGGGCGTATAAGGACTCCTCTGTTCATGACGTTTGTCAGTGCTGCTTCAGCGGAAGTGTTCTTTTCGATGCTGAAAGCAGATCGGCATGCAGGGCAGCGTGTAGCTTTTTTTTCAATTTTCACACTCAAAAACCCAGTTACATAATATAGTGTGCAGTCCACAGTCTTATTTCCTTGAGTCTTTTTTGTCCAGACATCTTCGCATTCCCAGTCTCCGACAGAAATAAGCCTGTGTAGCTTGGTCTTCACTTGGTTAACGAGACGAGGAGACTAGGTAGTAACATGGGCGATCGGCCCTCGGGATCGCACGAGGCCACTGCTCCAGGCGAGCGTCATTCAATGAAGCTTTTAACAAGGACACTCGCTCTGCATAGTTCCGGTACCCTGAATTGCAGTTAGGAACGAAGCGCGTCTTTTCCATCATTATAGCAGCGTAACTTCTTTTTCGGGTTAAGGCTCACCTTCGTGCATGATGGTGGCACCTGTGTTCGACACAGCACCAATGCAAAACCCGAAGCCAGCCACAGGCTGCACACCACCACCACACCGCGAAAAAGACAAGCAAGCTACGCCCCCGACACCGTGGCCGCCGAGGAAAGGCCTGTTGTGTCCCTGGCCGCTCGTCCCGAGGGGAGCGAGCGACAAGGTCGTTCTGGTTGCACGCTCCCTGGCCTCTACAGCGCGAGCTTTCGCTCCACGTGCTCCGAGCTCATGTGCACACCAGCTCAGAGCACCTGGGGCGAAAGCTCGCGCATGAGAACACAGGGTAAAAAGGGCTAGGCTCAATCCCCACCCCTGACCGTTTCGATCTGGATGAGCATCGCACCGGTGTGCGGTCGTGTATCACTACTGCGTGGTGCACGTTACAGACCACCAGGATAGCAGTCAAACTGCATTGTTTAAATTGCTCACCTATAGTAGGTAACAATGTCACTATGTTCTGGCAGACTAAACTCCGGCTGTATAGACAACTAACGAGTAATTTGTTTTTGTCGAATCTAAGCAATATAGAAACATAATTGTTTCATCGGTGGAAAGTTCGAGCGCAAGTTTTTTGTTTTGGTTTTGCGTCATAAGTTTAAGCATCGATCAGATTGTGTGTATAGCTTTCGTATCGACGTGGTTTAGCGATTTAAGGCCACGGTCCCACTGAATGTGGCAGTTTAGGTACTTTTTGGCAGGTCATTACTCATCTCCTTTTAAATACTGTTTTATTGGGATTGATGTCATTCGAAAGGCAATGCAATCCTCTTTCATTTGACATTATGTATGTATCGGTTTATACTGTTCATGCGCATTTGTAGCGTTGCGAATATGATGGCGCGGACCCTCACTTGCTCCGCTGGTTCATGTTTTATGAACGATTTATTAAAGATAACACGGTTCCAATAGAGCAGTTTTGTTAAGGTGATGTCGGAGCAGAATGTAACGGTATACTTTTTTGGTATTTGCACTACTTTGTTTTTTTCAGCTCTCCAAATATTGCCCTAAAATTGACATTTTTCAGCAAAAATATGTTTTTAATGACAAGCGCTAGGGAAATGAAATTAGCTACAGATGTAGTGCTTATAATTGGTAATATGCAGAAAAAAATTTAATGTTGTGTAAAACTTTTTTGTTTAGATATTCTATATCAAATGTAGCAGATTTTTGTGCTTCGAGTCATGGTAGTTCAAATGCCGCTGAGTAAATAATTAAACTATGGTGAAATCTTTTATAACATTTAGAACTACAATAGTTGCCCAAGAGGTGGACGGTGGCTTTTTTTTATTTTCAAAGTCATAACGCTCCGGGAGCCCTTCAAACGTACCTGTTTTTGACGCACATCTCTTTTGGACATCAAACAGATTTATTGGCATCTAATAACATTTATTTTATAAAATAGAAAAACTTTGCGATGTATTAGATTTTCCCAATGATCTTGCTTTGGTTTCTTGATAGTTGTAGAGCTTAGCTAATTTTAAAAACAATTAAAAACTGTTTGGGTGTTTTGTTGCGCTACCTGGCGGATGGCAGACAAAACTGCTGATTTCTAAGTTCAAAAAATTTTCGAGGGCGGCGTTGGCGTCTGTATCATCATCAATCTCCGTGTCGTTTTACCTTCACATTTAGAAAATATATTTGAAGATTCACTATCGATAAATGAACGGTTTAAGTGCTGGGTCAGGTTAATAAATCTAAGACAAATAATTACACAAGCGTAGCGTGATATAAAGTGTTCATTATTCGATATAATTGAAATCAATAAACGATAAAGACGAAGAGGGAAAGAATACATCCGAGTTCACTTCATGCCTAGAGTCACTAAATGAGCTGCGCTTAAAGTATCGGCACTCCGTTCCTCAAAATTGTTTTGGGCACCGCCATTTTGGGTTTTGTGCAGAGCAAACGCAACTGCCGATCGTCATGATCCAAATGTGCGACTTCCTCTGCATTAGATGCGGTGCTAGGAAACTGTTGCTATGCTATATTGCTATGCTCTGTCGCGGGTTGTTTAAACATTCGTGGAGGACGCGGCGTTTCCTGTGATTTTAGATAAAGCTTCAGATAACTGGCAACCATGATTTTAAGCCACATAATGGCCAAGTGTCGTTACTCTGAAGCGTAGCTAATTTACTGGCACTAGCGGGAACAATGAGGAAGAGGCAGGTGTCAAAAGGTAGTGGCTTGTGGAATCCACGGGGCTCACGTCATGGCCCCTCCAGGTATTACAAGCTTCTTGAACAAGGGCATGAATAGTGTCATTAAATAAGCTATGCTTCAGAGTAGCGACACTTGGCCATATTGTGGCTTAAAATCATGGTTGCCAGTTGTTTGAAGCTGTATCTGAAACGATTTTCCATCCTCCACTTCAAACAGTTTGCGACAAAGCAAAGCAATATTACATGAGCTTCCTAACACCGAATCTAATGCTGAGGAAGTCGCAATTTTGAATCATGACGATCGGCAGTTGCGCCTGCTTTACAAAATCACCAAATGGCGGCGCCCACAACACTGTCGGGGAAGAGAGTGCCGGTACTCTAAGCGCAGCTCATTTATTGGCCCTACTTCCCGCGAACCTCCTTTGCCCTGACTGAAACTGAAACTAAATATGAATAATACACCATTATTATAGCTTATTTAGTTTTAACCACCCACACATAATGAGAGAAGGAAGCGACCGGGTAGGAGAAACGCGGGTTTTATGTGCGACTGATCTAATTAACGTTAGTTCTAACCGTCTCAAAAGAGAGAACGCGCGAGCTTGCACTGGTTAAAAAAAAGACTGTCCAAAGAAAAGAGGCGGAACGCTGTGTACTTTGTGACTGTGCGTCTAATTGCAAATTGTTGTGTGTATGTTTATACAGCCGGAAGTTAGTCTGCCTTAGTGGGCGTGTGTCTCAGGTGTAGATGAGCAATTTAGCCAGTGCGGTACAACCACAAACCTGGGGTCTTTAACGTACACCACGCAGTAGTGATACACGACCGCACGCCGGTATGATGCTCTTCCACATCGAAACGGGCAGGGGCGGGGTGGGTTCTGCAGCGCGAGCTTTCGCTCCACCTGCTCCGAGCTGGAGTGCGCTAGACATGCACTCGGCCACCGATCGCCCCCCCCCCCCCCTTTATATAAGTATTTGAAGATCGACGATGGACGTTGATCGTTATAAGTATTTGAAGATCGACGATGGACGTCGATCGTCTCGAGGTAATGTAACGTAATAACATTATATAAATAATAAACAGATTGAAGGATTGAAGGACTCAATTTTTCAATTCTTGGATTGTAATATGGCGGTAGCCTATTGTACTTACTGTTGATGAAGAGCAATATTAGGTGACGAGGTAATGATTAAATTATGAGGCTCTATAAGGACTACGATATTAGTGGGCGTCGAACCACAACGTACAGTGCCAGACTTTTTTCAAGTATCGTGTACCCAAAGACCTTTCTTCACCCGCAACAGAATATGGTAGAATCAATGAGGATGCTGCTTTACAACTGTACGTGGAACAGCAAAACTGCAATGTGCAGAAGTGCGGCTTATTCGTTAATATGAAGGACGGATTTCTAGCAGCATTCCCTGATTGACTACTTGGAACAAATGGCCTCATTGACGTAAAGTTCCAAAAGATTCTTGAAGCCTACTGGAACCGCAAAGGAGTATGAGGCGAAAAATAAGAAAAAGGAGCATGGCGTGAAAGGTCCAAATCACCACCATAGCCTCTACTACCAAATACAAGGGCAGTTACACAATACACAAAGAGAGTTTTGTGATTTCGTTATATTTACACTCAAGGGCATTGATATCCAACGTATACAGAGGGATGACACCTTCTTGTCAACCAACATAGAGCCTTTTCTGCTCAAGTTTTACATGGAAGGCCCGTCTTCCGCTAATTTCCTCACGTAGACGAGTTGTCCGACCGAATAATCTGCCATTACTCCCGATCTGGGCTCTCAAAACGACCGGAACCCACCAACTGCATCTACCCCGATGCCGTCTCCTTACACCACACTGTAAGTAGACGGCATCAGCTGGAAGGTGCGACGGCCACAGCCGGCCCTACGAAGAATACAAAACGAAAACACCGCGAGGCCCCATCACCCACTAGCCTGGAAGTGCAAGCCATCGCGGAGGCCATTCAAGAAAACACCCAGCTACAAAGCATCACAATCCGCTCTGGCAGTCAGGGCGCCCTGAGAACGTTCACAGAAAACAACCTACCACCTCATATAAAGACTAACCTCTCCAAGATAATGAAAGACCACCCAGACCTCCGAGTCACACTGGAATGGGTTCCAGGCCACACAGGAATCGAAGGCAACGAGCTGGCCCATCAGCTCGCCCGTGAAGCAATTACTGAACCGGGACCTTCCACTCCTTGGCCACAAACATACGACCCTTACATACGCAGGAAGACACTTCACACCAACAGAACCAACATACTGTTGGAATGGAGAGAGAACAGGACCAGTCTCCCATCCCCCTCACAATTTCTGAACCGACTGCACTCTACACTGATACGAAGAGCCCAGACTGGCACCCTCCTTACACCGCACATTACGCATCATTTATTGGGACGCGAAGGTCAGCCGAAGTGCGCAAACTGCCACGGATACCCTAACAATAAACACATGCTTTGGGACTGCCCTCACAACCAACAAGCTCTACAAGAAACTCTCAACACAATACCGAAAATACTTCACCCGAGCAGCTGGGAGCAATGGATCGCTCCCCCACCCGCACACAGCACTCTACTCTGGAGTTTGCTTGTAAAGCATATAGAAAAAGCCGGGAATTTATAGATGACGTCCTGGACTAGCAAGGACCACAATACATGTTTATTCTCTCTCTCTCTCTCTCCCGATCTGGGAATCTCTCGATCTTCATTCATGGCCATATCATATGAGATCGAGGGGTGTGGCTCTTCGTCCGCCGAACATTGCTTCGGCGGGTGTTTTTACCGTGTAAGATGAGACCGTCGCGTGCTGCTGGAACAAGACCCTGGCGATTCTTCACTGAACTGCTTCTTCCGTAAGCTTCAAGAGGGCTTTTTTCGTTTCGCACACCATTTGTTCTGCTTGCCCGTTAGTTGCAGGATGGTATGGTGCACTAATGTGATGCCTGATACCGGTCTTTTTTGGGTTTTTTTTTTTCTCAAAAACTTGTATATTTCATTTGAAGCAAGATTTGTCGCGTTATCAGAGAAAAGTATTTTCGGTAGGGCAAAAGTAGGGAAAAAAGAGCGTAGAACGTCAATGACGCGTTTGTACGTCGTGGCAGGCATCGTGTAAACTTCCAACCACTTAGAGTACGCATCGACCATGACTCCGCAGATGCGGATACGTTTCGCCACCCACAGACTGAATAGTGAATCGTTTTCAGTTACAGTTCATGATGGCGCTGGACTCGAGGAAGCATTCGACTCTTTCCACAAAGTTAGCCCAGGTGCCAGTACTTTTGTCGAAAGTGGTAAGTTTTCGAAACGTCGACAACGTCGGTAGCCACGTGCTGTGCTTGGCACTGGACGCTTACCATTCCCTGAGAAGAAACTTGCTTGTTCGTCTGCCACGAGTCGTCCGATATCAGGTCATCACCGCTACTCCATCTCCACACAAAACAGGTCGTCATTGTCCGCATGTCCATAGTTAGCAATCACGTGAACTTATAAATTCCCGAACGCTCATAACTTGCCGTCGCTAAACGCCGTTCATTCATAGCGTCTTCATTGCAAATAAACGTCTTCCTATTTGTTTTTCTTGAACTTGTTTGTTTCTACCCATACTAATATGCTTACAGTGTTGTCGTATTCGCATGCTGATGTAGTAGTGGACCAACGGGGCAATTGTTTCTTTTTTGTGTTCATCGCATGGAAACTTTCTTGTGCATGTGCCAAGAACAGTTTTAATTGTGTCGCAGTAGACAGTCTGGTGGCTCTTATTTTCCACGAAGAACTGTTCCGCTTTCTTCATTAGCTGGAGAAGGTTCCTGTTGGGGCGTATAAGGACTCCTCTGTTCATGACGTTTGTCAGTGCTGCTTCAGCGGAAGTGTTCTTTTCGACGCTGAAAGCAAATCGGCATGCAGGGCAGCGTGTAGCTTTTTTTTTCTCAGTTTTCACACTCAAAAACCCAGTTACATAATATAGTGTGCAGTCCACAGTCTTATTTCCTTGAGTCTTTTTTGTCCAGACATCTTCGCATTCCCAGTCTTCGACAGAAATAAGCCTGTGTAGCTTGGTCTTCACTTGGTTAACGAGACGAGGAGACTAGGTAGTAACATGGGCGATCGGCCCTCGGGATCGCACGAGGTCACTGCTCCAGGCGAGCGTCATTCAATGAAGCTTTTAACAAGGACACTCGCTCTGCATAGTTCCGGTACCCTGAATTGCAGTTAGGAACGAAGCGCGTCTTTTCCATCATTATAGCAGCGTAACTTCTTTTTCGGGTTAAGGCTCACCTTCGTGCATGATGGTGGCACCTGTGTTCGACACAGCACCAATGCAAAACCCGAAGCCAGCCACAGGCTGCACACCACCACCACACCGCGAAAAAGACAAGCAAGCTACGCCCCCGACACCGTGGCCGCCGAGGAAAGGCCTGTTGTGTCCCTGGCCGCTCGTCCGAGGGGAGCGAGCGACCAGGTCGTTCTGGTTGCACGCTCCCTGGCCTCTACAGCGCGAGCTTTCGCTCCACGTGCTCCGAGCTCATGTGCACACCAGCTCAGAGCACCTGGGGCGAAAGCTCGCGCATGAGAACACAGGGTAAAAAGGGCTAGGCTCAATCCACACCCCTGACCGTTTCGATCTGGATGAGCATCGCACCGGTGTGCGGTCGTGTATCACTACTGCGTGGCGCACGTTAAAGACCACCAGGATAGCAGTCAAACTGCATTGTTTAAATTGCTCACCTATAGTAGGTAACAATGTCACTATGTTCTGGCAGACTAAACTCCGGCTGTATAGACAACTAACGAGTAATTTGTTTTTGTCGAATCTAAGCAATATAGAAACATAATTGTTTCATCGGTGGAAAGTTCGAGCGCAAGTTTTTTGTTTTCGTTTTGCGTCATAAGTTTAAGCATCGATCAGATTGTGTGTATAGCTTTCGTATCGACGTGGTTTAGCGATTTAATTAATATTCTCTGCAAGACTGCAGTGTTTAGGTTGGGCTATTTGGTAATTCATGAGAGCAAATTCGGCGCAAAAGACGAGGTCAAGAGAGGGACACAAACACGATGCAGTGTTTGTCTCCCTCTAGTCCTGTTTTTTTTTTTTTTGCGCTGAATTTACCGTCTAGCCCAATTATTAACCCTTGTCTTCGTTTCCAGCCATATCTTCTTAGCATTATTTTTTGAAGTTACTGTTTTGTAGAAGCACGGTGTTTATTGATTTGATGCGCGGGGCAAATGCTGTCTTGCAGTAGGTATGGAAAACTGTTCATTGTAATTTTTCGGGCAGTCGTTACTAATGCAGCAGTCTCATGTTTTTTTTTTTACTTTTAGCATGTTACGTAAATAGAAAATGAATAAAAAACTAGAACAGGCACCTTGGCCTTGCTTTTACTACTGCGATTGATATGAAGACATAAATTATTAAAACATCTTGGCCAGTTTAGAGCAGTAAACTGAGTAAACTAATGTATTTCTTACCAAGACCTAATAGTGAACATTTTTCAATATGTTTTGCATTAAACGTAACTGATCAAACTTTCGTTTCTTTTAGCTATGGACCTAGTCTCTCTGTTGCAAATGTTGCTGCGAGGATTGTTTCACCTCTTATAAGATATCTTGTTTCAATCTCATACGTTACAGTGCTTCTGTGGAGTTAAAGTTCTATGCTGGCTTCCGGAGCGCAGAAATTAGAGTTTGAAACCTGAGTGGTCCCTTTTGTGGAGGTTTGGGGCCATTTCTTCAATTGTTTTGTGGCATAAAACCCCAATATTTTTTTATTATTTGTTCCATTGCATTCCCGGCGAAGCAGAAACTGTCATTGATTATGCGGATTTTCATGTGAGTACACTCAAGCCTCGTAGTCTCTATTTTCTGTGGTTAGGAGGTTCACGTTTTATAACAACCATACAGCAGTAGTTATTGTAGGAAACGTATCTTGACTTCCATGGTGTTGATGAGGTTGCGTTAATATTTTAGCAATACATATTTATAGCCGTGTTTTTATGGATTAAGTTTTCGTTTCGAAACATGGTCAATCAAATTAACGGCTGGTCAGAAACAATATGACAGTACCAGGACATATGGAGGCGAACAGATACTGACATACTGTTACTGTGTAGTGCTCTGGCTAACTAAAATGTTCGTATTCCTGTTACCATTTGGGTGCATAACAAAAGGTAAGGTGTGGAGACATGCAGAATATTTAATAGCAAACTTTTACATACTCGCCTGGCACTTGGTATTGACTCTGTGGTGACACTATCTGAAAATTCTATGTGAAAGTGTTTGTCCTAAAATTAAGCAGCACTGCTGCCTGTCACCTGCATACATGCGATCACAAAAATCAAAGCCCCTTTAAAGGAGGCTAAAAGTTGGTTGGTTTCTGTTTTAGTATGTTTTAGATGAACCTGAAACATGGAATTTATGTCTCAAGCAGCTGAACGAACATTCACTCGAGGGACGCACATCAGGAGCATGGTACGGACGCCTTGTCTGCTTTTCCTTTAGGATGGGGACAAAAGCAACCCGAACTTGACTTCCAGTAGAGCGGAGAAATGTCAGGTTGGTTGATTTACGTATAACCCTACTCCGCATAAGTTTAGACTTAGATACCATGAGGCTGTATTGTACATCTTCATCGGAACACATTATATATGTTGTTGCAGTAAAATTACAAATCTGCTAGTTCAAACTTGTACATGAAGGACGTTAAAAATTTCTGCAACTTGAAACTTATAAAAATCACACAAGTGGCCTATGCGTGTAAGATGTGCTTGTAATGACTAGCTTACTTCAGCCGAACAAAACCTGAAGTTTCTTTTTTTTATTTTCGATAACACAAAAACTCGTCTTTTTGTTTTCTTGGGTGGAAACATGACAGGAGATTTATGCATGCACCGTTGCAGGGTGGCACACTACCATAGCCTGGGACCAATCAGGAAGCCGTATCAAACCGAGAAGATGGTTCTGTATTTTTTTTTATTACAACTCGCCGAAATTGACATTATAGTACGCACAAAGTAACAACTCTTTTCATTTTCTTTGTTTTTGCTTGGGAGTGTAATGGCTGTTGAGCTCGCTTATCTAATGCCGTGTAAACTGTTTGTAGTATAATATAAAATAATATGCAAACTAAGATCCTCTATACTGTAAACGGCATAATTTTCACGAATCATCTGTAATGGCGAACAATGAATTCCTCGAACATTTAGACGTTCTAGAAATCCACTCATTCTTAGTACTTGCAACCAAGTATAACACTGTTTTTCCTTTGGTCTGTTATAAATAAAATAAGATTTTCGAGATCTAAATGTGCTTCTGTCCCATTGTCGCGAGACAAACATTTGCAAAGAATTATATGATAAACAATCTTACGAGCATTTACAAGAATTTCACTAATGGACATTTCGAAAACATAGATGGCTGAGAAAGCAGTTCATTTTCGAGAGGCGGTTTGATTAGATAAACATATGTTGGCTTGACAAAACCGCATCTTTCTTCTGGTACATATTCTTAAACACCGTGCGTGAACCCGTTCTGCATACTGCCCTAATAGTTTGCATTTAAGAAAGTTTTACTTGACATAAAGTTTGGTGTTCATAAATATTAGAAGCTTTGATGGTGGCTCCATTCCTGAAAACATTTTAAGGAGCGCAATAGGGCGTATTTGGTTTCCGTACTTGTTTGCCTCGTTACGTTTTTGCCTCCGAATTCGTCTTGGCCAATGACTGCCGACAACTCGATTTCTCACGCATTGGCTCCTCTTATCAAGGAATACTTGACTTGCATCGATGTCACGCCGGCCGCCGTTACTCTGTACCTTCCTCCTCCTGTGCCCGTATTCTCTGCAGCATGCATTTTGGCATCATCAGATCTGTTCGTCTCGGCAAGGCTTGCCAATAACAAATTATATGGTGCAAAATGTATGCTGCAGAAGGTGAAGGCGCACGAAAATGGTACGGCGCCTTATGATATCGGAACCAAGATATGTATTTATAATTGCAATACTATCCGTAGCTTTTTAATGTAGCCGACTGCTCCAGCTGGCTCCATCGACTACAGCACAAAAGCAATTAGGTGGAACACATTGCCTCCACGTGAAACAAAACAGGTTGGGGATTCACCAGCATGGACTCCGGCTTCAATCTGAGCCAAAAATGTGTCATGTAGGATTTCACTGTATCTACAATGTTGTTTTCTAATAAATTCCTTTCTAGGAGACAGAAAAGCTCTCACTTGCAGCATGTAGGCGGCCCCTGTATCAAAGAGACGGACACGCTCTTGAACGTTGAGAGGAGACGTCTGCTTGGGTCATTGACGGGGGGGAATAAACTACAACCATCACGGCAGCCGATTGGCTTTTTGAATTAAGGTACACAAGAATGCCATTGTATGTTTGCAACATATTGGAATGCTCGTTTTAGGTATTACTCTTTGGAGACTTAAGTTTATCTCAGAACGTGTAATTTCAACCTACAAGGCATCATTCACATTCAAAGAAATATATGTGCGGGAAGCAAAAATTAAATGAGTTCCAACTTTATCCTCCATTTTTGTGTTTTATCCGTGAGAGAATGCAGCCATGCAGCAACCATTTCGATCATGTTTTTTTTTTCTTAAACTTTTGAACTGCAGAAATATCTTCTTTTTGCCGGCACCGTTAGAATTACAATTAATACAAAAAAGTGTTTCTCTTTCGCAGATTTTTAGTTGACTGTGACCGAATGTGTAACGACTATTGTTAATGTCGATGATAATAATAACACATTGACGCCATCTATTGAGATCTCCTCGTACACTCCCGATCTGGATATCAGTATTATTTTACAATGGGCATAAAATAAGTCCAAAAATGTTGCAAGTGACCTTGTAGATTTTATCTTGCGAATACTACAGAACCTTCAATTTGGTTATACGAGGGTCGGGAGTGTTCTCAAACGTTTTGACTGATGGCAGCCAATACTTCTTTCATAAGCACTCACAAGCGGTTCTAACACAGCCGTTCAGAGTCAAATGTAAATGTGTGAACCAATTAACCATTATACCTTTGCACGCCTTTGAAGGCTGTAATGTTTGCTTGAACAGCCATTATATCGTAGTTATGGCGTCCAAAACATCCTTTTTGGTCGAGTTAGGGTATGAGTTATAGACATTGCAAAACACTTTTAAGGGTTAAATTAATTTACAGTTTTCAGTACAGTAATTTTTATGGCAAAAGTTAAAGAGAGAGCAAAGCCACCACATGGTACTGAGTATCGAAAAGTGTACTTTAGATCGTTTTGGAGACCTGTTTTTAACAGTCGTCATGTGTTCAAAGATCTCTAAAACAGGCGCAAGAATGCAATAATTTATTGCATGTTTGGGGTCGCAATGTTGTGTTAAGCAAAGAAAGAGATGATGCAAAAAGAGCCTTAAAGGAGACAATCAGAATTGCTTGCATAGGCGCTTGTATCACTCAACCCTCGATCACACTAGATGGCAAAACCCGAATTTTTTTTTGCTTTTGTATTTTATTTTGTTGCTGAAGAAAATTGTTTTGTTGTTCATGACGCCTTATCAGGTGTCAGTGGAGGGCCTTTGTGCGGTTGTGCGAAGGTTGCGCCGGGTTCGGTCTTTGAGTAAATGTGTGAGGCATGTGTGTACGCGGATAGGTTAGCACTGCTCTCTGGGAGTTGGTGTTGTTAGTTTGAATTCAGGTCAAGACGACATGTACCCCAGCGGAAGGCCACAGGGACGTCTGTAAATTACCGGGAGACGTGTGTGGGAGACGCTATAAGTGCAGTTGTGCCAATACACTTTAGTCTTGGGTTTTTCAAAAATGTGCTCTATTACTTGCAAATAATATTTTACCCTCACTACTAAGCATATGAGTAAAATAACCAAATGTGTGGGACATTCGTCCAGGAATTATTTTGCGCTAATGACTTTATTTTGACTGCATCTTCATTCACTCAGGGAGGTTATGACTGAGCAAACAGGAGGCAACGTAATGTTGCAGATATCTTTAAGCCAAACTTTATGGCACCCCGTGATTTTACAAGGCGTCCGTCTCAATGGTTTCGTGATCGCGGAGCGATTTAAGACAGCGAAGTCGCCTCTTGGCCTCTATTTGCCCTTCTGACCAATAGATGGCGCTTTGGCGTCCTCTGGCGGTGGCTGGAAGAAACCTCCTTTTCTCTTCCCTGGACATTAGTGTAGGACATGGGCAAGTGCAAGGACACGCAGGTAAGGTGTTTTTATGGTTGACAAAATGGGTACGAAAGGGGCCGAATGAACGTTTGGGCAAGTTTGTATGAGCTCATCGTGAAAAACGGCGCGAAAGAGACAAGGACAAAAGGCAAAGACTGCACAGGACAAGCGCTGACTAACAACTGACGTTTCATTGGAATGTGTAGATGGCACTATGTTCGCCCAGACATAGGGCGCACCATTGATTTTGTACTTCTTTCTTCTTCGTTTCCCACTCCACGTGCTAACCATGACAATGTCAGGAGGCTGTATGGGGTGGCCGCGGCGCTACGTTCTGGCCCTGGACATGAATGATCGGGGGTCGCAGCCGTCTGCCTCGACTGGGCCACCCCTTGCAGCCGCTGCCTTTACCGAACTGGCCGCACCGTAAACCGCGAGGGTTTCGCCACTGGTTCGTTGGCCTGCTCGCCTGAACCGCCACCGAAACTCAAAGGCTCGCGTGGCGGTTCAGAAGAGCAGGTCGTCCTCATCATGCATGTCGTCTTCATCACCACCGGGCCGCCGGGGCTTCCCCAGCCCCAACGCACGGGAAAGACTACGGACACCACCCTGGACAGCTTGCCAAGACGCTAATGCCAGCTGGACGGAGGACCGCCCGGCGAGCAGCCCACTAAAGGGCACTGGGCCCTCATAACCCACAACATAGGCGCAAACCCTCGCCCGCGGGTACATTTCAGCACCGTCGGCGCCTCTCTGTCGTTTATACGTCATCGTCCTCCTCTTGTACATATCATCTCATAATCATCATCACTAGACGTAGTAACTGGGGCCTCCATGGTAGGGGTACAGTGGTAAGGGTAAAGCTCCTCCATCCTGGGAAAACTGGCGCCATTCATTGTTGTGGAAATGCTCGAGACAGGTGCTGCGTGCCGCTTCTGGGAAGAACGTGGCGTCTGAAATCTAGCTGAGTGCTGCGCTGTGCCGCCATGATCTTCCAAAGGGACGCACGCTGCAGGTTCCTCGTGCGTCGACGCACCTTGCGCTACTTTTAAAACATGAACGGGCTTTAGGTACGGGCTGTTGCTTTTCAGCGGTGCGGCTCTCCTGAGCCAATAAAGACTACTATTACGACAAATACAAAGGTCCAGAAAATTAATCTCACTGTTTATTAGAGTCAGTGAAGGTTGGCTCACGCAAGATGGTCAGTTTTGTGTAATGTAATAGGTTTCCGTCATTTCTCTACACTTTTGGCCTTTGTGCTTAAACAATACGTTGGTGTTGGAGAACCGCGGTCCGCAGCCACAATCCGGACAGTGCATCGCTAGATGCGAGTATAAAGTCCCTTTAAACCGTTGGTTGTTCTCCGAGTCGGATGTTCAGGCATCGCCCCGTTTTCCCAACATATGAGCGTCCGAACGAGAAAGGGTTTATATCCACTTTGATAAGGTGGCAGGAGAATGTGTTCTTACAAACGTCAGGAGCCTGTATAGGATCGCGGATGGCACCCGTACAAATCAACATTTTTCTCGCTAAGATAGGCAGGCCTCAAAAATTAAAATTGAAAAATAACAACAGAAAGATTTTCAGATACGTCGAAGATTTTTTTGGTTCTCATTGAAAGCTCCAATTCCACCCTCCCCCCCCCTCCACCCCCTCCCCCCCCACAAGAAAAAACAAAAAAAAAAACAGCAACGTCAGATGAAGTATTGAAAGTATTAAATGATCTAGGTCTAGAACTTCGGTTTACATATGAGACCCCAAAAGACCACCTCATCGAGTTTTTAGATCTCCTTGTAGAATTAGAAAAAAAAAAACACAAATGATGGTCGTACCATTCCAGATCAGCAAAGCCAGATCAGCAAAGATCAGCAGATCAGCTAGACTATCAGTCAGCACGTTCAAAATTAATCAAGAAAGGGATAGCCTATTCTTGTTTAAGATCCGCATTAATCAAGTCGTGTATTCACAAAATGAACATTAACTTCAACTTGCAGATTGAAAGGATCAGAGTTTCAGGGTTTCCAGAGTCAGTCATTTCGGCAGCTTATGAGAAATTAGTAAAAACGTTCAGGCCGGTTCAGCTCGATGTGAACAGTTGAAGAAAAAAATAAGGTTGTGGTCATTCCATGTATTCAACCCAAGTTACATGGACCTAAAAAGGTAGCATCTATATGCGGAGTGAACGTGGTTTGTTCTGGTTGCAGCAAACTAGGCCGATTATGCTCCGTGGTGAACAGACATAAAGGCAAAAAGAAGCGAGCGGATCGTAACAGCTGCAACCTAAAGCACCGCATCAAATTCGTCAGCTGCGTAAAAGGCACGGTCTACATGATTCCTTTCTCGTGCGGTCGCCCCTACATTGGGGAAATGGGGCGATTCCTGAATATCCGACTCAGAACACTAAGATACTTAAAAGGGATGGATTGTAGAGATTGCGGGTGCGATACGTGGTTTTTCAACACTACCGTATGGTTTAAACACCAAGACAACGTGTAGAGAAATAAAAAAAAAACTATTACATAACAAAGAAGAAAGAACAGACCATTTTTGCGTGAGCCAACCTTCACTGACTCTGACGAACAGCGAGATTCATTTTCTGGATATCGGTAATTAGCACGTGGGGTGTGAAACAAAGAAGAAAGAAGTGCAAACTCTATGGTGCGCCTTATGCCTGAGTGAACATAGTGCCATCTACACATTCCAATAACAAATCAGTTGTTAGTCAGCGCTTGTCCTGTGTGGTCCTTCCTTTTTGTCCTTGTCCCTTTCGCGCTGTTTTTCTCAAGTGATGGCCCGTAGATCAGGCCTAGTTTTTTGTGAATGGCGTGGCACGGGACAAATGTACCGCTGCCGTAGTTAGTCCATACGTTATCAATAAATATAGCTGGCCTTGAGTTCAATAAAGAGAATTTTGTAAATCGTGCGCAAGAGCTCCGGTTTGCTAGCGGGAGCTCGCGCCGTTACTTTGAAGTGTGTTTTGAGGACCCGCCCATTGGGACCGCTTTCTGCAGCTTAAGATCGTCGATCTACTTACGATCTATAATCGTAGATAGCTTGCGGACGGACACCGTCCTGTCTAGTTGACCGCGGACACATAGGAGCCGGCTTGCCGGCGAGTGTACGTAGATTTTTTCACAACTTGTAGACCGTCAGAAAAGTCGCTTTAAGGAATCTGAACCGAAATTTAGAGCTCCCAAAACAGAACTGGAGCGATAGGCGGGACCTTGCGAAACCCGAAAACATTAGTCATACCGCGATATCTCCAACACTCTCAAGAAAAAAGGGTGTAAAAGGGTGTATCCTTACACCCTTTGTCCATATAATACACCCCAAAACTTTAATTCGACGTACAGCGCCCTACAGTTGAACAGACGGCCCGAAAGTTTACGAGGGGCTTGATAGCCGTGTGGTACAACTTATTAAAATAGCTAATGTACGTTTTACTGACTACAAAAAACTTAATCGGGGTTTCCTTGGCCCTACTGTAAAAACTCGGTGTTTTCTTTATGTGGTCTTTGATACGTACTTTAGGTGTTTAAAAAGATATATTGCAGCGTTATCAAGCCCCTCTAAACTTTGGGGCCGTCTGTTCGGCTATAGGACTCTGTACGTCGAAATCAAGTTTTGGGGTGTATTATATGGGACAAAGGATGTAACGATACACCCTTTTACACCCTTTTTTTGAGTGTGAACGGTTGGCCGTGTCATTGAAAAACAAGTGCGCGATTGAGCACGGCCGACGAGGCCCACGAGACATGTCACGTCCCGATTCTCATTCCCTCTCCTCTTCGCTTCGTTCCCTCGTGAAGGTGAACCGAAGCGAGGAGGCGAGAAGCGAGCCCCTTTTCCCCATTCTCAAAAGTTCGAAGATAATTGTGACGACATATTTCTTGCTTTATCGCGCCCTTCTTTTCCGAAAATACAGCCATGCATCCAGTTGAGGTATCGATATACGAGTGATGTTTTGGAGTTCGCAGCGTCCCGTTCGCCGATTGTGCGGCCGTATTTCGTGAAATCAAGATTTCGGATCAGCATCCCTTTAAAGGGAAACTGAAGCGGTTCTGTATTTAAGAAAAAAAAAAACATTTCAAAGGCCTTCATTCGGCCTCCAGGATCACGAATATCGAGATTATTTTTCAACTCGGTGCACGGAGGCTGCAGATATCAATTTTGAAAGTATCGCCGAAGCCCCTCCTTCCCGGGGCGTGACGTCACACTAGGAGTTTTCGGAATCTCTGCTCTCGCGCATCTTCAGCGCCTGTCAAAGCTATGCACGCGCACTCTTGCTATTTTCAAAAAGGTCAGAAAGAGAAGTCACGGCTGGGGTCAGTGAGGAAAAATGTACCGCTTGCGATTGCACCCGCTGCCCACACGTGCGGCGCGCGCTTGGCGGCCCAAAGATCCTAGTATGACGTCACGACTGGTCGGAGGTTTTTCGTGTTTCCTCGCGTTTAGGTACACGTTCGGGGAAAATGAACGTGATATTCAGATTCACGGGATAAAAATACGCCAGAATTCACCTCTAACTCGTTTTGTTTCAAGAAGTGTTTCAGCTTCCCTTTAAAGCATCACATGAAAACATATCTCCGCAAGAAAACATTTTTCTATATTGAAACTTGTGCTGCTGTCACATTCACTTACTGTTTTTAAACGTATAAAGAAGCTTAAAGGAATCTAAGTCCTGCACACAAGTAGAGGAAATGTACTCATGATTTCTAGCCTGCATGTTATGGAGAATTTAATATGGCACCATAAGAATCATGCACTGCATATTAAATTTATCCTAATACACTAACAAAAAGGAATCGGGGGGGGGGGGGGGGGGGGAAGAGGGAGTGGCACATTCAATTACTACTCAGGTGGGCCAAATACAAACCTCGCCTCTGCATATGCATTGTGTCTATTGCCAGTGCCCGCAAATCTCAACGACGTAAAGATGAATATATAGAATGTGCTTTATGACCACTGAAACATCTTACCGCACTACACTTATGGTTTCCGCTCACGGCTGCACAACCATTCACTTTTATTTTTTCTTTCCTGAATAACTAAGAATTGTTTCTAGTGGTGGCCAATTTCGCTGGTTGGTTATTTCGCTGGCTGGAAACGGTTCGCCGTATCTTTTCACCATCTCTTCGTACACAATTGTGAGCAACTCGAACCTCCGAAATTCATATCTGTAGTTGTTTACATTAACGGAGCAGGTAACGAAAGTTCCAGCGTCGTCTCCAATGGCATCCATGTCCAACCCGTCAAAGATAATGCACTTGTCATTCGGGTACTTGTTGAGCAGATCTTTCACCTGTAAGGTATTTTTGCATTCAAAATTGGAGTAGTACATAAAACCATGTAACAATCTTTCAGGCGGACGCCCATTTAAGACCTTACAACCGGAAGAGGTTTAGCTAATAATTAATAGCATGATAATCTAATATCCCTTCATCGTCGTTACCGAACATAAGTTTGACCGTCATTATAGCACTCACTGAGAGAGCACAAGCTTGGTCCTTCGCACTGGCGCTCAGAAAACGGCGGCTTGGATTAAATATTTTATATTTTGCTAGTCTATTTCGCCGCTTGACCTATCTCATATACAGTAGCAGGAAGAAAGGTGTACATGGTCGTCCCACCAATCAATACATAGGAATAGCATCATCGAGAATTATCAATGCTGTCATTAATGGCGGTCATCGGTTGACCCTCGTGACGTCATCGCTTTACTCTCGTGGTCACATGACGCCTAGGTCGGCGCAATGTCGCGAAGTTGCGCCATCGTTTGACCTTGTGACGATCACGTGGTCACGTGACGCCTGTGTCAGCGCACTGCCGTGAGGTGGCGCATCCGAGTGGCGCATCTGGCGCCAGGTGGAACATCGGACCTGGCTGCGAGGTATAGCGGTGTCGCGAAGTGGCGCATCTGGGTTGCTATACTTTACGCCTTCCTACAAAGGTGTTGACTAAAATCAAAATTTTCCATCTGTTGTGAGCCGCCGACACCCAGGATGGCAATTTGCTGATGGAAGGGTTGAAATTTGAGGGGTCGTGTTCACGAGTTCCCTGAAATGCTTCGCTCTTGACGAAGGCGACTACAGGCTTACAAGGCATCCGATTATTATAGATATCGTCGGGAACATTGCACGACCCTCCTGGGGAGAAGGTCCTGGTTTTGATCTCTAAGCCTCGAAGCAGGTATAGGTGGCGGGAGAGGACTGCAGACGTCGCTCTATTCCCACAAGCACCGTTTGAGCCACTTGAACACGTCCAATGTAGAGAACTAGGCGAGAGAGTTGCACAACGAGGTTTTGCTGAACCTTCGAAGCTTTCATGAGTGTGAAATATTCTGTATTTTGTCGCAATACTATGCGAATGTCCATCCCGTTCAGAATAAATCTCTCTGCCGGTAAACGTTTAAAGGAATACTGAACTGAAATTTCGAGCTCACAAAACAAGGCTGGATAGATAGGCGGGACGCTGCAAAACCCAAAAACATCACTCCTACAGCGATGTCTCCAACGGATCGCCGTATTTTTGGAAAAGAAGTTTGCGATTGAACACGGCCGACGAGGCCGACGAGACAAGGCACGTCACGATTCCCATTCCCTCTCCTCCTCGCTTCATCCCGTCGAGCTAGTGAACCGAAGCGAGGAGGAGAGAAGCGAGGCCGCTTCCCCTCATTCTCAAATTCTCATGGAGGACAGTGACGTCAGAGACCTCGCTTCATCGCGCCCTTCTTTTCCAAAAGTACGGCCATCGGTTTGAGATATCGATGTATGACTGATGTTTTGGAGTTCGTAGCGTCCCGTTCAACGCTTCTACGGCCTTATTTTGCGAAATCCAAATTTCGGTTCAGTATCCCTTTAAAGTGTGAAGCGAACATATCGCACAGGGTTGAGAACTCGGTACGCTTGAAACGAGCGGCGAGTCCCTTGCAGGCATGTCCAAATTTGCAGACTTATTCACTTGACTCTTTTTTAGCGGAGCATCGCATAAAGAGCAGGACCTCCACTCGTTTGATCTGCGTTTAGCAGAATATCAAGATAAGAGTGGTAGGCATAGTTTTCGTAACGGCTTACCAGCGTTTGGTTCAGATGAATATGCGGGTATAGCAAGAGAGAGCTCTCAAAGGCCTCAACGCGTTTGACTTTCTCGTACCTAACCCTTTTGTCGGGTGCGACGGTGCTTGCGGGATTGACATTAGCTTGCACTATTTTCGCTCGAATGCGCAGGAAGCTCGATATGAGATTCTAGAAGTGGGGACCCAAGGAGGGGTCGTGAAGGTCTATAACGGACGTTGACAGTGTAGTTGAGACAAGAAAGAATTCGAGATATTTGAATTTTTCCAGGGCAAAGGATTTAGACGGCAGCGAGAATATATTGAAATTGTATGCAGCGCAGAAACAGCATTGTTTGTGCAAGATGAATATATGTTCAGTCATTCTACGAGTCGAAAAAGTCACCGACCTTTCGCCTTTACCACGCGCGCGTCGAGTAGATTTGTTGGCGCGCTGATTAGAGCGTCGGGCAAGAGTGCGAGCAGTCGTAGGTTCGACACCTGGCGAGGACGGGAAGACCTTCCAGGCAATGCGGAGGGCAAGTTCGTCTGCTTCTCGCGCAGGGGGTACCGGTGACGTCAGAACGCCGTGCCCTGATTGGCTGATCGCGGCCCCCCTATCTGAGCGTCGTCTGCTCCTTTGCAACGTCGTCTGCGTCTGTCTTACCTTTCCTGCGACTTTCGGAAGTGCAGAGGCCAGATTCACAAAACCATGTTACGCCGAAAGAGTGCGTAAGACAAAACGTGAGAACAAATTCGTATTCACGAAACGAAATTATCGTAAGTTTTGCTCAGGTTACGACGGAATCCTACGACGATCAACTCAGCATGGCCGACAGCGTCGCTCAGTTACTTGGTCGCGACGACCAACGGACGTTTATTTTTGTACGTGCTCTTCTCACGCGTCACGACTACAAGCAGCAAGAAAAAAAGTAAAAAGTACTGAAATAAACCACGACGAACAAGAACGCTGGATCCACAAACACCCGGGAAATGCTCCAACGGCCACGATTCCACTGACCCCGTCCAAGCGAGCTCGGCAGATAGGCCTAGCAGCGGCGCAGCGGTGCTCCGACGGTCCTTGGCCAAGACCGTCTGCCCACGACCGGCTGGCGTGCTGAATGGAATATGCCCGCGCGACCCTTGTGAACCCTTCAATCTCTTCCTCTTGTCATCGCCTCGTTTTCCGAGGCAGCGGCGACTCTCGCCGGTGAAAAAGCGGTGAATCTCCGACAGACGCAGGAAAGGTAAAGCAGCCATCGCTTTGACTAGCAGACGTAAAGCAGACGACGTAACTGCACCAACCCGCCGACGCCGTTTAAGAGTGAGGAGTCTCGCCGCACACGCAAGGAGGGAAAAAGTATTTGGGATGGAACTTGCGGACACTCTCGCTTCTTAGCAGACAAACCTCGGCGCCTCGGGACACCTCGCCAGCGAGTCCCTTGACTTCCCTCCTTGATGCGCGTCTGCTAGTTGTTCGACAAAAACAAAGTACCGCTCGAGTTATTTCGTCTCCCCTCTCTGAAAGGCGAAGTCGAGCTCGCTCGTAAAGACCGGCACTTCCGAAAGTCGCAGGAAAGGTAAGACAGACGCAGACGACGTTGCGAGCAGACGACGTTGCAAAGGAGCAGACGACGCTCAGATAGGGGGGTCGCGATCAGCCAATCAGGGCTCGGCGTTCTGACGTCACCGCTACCTCCTCTCTCATGCGCAGAAGACGAAAATGAGCCCACTTGCGAGGCGTATACCACCTAGAAGACAAGGCCTGCGCATGACGACCCGCCCCAAGCGGCAAACAAACCGAAGCTTGACGAGAGGAGGGGACACGTCACAACTACGCCGCATTCACTGGCGGCCACAGCTGTGTGCGCGCGACTGCTGAGCGCGAGCTGATAGCGAGCTTCCAGTTCATTTGCAACGTGCATCCGAACCCTCCCTCGGCCAGGAGCGCGAGCTAGCACGCGCTCCTGGCTTTGAGACGTGCATTTCTAGCGCGCGCGCTCGTTCTGAGGAAAGAACGCTTCAAAGCAGCGACCTCGAGCTCTCGCCCTTGAGGCGTTGGCTGCGTTCTCTGCTGAAGAGTGAACGGAGTATGAACAGCGCCCTCCAAAATGGCGTCCAGTGCCGGCGTCCAGCGTCCAGCGAAGGGCTTTGAAGACCTTCGCACAGCAGTAAGAAATTTTCACTGATTCATTTGACGCTCCATGTGAACGTCTAACTTCATCGTATGCTACAGCAACAGAAACTCGGCGTGAGCATCTGTTTCATTAGCTGCTACCCAAACCACTGAAACAAGCGATGGAGCAGATAATGTCGCAGACAATGTAGCAGACGATATTTCTCATCCGGGCTAGCTAGGAGGCGTGGAGCGGATTTACTAGTGATGATGTTTAGAGGAGGAAACGCGCACGCCTTGTCTTCTAGGTGGTATTGTTACAGGCAGCAGGCACCTGACGACGCTATTTCTGACGTCATGAGAAAGTCTAAAGTCACTGGATCTGCGCTTTAAGTATAAGGCCACTCACTCCCCGCCGGCTCCCCCGGCAGCATTCCGCTTGACTAAAATCCCTTAAAGGGGCGGTGCAACGATATTCAATTGGAATGTTTTTCACTTTACACGAGCTTACTGGCACTAGTGGAACTCAAGGATACTCGCACGCAACGCCACTGACCAAGAAACTCCTTTGTTGCGCTGTAATTTCGAGGGCAAAACCGAGTGTTTTCATTCAATCTCTCCTTCGCAAAACCTGATGACGTAGCTGGGCGGTAGCAGTACCGCCCAGTGACGATATTTGAATGCGGCTCATAGATTGGACCCGAGCATGGAGTGGACACTCGATTTAGACTCGTGATAATCGATAGCTCGAGAAGCATTCGGGTAGTGTCTTGTGTCCAATCGCTGCAATGACGACAACAGCCGAACCATAACAATGTCTGGAACTCAGCGCGTGTCCTTTGCCTTGCCAACCCCAGCGCATGGCTATGATCAACATTGGCGGCATATAATCGGCTCCAGCTCACGCGGCCGCTTGTTCTGGCTGCGAGTTGAGGGGGTGAACTCTGCTCGTTTTTCTTTATTTTTTTCTGCGACTTCGATTGCGTGTGGTGAAAAACGAACGGGTATTTCACAGGTCATTAACGTCAGGGATTCGTTGTAAGCGGTATTTGCGCAAAATACAAAAATCGTTGCACAGCCCCTTTAATAAAATTTACGCTTTCAACTACTGCCAACCATTGTTGTGGAAACGCGCAAGACACGTGCCACAAGCGGGTGCTCCGCCGCCATTTGCTTCCAAGGGCCGCTCATTTCAGTGCTGCGCCGCCATTTGCTTCTAAGGGCCGCTGGAGACACGGGCCTCGTGCTCTGGCGAATTTGACGCTACTTGCAAGACAAACGCAAACACATCAAGGGGCTTTAGGCATGGCAGTCTAGATGCGCCACCTCGCGACAGTGTGACGCCTCGCGGTCGGACCCGTATGCCACAGCCATAGTCAGTGACAGGTTAAGAGTTCAGGAAAAGCTCTTCCCAGTCCTTTCCCTTTAGCAGAGCGAACGCTGGAAAGGAGGCAACCTCCTCTGCTGCGTCCGCGCTGCTAAAGTGGAAAGAGGTGGGAGGAGGTTTTCCTAAACTCTTAACTTGTCACCAACTATAGAGAGCTTCCATCACAGAGAGTTTCTAACCTCTCGATCGGGGTCAGGTGGTGTATGGTCCGCAATGCGAAATATGGGCAGTGAGTAGATGCCGAAGGCGCTGATCGTCTCCGAATGTCTGCGCCTTTCTGCCTGCACTCCTCCTCGCCACACGAAAATGCAGCGCATGCGCACTAGCCGTCAATCTCCACAGAAGGCGTTCGCTATTAAATTACACACGCTCTCCATGGTTTGAGATGGACGCTCTCCTCAGTTTCGGCTCTCTAGTGTCAACTGGCGTCGGGTGCGCCACCTCGCGGCAGATCGCCGACACTGGTGATACAGGGCCACATGACGTCACGACGTCAAGCGATGGCGCAGCTAACGGCAGCGCGCCGACACAGGCATCACGCGACAACGTAACGTTACGAGGGTCAAGCGATGACGTCACGAGGGTTAACCATTGACCGATGTTGATGACGTCATCGATATATGATGGATTATCGATGACTCAATACCCATTGATTGATTAGTGGGGCGATCGCGTACACTTTTCGAAATACTTAAGCCCGGGTTACACTGCACATACATTATACGAAAGACAAGCTGCATAGAAATTTGAACGCGAGTCACCGCGATATCCGTGCTTCGAATTCCGCATGACAGTGAGTTCAATAAGTAACTTGGCACGCGCCAATCGAACCGCGAATGTTGCGGTGGCTCCGGTGTTCGCAGAGTGTCAAAAAACTATACTATGAAGTGAAACGTATAGCTTATTTCATTCACAGATTGCGATATGCTAGCCAATAAACCGATCTCACCAGGAGATGCGCGACGACACCTTTGCCGAGGTGCATCCTGGAACCTGCAATTCTCCCCACATTTCCGGCCACATCGGTGTGCGTTGTGTGCCCGGTGTTTGGAAGTTTTTGAGTTAGCAGTCGACTTTTAATCGGGTGTTTAATCACGGTTTCCAATAAGTGGTTTCACCCGTTTTGAATCAGCGTGCTACAGTAACGGCAGCTGGCAAAAAGTCAACGGATTTTATGTCTTCCCGAAAGAAAGCAGCCTCCGAGAAGAGTGATTAAGAAAGGCTAAGAAATCCGGACAGAGCGGCAAGATAAAGGGCGTTTTTTTTTTGCGATTTGATTTAAAATTTATATTTACCTTATTGCTGGTTAGCTAAAGAGTGTAAGATTACAGGCCACGGGACATAGTAGGGTGTGGCGAAGTGTTTCGTACTTTTAACCCCTGAGCGCTCGCTGTGTACCGGTACATCTAAATCGGGACGTCCGCGGAGCTTTGTGGCGGCCGTTTTTAATACACGTTTTGCTCAATGTAGCTTGGTTGGTAAATTTTATTGCGACAACATGTTTCAAGCACCACTGTGATTGAAATGATCAAAACAATCACACTAAATGTAGTGATTCCCGATACGAATCGCTTGAAATAAAACCAACTTTTTCAAAAGCAGCTTATTAAATAAAAACAAGGTTAAAACATTGCATAATACACTTTAGAAGTGCAAAACGTACCGCCAAAAAGTTAGCAAAAGAACCTCACCCACCTTGTGGTAGTCTATTATGCCACAACTTGATTTTGGCTGTCGTTATTGATCCGTTCTGCATTAACGCGAAGCGAAACCGCAGAAATAAAAATGCTCACACCGTTGGGCGGCTGTTAGCGCTCGGAGCTTGCGCGAACAAAATCAAATTTTATAAGGATTGTACACGAAAACTTATCGCCACCCAACGTTTTTACGTATCTGACATGGTTGCTGTTTTCGACAGGCGCGAGTTATGTTCTGCCGTTCATCTGCGCCCTGCTACACAGGGTGTCAGCTAAAACAAAACAACTTAAAAGAAAAAAAAAGCTATCGCTCCAAGAGAAAGTTTTTTTTAGCTCTCTTCACTCCATTGTTAAATAAACGTTAGGCACAAGCCTGAGCACTACCAGGTTCCGTTTCGCACCGACACATTTTATACTGCTCCGCGGTGCAACACCAAGCCGATGGCCCCTCGAATATTCGTGTCCTTTGCTATTGAACTAGATGTTCACTTGCTTCCAAGTTCATTCACATGTCCGAGCAGCCGAGTGCTCGAGTAGTGACGTCGTGTTTCTTCCGACGGCAGCACGGGACCTTCACGTGAACGACTCGAACATGGCAGCAGGCGAAGAAGAGATTCTAGAGTGATAAGACGCCTGTAACTGCTTTTCTGCGCCTGTTGACAAACTAAAGCATAAAAAAAAAGAAAAAAAAAACTTATTGAGGTATACACATTCCAGGATAATTCAAGCCGATACCGGGGTGTCCCACACAATTCTGTACGATGATGTAGGCCCACCGCTGACCTATGCAGCCGGGAAGCCGGAGAGCGATGTCTACAAGTAGCATGGCGGCGACACCAGTTCCGGAATGCGCGAGCCATCGCAGTTCGCTTGGGGAGATCGGTCTATTGAAGTCATAACTATTTTTTTTTAACTTTTATTAGGTTGTTTTATCGAAAGCGTCATACAGTTCTTGCAAAAATACGCATCGTATAGAAAAAAAAACTTAAAGGGCTCTGACATTTGCCAAATGTTTTTTTTTTTTGTTTGATTTTTCGCGAAGCATTTTATTATGTTGTCGGAACACTACCCAATCAATACTTTGCTTAATAGTCAAGTATATAAGTATATTTCTAATTCCCCCCCCCCCCCCCCCCCAAAAAAAAAAAAAAAAAAAGAAAACGCATTTTTTTTTAAAACCGAAACTGAAACATGTGCAGGAAGCTCGGAGGAGAGAGTTGCCGGAAGTCACGTGGCTCTTGTCCGCTTCCAAGCCTTTTCCCGTTCCTCCGTTTTTCGGGCTTGTGAAGCAGACGACGACATTGAGGACGTTGATTAAGCCGTTTGTCCTGCGATTGTTTCGCATTTACATCCCTTCCCCTCGGTGTTCTGTGCTTGAAGATCGATTGACCGGTATCTCCGACCCCAGTTTCAAAGTCGCGGTCCCACGTCAATCGAAACAGAGGTTCGTTGCGCGCCGCCATTGCGTCGTTTAGTCAGCGGTGCGTCGGCATATTGAGAATGGCTTAATACATGTACTTCCCGTGATCTGTGCAACATCCTTTTTTTTAAATAAACTTTTTTGCGGCTTTTTGGAAGTCACCAAAATGGGGTTGGTATTCTTTTCTATTTTTAATATTGAATGCGTGTCTTAGACAACCCACGACGTTCAATATATCTGTATGCACAAGTTGCGTATGCATGGTATGCACGTGACTGTGGAAAAGAGAGTGAGTGCGAGTGAAAACGGCCGATTCTCGACCGGTGGTTTGTGGCCATAAAGCATACAAATTTTGAGCCGCAAATTGTGTTCTGAGTAGTTGAGCTTTCATAAGTCGTGGTCAAATAAAAAATATCGGCATGCGGAAGTACCCTGTCAGTGTCCCTTTAATGTCGCGTTGGTCATTTGGAAAACACAAATAAAGTTTGGTAAAATTAATTTGAGAATTACTTTCTACAGATCAACCTTCTTTATTCGTAAATGTATGTTTTCAAACAGACACTTCCTGGGCATTATAGAAAACCACCAAATATTTTCGTTTTAGAAATATATAAGGCACGTACAGGAATGGAGAACGTTCTCCACTCCTTCACAAAGAGCATTTTGAAGCATATTGCGGGGCGACTACCTGAGCCAACATGTAAGATTGCATGCTTTAAACCGCGATTTATGTAGTCAACATATTGATAATGACAACACAATTACCCGTCAAAGAAAATAACACATTTTCTTTTATGTACAAATAAACATTTTAGAGCAAAGACGCTACATATCTTCGAGGAAATATTATTATTTGATTATTTTTCTTACCCAGCTGAAATTTGTAATGTAATTGAGTTATATGAAAGCAGTACTATAAATAAATTTAGATGCATAATTTAATCTTAAATCAATCATAGTTGGGTCATTCCATGTCAAACGTCCCACATGTTGCGCTCGCCAACCTTCGATTTCTAAAAAAAAATTCATGGCCTTTTGCCGCAATGTCCGTAGCCATGCCCTAAAATATTTTTGATGAAAAAAATGTTTTGATGGCGTGAACGCGGTTTAAACTTTTAAAAATAGCGTGAAACTAGGTATTACTCCATAAATGAAGAAAAATCTGCTTTTTTATGAAACACGCAACAATATTCTTTTCTTGGATCTGCTCCGCTTTCGACTTGCAACGTTGTATGACTTGTGCAGTTTTTTATAATTATAATATTTTTTAAAACAATTCTTTTGTTGAAAGTTTTAACATTTTGATTTTTTTATTAAAAATATGGATTGCTGCGGGGACCTAATAGAACGTTTTACCGGCTGCCCTGCAGGTATACAATTTATAAAAAAAATGTTTAAACCGCTCAAATAAATATCTCCCAGTAAAAAAAAAAATCCTGAAGTTGCAAAAAGGTGCGTTTTGACACATAAGCAGCCGTTTGTTTTACCCTGAGGTGGTCCAAGTAAAAATACAATATATGGTGGGTTTGAAAGAACAATCGATTGTATTTTGATTGTAAAAGTTTAAACAAAGTAATTTTTGTTTAAAGCGAGAAAACAATTGTTGAGATTGAACTCTTGCACCAAATCCCGTCGTCGCTTCTTAACGCCTCTTCGCCGCAGAGCACGCCAACGGCGACGGTAGCTGACACGATTAGGTGCAAAGAACGAACGGAGTTTACTGCTGCGTCCTCTTGTCCGTCTTTTCCGCTGCAAGGGAAGAAACAGCGGGCATCGTGTTGATAATCGGAGATGCCGCCAGTGCGTAGCCATAGCAGGCCCGTTGTGCCCTTTGTATCCGAGGGCGGATCCTCACACTCCGAAACGCGATGCCTAATCGACGGGCGGCATCAGCAGACGTGGACTTCTCCTAAAAGGGAAACGCGACAATATCGCAGCGAAATCTAGCCGTCACGAATACTGCGGTTAAAAACAGAACTATTCAGCGACGCAAGAATTTGCCGCTTCAAAGCCAATTTAAACAGTCACGAGGCGTGAGCCTCCAACTGCTCGCATTCGTTAACACCACATTGCCTCGTCGTTTGAGATTGCCCGTTCACGGGGCATTTCTGTTACTGTTTGAATAGCGTCCTGACGTTTACAATAGAGGGTGATTGCGATGTGTGCGTAAGAAACAGCAGGCTTACTAGTGGATGCTCTGACCGGGCAGCACTAAGCATCTGCTGATATCAAGACAGTGGAAGACCACAGGAGGACACCGCCGCGCAAAACAGTTGAAATAGGAAAATCCATAAAGCCACAAGAGTGGGAAAAAGCTCCTTCCCACCAAGATGTACCCGACAACTTGAGGTCCTGCTGTCTACCTGCGTGCGCACACCGTGGCACCGTCGCACGCTTTGCCAGGCTCGACGGTGGTGTGCTGTACAGAGAAGAGGCGCAAGAAACAACGCCAGGTTGCGGCGTGAGAGCTCTACTTCAAAATGTTATTTTCTTCTTTAGATTAAAATTATTTTAATGAAACCTTCAAGCACAAAAGGCAATAAACTCTTCTGTAAAAGTCACCATGTTTCGTATTTTTCTTTGGGCCACCTCAAGGCAAAATTGACGGCTCTTGAAACGACAAAACGCAATTTCGCACAAATTTTGTTGTTTTTCTGCATGATACTTAGTTGTACGACCTGAAACTTTTTTTTGTATACCTACAGGGCTGTCAATAAGAATTTTTACAGTCACCTGCAGCAACGAGACAGTTTGTAACAAAACTATCAAAATGCTAAAATTCTCATATATTCCTTTTTACTTTATATTGCTTCAAGCCAATAATTATTACGCTTATTACATAGCAATCGAAATACCGTGTGGTTTTTAGGCAAACATATTCTACTGTTTCATAAATTTGTCTTACTTCTCGTGAAGAAGTAAGATATATTTATGGAGAAGTCCACGTCGCCTGATGCCGCCCGTCGTTTTTGGCGTCACGTTTCGGAGTTTGGGGGCCCGCCCTCGGGTACAAAGGGCGCAACGGGCCTGCTATGGCTACGCACTGGAGGCACCTCCGATTATTACACGATATCCGGCCTTTCTTCCCTTGCAGCCGGAAAGACGGACGAGGAGAAGCTGCAGCAAGCTCCGTTCTTTCTTTGGACCTAATCGTGTCTGCTATCGTCGCAGGCGGCGTGCTGTGCGGCGAAGAGGCATTAAGACGCGACGCCGGGTTGTGGTGCGAGAGTTCAAATTCAAAGATTGTTTTCTCGCTTTAAACATAAATTACTTTGATTAAACTCTCAGAATCAAAAGACAATCGACTGTTCTTCCAAACCCACTATATATTGTATTTTTACTTGGACCACCTCAGGGTAAAATAAACGGCTGCTTATGCGTCAAAACGCACTTTTTTGCCACTTCAGGATGTTTTTTTCCTGCAAAATATTTTATTGGGCGCTTTAAATTTTTTTATAGATGATATACCTGCAGGGCAGCCGGTGAAAAGTTCTACTAAGTCCCCGGAGCAATTAGATATTTATTTAATAAAATAACAAAAATGTTATTATTTTCAAAAAAAATTGTGTTTTTAAAAATATCTTATTTAAACAAAACTGCACAAGCCCAACTATATTGCAAGTCGAAAGCCGAGCAGATTTAAGATAAAAAGCAATGTTGCGCGTTTCATAAAAAAAAAAACAAATTTTTCATCAATTATGGAGTGATACCGAGTTTCACGCTAATTTTAAAAATTAAAACCGCGCTCACGCCATCAAAAAAATGTTTTCGTGAATAATATTTTAGGGCATGGCTACGGACATTGCAGCGAAAGGCTATTAATTGTTTTTGTAGAAATCGAAGGTGGTCGAGCGCAACGTCTGGTACGTTTGACATGGAATGACCCAGTTTTGTAACACCCGTTAAATGCCTATGTAACAAAACCCAATGACGATTATACTTACCTTTTGTCTGAACTGGTCCCTCTCCTCGAAGTAGAGACGGCTCATGCCGTCAGTTAAGTAATGCGTTTTAGTAATGTTGTCGAACTCGTGCGTATAGTCCATCCTGTTAATGATGGTGTCATCGCAGAGCTGCAAAATACAAGTCTCATTAAATCTTGAAGTGCGCAACTTAAAATTATACGAGCTTGATCATGTTGAGAAAGACTGGTATGGCACAGATTGTGCGATACGCCTTCTAGAAAAAAAGAAAAGGGCGTCTGAACAGCACCGCCTACCGAAGCTTCGCTCCCATTCTCGACACACGCCGTGATATAGTGCAGAATGACTGCTGAAAGGCCGCGAAGCGCGCGACCGCACCAATGTGTTCGCTTTCTCGTGCAGCACTCACCGACCCTAAGAAACTATTTTGTCATAAAAAAAAAAACGAATTGCTTAGTTGTCAAAGGTGTAGGATCAAAATCTCAATGTGCTGTCTTCAAGTATTGCTGGGAACTGAAGTCTTTTTATCTTGTTTCCTGAACGCGTAACGCTCTTCGATGTCGGTTTTTGTTACAGCCAGTTGTTCGAGCCGGCCATTAAAGCCGGCCTTTAAAACCGCTTAAACGTTTCAAAACTGAACGAAATCGGATAATAAAACACATGTTGTCATAAAATATAAAATATCCACTTTTTCAGTACCGTTCAGAAAGTCTAGAAGATGCCTGTCAGAATATTTCAAGAGTGAAACAAAAATATTCAACCTTACAGCCTTGAAACACCACTTGATATATTGGCAGAAGGATAATCACTTAGGCTTTCTTTGCAATTTAATTTATGAACATAGCCAACTCATAACAAGCTGCTCAACTTCATTCGTTGTGAATTGACACTCCGCTCTATAGTCGTAAATGTCATATTTCAGTGCAATGTCCAATAGAACAAAGAGCGTGCCCAAAACACGCTCTTTATAGATATTATAAAATAATTCAGCTGTATAAAATTCTTTTTGCGGTACGTTTACGTTAATGTTATGCGAAAACCAAAAAGAGCCGATTTTGAATTCGATTTTCTCAAAAAACTAATTTTTTTTATTTTTTTCATTTTTCTTTACAAGGTAGTAACGATAGTTGTCTACTCGAAAAGCAAGTCGAGAAAGTGTGTATTTTGTTTGCATGTTCTATATTAAAGCCTCAATATCAGAAAAAGACGTCTTCGTTTTGCAAGATCTAAGTCAGGCATAGCGAACCGTGCGTTTCTATGAATTGTGAAAAACGTTTTCATGAACTTTCGTCTGCGTTTTGTAATCAATTATAAACGCATTTTGTGGTATTAAATAGTTATTATGTTTTTATAAGAGCGGGAAACCACGAGAAACTTATCTAATCAAATCAGTACGCCGAGTAGACCTCCAATATCGAAGAAGCACAGACGTTGTATTGTTTCGATTTATAAAACTTTCACTGTAAACTAGCACGACTAGCTATTAGCTGTCATATTACTAAGACATAGAAAGTCATCACATCATCGATATATTATATACAATTCTTTCCGAAACTAAACGCTAGGGTTTGTTCACCGCATATCGCACAGATCACCAGGGAATGGCCTTTCACTTCCGTAATACACAAAAGTGAAGACACAGAAACAGTCCGAAACACAAGGAGAGATTGTCACGGAGAGGGGTAGGGAATACAAATAAATAATTAAGAATAATATTACCCAACTCCGATCTTAACGAAAATAGCGTTAAAAAGATAAAAGATTTAGGTTCGAGTGGTGCCAAGGCGATAGGTCCACGCCTGGTGGAGAGTCAGACAAAAAGTCGACGAAACGTAAAGGTAAAATAAAAATAAAAAAATCAATCAAGACGGAAAAACTAAGCCGGACACGGCAAGAACAAAAACCAACTCCTCCGGGCATTCCCTAAACGGGACGCAACCAAATGCGTCCGAACACGCTCCCTACAGCACCGTCAGGCCGCTACGCCCTGACAAAATAAACCCAACAACTAAACAATGCTAACAAACAGTTAATAAGAAAACATTAAAAAAGCGTTCAGCCGAACCGCAACCGAGAAACAAAGTTCAGCGGAACAAAGAAACACACACGAAATAATAATAATAAGAAAAAAGTCTGAACTGACCGACGCTGAGTCCAGTCCCACGACACTGAAGCCTGGCAGGATGACGGCGTCCAGATGATGCTCGAATCTATTCTTCACTCTGTTCCGCACAGCCACGACGGCTCTGCGGAACAGTGGCCGTGCGGAACAAAGTGAAAAATAGATTCGAGCAGCGATGCGCGAGAAGGTAACCGAGACGTAACATGCCTCGAGCTTCATATCGGAAGGGAAGCTTTCGAGGTAGTTACTGCAGTTACTCAAACTTTCTCTTTCCCCTTCCCTTTTTCAAAAGAACACATCAGCCGGCGCTAACTTCTCATCTCGGGAGAAGTCCACTCTTCGCAAATGGTTATAGTTGACAAGGAGGCTGACTTCGACCCAACTAGTCTCCGGACAGAAAAAACACAAATATATTTACCAACACGCCCGTTTTTAATGTTAGTCTCCGGGCTTTACTGTTTCCAAAAGAGATAACCTTTCGGTGCTATCGGACCTCCGCGGAGAGAGATAGAGCATGGCCGTTTCAAGGACAGGGCGCTCGAAGTTTGGGCAAATACGCGGCTTCGTTTCACGCGTGCACAGATGGCTGGTTTCAAAATTTCCCCACATCCCTAACGGAACCGGCCCATCTTCGTGTGAGCGTCTGCGGGATTTTTGTCCCGCGCCGCCGGTTTTAGCGCGCTCGCGGCGTTGTTTTGGCCTGCAAAACTGTTGTTTACCGTCGATATTGTAACGCCGTGGTGTCCTCATCCTACCAGGCAACACTTCCTTTGCTTTCGACTGACTGACTCCTCCAGGGTAGCCGTCACTGTTCGCCGCGTCAACAACACATTAGTACCACTTCACTCCTCGTAACACAGAGTGCGCTGCTCGCTTTACCGTCCTATCTAACACAACCAGCGCGAAAGGTCGTGGTCATCTGCTGGTTCCGAAAGGGCGGGACGTTCATATAGGCCAATGAAGGCCCCGAATTAATACGACGTCTGCCGATTTCTACACATTAAAAATGTACGACGCCTGCTGGTCTGTTAAGAAGTGTTGCTTTCTCTTTTAAACTCCTCCAATATAGCTTGCCGCCCATAATAAAATTTAAATGATCAATAAATATAACAGGGTGGAAACACTGTATTTCATTTTCATGTGGGAACGTTGAAAAAAGGCAAAAAATATTTCCAAATTTGTAAAGACGCGCAATTCGCAAGTCCGTTTCGAGCCGTGAAAACACGTTTTTGTACGATATTGATGCTTAAATATAGAACATACAAACAAAATACACACTTTCTCGACTTGCTTTTCGAGTAGACAACTATTAAATGTACATTTTAACGAAAAATAAAAAAAAAATAAAAAAGTTTTTTTGAGAAAATCGATTTCAAAATTGGCACTTTTTGGTTTTTGCATAATATTAACGTAAACGTACCGCAAATGAAATTTTATACAGCTGAATGATTTTATTATATCTATAAAGAGCGTGTTTTGAACTCTCCATAGACATAAAAAGTATCGACGTAACCCAAGCAGATCGCCAGTATTTAATTGTCAAAGTTCGTCTACAATTAACCGAGGGGGTGTGTTTGACATTTTTACAGAAAAAAAGCAGAACGCCTAAAATTATTTCATGGTATTAGAGCCTTTTATTTTTGCTCACAGAGTGCTTGAAAAAAGTTAATATAATGTGGACTGAAAATCCACGGCGGGAGATCGAGCGAAACATTCAACCCACGACGGATGTGAAGAACACTGCTTTCCGCCCCGGCCTCTTTTAAAATTCGTAAGTCGAGAACAAAAAATCCGACGAACTTGCGGTTTGTGGCTACTGCGTTTTTAGAGACGACGCCATAACATATATTTTTTCAACGAAATTAAAAATTCTACCCTTTTTGCCTGCACGATTTGAGTTGAAAACACCCATATATCTCTCTCTCTATATATATACAGGGTGTTTTTTTTTAAGCTCAACAGAATTAAAAAAAAAAAACCGTGAAAGCTAGAAATATGCGGTCTGCGCAGGTGAGTTACACTGCCAGGGGTACATATTATAGGATGCTAATCATAACGATGAAAATAGACATATAGTTCCAATTAGAAACTTGCTCAGCGTCATCGAAAACCACTAAATCAGTAATTTTCAGAAAGACTTTGAGCGCGTGAGAAGCGTAGTAGTGCACTAAAGTTAGCATTCGTGGAGCACGTACAAAGCTAGCGGTTGCGATAAGGCGCCCGCGCAATTTTTCCGTCGCTTATCTAGCCCCAGCCTTGTACCTGCTCCATGAGCGGTAACTTTCGTGCACTACTGCGCTTCTCACACGTTCAAAGTCTTTCTGAAAATTACTGATTTAGTGGTTTTCGATGACGCTGAGCAAGTTTCTAATTGGAACTATATGTCTATTTTCATTAATTAAAAAGTTAATTAACGAATTTTAACTAATTAGCCGACTGATCGTTTCGATTAGTCCCCTATACTATGTCCCCCTTTCCTTATAACTCACCTGCGCAGACCGCATGAACCTAGCTTTCATTGTTTGTTTTTAAAAATTATGTTAAGCTTAAAAAAAAACACCCTGTATATATATATATACCGGGTGCTCATTTTTGATTCGAACAGATTTATTACAAAAAATCCGTAAAAGATGCACTAGTACGGTTTGTTCAAGTAAGTTATACGGCTAGGGGGACTTTATGTGGGTGGCTAATCCTTGCGAGAAGTTGGCAAATCACTAAAATTCGTTAATTAACTTTTTAATTATTGAAAAAAAGACATATGGTTAAAATTAGAAATTTTCTCAGCGTCGTCGAAAACCTCTAAATCAGTCATTTTCAGAAAGACTTTGAGCGCGTGAGAAGCGTAGTAGTGAACTGAAGTTACCGCTCGCGGAGCAGGTACAAAGCTAGAAGTTGCGATAAGGCGCCCGTGCGATTTTTCCGTCTCTTATCTAGCCCCAGTCTTGTACCTGCTCCACGAGTGGTAACTTTAGTGCACTACTACGCTTCTCAGGCGCTCAAAGTCTTTCTGAAAATGACTGAATTAGGGGTTTTCGATGACGCTGAGCAAGTTTATAATTGGAACCATATGTCTATTTTCATTAATTAAAAAGTTAAGTAATGAATTTTAATAAATTAGCCAACTTCTCGCAAGGATTAGCCACCCACATAATGTCCCCCTAGCCGTATAACTCACTTGAACAAACCGTACTATACTTCGTTTCACCTTATCTGCGAGCGAAGCCAAAGCTAGAAGCGCGAGACCAGCACTTTTTGCGTTTCTCCCCAGCTCGCGCGCTCGAGCAAAGCCTGAACACACGGAGCTTTCGTGCTCGCGCTTCCAGCTTTGCCTACGCTCGCACATAAGGTGAAACGAAGTATAGTGCATCTTTACGGATTCTTTGTAATAAATCTGTATATATATATATATCATGAAAGCTAAACTTATGCGCTTTGTGCGAGTGAGTTATACGCCCAGGCAGGGGGTCATAAAGGGGGTGGCTAATCTTTGCGATAAGTCGGCTAATTAATTAAAATTCGCTAATTAACTTTTTAATTAGTGAAAATAGTCACATGGTTCCAATGAGAAATTTGCTGAGCGTCGTCCAAAACAACTAAATCAGTAATTTTTAGAAATACTGAGCACGTGAGAAGCGCAGTAACGCGCTGAAGTTACTACTCGTGGAGCAGGTACACAGCTGGGGCTAGCTAAGAGACAGACAAATTGCGCGGGCGCCTTATCGCTACCGCTACCCAGGTAGCACGCCAGAGGAATGCCCAACTTGGGCAAAGGTCTGGCAAACATAAGGGCCCAACTTTGGCGCAGTTAGGTTTTAGCACCATGGCAATCATCAGTGCCAAAGCACGGTGCCTGACTATAGCCTTAACTGGACGATCCTAGGGCATGCCAAAGTTTGACTCTACTCTGGTGCGCCAGAGGAGCGCCAAAGTTGGTGCCATACTTGAGCCATAGCTGCCAAAGCCACGCCGAATTTGGGTATTTCGGACATGCCAAGTTTGGCCTTTCTCTGGTCCGCCACAGTTCTGCCAAAGTAAGTACCAGACTTGAACCCTAACTGCCAAAGCAACGCCTAATTCGGGCATTTCGGCCACACCAAGTTTGGCTTTTCTCTGGTCCGCCATAGTTGTGCCAAAGTAAGTGCCAGACTTGAGAAAAAAACTGCCAAAGCAACGCCTGATTTGGGTATTTCGGACATGCCAAGTTTGGCCTTTCTCTGGTCCGCCACAGTTCTCCCAAAGTAAGTGCCAGACTTGAACCCTAACTGCCAAAGCAACGCCTAATTCGGGCATTTCGGCCACGCCGAGTTTGGCTTTTCTCTGCTCCGCCACAGTTGTGCCAAAGTAAGTGCCAGACTTGAGCCATAACTTCCAAAGCAATGCCTAATTTGGGTATTTCGGACATGCCAAGTTTGGCTTTTCTCTGGTCCGCCAAAATTGTGCCAAAGTAAGTGCCAGACTTGAGCCCTAACTGCCAAAGCAACGCCTAATTCGGGTATTTCGGCCACGCCGAGTTTGGCTTTTCTCTGGTCTGCCAAAATTGTGCCAAAGTAATTGCCAGACTTGAGCCATAACTGCCAAAGCAACGCCTAATTTGGGCATTTCGGCCACACCAAGTTTGGCTTTTCTCTGGTCCGCCATAGTTGTGCCAAAGTAAGTGCCAGACTTGAGCCATAACTGCCAAAGCAACGCCTAATTTGGGTATTTCGGACATGCCAAGTTTGGCCTTTCTCTGGTCCGCCACAGTTCTGCCAAAGTATGTGCCAGACTTGAACCCTAACTGCCAAAGCAACGCCTAATTCGGGCATTTCGGCCACACCAAGTTTGGCTTTTCTCTGGTCCGCCAAAATTGTGCCAAAGTAAGTGCCAGAAGCTAACTGCCAAGCCCTACCCTAACTGCCAAAGCAACGCCTAATTCGGGTATTTCGGCCACGCCGAGTTTGTTTTCTCTGGTCCGCCAAAATTGTGCCAAAGTGAGTGCCAGACTTGAGCCCTAACTGCCAAAGCAACGCCTAATTCGGGTATTTCGGCCACGCCGAGTTTGGCTTTTCTCTGGTCCGCCAAAATTGTGCCAAAGTAAGTGCCAGACTTGAGCCCTAACTGCCAAAGCAACGCCTAATTCGGGTATTTCGGCCACGCCGAGTTTGTTTTCTCTGGTCCGCCAAAATTGTGCCAAAGTAAGTGCCAGACTTGAGCCCTAACTGCCAAAGCAACATCTAATTCGGGTATTTCGGCCACGCCGAGTTTGGCTTTTCTCTGGTCCGCCAAACTTGTGCCAAAGTAAGTGCCAGACTTGAGCCCTAACTGCCAAAGCAACGCCTAATACGGGTATTTCGGCCACGCCGAGTTTGGCTTTTCTCTGGTCCGCCAAAATTGTGCCAAAGTAAGTGCCAGACTTGAGCCCTAACTGCCAAAGCAATGCCTAATTTGGGTATTTCGGACATGCCAAGTTTGGCTTTTCTCTGGTCCGCCACAGGTCTGCCAAAGTAAGTGCCAGACTTGAGCCCTAACTGCCAAAGCAACGCCTAATTCGGGTATTTCGGCCACGCCGAGTTTGGCTTTTCTCTGGTCCGCCAAAATTGTGCCAAAGTAAGTGCCAGACTTGAGCCATAACTGCCAAAGCAACGCCTAATTTGGGTATTTCGGACATGCCAAGTTTGGCCTTTCTCTGGTCCGCCACAGTTTTGCAAAAGTAAGTGCCAGACTTGAACCATAACTGCCGAAGCAACGCCTAATTTGGGTATTTCGGACATGCCAAGTTTTGCTTTTCTCTGCTCCGCCACAGTTGTGCCAAAGTAAGTGCCAGACTTGAGCCCTAACTTCCAAAGCAACGCCTAATTCGGGTATTTCGGCCACGCCGAGTTTGGCTTTTCTCTGGTCTGCCAAAATTGTGCCAAAGTAAGTGCCTGACTTGAGCCCTAACTGCCAAAGCAACGCCTAATTCGGGTATTTCGGCCACGCCGAGTTTGGCTTTTCTCTGGTCCGCCAAAATTGTGCCAAAGTAAGTGCCAGACTTGAGCCCTAACTGCCAAAGCAACGCCTAATTCGGGTATTTCGGCCACGCCGAGTTTGTTTTCTCTGGTCCGCCAAAATTGTGCCAAAGTAAGTGCCAGACTTGAGCCCTAACTGCCAAAGCAACGTCTAATTCGGGTATTTCGGCCACGCCGAGTTTGGCTTTTCTCTGGTCCGCCAAACTTGTGCCAAAGTAAGTGCCAGACTTGAGCCCTAACTGCAAAAGCAACGCCTAATTCGGGTATTTCGGCCACGCCGAGTTTGGCTTTTCTCTGGTCCGCCAAAATTGTGCCAAAGTAAGTGCCAGACTTGAGCCCTAACTGCCAAAGCAATGCCTAATTTGGGTATTTCGGACATGCCAAGTTTGGCTTTTCTCTGGTCCGCCACAGGTCTGCCAAAGTAAGTGCCAGACTTGAGCCCTAACTGCCAAAGCCTAAGCGCCAAAAGTGGCAAAAAAAGCCGAGAGGCCTGCCCGAGTTTGGAATATCTCTGGTGTGTCACAGAAGGGCTCTGTCACGCGCCCCAGAAGAGAATAAAATCAAATAAGCATTGGGAACACGATGGTCAGATGTCATCACCTCCGTTCCCAAGCAGCCCGGCAATAGTACCGGCCGAAAGTCGGTTCCAATATCGCTCAAATGTCCAGTTTTGCACCACCGTTTGATATCCGGCAGGTATTGCCCTAGAGCCGTTTTGCCCCGGCCTAGCGTTCGCGCAATATTGTGCGAATACTCTACGATGCTTCTTCTCCGTATTGGCCGAACGTCGTGCAAGTATGTGTACGCTGCATATCATTTGCTGCATATCCAATCACATATACGGACAAGCAAAATGTTTTCGATCACTCCCAGAAGTTTATTAAACCACTATCATTACACACAGTGTATTCTCGACATATTTATAAAGGTCACACTTCTCTGTAAAACAAAAAGCAAATTATAAAATAAAATTAATACTGTCCTCATGCAAAACAAAACTCATCACACAAAAAACCGCGGAGATTAAGAGGAAAGCAGCATTACTATCAGAAGCACGCTTGCAGTGTACTTACAAATAAAAGAGCGATATTATGTAATCCTTGATAGATGCATAATCTATCTCAGGCACCTCACAAACACACTCGAGAAGGAAGGTTGCGCACATTCAACTGACGTCTCGTCGTCGGCGAAGAGCAGTTTTTGTCGATGCGTGTCCAACAAACACATCACAAGAATTCCACCAACTCCGGTAAAAAAAAAAAATGGCTATTACCGAAAAATTGGCATGGACGTATTCCAGCCGTTTACGACGAAAAAACACGGCCGCGTCTGCAACAAACGAAAGCAACAGAACAGTGAAAAGCGCATTTCAAAAAGCGGACCTACGTGGCCCGCCTATTTATAACTAGGCAAACGGCGAAACCAACAGCCCCAGGGATCCCATCAGCGTGACAAGTGAGTCACGTGAAAAAATTTTCGTCCAAACGTTTTTGTCCTACGCGTCCTACACAGAGAGGTCACGCGTTTCGCTCCACCCTTTTGATTTGCTTAAAGCGGCTGTCGCGCTCGATGACAGCCACACGAAGACACAAAAGCAGGTGGAGAGGACTTGCAAAAGGCGAGGTCGAAGGGGCATCAACAACGCAGCTAAGCTCCCTCTGCATTTTCGACAGCGCTTGTCCCGTCTGCGTGTTTCTTCTCCTTCGTCCGTGTTTGTTTGCGCTGTTTTTACATTATGATCAACGAATACCAACTAGCCCAACTCTCGACATTAATTTTCGACGCTTTAGAGTAAAAAAAAACGAAGACAACTTATAAACAAAAACTGCTGTACAGCCAAAGCTACAGGGGAGAGAGTATATCCCGACCTGTTCAACAGTAGGGAAATAAGGACGGAGAATCCCAGACCTTCTCTGGAATGAAATTGAATAGAATGAAAGGAAAGGCCGCTTCTGCCGGTGACCTTGTCGCCTTGCCTAGTCTGTCAGCGTTCGGCTTCCATTGTGGGCCTCAGAAAGATAATCCCCTTTCTTGAGAGCGAAATGGAAGGGGTGCTTATGTTTTGCGGGCTTGTCGCCACCCGATAGGCCTCAATTATCTATCTCCCGACTCGCTCGCAGTGACCTCCCATGGCTGTCGTGCCGGCGAAATTAGGAGCGCAGCCGGGACATTTTCTCCCGTGAATGACGATCGGGTACTGAGAATCCGAAGCAGCTCTTTCAGCGTCTATTTGATGTTCTCGGAGTCGGTCGTTGGGGCATCGCCCGGTTTGCCCGATGTACCTGGCCCCGCAGGACAGGGGGACCGCGTACACTTCCTCCTCTTCCTCTCCTTCCCCCAAGATTTCCCTTTCCCGTAGTCCCACGGAGCGGGCGGGCTTTGAGTTGAAGCCGAAAATAAATGTTGAAGTTGAAAGATTGTCCTGTATGTATCGTCGCTTATATGTCTCCACTTTCTAAATGTTTAAAAAGTACCAACACGCTAAAATAGTACAAGTTCCGGGATTTAATTTTAATTCCCCAAGTGTGATGCGGAAGCGGCGCCACGGAGCCCCGGTCGATTCCGCTCTTTGTTATCGCTAGGATTTGACAGCGCTCAATCACAATGCAAGACGCGCACAGAGCCACGCTCGCTTTTGCAATGCGCCGCCTAATAATGATATCTGTTGAGGAGACGTGCGCACATCAGTCTCGCGCAGCGCTAGCTCGATAGCAGCACTATCTGTAAAGGCGCATTCACACCGGTGGTGTAAGCAGTCGCGCGATGCGACTAAATCGCATCGCAAAAAAAAAAAAAAATTAGATAGTCACTCTGGCGTGCTCGATGAGCGAGTCCAACGCCTTCGTTGGCGAGTCGCTTCTCAAAAACTCTCGCTCCGAACGCCGTTCATTGGCTCAGCCTCTCTGCGACTAGATCGCATCGCAAAAAGTCGGGTCAGCAAGCGACTGCTTTTGCGATGAAAGTTATCGCGCGACTCGATCGCATCGCCGGTGTGAACGCGCCTTAATGTAGAACCAGTCTCATGGCGCGTCCCGATATTGGCGTTTGTACCTACGCGCGGGTACAACATCCGGCACAATTTGCGTTTGCAAAGCCTAGGTTCAGCCGCGTCAAAACGTTCAGCCAACCTTTGGACTGGAGAAATCAAGAGACACTCAAAATAAGATGAAGTGGCCAGCCGAATAAAACTTATTTCTATTTAATTAAGATGAAGACAACCCGCGTACATCAAACACCTCATCAGCCGAACTCCAAGGCAGTAAGCCTAGTTCTGGCACTTGTTTGGCAACTTTGGCCCGTAGCTGCCAGATGACAGCCAAACTATTGGGAAGCGAAGCCTAACTTTGGCACTTGTTAGGCTACTTTGGCCCGTAGCTGCCAGAAAACAGCCGAACAATCGGGAAGCGAAGCCTAACTTTGACACTTGTTTGGCGACTTTGGCCTGTAGCTGCCAGATGACAGCCGAACTATCGGGAAGCGAAGCCTAACTTTGGCTCTTGTTTGGCGACTTGGCCCAAAGATGCCAGATGTCAACCGAACTACAAGGTAGTAAGCCTAACTCTGGCACATCTGTGGCGATTTTGGCCCGAAGGTGCCAGATGACAGCCGAACTATCAAAAAGTAAAGCCTAACTTTGGCATTAGTTTGGCTATTTTGGCCCCAAAATGCCAAATATCTGCCGAACTACCGGGCATTAAGCCTAACTCTGGCATTTGTTAGGCGATTTAGGCCCAAAGATGCCCGATGATAGCCGAACTACCAGGCAGTGAAGCCTAAGTTTGGCACTTGTTTGGCGAATTAGGGCCAAAATACCCAGACTGTTGCCAAGGGAGGCCAGGTTTGGCTCTACTTTGGCTTCTTCGGGCTTTTCAATGCCCAAAACTCCCAGACAAAAGCCAAGTTTCGGCCCTGAACTCGGTGCTACCTGGGTAGCCTTGTACCTGCTCCACGAGTGGTAACTTCAGTGCACTTCTACGCTTCACACGTGCTAAAAGTCTTTCTGAAAATGACTGCCTCAGTGGTTTTCGATAACGCTCAGCAAGTTTTTAATTGGAACCATATGTCTATTTTCACTAATTAAAGAGTTATTTAGTCCATTTTAATTAATTAGCCGACTTATCGCGAAGATTAGCCACCCATATACTGTCCCCCTGGGCGTATGTCCCTCGCACAAACCGCATAAGTGTAGCTTTCATGGCGTTTTTTTTTTTTTAACAAATCTGCAAGAATAAAAAAAAACACACGGTATATATATATAAATATATATAGATGGGTGGTTTCAAGAACTTTCAACTCAAATCGGCTAGGCTATAAAGGGTCTAATTTTTAATTTTGACTAAAAAAATATTTGCTTTGGGGGCATTTCTCAAATGAAGGAGGGCGCAAACCGCATGTTACCCAGATTTTTTGTTCTCGAGTTACGAAGCATAGAAGCCGTAGTGGCAGAAACTAGTATTTTTGCCTGCCGAACCGCAGGTCGCGTGTTTGACACCCTCTGCTGCCACTACTGCATTCTCTACATCATCTTAAAAATGTATTCTTATTTAATAGGTACTATAGAGATATCGTGATCTATCAAAATATTTTTCGGAAATTTAAGTTTGTCTAAAACAAAATGTTAAACTCGTCGTTCAAGTCGATTTTTGGTCAGCTTCGACAGGTAATTACTTCGTTCAATTCATCTTTATTGACTCCAGTTAGGAGAAGGAGACAGGGAAAAAAGCTACATTGCGTAGCTTGACAGGTCCCTGCCTCCCATACAGACTTAAAGTAAATTATTGTTCTTTAGCTCTACAGAAAGCCCAAAGCAAGCCCATTATAGATATAATAATGCCATTATGATCTGTGGACTTGCTGCTCCGCCACCTTCACGTAAACGTTGTAAGAAATAACAAATGTTGAAACTTTGAAATCGATTTTCTCAAAAACCCCATTTTTTAATTTTTATTTTTTTAAATTCTTTTAGATATAGGAGTCGGCTATAAGAAAAAGCAATCTAGAAATGTAATATTTTGGTTGTATGTCTTCTTTTTGAGCCGCCATTGCCTGAAATATGTCCTCATTTGACTAAGATACAGCAAACTTACCGACATTATGCGCCTCCACGATTTCGAAAATATATTTTTATTTTTGTTTAGGTTTTTAAACAAGACCCCTTCGCAAGACTGCTTCTTTCTAGAATGTGTAGTCTGTTTGAAAAGGAATGACGCATCGCAGGCTAAGCTAGGACTCGAACACGAAGACGTACTGGAGCTTGGCTTGTAAAAATGCGGTGGCGAATTGATAAATAAAATAAAAGCATTTGGATGCAACGGCTTTTTTTTAACAAGTCTTAGAAGTGGAGAAAAAAAAAATACATTCTCCACTTCTTCATTAGACGCTCCAAGCGAAGAGCCATACGGCTTGAGAAAGCGCACGTGAAGTCACGTGCTGTCATTTTGCTGAAACCTGAAAGCTGGAGTGTCGTGATCCAGCGCTCAGTGCAAGGACATCACTGGAAGAACAAGGTGGTTTCCATCTTTACCTGCATGGCTACGACCGAACAGTGACCATTAAGCTTCGGCGTAGTGAGCGACGACATCGTCTACGACTCGTCCCACGCGCTCTCTACGCCAAACATTTTGGATGGCCGGCTGGAGGAAGTATTGCCTATTTTCACGCAACTCATTTATATTTCAGGCGGTGCCCTCTAAAAACAGGCCCCAGGTGTACGAATTCAAGAAAAATAATATCATCTCCAAGTGGATATTCTCCGCATCAGGGCATGAGAAAAGCTTGTGTGATAGAGTGGGCGACATGCTCAAGCACCAGGCATCCATGTATAACTTGACAACTACAGAATTGTGTTCCTTAACGAACGTGCAAAGCTTCGTTGAGGCAGTCAGACCGAAAGTCAATGGGATTGTTCTGCTCTCAATTGCCAAAGAGAAGCTCACGCGTTTCCGGGAGCTCAAGAGAAAAGAGGGAAAGAAGGTAAACCCAACAAGGGGCATCCGATCCTCACATGTGTGGAGGAAGACTTTGGAGGAAGGCGTCTTAAACGTTGCCCTAGAAAATATTTGCGGAAACCCAGAGGAGCTGCATACACGTGTCAAGGCATGCACCTAACGCTTTGTGTCCCGAAATTTAAAAGATCATCAATGAGTGCGTGCCGGCATGTCCAAACTACAACCGTGGACTGCGTGGCTCCTACGCAGTGCGAAAACTGATTCATAGTTTCGTCGAACTAGTAAAAAAGTGTACTGCCTTCAGAAAATGTGTCATCGATGTTTTCGTGTGTTTTACTGGTTCTGTACGCGCGTTTCTACATTACTGAGGTGCAAGAACTGTGCAGTACACCGTCAGCGACCTGCAAGATGTGAGGAGAACAAAACCCGGTGCATATTCCCAAAAGATTTATGTAGAAGATTTGAATGAAGGAAGAATTTATCATTTCTTCGTAATAGGCAGGATAATGAGCATCCACCCTCCTTTAATTAGAACCGTTCTGTATAAAACAGTTTTTGACATGTTGCGTGGCCTTTTGATTTGTATATTCTTGTTACTCATTGTTTTGTAGTGTGCTTATGTGGCTTCTCTCTTATTTCAGGTTCTAAATTTCAATGAATATCTCAAGTTTGTGGGGATTCCTTTGGTCTCCCTTCCCCGATGGCTGCGATAACGGCCGCGGGTCGGAACACTCGGCCTCCTTTGCCGTGAGCTCCGACCTGTTCGTGAGGCGGAGGGCCGCATGGCTTGGGGGGCCTCCTCTCACTCTCTCCCGGGGGGACCTCTTTCCGTCCCCCCGCTCGGATGCGGATCACTGCTGACAGGCGAGGAGGTTTCGCCTCTGGTTTTCCCGCTTTCGGGAAAGGGACTCGTCCGGGTGACCGCGAAAGAGATAGGACGTGTGTCGGCGACTTCTCCGATGCTTCCCCGGTCTTGGCTCTCCGGAACCCCGCCCCGCGTCTGGCAGGTAAGGACTTTTTCTTACCTTGCCGGCGCGGGGGGCATTTTGGATGGGGACATGGTAGTTCATTTAAAAGAGTATGTTAATAAATGCTCTTGGACTCTGTCCTTACTCTGGTACGTGTGTCTTCTCTTCCGCTATATTCGAGAGAGTGAGACAAGGTAGACGATCATTGGCACCGACTGAGGTAATTTATCGAACCGAGCCGCGGTAATATAGCCCTAAACGTCGTCTATATTGCCGCGGAGATGTGGGGACCGCGCTACTAGGTTTGACGTCTCCTTTGAGATCGCCGCCGCTGTTGAGACAACTCTTTGGTTACTCTATCGGTACCTGTGTTGGTAGCTAAATGCAGAACCCCCACAAGTTCACCTACTTTACGTTGCTTTTTAAAAACGTAAACAAATAAAAACATTTTTGAAATCGTAGAGGCGCACAATGCCAGTAAGGCTGCTGTATTTTAGTCAAATGAGCACATATTTCACACGATTCCGGCTAAAATAGCGGAACGATAACCAAAAGAGTACATTTCTGGATTGTTTTTTTAGTCGACTATTATATTTACAAGTAACTAAAAATGAAAGCCGTTTACACCTCCCTGTAACACCGAATTAGAGCGCAGCTCTTGAGGTGGAGGAGGGGAAGGTATGTAGAGGGGGCAATGCCCCTTCTGCTCTCCTGCCCTCCCGCATTTAGGGGAAAATTTTCCGCTAGATTTAGCGGGGAAAATTTTCCGCTAGATTTAGTGGGGAAAATTATCCGCTAGATTTAGCGGGGAAAATTTTCCGCTAGATTTAGCGGGAAAAATTTTCCGCTAGATTTAGCCGGAAAAAGTTTCCGCTAGATTTAGCGGGGAAAATTTCCCGCTAAATTTGGCGGGGAATTTTTTCCGCTAAATTTAGCGGGCAAAATTTTCCGCTAAATTTAGCGGGGAATATTTTCCGCTAAATTTAGCGGGAAACATTTTCCGATAGATTTAGCGGGGAAATTTTCCGCTAAATTTAGCGGGGAAAATCTTCCGCTAGATTTAGCGGGGAAATTTTTCCGCTAAATTTAGCGGGGAAATTTTTTCGCTAAATTTAGCGGGGAAATTTACCCATGATGCACCGCGTGGTTACGTCGACGCCGACGCCGCTCCAGCCGGAAACGGGCTCCTAAGAGCTGCGCTCTAAAAATAAAATTGTACAATAATGGGGTGTTTGAGAAAATTGATTTCAAAATTTCAACATTAAAAAAACTTAATTAACGAATTTTAATTAATTAGCCGACTGATCGTTATCGTTACGAGTATCCCCCATGCTATGTCCCCCTGGCATTATAACTTACTCGCACAAACCGCATAAGTATATTTTTCATGGCTGTTTTTTTTTTAAATAAATCTGTAAAGATAAAAAACACCGTATATATATATATTGTGACGTGTATACTTCACGATGTCCCCTTCATCGTCTTTCAGCATGGTGGCCGAGGAGGACGAGGCCCGCGTGCGCTTGAACTGGATGCGCGGGCAGAGGCGCGCTCAATGCTTAAAAGTGCGGACATAAAAACGGTCGTCGATTCTTGGTCTTCGTCTCATATTGGTGGAGGTGCGGTTTTAGCCCATCCCCGTCCCATCTTGCGAGCGCTGGTCCTCAATCCTGGAGTTGAGGAACCGCAGACTGCCAACCACAATGACATCGGAGACAACATCCAGCGGCTCCAGCCAGTGTCACCAGTCCATCGCCACTGAAGCGCCAAGGCAAAGCAATAACCAAGCGCCGATTGCCAAAGGAGCTCCAAGTGAGGTCAGTCCTGCCGGCTGCTATATTACGTCCCGCCAGAGAGATCCTAAATTCTTCACCGGCCTCGGCGAAGACGACGTAGACGAGTGGCTCGATTTATACAACCGTATAGGACAACACAACCGCTGGGACGACGCAACAAAGCTTAGCAATATTATTTTTTATTTTACTGATGTCGCGAGAACGTGGTTTTTAAATCACGAAGCTGAGTTTTCGACCTGGGAACGATTTACCAGCCGAGTAAGAGAAGTATTTGGCCACCCTGAAAACCGACGAGCCACCGCGGAACGACGCCTCAACGCGCGTTTTCAGCAGCCAAACGAAAGCTTTACGGCCTACATCGAGGATGTCTTAACTCTATGCCGCCGTTTCAACCCGAATATGCCAGAGGCTGAAAGAATCCGCCACCTCCTCAAGGGAATTGCCGAAGAGGCTTTTACCTTGTTCATCCTCCAGCCTCCAACCACCGTCACCGCAATTGTCGACGCCTGCACTCGACTACAGGAGGCCAGACAGCAGCGTCTTCTTTTCCCTTGCCATACAGGGCTAGTGGGAGGACAACCGATCTCAACATCAACCTCCTTTACACTGACACAGGAGTCACTACGTCTGTTGATAAAGGATATCGTTAGAAAGGAACTCGAGACCTATTTTTCTCTACCACCAACGTTGCAAAAGCCGCTTACTGATATCCAGCAGATGATCCGCGGTGAACTTCAACAGAACGGCATCCCCACTTTGCCTGGTCCAAGCGCACGAATTGACCCAAGACCTAGTTACTCCGAAATATTGGCAACACCTAGCACCCAGCAGCCAGCGAACGTGCTTCCCTACCCTTCACGTCCAGCTGCACCAAGCTCTGAAGAACCACAGAGGTCTTTCGTCTTCAACCCCGCAGTTGCATCTCTCACAAGCGCCCAAGCACCACCTTTGCCCCGTGGCGCCAGGACCAAAGTTACCAACAACCTTACCGCCAGCGACCAGTCTGCTATTACTGCGGCATTATGGGCCATGTCGCTCGCCTTTGTCGGCGCCGACGTCAAGATAACGAGGCTCGCTACCACTACGAGAGCTACCAGCATTCTTCTAGAAGGGACAACTCCAGGGATTATGAGGACGGTTTCCGAGACAGGCGTCGTCGTCACTCGCCTTCATCGGACACATATCGAGCACCCCCCACCGAATCACCTCGACGTCGCTCCCCTTCTCCACACCGTCGCTCACTCTCTCCTATGATTCCGAGGTCAGCCGAGCGTTCCTATCCGGGAAACTAGCCGGCGCAGTTTTCGGAGGGGCAACTGCGGTACGTAATACCACCGGACACCCTCCGATTGGACCACCGAATGTTGTAGAAGTTATCGTTGAAGGACTCCACTTAAACGCGTTGGTCGATACGGGGGCTGCAATCTCTGTCATACGGGAAACTATATGTACTCAGCTTCGTAAGGTTAGAACACCTCCATTCGTCCATACACTCCGTGGTGCTGCATCTGAACTCATTTGCCCCAGTGGACTTTGCACAGCTCGTGTTTATATTCAGGGTTCTCGTTATCACATTTCGTTGACAGTATTGCCATCATGTAGCTACGATTTAATACTTGGTTGGGATTTTCTGCGGTCCGCTGGTGCTATAGTCCACTGCGACCCTCCACAACTCTCACTGGGAAACGCGACACATAGTTTGGCTTCTCTAACAATCACTGATACAAAATTGCGTATTTCAGAAGATGTGGTTGTACCTGGCCTCTCATCGTCCGTAGTGACAGTAGTTTCTAAGACTCCACTATCGGGAAGTGTATTCGTAACACCCCTCTCACGCGTCTTGTTGCCTCGTGGTTTAATACTTCCGCACTGCGTCGCCATGTCTCAGAAAGGAAGAATACTCATTGCAGCTTCTAACGTCACATTTCAACCCATACTACTTCCTACCGGGATGGCAATTGCACAAGCAGAGCCCCACAACTCAGTTGATATAGCTTCCATTCAGTCCGCAACAACGTTGCCTCCAGCTGAACCCTCCACATTATCTGAGAATTTATTAGAAACTATTGACAAGCATTTGACTTCACACCAAAAGTCGCGTCTTTCTGAAGTCCTTTCCACATTCAGATCCTCTTTTGACGTTCAAACGTCAACCTTAGCCAGAACCCCGTGTGTCTCACACGCCATCCAAACAGCCGAAGGACAAATCATACGTCAGCGTCCTTATCGTGTGTCTCTATCCCAACGACGCACTATTGATGGAGAGGTAACAGCCATGTTGAACAAAGGCATCATTAGACCGTCATCCAGTCCTTTTTCCTCTCCCGTGATACTAGTTAAGAAGAAGGATGGTAGCATTCGCTTTTGCGTTGATTATCGGCGTCTTAACGCTATCACAAAGAAAGACGTGTACCCCCTTCCCCGAATTGATGATGCACTTGACAGGTTGCAGGGGGCAGAATTTTTCTCGTCTCTTGATCTACGATCTGGCTATTGGCAAATTCCTCTCAACGAAGAAGATAAAAAGAAAACGGCTTTCGTTACACCTGACGGTCTATTTGAATTTAATGTCATGCCGTTTGGCCTGTGCAATGCACCTGCTACGTTCGAGCGCATGATCGATAACGTGCTACGGGGACTAAAATGGCGAACTTGTCTTTGTTATTTGGATGACATTATTGTCTTTTCTCGCACTTTTGAGGAACACTTAGAGCGTCTCGTCGAGGTTCTTACGTGCCTGAAAACGGCAGGATTGCAGCTTAACACAAAGAAATGCCATTTTGCTGCTCGTCAAATTAAGATTCTTGGTCACTTGGTTAGTAAAGAGGGCATCAGACCTGATTCAGACAAGGTACTCGCTGTTACGGCATTTCCGACACCGCGCAATGTCAAACAGGTCCGGAGCTTTCTTGGATTGTGTTCCTACTTCAGTCGTTTTATTCCCCAGTTTGCTCACATAGCTGCCCCTCTTACTCGTCTTCTTCAAAGTCATGTCTCATTCGTGTGGTCTCCCGAATGTGAACGCGCGTTTAGTGCCCTGAAGACAGCCCTTAAGTCCGACCCAATACTTGGCCACTTTAATGAGGCAGCACGAACAGAGCTACATACAGACGCCAGTGGCTACGGGCTCGGCGTCGTTTTAATTCAGCATCACCCCGAAACGTCGCACGAGTACGTTGTCGCCTACGCCAGCCGTTCCCTCTCCAAAGCAGAGAATAACTATACCATAACAGAAAAAGAGTGCCTGGCCGTCGTTTGGGGCATTAACAAATTTCGACCTTACTTATATGGACGCCATTTCACAATCGTCACCGACCATCATGCCCTTTGTTATCTCTCTTCACTTAAGAACGTAACGGGACGTCTCGGTCGATGGATACTGGCATTACAAGAATACACCTTCACAGTTGCTTACAAATCTGGGAAGAAGCATACGGACGCAGACGGACTCTCACGCTGTCCTGTCGAGGGTCCAGACGAACGCTTAGATCATATAGATGACGCTTTTGACTTAGCTTCAATTCATACAATCTCAACCGAACAACAGAAAGATCCTTGGATTAAGGGCATTGTTGGGTATTTAGAACGACCAACAAATCTCTTAAATAGGACACTTCGAAAACAAATGCAGTCCTTTTCATTGCGTGATGGAATCCTTTATCGCCACAATTTTTCTCCAGATGGAAATCGATGGCTTCTCGTAGTTCCAACGCACCTCCGGCCTGGCCTTCTTCGCGCTTTCCATGACGACCCTACAGCTGGCCATATGGGATTTGCAAAAACATACGCACGTATCAAACATCGTTATTTTTGGCCGAAACTTTATGTCACTGTCTTTAGATACGTACAATCATGTCTCCAATGTCAGCAACGCAAGCGCCCCACAAGCGGTCCCACAGGATTACTCCAACCCTTAGTTTGCCCAGATCGTCCGTTTGACCGCGTTGGCATTGACCTCTTCGGACCATTCCCAGTCTCTTCCCAAGGGAATCGTTGGATAGTCACCGCGGTCGACTACTTTACCAGGTACGCTGAAACGGCTGCACTCCCAAATGCATCCGCTGAAGCTGTTGCCAGTTTTTTTATTACCAACATCCTGCTACGCCACGGTGCACCGAAATTTCTTTTAAGCGACAGAGGTCGTCAATTCTTATCCCAAACCGTAGAGGCCATTCTAAAGGCTTGCAACGTCGTACATCACACCACATCTCCCTATCACCCTCAAACAAACGGACTGACTGAACGCTTCCATAGGACCCTCGCGGATATGATAGCAATGTACATCGCTTCTGATCATAGCAATTGGGACACTATTTGCCCTTCGTCACATTCGCTTACAATACCGGACAGCAAGACACCACTGGTTTTTCTCCCTTCTTCCTTCTTTATGGACGAGAAGCATTGTGCAACATGGACACTGTCTTCCCTTATTCAGCGAGCGATCAGGACGCCCTTCTCATGCAGCTGACATGCCGTGCCGAAGAGTGCCACCAACTGGCTCAGCTTCGAACTGCTCAGCAGCAGCATACTGCGAAAACTCGCTATGATTTACGGCATACAGCCGCTACTTACGAACCAGGAGACCTCGTCATGGTGTGGACACCCATCAAGCGACAAGGCTTAGCAGACAAGTTCCTGCGCAAGTATGTCGGACCATATCGCGTCATCAAACAAATGACACCAGTCACATGCCCTGTCGAACCACTCTCACCACCATCCGATGCCCGCTTCCGAAACGACGACATTATTCATGTAAATCGGCTAAAGAAATACGTTCAGCCCCAGCCAACCCCTCCCAAGCACTAATCTCCGAGATGCTCCTCACCGTACAACTGCAAACACCAATACCGCCTTCCTGTCTATAAAAACTCCTGCTGCGTCCTACTTCACACGGACGCCACCCCCACAACCCCCTCTCCCTCCTCCCCTCCCCCCCCCCCCCCGAGGGGGGATAATTGTGACGTGTATACTTCCCGATGTCCCCTTCATCGTCTTTCAGCATGGTGGCCGAGGAGGACGAGGCCCGCGTGCACTTGAACTGGATGCGCGGGCAGAGGCGCGCTCAATGCTTAAAAGTGCGGACATAAAAACGGTCGTCGATTCTTGGTCTTCGTCTTAATATATATATATATATATATATATATATATATATATCATACAAAACTCCAATGTCAAGTCTCTGACATTGTTTTAGAGCGTTAGGCGCCCATTTCCGGCTTGAGCGGCGTCGTCGCCGTCGGCGTAACCGCGCGGTGCATTATGGGTAAATTTTCCCGAAAGAACCCGAGGTCCTCCCGAAGGACCTCGGGTTCCTTCGGAAGGACCTCGGGTTCCTTCGGGAGGACCTCGGGAAGACCTCGGGTTCCTTCGGGAGGACCCCGGGTTTCTTCGGGAGGACCTCGGGTTCCTTCGGGAGGACCTCGGGAGGACCTCGGGTTTCTTCGGGAGGACATCGGGAGGACCTCGGGAGGACCTCGGGCTCCTTCGGTGACCTCGGGGAGAGGGGTCACGTGAGCCCCCCCCCCCCCCCCCGAGGTCACGTGACCCCCCTCCCCGAAGTCACGTGACTACGGGGGTCAGGTGGTCACGTGACCCCCCACAGGTCACGTAACCCCCCCCCCCCCCCCCCGAGGTCACGTGACCCCCGTGAGGGGAGGAGAAAGGAGGGCTATACCCTCCCCTCAGTACCCTTCCATCCTCCTCAAGAGCTGCGCTCCCATTCGGTATTTGACGACATGATGGCGCTTAAGACAAGGACAAAAGGGGAGACTAGACAACACGGAGCGCTACTTCAACTGTTTATTTTTGAAAAAGGGGGGGAACATAAATACACTCAAACCGCTTCACCTCAGCCAATCCCAGGCCTCACCGTCGCCCGCAAAAACGCTATCTCCTTGTCTAACAAGTCAATGGAGGCAACGCTGACACATTGTGCTCCAGACTGTTTTATCAAGTCTGCTTCTATTATTTCTCTGACCGTTTTATCTTTGTGTCTGGATAGAATCGCGCACGTGCTGAACAAGGGCTTGCACCCACAATCGTGACAATGAACTGAAAGATGACCGTCACGGTGATTATTAACATTCAAATTGTGCTCTCGTAACCTATCATACCGCATGACAACGGAATCACGCACACGACTCCCTCTGCGCAACCGACTAACGGGTTTCTATGTTTCTTGCCACAGCAAAGGGGGCCTCCGCGAAAGGGGTTCGTTAATCTGCACAACCTGGCTAGCTTCTCCGGAGCCGAGAAAACAACCTTCGTGTTCACTCGGTCAGCTATTTTCTTAAGGTTGTGGTATATAGGGGACAACCGCTATCTTTTGTTTACCTTGATTCTCTTTGACTAACCCCGGAGAAGAGTTATCTTGAGCACTCAGCCCCCTGAAAACGCCTTCCGCAACAGACACCAGCACATTCTTGGGATAACCGGCGAATAGCAAGCGCTCCCACTGCTTCCCCAGACTCGAATGTGTCATATGGATACACGATCTACGAAAAGCATTCAGAAAGCACAACTTCACAATCCCCCTTTTGACGAGTTTAGAATGGGAAGACTTAAACGGCAACAGGGGCTTATTGGCCCTAGGCTGGTAGGTCCAACAAACATGATGCCTGGACAGGGTTACCTTGAGGTCTAGAAACTGAATGACGTTATCTATTGGAAGCTCATGCGTGGGCTGGAGGGGGGATAGGGCGTCTCCAAAAGTGGTCAAGAGACAGTCAACGACCGAGTGAAACCGTGTTGTCTAGTCCGACCGTGTTGTCTAGTCTCCCCTTTTGTCCTTGTCTTAAGCGCCATCATGTCGTCAAATTCCCAGTACCAACTAGCCCAACAATCTGCATTGATTCCCATTCGGTATTACGGGGCATTACGGGGGCTTCCATTTTTAGAGCGCAGCTTAGGCGCCCGTTTCCGGCTTGAGCGGCGTCGGCGTCGCCGTCGGCGTCGCCGTAACCGCGCGGTGCATGATGGGTAAATGTCCCCGCTAAATTTAGCGGAAAATTTTTCCTGCTAAATTTAGCGGAAAAATTTTTCCCGCTAAATTTAGCGGAAAATTTTCCCCGCTAAATCTAGCGGAAAATTTTCCCCGCTAAATTCAGCGGAAAAATTTTCCCGCTATTTCTAGCGGAAAATTTTCCCCGCTAAATCTAGCGGAAAATTTTCCCCGCTAAATTTAGTAGGAAAATTTTCCCCACTAAATCTAGCAGAAAATTTTCCCCGCTAAATTTAGCGGAAAATTTTCTCCGGCCCCCACTCGAGGTCACGTGACCTCCAGGTCACGTGACCCCCCCCCCCCCCGTGCCTTCCCCTCCTCCTCAAGAGCTGCGCTCTAATTCGGCGTTACAGGGAGTTGTAAACGGCTTTCATTTTTTTCTTCCTGTGTTGTTTCAAAATCGTCCCTCGCGACACGTTTCAGACTAAATGAATACCAGGTTTTCTTTTCCACCAGATCTGCATGATGGTCAATTGACCTCGTTTCTTCATACTGGCTACTGCCTGTCAGGAACATCGGTGATTTTTCTAGAACCAAGTTGGATGGACATCTGAGAATTCTAACTTATTAGTTAATACCCTGAACGTGACACGTACAAAATACATGTAGCGATAGAGGAGTGTGGCAGATTTAGAAATAGACACTTTTTTATTGTAAGCTCGACCACTGATTCCAACCAAGTATTTTTAATCCTAAAGCTATAGTGAACGGAAATGTATTACCAGATGCACCACTCGCTGACAGTAACTCTGTCAAAAGTCTCTATTTCTAAATCTGCCACACTCCTATATCACTACATGTATTTTGTACGTGTCACCTTCAGGGTATTAACTAATAAGTTAGAATTCTCAGATGTCCATCCAACTCGGTTCTCGAGTTGACCTGGGGGGTCACGTGGCCACGTGACACCCCGAAGTCACCTGACCTCCCAGGCAACGTGACCCCCCGAAGTCACGTGACTTCGGTGAGGGGGGTCACGTGACCTCGGGGGGAGGGGGTCACGTGACCTCGGGGGGGGGGGGTCACCTGACCTCAAGGAAGGGGTCACGTGACTTCGGGGGGTCACGTGACCCCCCCTCCCCGAGGTCACCGAGGTCCTCCCGAGGTCCTCCCAAAGGAACCCGAGGTCCTCCCGAAGCAACCCAAGGTCCTCCCGAAGGAACCCGAGGTGCTCCCGAAGGAACCCGAGGTCCTCCCGAAGGAACCCGAGGTCTTCCCGAGGTCCTCCCGAAGGAACCCGAGGTCCTCCCGAGGAACCCGAGGTCCTTCGGGAGGACCTCGGGTCCCTTCGGGAAAATTTACCCATAATGCACCGCGCGGTTACGCTGACGGCGTCGGCGACGGCTATGGCGACGCCGCTCAAGCCAGAAACGGGCGCTAAGAGCTGCGCTCTAATATATTGTAAGCTCGACCACTGATTCCAGCCAAGTATTTTTAATCCTAAAGCTATAGTGAACGGAAATGTATTACCAGATGCACCACTCGCTGATAGTAACTCTGTCAAATGGCCACGACCTTTCAAGATCCCTCCTTCATTCAGGTCATGCTTGAGAAAAACTAATATTTATTTTTCGGTTAATATCGGTTAAAACCGGTTACCGGTAAGTGATTTGTGGTTACGGTTACGGTTACGGTTTTTATAAATTACAAAAAAAATGGTTTCGTTCCGGTTACGGTTAGTGAAAAAATGTCGTTCCTAAACGGTTTTCGGTTTCGGTTACGGTTACGGTTTGAGTCCCTGCTTTGCGCAAATACCGCTTAGACGGATCCCTGACATTAATGACCTAAGAAACACGCTTTCGTTTTTCACCCCACGCAATAGAAGTTCCAGAAAAAAATTTAAGAAAAACGAGCAGCGTTCACCCCCTCATCTCGCAGCCAAAACAAGCGGCCACGTGATCTGCAGCCCATTATATGCCGCCAATGTTGATCAGAGCCACGCGCTGGGGTTGGCAAAGCACAGGACACGCACTGAGTTCCAGACATTGTTATGGCTCGGCTATTGTCGTCGTTGCAGTGATAAGACACGGGCCACTACCCGAATGCTTCTCGATCTAGTAATTATCACGATCCCAAATCGAGTGCCCACGCAATGCTCGGGTCCAATCTATGAACCGCTTTCAAATATCGTCATCTGGGTGCACTGCGATCCCCACTTTACGTCATCAAATTTTGCAAAAGAGAGATTGAATGAAAATGATCGCATTTGTCTCTGAAATTACACCGTAACAAAGGAGTTTCATGGCCAGTGGCGTTGCGTGCGAGTAACGTTGAGTCCCACTAGCCAGTAAGCTCGTGTGAAGTGAAAAACAATATCGTTGCACCGCCCCTTTAAGGTTCATCAGAAGTGGCGGAACTCTTTGGGAGACGGGGGGGGGGGGGGGGGTGATTTTTTGCCTCCCTCCGCCATATTGTTTACTGGTAAGGAACTGATTACGGTGACCAACCGATGCAGATTTCCAATGGATTGCCCATTACGGAAGTGCCTTGTGGCGCTGTGGGTAGAGCGTTGGCCTCTGGAGCTGGGGGTCAGCGGTTCCAATCGCGTTCTGGGCGATACTTTTTTTCACTTTAATTTTTTTTTATTTAGGTCACAGACGCTGTATTTACATGTAGGAACAGGGGCAGGAACGCGAGCCGTGGGTTAATGTGCTTGTAAATTACAAGTTATTAATTCTCACTGTTCCCACCACATACAATAAAGGACGGGCCCCCTCATTCTTGCCGGCCGCACTACGGTGAAAAGCGAATAGTCGGACGCCGCGAGGCGGCGTTTTCGGGCGGGCCAAGTGGGTTCACATTTTTGTAATGAGCCGCCGCAGACTGTCGCCTCGAAGAGGCGTAAGTGCAGGGCGGCGGATGGGTTAACGCGCGCCCCCGTTATTCGCTAAAACGGGGCGCCCTAACTTTTGCCGGCTGCACTACAGTGACAGGACCCCTCACCGTAGTGAGTGCCTACTTGTAAACTAGAATGTCTAGAAGAGTGCGGTGCCCCTCCACCGCCGACGCCACTCAGAAAGCAGCGATTGATTTATCGAGCAAGCCCGTAGCTTCTGCCGCCCAGTCGTCTGTGAACGACTTCATTTTCGCGATTCGTAATCAGAAACGAATTGCCTAAAATTGGTGCTGCGGTGAATTCATCCCGTGATGATTTATGCATAGCATACCACTTCCGATCGCAAAAATTTGTGCCCGCGAAATAATTTTTGACGCCGGCACTTATTCCTCGCAAAATGTCGAGCTCTAAAAATCCTTTGCTGTACACGTGTTTCGTATGATCCAACGCACGTGCAACACATTTCTCACCTCCAGAAACATTCAGGCTGCTTCAAATGGTGAAGCATTTATTCTCTTCCTACTGGTGTTTCCTTAGAGGCTATCAAGTATTAATTACAAGCTTCTGGGGAAATTTACAAGCATGTCCGGAGTTAAGGTAGTGTCTCGCCAGTTTGTGGTATCTATATTTTGTTCAATGCAAGTATAGTGTTAGACGTACTGTACCTCACCATATCCCTGTTTTTTCGTTTGGTACTGCCTTTAGCGAATGGTGTAAGTTGTAATTGTTTTTAGTTGTTGCGTGATTGTAGTAAGGTGGTGAGCTGGGACTAATTGAACACCTTGAAAAATATTTCGCAAAGAGTCAGGGAGACAAGGAGAGTAACACGTAGACCTCATGCAAGCGCAGACTGAATTCGCATAAATCAGAGAAGGAAGAAATGAAGAATGCGGACGGAGCTCGAGCACAGGCCCAAGTGGAACGCGCTGATTTACGTGTTAGCAAGAGCAGATTTAAAAAAACGTAATTTCCATGTCAGTTAGGGTAACAGATGAATGGCTAATACATAAAGACAGCTCAATCTCTCTCTAAAATCTACGATGGATTGTAACCTACCTATGCACTGTTTACACTGCTCGTGTATGTCATCCTTAGGAAAAACGTGAGTAATTAACAGATATTATAAAAAAAATATACAAGAGAATTATTTTAGGCCTTTATTATTCGTAGTATGGCCGACCAATGTGTCCGCACATCCTTCTTTTACCTGAGCTGCAGAGGAAATCGTTTTTACAGTCTTATGCATATGGGTGAATTAGCACGTTCCACTTGGACCTGTTCGAACTTTTGCTAAAGCTCCTTCCGCATTGTTTATTTTATTTATTTTCTAATTTATTTTTGTTGGGAGTCTGCACTCGTAAGTAGTGTATGTATTCCTCTCCTTTATTCCATGTTTTTGTGTGCTATTTTTCAAGGTGTTCCATCAAAATGAACTCACCAGCTTACTGCATGGGAAGGCTGTTAGAGTGTTCACAAAACAATCTACCTGACACCTTTGCCTCACGCCCGGGCTCCTGAAGCTCACATTCTCCGAGAACAGCCTTTCTGATTTCTCTCGTCCTCTTACTTCTTTTCTTTTGTGCTCAATAGATCAAGTCGCGAATGTGCACCAGTCTGTGTCCTACGTGTTCCTGTTTTTGTTTTCTTTTGTCCCTGTCTTTGGTTCATAATACGTTTTATCGTATGTTCTGATCTGTGTTTTCATCTTTATACTTACTGCAGCCTTTCCCAATTAGACGTTGGCATTCACTTTCGCCATCCTGATGTGAGTGTCCTGAGATGACACAGAACGACAGTCTCCTCTGCTGAAGTCCTGGCTTCATGGAAGACTGCCAGGCTGTTCATGGTAAGGTGCTTATATATTGAGCAAAATAATAGCAACTTATTGCTGCTATGATTGTTTTTAACACAGACTGTATTTATGGGCTGGCCTTTAGCGATTCTGATGTCACTCACGGGGAATGAAAGCCTGTAGAGGAATTGCGCATTTCATTCTTAAGCGGAATGCTGAGTTTACAACAGAAGTGTGTTGCGTTGCCTTGCGTTGGAGGGTCGGTGGCCGACTGGGCTAGCACACCAGTTTGGAGCACGTGGAGCGAAAGCTTGCACTGCAAAACCCAGGGATCCTGGGTTCAATCCCCCCCCCCCCCCCCTGCCCATTTCGATCTGGATGAGCATCGTACCGGCATGCGGTCGTGTATCACTACTGCGTGGTGCAGGTTGAAGACCCCAGGCTAGCAGTCGTACTGCACTGACAAAATTGCTCATCTACAGTGAAACACGCATCACAACTTTGAGATGGCTGACCAACTACACGCTGTAAAAATATCCACAGAAAACAAACAGAAGTGCGTCACTACTTGCATCCAGTCTTGCTGTGTGTGTTGTATTTGTATTTGTTTATTTAGTGTTCCCAATAATGACTGAAGCATTCCAATTGGTGCGCTTGTTAGTAACAACACACAAACACGAACGAACGGTGAGAGTGGTGAACAGTGCCACTCTTGCCGTTTGAAACCGCGCCCATTAGTTTTCTGAGAGATTTCGGTCTCTGTAGTATTTGGTCGTATATCGCACATGGGCACAACCAGGGCGCCGTACCTACAATTCAACAGTTGCAAGACTTGTGTGAAATGAATACACCCCGTAGGTGGTCGTACTTTGAGAGTCATTTTAATGTTGCACAAATGATAGAATGAATGCTTGGGCGAGTTGGTGAACCATATTCTACAGTGACAGCGCAGAGAAACAATCGCTCACCAGATACCGAGGAAGACAAGCACACGCGCTGAACTTACAGCTCATATATTCGACTACTCCGTTCTTCTTTTCAACGACTGGGGTGACTTTCCAGAACGTGATACGCAGAAAAAAATAGCACAAATTACAAGGAAAATAGTGAAGAAAAAAAAGAAAATAGGAAGCCCTTAAGGTCATCCCCCTCCCTCACTGCTATCCTTAAGATAGAAATTGGAGCGTTTTGGTCGACAGCACTATAGAAGGACTACTTACACACTTGTTCTTCAGATGCTCTATTCTTTGTGCCTCCATCATTTCTCTTGTCAATGGGTCTGGATTCTTAGCTATTACGGAACAATTTTCAAAATGTGCTACACAACCACAATCCGGACAGTGGGTTCCCAAATTTCCAGCGGCGACTTGGTGGGTATTATAAAAATGCTTATTTAAACGATCATTCAAACACCTGCCAGTCTGGTCTACACAAGTAGCGTTGTAAGGAGTATGAAGGGCCAGACTGGCAGGTGTTTGAATGATCGTTTAAATAAGCATTTTTATAATACCCACCGAGTCGTCGCTGGACATTTGAGAATCTACTGTCAGGACTGTGGTTGCATAGCACATTTTGAAAATTGTTCCGCAATAGGTAGAATTTGAGACCCACTGACAAGAAAAATAATGAAACCGCAAAGGATAGAGCATCTGAAGGACAAGTGTGTGAGCAGTCCTTCTATAGCGCTGTCGGCCAGAGAGCTCCAATTTCTATCTAAACGATAGCGGTGAGGGAGAGGGATGAATTGTAAGGATTTTCTTTTTTCGTTTTTTCTTTTGTCTTTTTCTTTTCTTTTGTCTTGTCTTTCGCTTTTTTTCTTGTATTTAGTGATATTTCTTCTGCTTATCACGTTCTGGAAAGTCGATCCAGACGTTGAAGTGAAGAATGGAGTAGTCGAATACACAAGAGTTATAAGTTCAGTGCGTGTGCTTGTCTTTCTGAGTATCTGGTGTGTGGTTGTCTTCCTGCACTGTCACCTTAAATATAAAAATTGAATAATGACATTGGCATACTTGTTGTGCCAAACCCTGTCACACTTGTTCCAAACTCTGATCATCATGAGATCACAATACCATTCCTAAGCAGCACAGTGTTGGCCAAGCATTGGCCAATGGCTGGCAATGGTCCTTTGGCCATGTGGCCACACAGTGGCCAGAGATTGGCCGATGACTGGCCTTTCTCTGGTCATTGGCCAATGGCCACTGGCCATCAGCCATCGTCCAAGCATTGGCCAATGAATGGCAACTCTTTGGCCACTGGCCACAAGACCATCCCCAGCCATTGGGCATTGCCTGGCCAAAATCCATGCTGCTTGGGATTGTTTCTGTTGCAGTGGCACGGCAGACTCTATACTTGTTTTGCTTCAGCCTTTGTAAGGGGGACGCTGTAATCCGATTCTACTCATCTATGGTGTATTAGATAGCACCATATTTGCAGAGCTTGTCTACGGTTTTTGTAGTTCCATCAAAATATTTCAGCTTTTCAGTTATTTGTTATTTGGCATGTAAATTTACAAGCTTATCTAGATTGAAAACAGCAAATATCTTGCCAGCACTCATGGTACGCGTTTGAAGTATATTGCGTTAACATAATTGAGCTAACCTCTGATTTTTTTTTGTCAGTGCCTCTAGCGAGGTGTGCATGCTAGGATTGCTTTTGTTTGTTTGTTTCACATAATCTACAGCACATTTTTGACCTTTCTACTCAGTGCGGCCCTCGCCGAACAGAAGCTAGCATCAACTAGGCCGAGGATAGGTCAATGGAAGTTGGCAAAGGTTGTTGATGGTAAGCTGCCTTATATATACAGCAGTGTAAGAGCAGCTTGTCCTGGTGACAATTTGAAAAGCATTTTTATGTTTTAGAAAGTGAAATTTGCATAGGCATACTTGCAATGTGAAACCTTACCAAGCCTGTTCTGAACTTTCATCCTCTTGAGATTTCAATACAGTCGTTTGTGCTACGCACAGACTGGCTACTTCGGCCAGGTAGAGACTTGATACATACGAAGGTAGACAGGTGAGTATCAACTGGTCAGTGGGGTCCGTGGTGACGTTCTCTCCTTATCAGACGACTTACCACACTTGTTTGGCAAGGCATTTGAAAAGGAAAGCAAGTCAGCTGCTGCTTGATGCTCCCAGTAATGGGCAGTCGACGATTGCTTGTTCACCTTCGTATAGATCACGACTGTACTTCAAGCTCGGCAAGTGTGAATCTTATCTGCTTCAGCCTAGCAGTGGTGTGATCAGCGGTATCTGTAGAGCTAGTTGACTTGTGAACACACAGTGGCTGTGCAGCATAAAACACACCCAATTGGAAACTTTAATGCAATCTTGTGTAGTCTCATTGATGCTATGATTTTAATTACACACCGTTTTATGGCGCAAAAAAACGCGATGTAATCAAATTTTTAAACTGCCTGTGCGACCTTCCAGCTTGTCTTTGTACAATCTCTGTGGTGAAATGCCCTCTATAAGCAAAATTTAGAGAATCCTTAAGCTATATGCTGCAAAGAGCAAAAGCAGTAGTCTAGCCGCATTCTCCCCTCGTCTGTATACTGTGCGAATGCAGACGGACGCGCACTTTGGATTCTTTGAACTTAAAGGCCTTACATAAAGCACACAGCTTAATAAGCATAAATTATTGTGAAGTGCTCGCAGATTTGGCTGTTAAATGTCAAGCACATAGGAAGCACAATGGTGGTGTAAAGTACGCCGAAATTGTAATGGTGAACTTTAAGGTTATACAGGGCATGTTCAGCGAAATGCGGGTAAAATCGTTTGTGCCAAAACTATACATCCCACAAAAAAAAGTCTTGTGTTGTTTTGGTCCTGGGCCAGGGGCCTATTTAGAAAAATTATTACAAAACTATGTAGTTAATAATGTGTATGTGTGCTGATTATTGCTTTCTTTTCTTCCAATTACAGCATACACGGATGGTATCTCCAAGGAGAAGGTGTTGGATTATGTAGAGAAGCTAGTGCTTCTCTCTATGGGTACTGAAGTTTTCCGCAGTTTTCCGAAGTAAGGTCAGAATGAAAAAAGCACCACCAAGTTCCGCCTGGTCCTGAGCAGCCACAATATTGAACACAGAATTCAGAAGAATAGTAATACGAAAGACTTACGCAGGCAGCCAAGCTTTTTGAGTTCGCAATGACATTTGATTAGGATCACAAATATTCCTGCTTTGCTCAAGGTCGCCTAGTTTACACACCATATTGGTGATCTATAGCGCAGCAGGACTATTTTTGACCAGAATTAAACGTTATTGTTAATTTACCAAATGTGGCTGTCTGTGTAAGTCCATGTTTTTATTCTTTTTACTTGTGTGTTCACTATTTCATTTTTTGCTCATGATTTAGTTCTTTATGTTTTTGTTTTTGTTACTTATGTATTAATTTTTTTATTTTTATGAGTGCTTAGTTAAAAATATGATACCCTCTTCATTTTATGATCCGGGAAACAGTGGTGACCTCGTCGTGTTTAAGGAGCAGTCATTACCTTTTCATCTTGTATTGCCTCCGGCGCAAAACGGTGTCTGTGTGTGTTCGTGTGTGCAACATACATGGTCACAAGTGATGATTTGGGGACCGAACGGAATAACAAGGCCAGCGAGGAGCAACTAGGGTACTTTGAACATCGCACGGTGCAAGGAAGGACTTCAATGATGAGGCTAGCAAGCAAGCCCATGTCAAAACTGCTGTGCTCGACCAGAGAGGTGAATCAGGACTGTGACTCTGCGAGTGAGAATCAACGACTTTGGACCTTTTGTGTAGTTTACAGCTTAATTGTTGCCTCCCGTTTGTTTTGGTTTAATAGGTGTCCGTGTGCTGTTACATTTTTTTTTATTTTAATGGTTGTCCGTGTGATATTACTGTTTTGTCTCTTATTACTTATTTTTGAATGGGGGAAGTGCTAGTTGGGAGTTTTGGCGCTTTCATGTATAAAACTTTTTTTTTTTGCAAACCATAATCCCTGTCTGCTCCCTCGACAACCAATCCCGCTAAAGGGTTGTGACTTTCCGACGTCGAATGTTATGTTAAAATGTTTTCTAACTAGTGATTGCCTGCAGTCTATCTTTGCAGCATACATATTTGTCGGAATGACAAATTCCGAACCAGGCCAATAAAGATTGGTCTGTGGTCTATTCTGTAGATATATCTACATAAATACACGTTTGGCCGTGTGGGATATCAGTAAATTATATAGTTTGTGGGTATTCGTAAAAATGCATTATATGATCCCAAGTCTGGACCTGGAAAGTATGGTACCTGCCCCATGGCAACAATTTTCATGTGATGATAGAAGGAGCATCACATGGAAATTGCTTTATATTAGGTGGTTACCCTATTTGCCAGGCCCAAACACGGGATCATATGAAGTAGTCTATATATGGTATATAAGGAATCGGGCAGATATGTGTATATAAGAAATTGGGCAGATATGACTTTATCCATCCAGATACGGCCTTATTATGCATATCTTGCCATCTCTGCCCAATTCCATATATATTCATATCTGTATTTTTTAATATAAGTCCAGATATGACATTTTTGTAAAGGTAGGTATGTCCCTCTATTAAACTATTTCTATTATTTTCCGGTGTTGCCGGATATGGTTTAATATACGGTTAGACCCACTCCGATGAAGATCTACGGATTGGCCATATACGGTTCAGCTTCCGCTTCGACTAATTACGGTTGGGTTTCCGGACTGGTTATTTCCGGTTCATTTTATGGTTTCTAAAAATCCGGTTTGCTTATGAACCCATATGATGGACTGATATTCCGGATTCATTCCGGTTTATTTTTGAACCGTTTTTTGTTTTGGTAGGGCAGCCTAACATTTTAACTTTTAAACCTGTATAGTCTGCGGACTATTGCCCGGAAAATACGGTATTTTTGGGATCTTTGCAGTAGTCTATACCAAGGGCATAAATAACTATTGGGTGCATATATCTTGGATCTGTCGACAGAAGATATTTACAAGTTACATTGGATCAGTGTTTTGATAAATTACAATAAAACCTAAAAAATAACCCTCCAGCCGGATATAAACTAGGTACAAACAGTCCACACCGGCAGGAAGAGGGAAGACACAAGACATGCCGCCGCAAAGATTTGGCAACTCAGTCTGACATATTGACCTACCACATAGACACCACACCAAGAGCAGACACCCACCACCAGGCTAGCCGACATGATAATCCCCTTGTGCGATATGGGATATCAGCTTCAGGCAATGATAATCCTCGTCAAGTCTGTGTGATTCGAGCGAAAGACAGCAAACTCCCTCTCCAAGCCCGCGCACCACACACCCATTCACAACACACACAACACAAAACAAAAACACAAAAGACTCACAACGAAAGCAACTCTTTCACATGTTCGTCTAAATGTATAAACGGCTGGCTTACATCGTCCATTTTTGGGGAGGAGATCGAGGAGTGGCGATCCCTAGCAGCCTCCTCGGGAACTAACACTATGTGGTAAACAAACCCTTCGACTGCAGTTATTAGTGCATTCGCTGCCATAGTAGACGACGACGCAAGTCTCGTGAAAGATATGTAACACTATTCTTTTCTCCTAAACGTACGTCGTTTAGGAGAATCTTAAAACGCAAAACAAGCACATGCGTGGCAGAGGCAGATTCAGAGGGGAGTCCGGATGTCCAGACGCCCGTCTTGAGTTCCGCTTGGACTCGAAGGGCAAGAAAATGGGGGGAGGGGGGGGGGAGTTAACGAATATATGACTCGACGACAACGCCCCCTCCGGAAATACCTGCGGCCGCGTCGAGCAGGCGTGCCGGGCCAGCCGAGTCGTGTCGGCCAAGAGCGAAAGATCGTGCGTGGCCTGCGCCGCGTGCGTATTCTTTTTGTGTGAAACACAAAACACGCACATCACTTTTCAGTTACCTTGTCTCTTGCGATATTCATGGACAACATCGGCGACCGCAATGGGTGTCTCGTTGAAAGGAAAGGATGTGCTCAACTGCGAGCATTTCATAGAGTGCAGCATTGCAGCAGAGCTGGCGGTGGACAGTGTCCGTATTGTCGCGTAAGTGATGGAGTCCTCCGCGCTGCATGTACCGGTTTAAAAGCATGCTTCGAGCAGTGCGGTACGCAGCAAGTGCGCACCATATCGCTGGAAACGTATATGCAGCAAGCGCGGAAACGGTGTGGCCTACACTAGGCGAGTGCTGGCGTCGAAGTCGTTTGCCACACAGCGATTGTTTCTGATGATAATAATGATCATGAAACTGGTCCACCTATAGTTAGATCTCCTCACCAATAGGTGATTCCGGCGTCGGTGTCGTAATGTTCCTTATAGGCAATGCTGTAAAAAATGTCGTGCACTCATTGCGTCGGCAGTGCGTGGTGAGACAGTTGTAGCGTTCGAGGTTGGGTGGATATACTTTTGAGTTCTTTGAATAAGCTTTCCGTAGACAAATTGTAGAAAGCCCGAAGGGTTTTAAGGGTGCTCCAAAGAGAATCGTTGTTGTGATTCCGTACTTTCGCATGTTTTCGCAGGTTATTAGAGCTTTGGCTCAGAAGTCTGAAGTAAATGTAGTTTTTAAGACGGAATTCCGGTTAGATAGTCTTAGGGCCCGTTCACACACATGCGAGCCTGCGTTAGACAGAGCTTCCAACTGGTCAATCGGGGTCACGTGTTTTACGGAACGCGTTGCAGACGATCAGCGTTTTCGCCCCAACCTGCGAGGTTGGGGCCTTTTTGCCTGCAATTGATCTCCGCAGGAGGGATGTGCCATTAAATTGCAAACGCTTCCGATGGATTCAGTTGCACCCTCAGCTACGTCACTAAAAGTGGGTTAACCGGAAGTCGCGTGAGTTTCACTCCTCGTGCTCTCCGCGACCGTGCCTAAGACTTTTTTTCTTTTTATTATTCTGCTCTTCGTACGAGCGATCGTAGAAAACGAAGTTTCAGTTCCACTAGCTCTTTATCCCTGCACCGTTGGTTAGTGTGCGTGCTGTAAAATTTGAGGACGAAGAGTCAGTGTATCGACGTGATGGAGGTCAATGATGAAAGCGTTGCGAGTACAAGCCAGTGTACGAGTGCATGCCGTCAGTCCGATAATACAGGGCTATACTGGGCGCAAAACAAGCTATCAAGTTTTGAAGAAAAAAAAAAAACTAGAACGCTCGCAGAAATTAGGATTGCTAGCATACGACACGCCCGATCGCATTGCTGAAGGTTGAGACACCGAGGTCGTTGAGTCATCGGATACTCTCCAGGCTGTAGAGGCCTGCCGTCTAAAGAATACGAACTGGTGAGTGTACCAAGTACAAGTAAACGTCGAGCACAAAGTACGTATTTTGTCTAGAGCATGAGTAGAACTTGTTTACTGGGTGCTCATGCGGCCGATGTATGTCTCTCAGAAATGCATGCAGTGTGATCTCTTCTTCAGTTGCTGAAATACCGGGACAGTCCCTCACACAGCACCTTCTAGGCATTGTAGTTGATCACGTCAATTCACTGACTCCGCTTCTTCTACCTTTACAGCAACATTAAGCGATGAAAAGCAAATAAAAGAAACCTTGTCTGCTTGGATCGCTCGTGGAGGTGCGGAGAATAACAAAAATATTAAAAATATATTACACGCGCTCGCGGTAAGCACGAGGAGGGATACAACTCACGTGACTTCCGGCGATGCCTCCCTTCTGACCGCCCCGACACCTTGCGGTACACTGTTACGTCACAGTGCACGGCGGGAACTTTGAATTGGGCCTCATATTTCTATTTTTTATAAAAAAAACTACGCAACTCTACAGTGAAACAATTTTTTTGTAATGTCCTGATATGCCATTGCAACGTTTAGCATGAAAAAAAAAATATTTTTTTTGGCGTGTCAGAGGCTTTTTAACAATCTAGGCTCTGTAGATAAGACTAGAAAGCACACTCGCACGCTGGCGCCATCTATGTGGTAACCCTGGAACGGCATTTCATTAGAGCGAAGGTTTTCCGGTATTTGAGAGGTCAAGTGCACGTACTATGCGAAAAAAACGAAATATACGGGACTTCCAAGTGTCTACGGTTACACAACAAGTGCCGCCAGTGTCTTCTCTCGTCTTAAGATATTTTAAGAGGTTTCAAGGCATACGGCATTACGAACCCGCAAGTGTATGAACGGGCCTTTACGCCGTTTGCTTTTGAGCGAGGGTAGGGCTGTGTGAAGACGCATAGGGATTTTCCAATTGGCTGCGTCAAGGAAGTTCTGTACAGGTTTACGTTCAATTGTGAACACTGCTACTTGGGCCACACGGGTCGCTGGGGGTATCACCGCCTTTTAGTACACAAGGGAAGCGCGACAAATGAATCTCCATCATCAGAACTGGCAAAACATATTGCTGAATGTAATGCGCGCTCGCCATTATGCGGAGAAACTTTAAACTTGTGTAAAGAAAGCGATTGTACCCTGGAAACTATGTAAGCTAGAGGTCTATAGTCTTGAAAGAAAGCGTGAAACATCTTCACCTAAACCCTGAGAAAAAGATAAATAAAATAATGCACAAGACGTCTTCTAGTCCGTTATATTATTTCTCCTTGTCTCAGTGTTTAGATTCCGATGTTTTGTGACCAGCTCGACTGCATAATTTAGCACCTTGTGAGAAAAAAATTTATTTTGTTTTGAGTCTTGTGTTTTTGTTTTGTGTGCTTGGTGGTGTCGAGGGGTGTGAGGTACGGTGGGGGGGGGGGGGGGGGGTGAGGGTAGCGAGATTGCTGTATGTCGCTCCGCTTCTCTCAGGGTTGCTTAGCTGCGTATGTCTGGTGTTGGTATGGTACCTAGGTTAGAGGTCAGTCTCTCTGGTTTAGTTCTGTCAAATCTTTGCAGTGGTATGTCTTTTGTCTTTCCTTTCTTCCTCTCCATGTGGACGGCTATAGATTGCTGTTTCCTTGCGAATAAACTCAGCTACGTTCAAGTCTTTGTATCGTCTTTTTGTTGATTTTATTTATACAGAATCTCGCGGTTTAGAATATGGTTTTCCTAACCAGCAATAGCCTGCGCACTTTCGCTTCTTTTATCTGCAGCTTTAATTTGCGTCAACCCGAAACAGTGCCTCCAGCGAACTGACCGCCAGTTTGCTCCTCTCTTCCGAACCATACCTCTTCCTTGGTTTCTTTGCTTATCGGTATTAGGTATCATTAAAAATTTCGTTCTGTAACCAATACAAGATGGCCGTAATGAGACCTGAGCCCTAAAACGTGCCATTAGATTCATAATACCATATAATATTTTGGTGTGACCGACTTAATGTGTTAGGCAGCAATGTTTCACGTGTTTGCATTCTAGGCTAGGTGGAGCAAGCTACCGCCCGTTATAAGGGGCACAGCCTTTAACACCCATCCATCCATTCATTCATTCAAATTGTACATCCAAAATTTAGATGCTCGAGCGCTCACAGTATCTGATTCCGTACGTTCGTACTAGCGTTGTGCTATATTTTTTTAAGTTATTGTTTACGATGTCCTGAAAGTCCAAACGGCGGGTACGCCTTTAGGAAGACGAAGCGCATTCTCCAAAGATAGCAGTAATTTCAATGGATTTTATCATGATGCGAAGGCCAGCGCTCTATTCTGGCCTCCCGGGGTTCTTTTCCTCCATTCATCCGTTTATGAAGGTTCGGAGGTTTATCCTAGGCGAGAGCAATTTCTCTCTCTGTGTTGGGGCAGCTCATATTTCCGCACTCTGTGCGTTTTGTTGTAGACATACTAACAAATTAATCGGTCATGTTTTTCATCCTAATATTATAGTAGATTAAGTGTTGCTTGACATGATTAATGCGGAGTTAATGCTTTCGGAAGATGAAGCGAAACAACTGCTTCATATCTAGCAGCCGCTTAGATTCAAACACAGTCTCGCAGAAGTGGCTAAAGTTTTTTTTTTTTTCAGTTTAATAAATTTGTCCAAGCAGACATTTAATCTATACTCGTGGACAAGTTAGGAATAGAGAACAAGCTTCTCCCGCAAATCCTGCGCTCTTTGCCTTTTCGGAATACAATCGCAGGAGAGGAGGAGAGTTCCATCTAGCCTGCTTTCGAGCGTTCTCTCAAGGAAAGCGGAAACAGTTCTGGGCTGAACTCTCAACCTGTCACATACTATGAGTCACAAATTCGACACGCCATCACTTACTGCGTCCCGAGGTAATCTCTCTATGTAGGTCTTGTCCGGTCGATTGTAGTTCACAGCTGCGGATACGGAGAAGCAGAGAGGCTTACCCGCCAACGCACGCTTGTAGTCTGGAAACCTATCGAGGGTAGACATCTGCAACAAAAAAATGCAAATAATGTAGTCTAACAAGAGATCCCTCCACACGCATGTACATGCGCGCGCTCAAACACACAAATACACACGTTCACAAGCAAAAACACACATATGCACAATTTCTATTCAAAGATTCTTGAAGGGTCTTTGCGATCTGTCATTGCATTTAGAGGCATGTGGAGACTGTCACGATCATTTTCAAAAAGTACGTGGCGCATGAATCTAATTTTAACTAGTCTGCGGGAAAGAAAACATCACCTTCCAGGACGTGTGCGTTGGGGAAGCCGTTTGGTCATTTTGCGTCGGGCGGCCGCAACGGACGGTCGCTCAGCGTCGGTTTCCCGTTCCACGCGTGGGATGTTTCTTATAAAATAGCTCAGTCTGCAAATAAAGGACAAGGTTTCTCAGTGCCCGGTTTCCTGCGCCTATTTGTCTGTCTGACTTTAGGGGCTTGTCCAGAGAGTGAAAAATACGTCGGGGACGCCACCACGATGACGCAAAAGACAACAACGTGACCGTGCTCATGATTTAGTCAAGTCCCGCGTTGAATGGTTTGACGTTCATGGTTTTTGCTAAACGTCTTGCTGACGGTGCACCCTCTTGGTTTTAAGGGTTGAACTACCATACGTCTCAGGAGTTTACTCGGCGACATTGTGAGTAACTCGACAGATATTTTGGCGACAAAGGACTCGGTCGCCACTATGTGGTCTGGTCGTTTCTTTCTACAACTGCTTGCACCCAGGTTTGAGTACACGTTGGTTCTTACCGTCTTTTGAGTTTCAATATGTTTGTAAAATTCAATTTTTTAAATAAATTTTATATTATGCTCTAAAGAACTGCATGTTCGGTGTATGGTTCTCACATTTTTGGGGTTCTAATGAGTTGAAAGGCTGAAGGGTCTGAAGAGTTTGAAGGGTTGAAAGGGTGTGATGGTCTGAAGGTGTTCCAAAGACTGAGTATGCTCCATAACAGATCACAACCTATTTTTGATAAGGAATTGCCAATGCGTGGCACGGGAATACCCCGAAACCTACCCCGAAGGCAGAACGCTCGAAGAAGCGCAACATCAGGGTCAGTAATTTCTATTCAACGACATAACTTGACCCACTCGTACTGGTGACTCCGCGCAGCGGGACACAAACCAAAACTTAACTTTCTACAAAGGTACGGCTAATCTGACGTGGGACTATACGGAGGAGAACGTAGGGGGCGATCATAATATAATATCCGTTTCGACAGCCCTGACCACAATAGGCAACCACGAGCCCCGACAAAACTTTACTACGAACTGACAAAAAAATGCCAGGAACCATCTCCTAAACTGAAGCTTCACAACCCGAACAAATGGGGAAAGGAAATTTTCAAAAAACCGTATAACACAGAATCTGTATCAATTCGACTCCAGACACACCTACATGAACCCACATATGCTATCCCAATGGGAACCTTGGCGGGCACTCGTAAAGAGATGGGAAAAAACATAAGAACCTCAACAAACGAATACAGCTCCTGACCGAAAAGGCTGAAGATTATGCCACCAAATGGGCACATGAAAACTGGTGGCAACAATGCGACTCCTTAAATACCCACATGTCCACCTAAAACGTTTGATCACTACTCATAAGCATATTTCAAGCGAACAGTCACGTGAGACTCTTTAACCAGAATCCAAATGAATCGGAAAGATGCCAAAAAAAGACCTGGAACAAAAACTCAGGAGACCCACTTTCTTGAATGTATCAAGACCTCCCAACCGCAAGCCTGTCATCCTACTTTGCCACCACACGAGCTAGCCACTTCACTACGGTTGAACTCCGCAAGCGCGGTCACATATAAAACGCAGCACTACACCTTGTTATTTACTTCATGACATGCAAAATCGTAAAAAATCTCAACAACGAAAACCTCAACAAGTTTTTTTCTCTTCCTCCTCCTCCACCTATACAAACACTAATGGTTCACCGGGAAACTACCAATTTAATGGACGTATGCCAACATTCCTTTCATACCCAAACCAAGGAAAGCCCTAACTATTGAGAAATCTCAGACATATCTGCCTCATTTCTTGGATAGGAAAGGTAATGGAAAAAATCATATTGGCCTTGTTGGAATGGCACCTCAAACCAAGAAACGACCTGGGCCTAACTCAAATAGCCTTCAGAAGACATATATACACCCCACATACACTCATATGCCTACAGCATGACGTATATATAGGCCCAAATCAAGTTCACTAAGAGGCATGGTAGCATTCTACATACGCAACTTATATGACAACCTCAAACACGAAGCAATGCTGCCCATTCTCGCCAACACGGGATGAGGACATCGGATGTACGACTGTGCGCACCATTCCCTCCATTCTGAACGGCCTCCAGAAACATGCGCAACGAAGCAAATACCATATCTCGACAGGGGAACACCGCAAGGTTCAACTATATCCCGCACAGTATTCGACCTTGCTATATGGCAGATTGACCAAAACAGCTGAATGAGATCCCCGGTCTAGACCAGTCTATTTACCTGGATGGCATAACGTTAAGGACCTCACGAGGAATCCCCGGACAATTCCGGAACACACATCACCATAGCTGCAGAGCAATCGAAGTATACATCTGGGAAATAGATCTCAACTTATCTCTCATTATGAATCAACTACTGATCATATCGTTCAAGAAAAGACCCGACCCCAACCGCAAACTCATAAAGTAAAGTGGTAGAAAAGGAAATACAAGTGGAACGGCCCATAATCGTAGGAGTGGTGTTCTAGTTCAGCGGAAAACCAGAAGAATCACTCAACCGCTGTCACTCCCAGGTCAATTAGATCGCACACGCTACATATAAGACCACAACTCAAAGAGCATGATTCAAAGAGTCATGTTCTGTCATTTGTTTCCGAGGATTGCGGTGTAATGTTCTCAACTGTAATGGAGAAAATGAATTGAAAGTAAAGCAAATTACCATTTCCAAGGCATTCGAGTCAGTTCATTGCTGTTAAGAAGGGCTAGTATGCCTACGTATTAATTATTTCTCGATTTTTAACAACTTTCGATAATTCCTTTGGATTGTTAACCAGCCTAGGACGGAAAGTAGTAGAATTGCAGTTTCGCTTCTTTAACTTTTTTTTTTTAAAGCATGATGAAGGCATCTGAGCTCACATTCTGTTACCCGGTTTATTGCTGTCTTGTACGTTATAAGTAAACGCGGCTTTTTATTTTGGAGATACCGCAGGTTATTGTTCAACCAAGGTTTGTCATTTATACGAATGTCTGAAATCATTTTAGAGGGGTTATATTTAGCGATAAGAGCACAATCCACATTTTGAAACAACTGCCACGTAACATATACATAAATTGTCATGGAGAAACATTCAAACTCGGGGAGATGAGCCTGTTAAGAATGGAACCTTCGGCAACCTTTTTGAGTTTCAACGCTGCGGAAACGAGTCCCGAAACGAGTCCCGACGTGTTCTGGACTGTCGCCCACCTGTCGAAGTCTGCCCGAAACGAGTCCCGACGTGTTCAAGACCGTCGCCCAGCTGTCGAAGTCTGCCCGAAACGAGTCTCAACGCGTCCGTGACGTCAACGGGACGTGTGTGTGTGTGCGTGTGGGTTCGTGCGCTCCGGAAGGGGAGAGAGGCCTGGCCTAACTGCGGAAAACCATGGCTATGACGCATTTCTGGCTACGACGCGGCGGACTTTTCTGCTACGCACTTGGCGGTCGCACCTGTTGCCCTGGCGGAGAGTGAGGGAGAAAACGGACCCCTATATAAGGCGGGGCGTGAGGCTGCTGAGTTGTTCTCTCGGATTTGACGACTGTATCGCTACCATGTAATTAAACCGTTCGTTACGTTACCAATTCTCCCACCTCCACTGGACCCCTGGGTTCTTCACTTCGGGGAATGGTCGTCGTCACGAGCCAGGAAGCCTCCGGACGTGCGGCCTAAACCCCGCCTCGAACAAGCCAGAAGGTCAAATTTAAGCTCTCGTAGTCACCCTGACTAAAAAAAAAAAACAGTACTTTTCGGGATACACCATGTTTACATATTACATGCTCTACCACAACTTCATTATCACTGATGCCCGGAATCATCATCACCGAACAGATAGAAGAAAGATTTGTAAGAAGACGTTTTAGAATAGATTCACGTTATGCGAGTTTTGCTGGAAGCGACCCAAACTGTTGCAATTCGTGAATGCTGATAAGTTCCATAACGTGTTATAAATAAACAATGTGGGAGATTGTCAACGCATTCCATATCCGGAAGATTAAAATCGCCACCAAGTACGACAATAGAGAGTTTTAGGGAACCGTTTTTGCACATCCGATACGGTACGATGGGACCTCCGGTACGAACTGCGCATGCGCAAATCTTCTGCAATCTTACCGTAATGCGCTGCTCGAACCGTAAGGCACGACCGGCACGACCAATGGCCGACATGGACGGTCTCGCTTGGTTAGCAAAACGGCTATTTCGCTGGCGGAGAGAGCGTGCGGTGGCTTCAAACATGAATAAAAGAACTCGTGGTAGTACCTAGCAGGAGCGCCATATGTGACAGCAAGTGCATAAAGTTGGAATCAGCAAATAAAAAAGAAAATACAGATCGAAACGCATTAAGACATCTTCGATAGAAATAAATTAATCTTTCGCAGCAGCGAAAGTTGTCTGCTCAGTGGCGCAGTGGATTAGAGCGTCCATTTCGTGAGCTCGTAGGGGTGAGGTAGAGAGTTCGAATCCGGCTGGCCCATCTACCTTTTTTTTCATAGTTTAATTTGTTTTTATTTTTTAATTTTTTTATATTTTAAGTTTTTATATTTGAAGTTTTTATATTTGAAGTTTTTATATTTGAAGTTTTTATATTTGAAGTTTTTATATTTTAAGTTTCTATATTTAAAGTTTTTATATTTTATAGTTTTTATATTTTAAGTTTTTATATTTTAGTTTTTATATTTTAACGTTTTTATATTTTAACGTTTTTATATTTTAAAGTTTTTATATTTTAAGTTTTTATATTTTTAAGTTTTTATATTTTTAAGTTTTTTATATTTCATGTTTTTTATATTTTAAGCTTTTTACATTTTAAGTTTTTTACATTTTAAGTTTTTTACATTTTAAGTTGTTTTACATTTCGAGCTTTTTATATTTTAAGTTTTTTTTTCATATTTTAAGTTTTTTTTTTTTTTTTCATACAAACGTTGGGATGTGCATTTCGAGTTCTTATCACCCGTTTTTACAGCTGCTTTATGACTGAGGGTTATCTGTAGTGTCAACAGAGTGAGCAACAGCCTTCTGGATCAAGGATCTGGATACTTTTTAGTTTAAAAATTTTGCATGAATTAAAAATTTGTGTTCTAATGCTAATCACATATATTCTATAAAACGAGCCCTTTAAATATTGGGTGGTAGTTTTAATAAATGCACAGCAGTAAAGTTACAGGTTTTCCTTTATTAATTATTTTTTTTTTTTTTCCGTGGTAGTACCGTACACGGCACAACGATCGGTTCGCGGGCGTCCGACCGTGATCGTCTGCTATCATTACCGCAAGAGAGCAACATGAGCGCCGTATCTACCTCCGTCCCTCCGCCTCGTCCTCGCAAGCGGGTTTCAGCGGAAGATGATATCTTCCTACTTCGGGAGGTGTTAGGCCCTAATCCTTTTTTTACTCCGGCCCTTTGGAATGACGTCCTTAAGGCTTGAACGCGGCGTCAAAAAAGAACTTCTCGTTGCGAGGAGCGAAGGAACGGATTGACATCTTCGTAACTTTGTACAAGAAAAATGACCGCCTTAACTTGAGAAAGCGAGTATATTTTTGTTATTTTTGTATTTTCTTCGCGATTTAATATTCCTAGTTTTATTTGTCCATAACTTTCTGAATACTCGACCCTGCAGTGGGCCTCGAGGGAAAGACACAGGATCGCTGGCAGACGACTTCGAATGTTGATGATAAGCGCGCGCGAGCGTGTTCTTATTTGTGTGTCAAATCGAGTTTGCTGTCGACGACTTTTCAGCATATCAGGACGTGGTTGAAGTAAACATCATATTTGGTTGATGTAAAACACCAAAGCTTGCCCACTGAGAACGTATGACTTACAAAACAAGTTACCACGTACGATCGAGGAACTATTTTATTTCCCGAGAATATGAATCGGGTAAACTAAAAAAAAAAATACGGTGGCAAACGAGTTCCTGACACCCAGATTCAGCCGTTGGTTGTCAACGTCTCCGGGATGCGCAGCGCCGATCGGAGATGAAGCAGATCCTCCTTTGTGAACCTGAACAGCCGTACGACGTCCTCCTCGTCCATCGACGCTAAGTTGAACGTCCCATGCCTTGCCGCCATCAAGCGCCTCTCATATTGCGCAGACAGTCGTACAAAAGAACGTTTTGTAAATTGTTTTCTCCGAATAGAGCCAACTCCAAGTCATCGTCAAAAAGATCGAGCATCTTTGTCGTCGGAAAGCTCGTCTGCTTCTTTAGCAGACGAACATTTTAGAACTTCGAAGCGCGAGTGGCGACACGCCATGGAGCGCCAGGTTTTGTATTACGGAAGCGCATTCATTACAGTAAAAAAACGAGACGAACTATAAGTAGGTATACATTGTTTTAGGTTCCCTATATTTTTAGGATGAGATTTTTATTTGTTTCAGTTTCTGCGATTTGTACAAACAAACGCAAATATCTACATTTTCAACGAGGCCGATGCAGGTTTCCGTTGCCAGGGGGCGCGACCTGTACCGATCGTCTGCTATCGTCTGCAAATACGGTTCCCCCAAAGCCGTTTAGAGGCACACGATCGGTCGACTCGCCCGATCCAAGGTATCGATCGTTTTTGTTTATCAATCGTATTTTGTTCCGGTTCCCTAAAACTATTATCGGAAGCTATTGCTGAAATATCATTAGATATGAGCACAAAAGAGGATCGATAGCATTCTTACTTGGCCGTCTATGGACCTTTCCAGCTCTTATCACCCGGGCGAAAAATGCTGAATCACTGAGCTGCGGACGGATCCGCAGCGTCTGACATACTGCACATACAGTCGATCAGCAGCGCATGCTCACACGGCGTTCTACAGCCCAGCTGACAAAGGTGGCTGCGCGCAGAAGGCGATTTTCGGAAACGTCAATAAAATGAGTCGACTGTCAAAAATATGCCGCCTAGCAGTTTTATCTCGCACCAAACCGATTCAAAAACACGATCGCGGAATTTCAAGAGCTGCGTTTGATAATATTTTCAAGATATGTAAAAACAGTCCTCCGCACCTTAAAGGTCTATCTTTACGATAGAGCTCCTAGGCCGCTGGAAATATTTCGTAACTTTTTACGGTGGCGTCTAGCCGAACTCGGTACGAAGAACCACATCGGCTTGAGTTGAACTAGGAAAAATGAAAGTTCTTTTTTTTATGCTTCTGCAGTTCATTGTTACAAAGAAAGATTTTGAATACAAGGTTTTCTAAGTTTGATTTAGTGCTGTTATTGTTACCGAAGGTCTTCGAAGGCAGTGTTATTATCCGAGTCGTATTGGTACACGACGTATAAGTAATTTCTTGTATCGTAGTTTAAATTGAGCGTTCTGCTCCTTGGCGTACTGTAGAAGTCTCCGCCTCAAGAACCGCATCGCAGGGGAAAGATTCTCGCCCAACAAGAAACCACTCCTCATTAGTTTATCAGCCAGAACATGTTTTTCTTATCTTTGAATGACATGCACTTTGACATAAAAGGGCGATGTTTAGTGTCAGAAAAGCGGGCAAGCTAGTGCCTTGGCTTCGGATTCCACCCAGGTTTCTGTCGCCACGTCTGGCAAACCGTAGATAATGAGTTTGTTTCGGCGCGATTGATTTTCTAGTTCATCTTGCCTGAGGCGGCTGCTCACTGTTTCGTGTCGAGTTCCTGATTTGACGTTTTTAGCTCCTCATTCTAAGAAAAAAAGGTGTTGTCTTGCACCCTTTGGTTTTGCAATCGCGCAAAGAAAACTCCGATTATTGTTTACTTTTGTACTCAGCAACAAGTTGTACCAGTCGGCTATCAAGACGCCTGTGAAAGTTGGTAGCGTCGGTTTGACGTCAGTGCGCTCCACGCCGAACTGAAATTTTGGGGTGTCCTCTATGGCAGAAGGGGCGTAAGAATGCACCCTCTTTTCTGAGAGTGCTCAGGTTCTCCTCTCAAGGGTTAAATCCCAGACACCTCACTCTCAATGATATCCAGTCGGAAGAATAAGCTCTCGAGTTTCCTTTCAAATGTTGTTTGCATCTCTTATGACTCTCAATTTATTCAATCCCGTTGTTTTTCTTTCATGTATCATAGGAATAAGTTGCACTGCCCCAATTAACTGCTTTTCTTGCGCGGCAGTGGGAAGACCGGGATTCAATTTTATACATTCCATAACAGTAACAACAAAAAGTAAATAGCACACCGACGAATCAACATAGAACGTCCTCGGGCGCGACAAGACACACTGCGCGACTTAGCGCTAGCGAATACGACTTGGGGTGGAACCGGCACTAAAAAGAAAACATAAAATTTAAAAGCAGATAATAAGACTTGCACCAACCTGCAAAAACAGCAGAAAATGCGTGAAGGGCACCGTCATGACTGCGCCGGTTTCACTGCCCAAGTCGGAATTAAAGCTGTCCACCCTTTGTACGCCGCACACACGGTGAGAGTTCTCCAAGGGTTTGTAAACTGGAATCTGACACTGGTTAGAAGTGGGCGCCGTACAAGTTGAGGGAATTGGATCGTCGAAGAACTCCTGATCAGCGTTGAAGACGGGCGTTGCTGTTGATTGCGGAGGCACTGTGGTTGCGTTGTTGTCACGGTGTGGCAGCGATAAAGCACCACGACACATGACCTGCAAAAACAGCAAAGAATACGTGAAGGCCACCGGCATATGACCGTGGCGGTTCCACGCCCCAAGTCAAAACTGAAGCTGTCTGCCCTATGTAGGCACTACACATGGTGAACTTTCTCCCAGGATTCGTAAACTTGAATCTGACACTGGCGAGAAGCAGGCGCCGGACATGATGAGGGAATTGGATTGTCGAAGAACTCCTGATCAGCGTTGAAGAAAGGCGTTTCTGCTGATAGCGGATAGACCGTGGTTGCGTTGTTGTCTCGGTGCGACAAGGATGAAGCATCACGACAAATCACCTGCAGGAACAGCAGAAAATGCGTGGAGGGCACCGTCATGACTGCGCTGGCTGCACGCCCCCTTACATTGTTTCAAAACGTTCACAGAACCCGCGACGACTGATGATTTCGAAGAAAACGCCAGCCCAGAAGCCACGGAGCACGCAACCCAACTTTCTAAACCAGAAACCACCTTCATATTCAATAGACTCGCAGCAATCTTGATTAAACTATATGTACCAACAATACACTGAACCCAGTCAAGGCTACCTAGACCGCCAAGTATACCAAATGTTCTGTACCCCGACAAGAAATTTTGCCTCGCAAGAGGCTTGGCGGCCACCAAGGCCTGGAGGGATATGAAACAGCTGATTGCGTTAGAAACACGTTCTTCAGTTTACATTTCCTACCGAAAAACAAAGTAGAATGTTTCGCTATATGGATTACAGAAGTGGAAATCAATCTGAATTCTATGTGGGCTTTATGTTTTTAGAAATTATTCATTTGTCTGCTATCTTGATTTCGGGTTTCCAGAAACATATTTCCAGTTTTATATCCAAGTAGTGAAAAGTTATACTGGGTATTATAGTAGGGTTATCTCATTGTTTCACCCGCGAAAGCTACACGAAAGCGACAGCACTCACAAGCTCTCGAAGACAGCGTGTGAGTGGCTGACAAAAGCGCCTGCGGCACGCGATATTTGACGCCGAAAAGACGCCGTCTGCATGGAAATCACTCGAGTGCAGCCTTGTCGATGCCGGATTTACTCTTCACGCCGCTGAAAGTAAAAAGCTTATCTATTCAAACAAATAAAGATCTATCTATACAAATCCATGAAGTGGTGTCTAGTATTTGACCTGAGCCAAGCTTGCTGGCTCAGGTCAAATTCACAAATCATACGGAAGACAGATGTTACACTTCAATTGCCGGGTTTGCCGCTTATCTTATATTTTGAATACGCTTTAACGAAATGTCAACATAACAAATCGTTTCCTCGGGTCAACGTTGTTAAATGCTGCTAATGAATACTATAGGAGGGCTGATAGTTGAAAACATTTACTACCCGGGCTATGATAAACCAAGAAAACATATCACGAGTCCCTAATTTCCTTAAAGAAACCGATGGAGGCAATATCGCTTTCTTTAACAATCCTCGCGTCATTACAGGGGGGTTTCCCGGTCGACCATTTTCACAAAACGTTGGTGTCCTCAAAATCAGAGCAATGAGCACTAAACTTGAGAGCTCATCCGTTCTCTGCGATTCAGATAATTGTTATTCAAGTCGTCAACCTGCTTTTTCACTCTGTCTCTAAGCAGAAGTTACTCAATTAGTTTTTTTTTTTTTTTTTGAAACTATAATCAGCGGGCACGTCCAGTACGGCCGTAGGCTTCCGTAATCCTCCCCCGGCATCATATCAGTCGTTTCGCCGCCGAACATGGCCGAACCAAGAACATGATCGGATGAAGATGTTTGTAAAAACGTCCAAACTTTAGGCTCGTAACTACGTCGCAGTTCTCAATGTGGCCCATTACCACTGTATCATTGGTTCTGTACCACAAGGTATACATTTATATCTGAAAACTAAGCGAGAACAACATAACACACCGACGCAGCCACGATCCCGCTGAAACCAGAACCAGCCCAATTGAAGCCACCTTATGGCGCCGCGTGTGTCAGCGCCCTCTGTCCACCGGTCAGGTAACTATTGAGATAAAAAGGTCTATAGCTGCGTCCTCACGGATCAAAACCATGGAGTGAATCCGGGGCGTCTGATTGACCTTTCTTGACGCACGTCACAAATGCTCACGCCGCCAGCTGTTTAAAACGCGCGCCAGTGTCTCGCGCGTACAAGAAGGCGGCCTTGGATATAGAGATGCCGCCTCAAGAGATTTAAAAGAACACTGAGAGGGTATTTCTCCTCGGCAAGGTTTTTATTTGTACATGATATTTGAGAGCCCAACTATCCTTAAAACAATTCGAAGCTCGAAATTTGTTTTCGTGTCACCCGAAAACTGCCGATCGAGAACTGGCCGGTTTGAGTAGCGCTCACTCTCTTCTGCCACGTGCCGTTCTATATTGTTTAGACACAACCACCAAATATAATCAAAGTCGTGGGTCATCGAAGGCACTTACACAGTATTAAAAATAGAAAATAAATAAGACACACATTTTTGTGACTTCTCAAAAAACTGCAAAAACGTCGATTGACAAAAAAAAAAGTTGCGCAGCCACGTGATTTCCGCCACCTCTCTCCTCCTCTATATTTCTTCTTCCTCCGAAGTTCAATGTAGGTTTCGGTTAAGAGCAGTTGCGTTTCTTTACTTTATTGAAAATATACATGACGTTGTAGCAAAATATTGATTGGGTCGCCTTCGGACACCATAATGCATCACCTGGCAAAATGTAAGAAAATTGGAGAGGGGGGGGGGAGGGGGGGGGGAGGGTGTCAGTGTCCTTTTAAAGGGATGCTGATCCGAAATCTGGATTCCACAAAGCACGGCGGCAAAAGCGTGCAACAGGATGCTACAAACATCAAAACATCACTCATAGAACGATATAGACCCTTTTGCTGTTTACAAACATGAGCTGCCTCCTGCGTCCAAAGCGACTTCCGGTCGTTCCGTGCTTGCGAGCCTGTCGAGCCTGCTTATGTCACCAGTGCTAGAAAGCATAAATGCTACACGTACATTAAAGTTGAAGATTTAACGAGGACCCTCGGCTGGACAATTTAACGTCTTAAAGGAGAGAATTTGGTTTACAAGGATATTCGAAAATGTTTAACAGATCTCGCGCTTCTTCGTTCTCTTGGCGTTCACCTGGAGAATTGGTGGTTAAACGTTTCGTCGACATTTCAAGCAGCGGTAATAAGGTGTGCTTTGTTAATTCTTTTTATGAACCGGAAGTTCTCTGGGGCGTCAAAGACTGGAGCACAGCCTGGTGGCGTTTGCCATGAAAAGGGTCTATATCAAACGGATGACCGCATTCTTCAAAAGAGGTGGCGCATTTGACAGATATTTTCACGTCATTGTTTCTCCGAGAAGGAGAGGGAACGGCTTCGCGCCTTCTCCGCCTCGCCTCCTTGAGGGGGTGAAACGAAGAGAGGATGAAACGAGATATCTTGACGTCACGCGCCTCGTCGGCCTCTTTGAATCTCGACCTTTGTTTTCCAAAAATACGGCCGTCGATTCGAGATATCGCCTTACGAGTAGGGATTGTAGCGTCCCACATAAAGCTCCTGCATTGTATTCTGAAATCCGAATTTCGGTTTACCGCCCCTTTAAAGGAACACTGACAGGGTATTTATGCTCGCCGAGGTTTTTAGTTGTGCGTGATTTATGACAGCCCAACTACCCAGAACAAAATTTGCGGCTCAAAATTCGAGTTCCTTCCGCTCGAAAACCGCCGATCAACAACTGGCCGGTTAGAGTCGCGCTAACTCTTTTCCGTGGTCAGGGGCCGTTTTCAAAGGTTTAGACGAAACCACCAAATTTAATCAAAGTCGTTTGTCATTGAAGGCACACATTCAATACCAAAAATAGAAAATATACAAAACCCGTGTTATGTGGCTTCTGAAAAACTGCAATACGTCGATTAAAAAAAGAAAGTTGCACAGAGGACCAGAAGCATTCTGTGCGTTCACTGCGTAATTCTCAACATGGCGTCGTTTCGCGCATCGTGGGACTCGCAGGGACGGCGATGGCAGCGGACGACGGGCGTGGAACCGCTACTTTAGAACTGTCGTTTGCGGTACCGGCGAATTCGGTCTTTTTTTTTTTTAAAGAGAAATTTTTGACCGATCAAAAGAATTGGTATTCATCCCGTACGAGACGCCCGACCACCAAGCCGACTTGCACGAAGACGTCACCAAGCCGTCGCCCCCTTCTCGTGGCTCAAGACATCGCACGCGCAAACGTCAAGCACGAAGTGTGTACTTCGAGTTGAATATGCACGAGTACGATTTCTCTACTAGGTGCGAATGTGGCCAATGCGTGGTGCTGCCCGACTTCGACCTGGGAGTGCTTTTGTCGGAGGAAAATCGGCAGGAAACTTTCCAACCTAGAGTTGACCGACTGCGTTATTACTGACGAAAGAGTTTCCCCAGTAGCTCAGTGGAAAGATGTCCTCTTCACACGCGGCGGAACAAGGTTCGATCCCAAATAATACCGGTTATTCTTTTTTTATACATTTAGCGATCTTTACAATTCATTTTTTTACAATTATCGCTGAAAAAAAAATGTAGTGGACGCAACGTCGCGGAATTAAATGACATGCAATTTAATTTTTGACACCTGGACACTCAATGTAATCACTTTCCACAAAATGCAAGGAACATATAAATTCGGTAGCGTCCGCTTTCCGAGGCGCCCGTAAATGTTCTACAGGAATTGCAGCCAGCCATTGGTTCCCATCTCGTTGATCTTTCGGAAACATGTGCAGACTCCACCGCACAATGCCACTTTTTTCGTACGCAGGATATGTGAGGCAGCTCTTCACGCAACATCTTGGGGGTATGCTTTCCGGGGCCGATCACGGAGATTCACCACGGGCACTCACAACTCATCTCCAACTCTTCAATATACAAAACCACTCATCTGGAATTGCTGAACAGCGAGCGGAACAAACAAAACTGCAATGGAATCGCACGGCAAACGGTTCCCTGCAACACATGTCGTAAACTGCGCGCGCAAAAAAAAAAAAAAAAAAGCAGCCCTGGAAAAAAAAAGCGCACAGTGGGTGTAGTCACGTAATTTCCGCCACTCACTCTCTCCTCTCCACTTCTCCAACCTCCGCGCGCGGGTTTCGGTGTCAGGTGTCCAGCAGTTGCGTTTAGTGGCTTTATTAAAAATCTGCGTGACTCTGTTGAAAAATAGTAATTGGGTTGTCTTCCGACACCATAATGAATCGCCTAGCAAAAAAAAAATGTTTTAAAGGGTGTCAGTGTCCCTTTAAGACCCGACTTTAAGGCGCGGAGGCTTAGCGCGCGCCGCTGGCCGCCACGGGCTGGAGACCAAAACCAGTTTTCGACCTCAGCGCGCCGTTAAGGCAACCTGCCCGTGCGCAGTTGAGTGCTTGCCGTTCCTCGCCGCAAACGAAAGGTGCCAATAAGAGGTGGAGTAGATAGTGACGCTGTGATGCCATGGCAACGTGCAAGCCGCTTCTCTGCGCGTCTTTCACGTTGCAAAAAATCGTAGCGGTGTTTCGTTTCGTCTGCTATCCCTATTTCCCCAATGCCATTCCCAACGGAGGGGTTCCTCGAAACGGTGCGACTGTTTCCCTTTTTATATTGCAAGGCGGAGCCAAAATACATAGATAAGACGCATGAACAACTGCTAGGAAATTATCGGAGATGAATTTGGAGTAACAGGTGAGTTTCTCCGTGGCAATTGTCGCATGTCGCCTGCGTTGTGTCGGATGTCGTGTTGATTTGGTGATACCCTCGAGAGTAGCCTTAATCCTTGGCGCGCAGAACGGGCAGCAAAGCACTGACCGGTCCCTCGGTGTTTCGGTAGCACCAATACGGCCGGACCCAAAACCTGCGCCTCCTTCCTTTCAGAGCGCCGCGACGTCGCAAGGTCAATGAGCAGGCTAGGAGGATCACATGACGCACCAGGTCATCATGGCAGCTCGACACCTACCATGTAGTCAGCGAGTGCGGTTTCGAAGCTGATATATGCGAAAGATGAGAGACAAAACGGAAGAATATAACAAAGAAAGAGCAGATGGGACGAAGGAGCGAGAAATCCGGAGGAAGGCGCGCGCGCGATCTCGAGGACGCGAGAGCCAGTGCTGTCACGTGACTATAACTTCCGCAAAACGGAGGCGCCAATGTGGCCTCTTGTTTCAACGCCTGACGGCGGTGCCGCCCAGCAGAACTAGAGTTCCTGTATAGGAACTCCAGCCTATACAGGAACTCTAGCGGCGTCGACCGGCGGCGCCGTTGCCGCTAGTTTGGTCAGGCTTTTAAACGCTTTCAGCGCTCCACCACACGGTTTTGGGGGGTTTGTATACACCGCCAAAACTAACCTCCTTTTGTGTACCGCTAAATATGTTTCGTCACCTGCGCCCATCCTGTCGCCTTATAACGTGCCGCAGCACACTGCCGTCGCGAAGCGGCATAAATGAGTGGGTTTGGGTGTATTAACACTCGCCCCATTGAGCCTTTTGTTTACTGCAAAATGCCTATCGTTCAGCCGCACCACTTGTGTCGCCTTGTAACGTACCGCAGCAGACAGTCGCCGCGAAGCGGCATGAACGAGGGTGATCGGGTGGGCTAAGACGCGCCCCTGTGATACAACACTCTGCCGTCATACACTGCACCTCCAGAAAGGGTAACCCCGCCGCCGTCCTCGGTGAGAGCTGTCTTTTTATCTCAAACAACAAAGGGTCCTTGTCGCCTCCTGCTTGCGAAATGGCGGGACGTTCAAACGAACCTCAGGAGCCACGTAAGCACGAAATGTGTAAGTTGGCCACTCTGTACCGCCAAACAATCTTAAAAAAAAATGCCAACAGGTGTCAGTTTATTGAACACCGGTCACCGGCGTAGAAACCGACAGCGCTGCTGACTGATCTATGGACCCAGCACGCAGGAACGGGAGGAGCAGAATCAGGTGGTGTGAGAAAGCGCGCGGGGCGGAGAATCGGGGCAAGCTCAAGAAAGGGGGCAACAGAAACAGGTGATGTAGAAAGAACGCCCAGAACAAGAAGCCGAAAGTTCAGGAAAGCGCGTTTCCGCTCTCTTTGTGACACAGAAAATTCAGCCCAATGGCTTTGTATCTGGGGGTGCTGAATGGGAGCGCGCGCAACGTCACCAAGAGACAATGGTGCGACGCAATGTTGCCATACAAACCCGCTCTAGGCACCACTCGAAGCACCACACACCCCAGGCACCGAAAGACTAAGGGTTATCCTGCCCTACGTAACCACCGGCACTAAGAGCACAACCGCTATATAGCTTCCACATTTAAACGCGTTTGGTAGAATGACAAAACATGCAGCCAATTTTCAACTAAATTATTTAGCGCGGGGACCTAGCTGTCTTCACCCACAGCTTTTAACTAAGAGGATTTATTCTTTTTGTAAGGTGAGTTTTCTTTTATTCTGGGTCACGGGGATTAGACTACATTTCTGCATAAATTAATCTTTTAGCCATTTTTGTTTTTATGGCTGGGTATGCTTAAAGCATACGCAGCTTTGTGCTCCATTTGTCTCTACATCTGTGACATGGCCATTACGCATGGACTATTCACCTGCCATGCAGCACGCGTAATTACGTATTTCTCGTGCAATTAACTGTAACACCAGAAGCAGGTCACACTGGACTCATCAACACCATCGAATGCATTTTTCAAAACCACGCTGAGGGGCTTAAGTTTGCGCACAAGGATCCGACCTACAGCACCCTCCAATTTCTAGATCTTCTGCTTTCCTTCGAACTAACAACGTATACTGAATGTGTTCGTTGATATCTAAGAAACGATAACTTATTCGGCACACTTAAACTCGTCAAAAGAGGAATTGTTTCCAGATGTACGAGCGCGGCCCTCAAAACGTCATGTACTCATTGCGCAAGGGAGAGCATTGAAGCGCAACAACGACGGCTTCAAGGTTTCGGTTACCCCACTTCATTCCTTCCAGGTACTTCTAAATATTTGCTTTAATCGTTTAGAAAAGAGAGACAAATCAAGCAAAACGACGTCGACCGGCGGTCATACCTCAGATCCGTCGCATTTCCCACACTTCAAGAGAGTCGCCTCGAGATATGATGTACGTGTGGTGCTTTCCAACAAGCTCAAAAGGCTCTGCCCCAAAATGAACTTTCTGCTAGACGAAAAGGACGATTACGGCGTAAAACATACACAAAGATTATCAACTGTTGCAGCGCTGTTGTCCATGAGATCCCGTTTTCATGTGCCAAGTGTTATGTGGGTGAGTCCGGAAGCTTTGCCAACGTTAGGTTAAGGAAACATGTGCTCTCTCTTTGATTGTCCCCGTCGGGACATCCCGCCACGGATGTGAAGGACTGTGAATGCTCCCCGTTGTTTATCAACACCGAGATCCTAATGCGGTATCATAGTAAGAGTACAAGCGGAATGTACAAAGCTGAGGCCGTCGGAACTAGAGGGGATGCTTTCTTCGGTGCTTTGTCAGTGACCTTTCATCGAAGCAACTGCAATATATTTATTTTGCTGAACATTCCACGACTTAGTCATTTTTTTTATTCTTTAATTCCATTGGTCTTTTTTAATATGTTTTAATACATTTTTGAACAAATTTTTAATAAAATCTGTAGCTACATTTGCATAATTTCTTCTTTCAATTTTTTGGGGGGTTTTCTTTTTAGTATTATTTAATTTTTTTTCTTCATCTTTTCATTCAAACGTCAGTTGAAAGTATAGCTTGTCCTGTCGAGTTTCGTAGTTATTCTTGTCTTTGGCGCTAACCGCTTCTGACAAGCCGCTTTGCATTAAGCGGTCTATCAGCAGCGTTAGGCTTCCGGCTATGGTGGCGATTGCATTGGCTAAGTGCACACCTGGCAAAATAGGTTTTATTCTGGGTGCGCTGCACAACCGGCAACTAGCAGTGCTGAGACAAGTGTCGTAAAGACCTCACGCTTTCGAGACAAAAACAAAATAGTGGTGGTAAAGCTCGCGCATTCATCACAAGATTACCTTTCTTTTTTTTTTTCTTTTTTTTAAGGCTAAGTAAATTTGGACTGAATTTTATGCAAAAATTTCATACCGGTCTCTGTGCGTAAGTTGGAGCATATACGCTGCACCGAGAACAGCAACACGCACACTACAAGGGCCAAGTTCTACATGACGTGGCGCACCAAGAAATTTGAGCTTTAAAAACAAGCATGTCTCCCACAGAGAAGCATGGGAAACTGGGCCCGCGACAGGCTACCATTAGCCGCGTATCGAGGAGCCATCTGCTAGCGGGGCTTGCAACCAAGGCTATGAGAGGACTTTATATGGCAGATGCGACGCGCGCGGTGTTCACACCCAAATGTATAGGCGGCGTGGTTTTAATTTGAACAGATTAAAAAAAAAAAAAATATGCTGTAAAAATACACACTAATGCGTTTAATGCGTGTAATATATACGGACAGGGGGACTTTATAAACGCTGCTTATTTGCGCCAAAAGCCAGATAATTATTTGGTACAGAAAGAATAAACAAAAAGGACAGACAAGGACGGACATCTTTCGACTTTCAACAACATGTAGCGTTTTTATTAGATGTTGGCGACGAGATCGGGGGACCATGAGGGAAAGCGGGGAAGGAAAGGAAAAAAAAGGGAGGGAGAGGGGGAGGGAAAGGAGGAAAGGAAATATGAAACAAGGGAGGGAGGGGAGGGGAGAAGGTCGGGGCTGCAGGAGAGCGAGGATCTGCTAGCCTAGTACGACAAGAAGGGGGATCGACATGAGAAACAATTAGGAAGTTGTTAGCCCGATGAGATCAGGAGGGAGGAGGGAAGTGGTGTAAGGGAAGAGGGGAGTCATCTTGAGACACAGAGCGGCGCCGCATCGCCGCGTTGTCAGTGATCAAGGGCCCCCCGGGCCCGCGTCAAGGCCGCCAGTTGGGGTCGCATCCGAAAGGACAAGCGAAGGGGACGAAATGTTTTGAGATGCCTGCTGCATGGCGTATGCTTCAATTGTCTCGCGCCCGTAGTGGTCTCTATGTGAGCCCAGAATCTGCGCGTTGTGAAACTGGGGCTCACACGAAGAGCATGCGTCTGTATGGCGGAGAATGGGATGCTGGGACTTAATGTCCCCTTTTTTTACTTCCCTGTCGTGCTCGCCCAGCCTGTCATTCACGCAGCGGCCCGTTTGACCGTTATACTCCGCGATTTTCCTTTCCTTCCCCCCTTTCCCTCATGGTCCACCGTTCTCCGTCGCCAACATCAAATAAAAACGCTACATGTTGTTGAAAGTCGAAAGATGCCCGTCCTTGTCCGTCCTTTTTGTTTATTCTTTCTGTAACAAGTTATCAAAACCAACCCGCTCACGTTCAAATATATACACCGGATAATTACCTAATATTTTCTTAGTTAAGGGTCTAATTAATAAGAACATATGGTTTCAATTAGAAACGTTTTGGCCATCATCGAAAACCACCAAGTCAGTAAATTTTGGAACGATTTGAAGCACCTATGGAAACGCGGTGGAGCACCGGCTGCACGAGTAGTAACTTTGGTCCAACCACGTGTTTCCCACGTGCTTCAAGTCGGTTTAGAAGAGACTAATTTAGTAGTTTTCTATGGTGCTCAGGGTGTTTCTAATTGAAGCTATATGTTTGTTATTACAAATAAAAATATAAATAAAAAATTTGAGTTATTTACTAAATAGACTATGGCAGTTATCCGCTCCTATAATGTCCACCGAACTCGAGAAACACCTACCAAAGACGGCATTCAGCTAGCAGTTAGCACTTTGTATTAGTTTCCATAAAACTACATCACGCTGTATGTTTTACACTGTGTACGAAAGCAACAAGGTTTGCTGCTTCCGGAATCATTTGAAATTATCTGGTGCCGGTTGCACGTGAGACATGGCCAGTAGAATGCGCCCCATACACTGTGTCCACTCACAGGGCTGCTCCCATTCAGTGGAATTTTGTTTTCACTTGCTGGAAAGAACGAAGTAGAGCGTAAGTCCCTCCCGTAGGATGCTGCCTCTGACTCACTGAACGCAGGAATATCTCACATCTGATAATAGACGAATCAATCGCAATAACAGAAGAAAAAATATTGCAGTGACCTTTAAATTTGATGAGGCCTTTTCGGCGAGTGAAGGAGCCATTTATATCAATTTGCCCGCTAAACTTAACGGGGAAACTAAATTGTTTTTTATGTCACGTGACGGTAATTTACCCGCTAAATTCTGCACAGAAAGTAAATTGATGTTAGGTCACGTGACGCCAGGTAACTTAACGTCAATTTGGTCGCTAAATTTAGTGGGGAAACCTAGTTATCGGTTAGGTCATGTGACATCATCACGTGGTGTTGATTTTCCAGCCATATGTTGTGGGGAGAATAAATTTGTGTGCGGGTCAGGTGATATAAATATTCTGCTAATTTTAGCGGGTAAATTGAACTTGTGTAAGGGTGACGTGAAGTCAGGTCACGTAACGTCACATTTCATACTACGCTTAACCGGAAAACTGAAGTGGTGTTGAGGTAACGTAACATTAAATTTCCCTCTCAAGTTTGAGTGGAGAATGAAATGGAATATAAGTCAGGTGACGACAGGTACCGCGACGTGAATTTAGCCCAAAAATTAAGCGGAAAATGCACCAACGAACGAACAGATGGATGGACAAAAGCTTGGTATTAAACATTTCCGTTAATTTACCATAAAAATGAAAGCCGTTTACAACTCCCTGTAACGCCGAATTGGAGCGCAGCTCTTGAGGAGGAGGAGGGAAGGGTAATCAGGGAAGGGTATACCCCTCCTCCTCCCCTCATTCTTCAATCTCCTCCGGGGGGGAGGTCACGTGATCTGGGGGGTCACGTGGCCCCCCTCCTCCTCCAGGTCACGTGACCCCCTCCCCCTCCTCCCCCAGGTCACGTGACCAACCTCCCCCTCCTCCCCCAAGGTCACGTGATCTGGGGGTCACGTGACCCCCCTCCCCCTCCTCCCCCCCGGTCACGTGACCCCTCTTGCCCCGAGGTCACGTGACCCCCCCCCCCTCCCCTCCTCCCCGAGGTCACGTGACCCCGGGGTGGGGGCTCGCGCGGTGCATTATGGGATATTTCCCATAATGCACCGCGCGGTTACGCCGACGGCGACGCCGCTCAAGCCGGAAACGGGCGCCTAAGAGCTGCGCTCTAAAACAAATTATGGCGAATTTCTCGGCAGTTGTGTTCCGTACGTGAAACGTTCTAACATTATAAACGCTTAGCCATACTCTGAGTTTCCTGTGTGCAGGGCTGATAAACCAGGCGATCTTCCAGCGGCTACCCTAATTTCAAGCTCCTCTCCCTCACTGGGCAGAGGTGGTCTAGCTCCTTCCGGGCTACCTCACACCTCGTTGCCACTCCTTCTGGTCAGGTGATCTCCCAGGTTAACCAATCAGCTTCGAGCTCCGCGGCCACGCTTATCAGGATTCACGAAACGTTGAGCACATAGCCAAAAAACCCATCACGTGATAATCCAGAACAATACCCTAACCCGGGTTCCATCTTCCATTCTGTTTTCGGGCGCTCGAGCCTTCGTATAAGAATCTCCAACTTGCCCTTCTCTTCGCCTGAAATGTAGCCCTTGCTTTCCGAATATCTCGTAGGAAAGTGCAAAACACACGTCTTTAGTAGTGCATTGAATCTATACTTGTTGCGGGACCGCCGGATCCTCACACGGGGGGAACGCAGAGTGTTTGGTGTCGTCCAGCTGTTTTTTAGAACCTACCATGTCCAGGATGGGATTAGGCGGAGATTTCCAGTCGGCTTCCCATCGGTAGACATCGTTCTCAGATCCAGTCGAATTATGCGTGCTGATGCCCGCGACGTCCGCCTCCCTGCGAAACATTCACAATCTGGGAATAGGACAGCACTGGTCTGTAGACACTGTCAAGATGGGAACTTTTCGGAGAAGCATGAGCTGTCTCACCTGCAGCGCGAGCCTTCTACTTTCGACGACAATGGGGCGTCTTGCGCAAGTCGTGTGCGCGGGAACAGCCAAAGCACAGTAGAAAGCAGGGGGCACGTGCTGGAGGTCGGGCGTCCGACTTACACACCCTGCGGTTCTCATCCTGTCAGTGACTAGAGGGCGTGTTCAGATAAGGACGGTCATGGTGGTGTCATGAGTATTTTTTGTTTTCTTTTATATTTTTATATGAGGTAGCGAAATCTGTACACACAACGGGACACACCTTACTTTTGCAAGATACTTCATAGTATTCCTGAGAAAAATCGCTTTCGAGAGGAGGTTGAAAAAACGATTTTTCTAACTCCGCGATGACGCACATTTGAAGGCCGGAGGAATAAACAGTGCAGCTTTCTACACCGTCGAAGTTTCAGCTTTAAATGCCAGCATACTTTTCAGCCAGAATTAGTTAAAGTTAACTTATATGAGCATATATTTCAACCGAAATAAAATGACAAACTTGGCTTCTGGAGCAAATCTTACATATTGAAGCATTATTCGGCGAATTTTAAAGTTGCTTTAAGTTTCTATTATAAAGCTGAAACTTTTTTCTTTCGAGTGTTTTATCCCTCGTGAACTTTTAAAAAATTAATTAGCCTTATACTGTTGGAAGTGTTTTCTGCATTGCGCCCGGAATTTTCGTCAAAATCGAAAAAGTCAAAATTTTGCGAGTTTTGTGCGTCAATTAAAACAAAAATAATAGCTCTCGGGTTTTTTTAAATTTACCCGATGGGCCCTTGACGACCGGTAATTACAAACCTGCAAAGACATGTTGCATCTTTTTTTTTGTTTTCAAGCTAAAAAAAAAATAAATGTGTAACCAGGTCGTGGTTGCATCAATAACTGCTAGGGCATTTCAGTCTTAATGACTATTGGTACGGAAGCGACGTTTGCCACAGTATACGTACTTGGTCATATTGCCGCGAGCCCAGCTGATTAAGTGGGCAGCGCTCTAGTGGCCTAACGGTTATCGCGCGTGTATTTCACGCAGAAAGCCAGGGTTTGATTCCTGGCCGCGGGTACGCATTTTTGTCGACTCTAATGTGCTGTTCTGGTGAATTCGAGAACCGTGTTGCTGATTCGAAGTTAGAATGTTCTACACGCCGAACCTTCCGCGCCGAGTTTTCCAGAAACCCACGCATGTACAAAAGGGGCTCCGCGTAGCCAGCCGGGCTCAGTCTCGCCTCAGCGTACGATTCTGCTGTTACGCCGCCATCGACGCCCGGGACGCTCTACTATTATCATCTGTCTCCTTTTTGTTTTTTGGGCACACTTTCGCCCCATTAAACGTTTAGTTTCTTCAGTTATCATTGCCTCATCAATTTTCTTCCGTGACATTCTGGTGGAGGTGCGGGGTACTACATTTCATGCCCGTCGACCGTACCCCTCCGAAGACACGCCGGCCAAGTGACGTGCTCAGCCCCGGCAGGCTACCCTTCGCAGAAGACACCAACGCCCAAGCAAGCCGCCGTACCAAAGGCCAACTCCCGGAATTCGGACTCCTGCCACAGAAGCCGAAAAAGAAGACCGCGACGATGACTACCCCTCCCGTCGTCATCCTGCCTGTCACTCCTCGCACTGCGACGCCCTTTCACGGCGACGCGCACGAGGATGTAGAAGACTGGCTGCATCATTATGAACGTGTAGCCCGGCACAACGGATGGACGGACGAGCACCGCCTCCAGAACCTTTACTTCTCACTTGGAAGGCACCGCGAGGCACTGGTATGAGAACCGCGAAGCCTCCTTTACTTCATGGCAACTATGCGCCGCCGAATTAAAGCGGACCTTCATCAACTACCACCGCCGGCAGCGAGCGGAGGACCTTCTCCAAACAAGGGTGCAAGGTCCAAACGAAAGTGTAACAAGCTTTGTTCAGGATGTCCTTCGTCTAAGTGCCCGAGCCGATCCGGAGGCCGTCGAGGAGAAGAAAGTTCGCGCGCTCATGCGTGGCGTGGAGAGCGAAATTTTCGGAGGCTTGGTACGCAATCCCCCGACGACGGTCGATGGTTTTGTAACCGAAGCCACCAATATCGAGCGCGCACTGACGGCCCGAGCAAGCCACTATCACCGACTCGCCGGGGCGCCTGGTGCTGCAACCGTCGCAGCTGCCCTACTGGACTTGAATATTAGCGGTGGCGACAGCCTTCAGGAGATCGTCCGGGAGATCGTCCCAGAAGAGCTCCGCAAGGTCCTACTTGCTGCAGATCGCCCATCCTCACCCTCACTCGTCGAGGTCGTCCGAGAGGAGGTTCACCGAGCCTTCCAGCCCGAGACTCCCGTCGCCGCAGCAGCACAGGAGGAGCCAGCTCTAAGCTACGCTGCAATGGTCCGACGAGCTCCAGCAGCCCCGCGCCCGTACATGACGCCTTCCCGACGTGAACCTCCAGCGCCGCAGTACCCCCGACGCTAGGAAGATCGGGCGCACGTTCGCTCAGAACAAGCTGCGGCAAGGAAGACCGACGTGTGGCGAACGGCCGATCGACCCCGCTGTGCTACCACTGCGATAAAGCGGACCACATCTACCGACGATGCCCCTACCGCCAGCTGGGTCTACGAGGGTTCGCACCCAACGACTCTCGACCACGTCTCGGAGAGCGACCTCGGGACATCGAGGACTACCTCCGCCGCTCTTCATCTCCTGAGTCAACTCCACACCGAGTATTCCGTTCACCGTCCCCCCGACGCTCGCCATCGCCCTTCCGCCGGTCTCGCCGAGACAGCCTGTCACCCATCGCTTCCCGTCGGGAAAACTAGGCTCGGAAATGCCGGGAGGTGGTGTTGCCGAAGACGAACGATGCCAAGATCCTCCAAGATTGTCGGAGTCCTTCCACTCTTACGCCGCAACGCCCCGACACGACGTTTCTGCAACGGTGTCGAATAATCTCGACGTTATCATCGACGGCCACGACGCGACGGCACTCGTCGACACCGGAGCTGACTACTCCGTTTTGAGCGGGAGATTCTCTCGTCGCCTTCGGAAAGTTACGACGTCGTGGGACGGACCGCAGATACGAACCGCCGGCGGACATCTCATCACGCCTGTCGGCAGGTGCACTGCTCGCGTAGAGATCCACGATGAAACCTGCCCTATCAAGTTCGTTATTTTGCAAGACTGTTCGAGGGACGTCATTCTCGGAATAGACTTCTTGTGTGAATATGGCGCCATCGTCGATCTTGCTTATGTGATGATCGCTGGTATCGCCACGGCGAAGAAGACGAAGCGCGCGCTCTGGGAGCGCGTGCCAGGAAAACGAAATGAATAAAATGATAGCCTAAGACCGAACGCTGTCGTTTTTTGGCCGTCACGTTACAATTGGTGGCAGCGGTGGGATGGCCACCGAACCTGTATTTCCCGTTCTCCCGGACATCTTCACCGGTGAGGGAAGCTTTGAGTCAAGGGCAAAGCTCTTCTCCGCTTGCGCGGCAGCCAACGGTTGGGACGACGCCAAAAAGTTGGTGTACCTGCCGACACGCCTCCGAGGATGGGCCTTCCGCGTCTTCGAGCATCTTCCCGACCAAGACAAGGCCACTTTACCGGCACTAGTGAAGGCGTTGACACTTCGTTTGGCGTCGGCGGGCCAGCGTGCTGTGTCTACGGCACAGTTTCGGTCCCGCGGTCATCAACTCACGGAAGCCCTAGACGTCTACGCCTACGACCTTGTGGACCTCTTTGGACAGGCGTATCCAGAGGTGTCACTACAGGTGGGCGACCCGATGATACGGGACCAATTCATTGTGGGTCTCCAACCCAAGCTGCGTGACGAGGTCCTCGCCGCTGACCCTGCAACGTTTGAGAAAGCTCTTGAGATTGCCTCAAGGCTAATATCCATTGGGCAACTGTCTGCGGGTACGGGGACACCAATACTGTGCGCCGCCGTAGGTAACACTTCAGAAGCCACTATACGACCCACAGGCGATCCCATTGCGGCGTTGACCAGCAGCGTGGCCGACCTTCGCGCCACAGTGAACAGTTTCATCGAGTCGCAGAGTCACTTCCAGGAGCACGGCCAAAGCTTTCCCCGCGGAAACACTCCTAGGAGGCGACTACGATGTTTTCAGTGTGGCGGTACTGGCCACCTCGCAAGATCGTGCGCAAACTCTGACCAGCGTGCGCCACTGCGAAGTGAAAACCCTACAATTGTACAACGTGGAAATCAGGGAATTGTTCCGCACCCCCAAGTGACAGTAAAGGGAAAAGTGGGCGGAATTTTCATGAACATGCTTGTTGACTCCGGGTCGTCAGCGACCATTTTACGAGGCGACAAGTGGCTTCAGCTCTCGCACGACAACCCTGACCTTGAGCTCACTCACCGAGAGGGAGTCATTGGCGTTAACGGCGCCGCCTTCGAAGTTTGGGGAACATGCAGCTTAAACATTGAGGTTGCAGATCTCTCGGTGAGCCATCCTGTCATTGTTATTCCCGGCATCCTACATGAGTTCGTCCTGGGACTGGAATTTTTAATAAAACACCGATTCCGGGTTGAATTCAGCGAGAGAAAACTCGAACGACAAGTAGAGAGCCCGTGTGACCAGACCCAAAGAGTTCAGCTTTCTGTCACGTCGGTCCTGCCACCGAGGACCGCAACCATCGTTCTCGGGACCATTTCACCGAATACGGAAGAGTTCGGTACTGGGCTTCTCGAACCTCGCCCGGATTTCCTCGTGAAAAAGAATATTGAAGTCACCTGGAGCGTTTTGACAGTGTCCGATAAGCTACCAGTATGTGTCATCAACCATTCTGAAGAGCCGGTCACCTTATTCAAGGGTACAAGTCTCGGAACCCTGCACGCTTTTGACCACCCTGAAGGCGAGTACTCCGCTGCTCCACTTGACAAGAGGCACGCGCAGGCGGCACGAGACAGCGTTTGCTCTGCGACGAAAAGAGAGAAATGGATACTCACCTCGCTGCAAGATGAGCTTGCCGCATCACAACACCTCCAGGGTGATCAACAAAAACTCATCGAAGGTACGCTTCTTGACTTCGAGGATATAATTTCTCAAGGTGATTGGGACTTGGGGAGAACGTCAGTTCTGACGCATTCGATCGACACTGGTGCAGCAGGCCCAATCAAAGAAGCCCCGCGCCGCTTACCTCCAAACCGCCGCGAAGTTGTGACCGCGAAAACGCATGAAATGCTGGACACGGGAGTAATTCGTCCTTCTAACAGCCCATGGGCTGCGCCAGTCGTTCTGGTGAAAAAGAAGGTCGGAAACTTGCGCTTCTGCGTAGATTACCGTCGGCTGAACGAGGTCACACACAAGGACGCATATCCACTACCTAGGATCGATGACACTGTCGAAGCCCTGAACGGTGCTAAATATTTCAGCACCATCGATCTGGCGTCAGGATATTGGCAGGTGGAGATGACGACGGGGTCTCGAGAGAAAACCGCGTTTGCCACACATCAAGGACTTTTCGAATTTAATGTCCTTCCATTTGGGCTGTGCAACGCCCCTGCGACGTTTCAACGGTTGATGCAAATGATCGTGGGAAAATTTGACTTCTGTCTTTGCTATCTCGACGATCTTATCATCTTCAGCAAAACGGAAGCCGAACATGTCATGTACCTTCGACAAGTTCTGAAGGCGTTGAGATATGCAGGTCTCAAGTTGAAACTTTCAAAGTGCCGCTTCTTCAGCAACAGCGTTTTGTACTTGGGCCACAAAATTTCAGCTACGGGAATCGGAACCGACGAGACGAAAACAGAAAAGGTCTCGAAATGGCCACTGCCTTTAAGCGTCGAGGATCTTCGCTCATTCTTAGGACTTGCCTCGTACTACCGGAAATTTGTTGCAAACTTTGCCGGCATCGCGGCCCCGCTTCACAAATTCTTGGAGAAGCAAGTTCAATTCGTCTGGACACAACAGTACCAAGACTCCTTCGAAGAGCTCAAACAGCGCCTCACGAACTCTCCAGTTCTGGCGTTTCCAAATTTCGACCTACCCTTTATCCTCGACACGGACGCAAGTGAAAACGGTATCGGCGCGGTACTATCCCAAGTACAGGATGGGAAGGAGAGGGTAATCGCCTACGGCAGTCGTACCCTCACGAAGCCTGAACGCCGCTACAATGTGACCAGGAAAGAAATGCTGGCCCTGGTTTATTTCGTCCGTTACTTTAGGCACTACCTGCTTGGACGGCGATTCACCTGCAGGACGGATCACAGCGCGCTTCAATGGCTACACAGCTTCAAAGAACCGGAAGGCCAAGTCGCCCGCTGGATTGACCAACTCAGCGAGTATGACTTCATCGTCTCGCATCGGCCGGGAAAGCAACATGGTAATGCAGATTCGTTGTCCCGACGGCCTTCCCCGGCGAATGAAGGCCAACATGTCGCGCTCATGACAGTTGCACAGTCTTCATTCACCATGACAGACCTTCGAGAAGAACAACGACGTGACCCGCAGCTTTCGCCCATCATCGACGCCCTGCTTGCAGGCACGCCGGCAGGAGAGATTCGTCGATGCAGCGCGGGAGTGCTCTTTCGCAACCGGCAGAAGCTAAGGCTTGTCGACGGCTGCCTCATGTGGGCAAAAACACCAGAGTCAATCCCCGTTCCCGTGATCCCCGAGACATGGATACCGCTGACCCTAGACTCCGTTCATGATGCACCGGGGGGCGGGCATCTTGGGCGCGCCAAGACACTGAAGAAGGCCGCAGAAAGGTTTTTCTGGATTCGAATGGCACCAAGTGTAGCCGACTGGTGCTCGAGATGTGTTAAGTGCTCCGCTCGTAAGGCACCAAACCCCAGACCACGAGCACCACTGATTCAGGAAGCGGCCACCTTCCCTTTTGAGCGCGTGGCTATTGACATCACTGGTCCGTTCCCAACGACAGAAAGAGGCCACAAGTACATCTTGGTGGTGAGCGACTATTTCACTCGATGGGTTGAAGCGTTCCCTCTGAAAACTCAAGAAAGCAAGGAGGTCGCCAACAGCCTCGTCAACAACTTCTTCAGTCGCTACGGGATACCATCAGCACTACACTCTGACCAAGGCAGAACTTTCGAGAGCAACGTCTTTCAAGAAATGTGCTCAATTCTGGGCATCCGAAAGACAAGGACCTCCCCTTACCACCCCCAGTCGGACGGACTGGTCGAGCGATTCAATCGCACGCTGATGAACAGCTTGAGTGCGTATGTCAATGAGACACAGACTGACTGGGACATCAAGCTCCCTCTCGTCATGATGTCCTATCGCTCAAGCGTGCATGAGTCTACTGGTTACAGTCCTTATTATCTGCTCTTCGGTAGGAACATGAATATCCCAGCTGACATGCTACTCGACCTGCACGGCCACACTAACATGGCGTCGATGTCCGATTACGAACAACACGCATCGCGTCTACGGACATCATTACAAAAGGCTCGCGACCATGCAATCGTGAACAACATGAAAGCAAAGGATGCACAGAAGCGCCACTACGACAGCACAATCAGTGAAGAAGACTACAAACCTGGCGACAGAGTTCTTCTACATTCACCCGCTGTGCCGCGAGGACAGTCCTCAAAGTTATATTTGCCATGGGTGGGTCCATATGTAGTCCTCAAGAAGCTACCTAACAACGTGTACAGAATCCAGGAAGAAACAGGTAAAAGAAAGCGGCGGGTTGTACACCACAACCGTTTGAAGCGGGTAGCCGATGGGAAGGAGCCAGTCTTTTTGCCTGCCAGGACATTATCACACGTCACGGATAACAACCTGCCTCCACCTGCACCTGCACTCAAAGACTTCCCGGATATAATAATCACAGAAAACGAAGATAATGACCCGGCTCCTACTCCCCCAGCAGTCCCCGACTACCCAGACATAATAGACCTTGAAGGTGATGATCTGTACTTCGATGCGGTCGAACGTCCACCACCGGTACAAGCAGCCGAGGATCCGCAACTGGCCGACGCTCTTGAGAACCCACCGCTGTTAGACATCCTCGACAACGAGCTTCACGTCGACGACCAAGCACAGGAAAACGGGGACCAGGGCACTGACGGAGGCCAGCACAATACGCCGCCAGCGAACGATGCCGACCTCCTGGACGACGATCAACTTCCAGTCATTCTTTTGCCCCCCGATGACGTCACTCCAACGGACTTGCCCGTAGACGTGCCACAGCAGGCAGAGCCAGAGAAGCGATACATCCTTCGGCCACGAGAAACATTGAGTCGACCCGCGCGGTATCGCGATTGAGTGCCCCTAGCGTGAGAAGCCTAGTGCCGGGACGGCAACTTCCTCGTGAAGGGGGATAGTGTGATGATCGCTGGTATCGCCACGGCGAAGAAGACGAAGCGCGCGCTCTGGGAGCGCGTGCCAGGAAAACGAAATGAATAAAATGGTAGCCTAAGACCGAACGCTGTCGTTTTTTGGCCGTCACGTTACACTTAGAACAAGCTGACGCTTCGCAAACCTGTTCCATCGGCGGAAGATCCCAAAGCGACGTTAGCTGTGGTGTGAGTGCTTACCAACCACGTAAACCAGCCGCCGCTGTCGAGTGTCTTTGTGCCCGTTGGGACCGAAGAAGCCACCTGCGGGGTAGCACTGTTGGAAGGAAGCCTTCAACTTCTCCTTGGACGAGGGATTGGCATTGCAAGAGGCGTAACCGAGCCCCAGGACGGGCGTACCGTAGCCCTTGTCACCAACTTCCGGCAAGAGTCGCAGCACCTTACAAAGGGTACAGCTGTGGAAATTCAGGACTCAGCCGCGATCCCCGCGATCTCAGATGACGCCTCTCCGACGCAGCACAAGAGAACCACGCCGTCAGAGCTCGACATCGACCCGTCCCTCCCAGCCCCACAACGACGACAACTCAGTGACCTTCTCGCCGAGTTCAGTGAGTGCTTCTCCACGTCGTCGAAGGTGCGCCAAACGACGCTTGCGAAACATCGAATAATCACTGATGACGACGCTCTCCCTGTGCATCGGCCACCATACCGAGTCTCCCTGAAAGAAAGGGAAGTTATCCAAAAGCAAGTTCACGAAATGCTTGATGACGACATCGTCCAGCCCTCGAACAGTCCGTGGGCTTCCGCAGTAGTCCTAGTGAAGAAAAAAGACGGAACCCTGAGGTTCTGCGTAGACTACCGCCGCCTGAATGCAGTAACAAAAAAGGATGTCTATCTGCTGCTCCGCATCAACGACACCCTGGACCGGCTGCACCACGCCCGATACTTTTCGTCGATGGACTTGAAGAGCGGGTACTGGCAGATTGAGGTAGACGAACGAGATCGTGAGAAGACGGCCTTCGTCACACCGGGCGGACTGTATGAATTTAAAGTAATGCCGTTCGGGCTGTGCACAGTGCCGGCAACCTTCCAGCGTTTTATGGACACCGTCCTTTCCGGCTTGAAATGGCAGAGCTGTCTCGTCTACCTCGACGACGTTGTCGTGTTCGCAAGCAAATTCGACGAGCACCTGAGACGACTGCGATCCGTACTGCAGGCCATCAAGACTGCTGGGCTGACACTCAAGCCTTCCAAGTGTCGGTTCGCCTATGGTGAGCTGAAATTCTTGGGACACGTAGTGAGTGCTCAGCGAGTAAGCCATGATCCTGCAAAGACGTCCGCTGTCGCCGAATTCCCAAAACCATCAGACAAGAAGGCAGTCCGAAGATTCCTTGGGCTGTGCGTCTACCACAGACGTTTCGTTCGTGACTTTGCACAGATTTCTGCACCGCTGACGCATCTGACGAAGGACGACGTACAGTTCCAGTGGGCAGAGGAAAAAGAACAAGCGTTCGGCGAACTCAAGCGAAGGCTCCAGTCGCCCCCTACCCTCGGGCATTTTGATCAGTCGGCGGAAACAGAAATCCACACGGACGCCAGCAATACCGGTCTGGGTGCGGTACTCGCTCAGCGACAAGAAGGAGCAGAGAGGGTAATCGCTTACGCAAGCCGGGCGCTGTCTAAGGCAGAACAAAATTATTCAACGACCGACAAAGAATGTCTTGCTGTTGTTTGGGCGATAACCAAGTTCCGTCGACACTTGAACGGGATCCCGTTCTGCGTGGTTACAGACCACCACGCCCTCTGCTGGCTCGGAAACCTCAAGGACCCGTCAGGACGCCTCGCTCGCTAGGGTCTTCGACTGCAAGAATTCGACGTAACCATTGTGCACAAGTCTTGCCGCAAGCATATTGACGCCGACTGCTTGTCTAGGGCCCCAGTCGAATCTTCTTTCGACAGCACCGACGACGACGATGACGCCCGTTTCCTCGGAGCAGTTACAGATACCGACATGGGAGCACTTCAACGAGACGACCCGGAACTTCGCGCCGTGATCGACCACCTCGAAGGCCAAGGAAGTTCCGTTCCGCGAGTCCTGGCCCGAGACTTGTCAAGCTTCATTCTGCGGCGAGGCGTGCTCTTCAAGAAGAACTTCGGAACCAGCAACCCTGCCTGGCTCCTGGTTGTGCCAGCCAGCCTTCGAGAAGAAATCTTTCAAGCATTCATGACGACCCGACGGCTGGACACCTAGGCTACAGCAGGACGCTCGCCCGGATTCGTGACAAGTACTACTGGCCGAGACTGCCGAAAACCGTCCATCTGTACACACGGTCGTGCCATGAGTACCAACGACGTAAGAAGCCTCCGACAAAGCCAGGAGGACTCCTGCAGCCGATATCTGCCCCGACTACGCCCTTCCAGCAGGTCGGAATGAATTTGCTTGGGCCGTTCCCAACATCGACGCAAGGAAACCAGTGGATTATCGTCGCGACCGATTATCTTACACGATGTGCCAAGACGAAAGCCCTTCCATCGGAAACAGCGGTGGAAGTCGCCAAGTTTTTCGTCGAGTCCATTCTCCTTCGACACGGCGCACCTGAATTGCTAATCACGGATCGAGGGTCATCTTTCCTGGCACAGCTCACTCAAGGGGTACTTCGGCTCAGTCACACAAGCCATCGACGAACCACCGCTTATCACACGCAGACCAACGGGCTAACAGAGCGGCTCAGTAAGACCATCGCCGACATGATCTCCATGTACGTCGACGTTGAGCACAAGACATGGGACGAGGTGTTGCCGTACGATACGTTTGCGTACAACACAGCGGTACAAGAAACCACAGGAATGACGCCGTTCCAACTGGTACACGGCCGGACCGTTACCACGATGCTGGACGCCATGCTGCCTCACGTGCCAACCGACGATGTCAACGACGACGCTCAACTGATCTCTCAACGCGCGGAGGAAGCTCGTCAACTGGCAAGAGTCAAGATTCAAGAGCAACTGCGAGTCGACGCACGCCGGTATAACCTTCGTCGCAGGGACGTCCACTTCCAACCCGGAGACCGGGTATGGGTGAGGACACCGATACGGCGTCTCAGTCTCAGCGAGAAGCATCTCAAACGCTATTTCGGACCCTACAAAATCATCCGACGCCTCGGCGATCTAAACTACGAAGTTCTACCCGACGGAACGCGCCCATCTGCAAGACGCCAGCCACGACCCCAGGTGGTGCACGTCGTCCGGCTCAAGCCGTATTACGAACGATAGAACTTTGGACTCTCGTCAAAGAGTGAACTGCGAACTGTGTGGGAGCCACTGGTTCCCCTCCCCCGAGAAGGCGTAAGCCGCGGACGTTCCGGGCGAAGCCGTCTGACTTCGAGCCCGGTCGCTCCGTGTCGTGTCGGAGAGACTACGTCACCATGCTGGCTTGCTCTCTCGCACTCCTCCGCGCGTCTCCCGATTTCGGAAGTACAACAAGATCGCGCGAGGGGGAGTGGGGCCTGCCCTCCGAGTGGACGGCCGTGTGGTCGCGGAGTCCTGGATTGGACTCCGGGCAACGGGTCTAGTCGCGGCGCGAGCTCGTCCGACCGGCGATGACTCCACGCTAGCGATTCCCCTGGCTCTGACAGTCGGCGTCCGCACTACCTGTAGACGTCCGGCTGCCGAGAGCCCTGTCCCCGAACTCCTGCGACGACGGGTAGTGGCGTGAGCTCGTCCGACCGGCGATGACTCCGCTCGCAATTACCCCTTTGGCTCTCAGGTCGGCGGGTGCTGCGGGCACACTGTGTCCACGGCTCGCTTGACCGCAGTGTCTTGTTGGGGACCCCTGGTACTCAATAAACGCTGTTGGATACCGGGATCATCGTTGTTGGCATGGCGTTGGCCGAACCCGGCGCGGCGACCGCCCTCGCTGGTAGTAGCCGTCGGCCGCGCGGTGGGACGGGCATCGGATTTCCCCTTTGAGCACCGGTCCCCAGACGTAAAGGTGCGTAATCCTCCCTCCTTTTATTCCCACAACTGTGAACTGTGGCTCGCGACTCTGCTATCGTTTTGTTGTGTATTTGTGTTTTAGCTTTGTGCTGCATCGGGACGATGAACTTTTTTTAAAGGGGGGAATAATGCCGCGAGCGCAGCTCGTTAAGTGGGCAGCGCGCTCGTGGCGGACCGGTTATCGCGCGTGCCTTTCACGCAGAAAGCCAGGGTTCGATTCCTGGTCGCGGGTACGCATTTTTGTCGACTCTAATGTGCTGTTCTGGTGAATTCGAGAACCGTGTTTATGATTCGAGGTTAGAATGTTCTACACGCCGAACCTTCCGCGCCGATTGTTTCAGAAGCCCACGGATGTACAAAAGGGGCTCCGCGAAGCCAGCCAGACCTGTTCTCGCCTCAGCGTACGATCCTGCTGTTACGCCGCCATCGACGCCCGCGACGCTCTACTATTATCATCCATCTCCTTTTTGTTTTTTGGGCACAAGTTCGCCCCATTGAACGTTTCGTTTCTTCAGTTATCGCCTCATCAATTTTCATCCGTGACAATACTAATGCCCAGGTTCCATGAAGCACTCTAAAAATAACACGTGAACTTGTTTTCATCGCTGATGTGCCTGGTATTGCCACTGAATACTGAACCTTATGGCTAATCCGATCCTTATTAGTGTGTTATACTTGGCTGGTTAGATGGTCATCGTGCTACCTTTTTTTTAAATTAGTCATTTAATATCAGTACTTGACTGACAAAATAATTTGATTCCTTGTTCTTGACACCGCTAGGACCAAGCGATGTTACACAATTGCTTCTGGCCCGAGCGATGGATTGCGTGGCGTGAACGGAAGGTTAAGCCGGTAGTATATTATGGCATTGTAACCCATCACGTAACTGGACTCCAAGCTAATTGAAGACGGAGCCGGAGGAAAACAAGTGTTTCTTTATGCAGACTTGCCAAAAACAAAAATTGACAGCACCTCCCCCCCCCCCCCCCCCCACACCCCGCAAGGGCCGAAAGTGAGGTCAAAGGTTACACACACCCGCGCGCGCAAAGCCGATTGTATCTCACCGGCGGCGTCCCCGCGCGGTGTAGACATAAGCGGCCGGGCCTGTGGCGATGGTAAACAAGCTCCAAAGTCATTCCTCGTGCGGTGAGACAACAGCCCCTCCACGCGGAAGAACAAACACAGAGAAATTAAAGGGGGGGGGGGGGGGGGGGGCAAGTACTCCTGGAGAATTTTTCCGGTGCTAGCAGACTGTACGAATGTACGAAACATGTTTGATGCATGGGTCTGTAGTTTTGTCTTCTCCAGTCCAGAGCACATTGAGGATTTTCCGTCTGTGGTCCGAAACAGCATCTTTACGTGCGTTGTAACGTCAAAGAATTCGACAGGGTGCTATGCAGCTATTTGCGACAATCTAACTGCTGACACGGCGCATTCATGCTTGTCCTTGTCGAAAATTAAGGCACACCTCGAGGACAACGTATCACTCTACTCCGACGCCTCGGCGATCTAAACTACGAAGTTCTACCCGACGGAACGCGCCCATCTGCAAGACGCCAGCCACGACCCCGATGCGCAGGCGCACATCACAGTTCCCAAATTCCTATTCTCTTCAATATAAACAAGACCCCGCGGGACAAACAATTCGAAGGCCTTCCTGCAAATGGTTTGAGATATCGCGCTTCCCACCACGCTCTTTTCGTCTCGCACGAAATGCGACCTGCGTGAACACGAAGTCTGATCTGGACTTGGAGCCGTGAGATTCTTCGATCTGCGAAAAAGCGGATCGGAAAAAGCGACGGTGGCGGGCCTGGTCTGTGCTGGTGAAGCCTTCGCAAGAAGTGTGTGTGTGTGTGTGTGTGTGTGTGTGTGTGTGCGTGCGTGCGTGCGTGCGTGCGTGCGTGCGTGTGTGCGTGCGTGTGTGTGCGTGCGTGCGCGTGCGTGCGCGTGCGTGCGCGTGCGTGCGCGCGCGTGCGTGCGTGTGCGCGTGCGCGTGCGTGCGCGTGCGCGTACGTGTGCGTATGCGTGTGCGTGTGTTTGTGTGTGTGTGTGTGTGTGTGTGTGTGTGTGTGTGTGTGTGTGTGTGTGTGTGTGTGTGTGTGTGTGTGTGTGTGTGTGTGTGTGTGTGTGTCTGTGTGTGGTTTTCGGCTGGCGTCACCAAGCTGCCCACTAGTTCACCGTGGAATCCATCGGTACGATCCCGTTAGGACAATGCAAGAGATGAGGCCGTAACTCAAGTACAGTGACAGATTAGGCACTCCTTCCACCCGCTAGCTCCTCAGTATTGCAATCTGGTTGGTAGTTATTCAGGATTGTGGGAGTTCAGCTTTCAATTGTCTAGTAATTGTTTTTGTTCTGTGTATTCGCAAGGAATCTTTGCATTTTGCCGCCAGCGCGTGGACTGGGTAAAGTGCTAAGACTATTTATTGACACTTCATCGGTACTTGTGAACCCCATTATGGTATTTGTCTTTCTATTTAAATCCTGGTTTTAATTAAACTCCCGTTGCGTAAAAATGTGTGTTACGTCCTCTTTATTGGCAAGACCTCACCGCGGTGTAGAGGGGTCCGTCTGGTCAACATATCTTTTTTTTCTTTTCTGTTATAGTGAACCACGAACCTGTGCTCGTGTAACGGCTTACGGCATTCGGTGGAGGCGCTGGCTGATTCTCTACCAAGAGCGTTCTAATTGCAAATAAACATATGCAGGCCTTTGCACTCTCTGACCCTCTCGGACTTTAATAAAAATGTTTCCTCATATCGACTCAGTCACAGATCATGACTTTTCTGATCACGGATGAGGCGACGACAGAGACTTGAGTAGCGCCCGACCGCACACTTGGCTGTTGCCCCCGACACTGAACCGTTTACGCTACCTAAATCCCCTCTAACTCAACCTCGATTTCCACTCATTCGCCATTGTTTTTGGAGACATACATTGTTTTCCTTCCGCCCTAGCCACGCTCGCCATCGGTCGGGGCAGAAGTTTCCGCAATGTCGCTGGTTTAAGCGATGCCTAGAGAAATGAATGACTCTTTCGTCAGCAAGCTTTCGAGCGGTGGCTAGAAATTCGAATCAAAATATTTTGACAGCCAGGTACTAATATTAAAGTAATGACTTTAGATGGTGGCACAGTGACCATCTAACCAGCCAGATATAACACCCGAATATGGATCGTACGCGCCGCCGTTCAGTTTTCATTGGCAATATCAGCCACATAAGAAATCAAACCAAGTTCACGCGATACTTTTATAGTGCTTCATGACGCCTGGGCATTAATATGACCAAGTACGGATACCGTGGCATGCGTCGCCCGTGTACCACTAGTCGTTAAGACATAAATGCCCCAGCGGTAATTGGTGCGACCAAAACCTGGTTACACATTCATTTATTTTTTGTTCTAAAACAAAATAATGCAACATGTCTTTGCAGGTTTGTAATTACCGCTCATCAAGAGCCCATCGGGTAAATTTAAAAAAAAAAATTGAGAGTGATAATTTTTTTAATGTCCGCACAAAAATCGCAACATTTTGACTTTTTTGATTTTGACGAAATATCTGGGCGCAATGCAGAAGACACTTTCAACAGTATAAGGCTAATTAATTTGTTAAAAGTTCACGAGGCATGAAATCCTCGACACAAAAAGTTTAATCTTTAGAACATAAATTTAAAGCGACTTAAAAATTCGCCGAAAAATGCTTCATTATGTAAGATTTGCTCCGGAAGCCAAGTTTTGCATTTTATTTGGCCCGAAATATATGCTAATATAAGTTAAATTTAACTATTTCTGGCAGAAAAGTATGCTTCCATTAAACGCAAACAATTTGATTGTGTAGAAAGCTGCACTTTTTATTGCTCCGGCCTTCAAATTTGCGTCATCGCAAAGTTGGGAAATCCGTTTTTTCAACCTCCTCTGGAATGTGATTTTTCTCACGAATACTACAACGTATCTTGAAAACGTAAGGTTTGTTCCGCTGTGTAGACAGGTTTGGCTATATCATATAAAATATAATAGAAAACAAAAAATAGGCATGAGACCACTATGACCGTCCTTCTCTGAATACACCCTCTAGAGTTTTTTTTTTTTTTTTTTCTTTTAATAATTAAGAGTGTCTGCGAAGGGGTGGAGAAGAGTGAAGTAACAGATCTATTATTTTTGAGCCACACGTGCAAAGTAACTAATGGTGAATTCTACTCGTAGATCCGGAGCGCTTTCCAAAATCCGCGAGGGACGCACAATTCCGCTCCGTGGGATCCGCTCCGAATCAACGAGGGGAAGATAAATTTGCATTTTTAGAGCGACCTCCCCCACACCCCTTCCCCCCGCATCCCCCTCGGCTGTTCAAAATGGCCTCTGCTCTAACTTAGCAAGCCCACCAACGCCTCAGCGACTGATCTTTCCGACGATTACTAACAACAGTCACTGCTTAGCTGTAGGAATAACACGCGACACAGGCCGGGCGAAAATGTCCGCACCGTGGAGCCCGTGTCCTAAATAACGAGGAAGACGTCCACGTTCGCCACCGTCACATACCTTTCGGCCGCCTCGAAGCGGCAGGGCACGCAAAGCGATCGCCATCGGTGAAGTTCACATTGCTGGTAAGACTCGAATAAACACAAAGAGGTAACAAACCATCACATGCACGGTCGTTGTCTAATCTATTCTTGCTTTATTGCAGGAGAGAATGCCGGCGGCATGCAGTGTAAAGAGGTAAACAATCATTGGCTATAGAATGAACAGGCCTAACCTTGCGTCAGCCTCCTTCGGATTTTCTGTCATTCCTTTTCTCGTTCTTCCTCTCGCGATCACAGATGTCAGCGCTTACGATTTACCACGCTCCAGTCCCGGCTTTGTATCCTGATCTACGCGAGGTAGAAGCGTTCGAGCCGTCACAATCCTGCGTAAACAACCGACGCATCGGAACAGATCCAATTCGACGGCCCGATGGGCACGACTACAGTCACTCGAGGCCCGACCGGTCCGGCGACCTCGCCAACCTCGCCGCGCATGCGCACGGTCTAGATAGACAGGAAATTACGCATGCGCTCTGTCATGTTCCGGAAAGATGTGTGAAATCCCGCGGAGCAAGGTCGGCGGGGTTGGAGGCGTTCCATGGAGCGGTTGCTGCCAGAGATCTACGAGCGGAAAATGACCAACTCGAGCCAGATCTGCGAGCGCAATATGCGCGCTCCAAATGGAGCTCGTTTGGAGCGATCGAGATCTGCGGCGGAATTCACCATAAATTCGGAGATACTCGTTTGCTCTAAGCCGTGCACAACAATGTTGAATGCATTTCTTTTTAGAGCGCAGCTCTTAGACGACCGTTTCCGGCTTGAGCAGGCCTCGCCTTCGGCGTAACCACGCGTTGCATTATGGCACATTTCCCATAATGATGTCATACGTGACGTCATGAGGATCACGATTGACGTCACGAGTGACGCCACGGAGATCACTCGTGAAGGTCACGACCTTCACAGTGAAGGTAACGTGAAGGTCACGACCATTATCAGACCTTCACGAATGACGTCAGGGAGTCACGAGTGACGTCACGAGGGTCACGAGAGAGGATGGAGGGAGAGGAGGAGGGGACAAGGAGAGGTAGGAGGAGGGGGAGAGGGAAGAGGAGGAGGAGAGGAAGACGGGCATACCCTCCTTTCCCTCCTCTCTGCTCCTCCTCCACAAGAGCTGCGCTCTGATTCGGCATCACAGGGAATTGTAACCGACTTTCTTTTACTTTTTTATAAATTATATGTCAATAGCTCAGCTGTCACATGAGTCAGCAATAGCGTATCATACAGAATGTCTTATTAGGCTCGAAGATTTGTTTTATAAAAGTGTAGAATACCGCGCATCCGCCCCTACCACATTAAGTGCCCATACCCAAATTTGTAAGATCTGAGAGAATATGGACATTACATTGATATGTAAAATTCATGACCGGACAAGCGCTCATCCCCCATTTTTTGGCTATTATCTCTAACTTTTAAGTGGGCGCTTGCCCGGGTATTTTACGGTAATGTGATTTGTGAAGGTGAAATATACGGTCTGGATGACACAATAGAGGGTGTTAATCGTCATGATAAGTCGAATAAATTACTACAATATGTCAATACAATTTTGTTTTTAATTTTTAAGGAAAAACGAATGATTCGAATCAAAAACTTGCTGAGAGTCATCAAATGCCGATAAATCAAAACATTTTAGGAAGGCGTTGAGCATCTGGGAAGCGAGGTAGAGCGCTAAAGCGTTCACTTATGTAACAGGAGCAAGGCTAGCGGTCGAGTATGATGTATCTTATCATCCGGGCTATGGTACCGCCAGCCTTGTTCCCTTTGCACGAGTGGCAGTATAGCGCACCATTCCAGTAAGAAGCACGCCAAGCTGTTTGTGCCATGCGCCACCTCCGTTGCGTACAGTATTTTCCTCTCGCGAGGCCGCGCCTACGTTGGGCAAACGGGACGCTGCTTGGACGACAGGCTCCGTGAGCACAGATACTTTCCCGGGCCACAGTGGGAGGGCACCTTTCAGTTCACTGCAGAGAGTGCCTATTTCGGGAAGGCAAAAAAAAAAAAAAGAACTGGGAGACGTTTCCAAATCTCTGTAATGGGAAATGAAAGCGCAACTCTTGAAGAGGAGTAGTTGAGGTAGGGAGGGAAGGGTATGCCCCTCCTCCGTATCCTCTCGTCCTTCCTCGTCGTCTCCATCCGCTCCTCTCCCCTCCCCCTCCAATTTAGTTTTCCCACAAAATTTAGCCGGGAAAATGACGTCAAATGACTCGGTGTCACGTCAACTATGAACAAATTGAGTTTCTCCGGTAGATTTCGCGGGTAAACTTTATTTGTCCGCTAAATCTAGCGCAGAACCTGAATTTCTCCGCTAATTTTAGCGGGAAATTGAATTGCTATTAAGGTCACGTGACGTTAAGTTTCCCTCTAAATTTAGCGCGGTTACGGCGACGCCGATGGCGACGACAAAGCCACTCAACCCGGATACGGACGCCTAAAGGTACGTTTCCGCTTGCGGATCCGCTAGCGAATCCGCTCAGCTTTTGCCGCTGGGGCGAAGCACTGGGCACAAAACGCGGCGGCGAGTCATATGGGTCCAGGGTCTGTTTCTGCCACCGAACGACGCGTTTCGCTGACCGGAAGTGATGCCCGTGCGCAGGGTGACGCTGCCTACGTCACGAGGACGCGTTCTTCCGGTTTCGTTGTTGGCGATGGCGTCGACGGCATCAAAGACATCCAGCGTCACTGGCATGGCGAAGCGTCGCTGACATACAAGTGAAGACGAGGTAAGGAAGACAACGTAGAAAGCCATTGACAGTCGTCTGGAGATAGCGGAATGAACCTTCGAAAATTTTTATCTTTACGCCACGTATGCGGGCGCGAAGCTTCTCCTGCGCGGCCTCCGGATCGGCTCGAGCACATCGGTGCAGGATATCTTCAACAAACCTGCAGATCTGCCCATTTTTTTTATATAACCATAATTGTTTTTATATATATATAAGTCCAGATATGCCATTTTGTAAGGGTGGTCACGCTTTCGTTGAAGCCCCGCACCCTTAGTTTGAAAAAGGTTCTCCGCTCGCTGGCGACGATGGTGGCTTACGAATGCCCGCTTCAATTCGGCCGGCGCAGGACTCCCATGTAGTCAAGAAAGTTTTGTAGGTTATACCCCATGTGCCTCGAAGTGCTTTCAAGCAAGAAGTAGAAAATCTGAGGCACTGCTCAGTCGTCCGCTCGTTGTGGCGGGCTGCACTTCATGGTGTTGCAGCCAGTCCTCGATGTATTCGCGGACCTCCCCGTGGAAAGGTGTCGGTGTCCAGGGTGCGACGGGCAGGTATACGACGGCGGCGGCGGCAAGGGTCTTCGACGACCGATTGTCCCTCGTCGGCCTCGTTGGCTGCTTGGTCGTATGTGGCAAAAATATAAATTCCGGGGGTAGGCCTTGGGTGCGGCGACTTGATCACGTCTAGTTCTTCTCTTCGTTGGGTGTTTGTGAGCTTGGGATCAGACTTGCACTGCGGGCCTTCGGAGGGGCACGCTGCCTGAACATGCGTCACCGCGTACCTCCACCAGACTATCGCGAATGACAAATGATAAGGCTGCGAATAGCTGGAGAAAGTAAGTGTTTAATAGGGCGAACGTGTACCAAAACAAAATAGAAGAAGGTTAGTGTCGCTAGTATCAATGTCGGCGAAATAGAGGGATCGAGCGCTGGAGCGAGACCGACTCCGGCTTGCGGCGAGGAGCACCTTATGTACATGAGTGGACTTCTGGAACAATCGGCGTAGAACGTTCGACACGTAGAACATGCAAACCTCAAATAAAAACCAGGGATCTCGAATTCACTAGAACGCGACATTGACAGAAATAAGAAAACGGTGCGTGCGCTCCCAGGCATCGAACCTCGGCCCTTTGCGTCGGAGCCAAGCACGATATTCATTCGGCCAAGGGCGCGCATGCCCGGAGATGCGCATGGCAATATATTTTTGAGGGAACAAGAAACCAAGTTGTGTATTTGATTCTACTACTGGAAAAATGTTTATTAGTATACACTTCTAGAACCCACTCCAACTCCTTATCAAGCTCTTACCCTAAAAGATATCTGACACGATCGGGTGGGTTTCTCCGGGGCCAAACGGCGACGCTGTGCATGTAGGAGAAGTTTTTCGGCAGGATTCCGTTCGCATCCCACTGTGTTAGCTTCGTTTTAAACGCCTGCAAAGTAGTGACGTAAAAAGAACTCGCTGAGAACGCTGTCGTGACGCACGGCGCATGCATATTTTACAAATATATATAATTCCTAGGTTTTAATTGCACCACTCGAGATGTGTATTACCAGCGCCAGCAGGCGCATATACAAGGAGTTCGTTCTATAGGCCCGTAGGTTCGTTTCAGCTTGGCATCCTTGTGACGCAAATTTCCTCATTAACACCTGACCCTCCGGCGTCGAACAAGGGTTGTCCTTCCGGCAGGCATGGCGCGTTTGGTTTCGGCGACGACAAATTTCCAGAATGAAATTTGGCAATAAATACCTTGAACTGCGTGCTCACTCCAGGAGAAAAGAAAAAAAAAAACTGGTTTGGTTTTTAAGACTCATTGCCTCCATTTCTTCAAAATAAACATGTGCCCTAAAACGTTTAATTGAAAAGGTAGCTAGTGAATGTTCGTCATTTAGTCATCCATTAGTTGCTTAGTCTCTTGAACATAATGTCGAATGGACGTATAAGTTGCTTGCGCACAGCGGATTTCTGTAGCATTCACGTTTTTTTTTTTATAATTTGCTTTTGATAAAAAAAAAAAGAAACACTTTGTACAAATTTTTTTGGCATACATCAAGGAGGGGGGGGGGGGGGGACATCCTTTCCATCTGCACAAGACACTTTAAGAGCAGGGGATGATAGGGTCATACGCGAGAGAGATTTCAATTGCTTGCAACGTAGATCAAGTCGCTAATCTCACTTCTGGCTGAACAGCTAACCTCAACGTTTGAATTCGACACCTTTCAAACTTTTACCGAGTTCGACGACGTTTGGGTTATAAACAGAGTTGCCCGATTTCTAGAAATAGGTTTAACAGCCAGAACTTCAAGAAACTTTTTATTAACGTAATCTGTTTTAATTCTTATAAACTGATTACCAATTTGTACACGGCTTAGTAGTGGGTGCGATTATTAAGGTTGTATTTAGTGTGTTCTCGTAAAATAAAACAATATACCCAGTAAAACTTACGCCCTTCCTCCATCAGCCTCGGATTTGCGACAGGCAATATTACATAGACGTCAGGGCCTGTGCATGACGTCATCGGTAGTAATCATCGATCGCAAATTGCGCGTATACTTCTAACTCCGTACAACTTCGCGTTAGCAATTCGAGAAATTCGAGACTGGTCCTTTTCTAACCTTGAGGGGAACATGTGATAACTCCTGTCTGGAGTAAATGTATGATCGTGCCGTTAAACTACGCAGGCGAAAGGTGAACAGGAATGTATCGCACACTGCACTCACCTGTGTATGTTCGTTGAATCTGTAGAATACTTAGTTTGTTTACGTAGTTTGTTTTAATTCTTATAAACTGATCACCAATTCGGACACGGCTTAGTAGTGGATGCAATTATTAAAGTTGTATTTAGTGTGTTCTCGTAAAATAAAGCAATATACCCAGTAAAAGCCTTGGCATAAAATTACGCCGTTCCTTTATCAGCCTCGGATTTGCGACAAGCAATACTACATAGAAATCAGGGCCTGTGCATGACGTCATCAGTAGTAATTATCGATCGCAAATTGCGCGTATGCCCCGAACTCCGTACAACTTAGCGTTAGCAATTCGAAAAATTTGAGACTGGTCCCTTTCTAACCTTGAGGAGAACATGTGATAACTCCTCTCTGGAATAAATGTTTGATCGCGCCGTTAAACTAAGCAGGCGAAACGTGAAAAGGAATGTATCGCACAATGCACTCACCTGACTATGATTAGAAAATCTGTAGAATATTTCGTCTGCGAGCTCATCTCTCAAATAATTGTTGAGGATGGCGAAACCGTCGTAGTGCTTGACAATGTTTGTCTGACCTGAGATAATCTCCTCAAGGCCCTAAAATAGTAAGGGTAGGGTTGGTGTCGAAATACTATTCTATAGTAGTATTGTCCCCACATCCCGACGTAATGGGTTGACTCCGTAATGGCGGACACTTCCTCCGCCACTCGCTCATGCCATGTAGTTGGGGAGTCTGAAAGGAGGTTAATATCTTTTTAGATATATGATCGGTGTGGCGACCGCATAAATACAATTACATATCGTACACTCGAGTTTTTGTTTAGCTTAGGCTTTAATGTGGGTGCAACTCAATTCAATCAAATTGAAAAAAAAAATATTTTAGACAAAGAAGTTTGCATTCCTGCGAAGGTGCGGCTGCGTAATTATTTCTTTTTGAATAATTATGAGAAACATATTACTGTAGCTATAAAAAATGTCTACATTCAACTTGAGGAAACGAGGAATTAAAATAAAGTAACAGGTATTGTTAAAGAAACGTTCGTCAAATAATAAATCTTGAAACATTTCGTTGGCCAGTGTGCCGTTCAACTGTGGTTTTATTTGTCCTCCGCATTTATAATTTGCGAATTCCATAGGTACACATCTAAACACCGTTAGGCGTACATTTTTCGGATTTGTTCTCACGTCTTCTGCACCTGCCCTTTAAGTGTTTAGTCTCTAATAAACGGGGCTGAATTGAACCGAAATTGCTCACTATCAAAGAAATTATGTTGTTCCATGACTGTGAAGCCACTGGCCATTGAAATATTAAGCATTATTGTGCTTTTTATAGAACCAAGGTTTTACTTCAGTATTGTAGAAGCCAATTAGAATACTTAAGCTCATTTTTATGGTATGTTAACATGCAAATCTCGCTGGTGCAATTTATTTCAAGTTAATTGTTTTCACTTCACTCACGCGGTCTGCCACTCAACCTATAAGTTCACATATTTACACAATAAATATATATATTCTTTTACTTTCAGGTGGTTCTTATCGAGAAATGTTCTGCAAGGTCACTCGTGATACCCTGGAAGGTTGTTCTGATGGCCTTTTCCAGATTTTTATAGATATTTCAGAGGTTCCTACTAGCTCTTTGTAAGGCATATGGAATCTGATTAGACAGTTTTCGTGGGAGTAGGGGACCATTCGGGATTATTCTACATGGTCCGTGGTCCGGACAGCACCTTATATAAATTTTGGTTCACCTTAAGTCAAAGCGCAGCCAACGCTGCAAACTTAAGGGGGTCGATCACGTGATGCCAATGCTGCAACACTCCCGACACCATCTTCCTTTGGTCGTGGTATCGTCGCTAAACCATGCAAGCGCAGCGGATGTGCAGTGGCCTCGTACTTTTAACTCGTGGTTCCGCGTCAACAAACGTCCATTCTTCTCCCCTTTTACTTATGAAGAAGAACAAAATGTTTAGGGGAGCACATGAACCCTCGCAATCAATGGTTTGGGGAAGCCGCCAGGTCACCTTGTCGCCCAGCGTCGGCCCCAAGTTTCACGCGATGCATCAATCTCCAACAATCCCGCAGCCTACACACCGCTTTACTTTAAGTCCGACTGCTGCTGACGCTACAGGGTTTGTTCAGATAAGGACGATCATGGTGGTGTCATGCCTATTTTTTGTTTTCAATCAAATTTTTATATGAGGTAGCGAAATCTGTCCACACAACGGGACAGACCTTACTTTTGCAAGATACTTCAGTGTATTCGTAAGAACAATCGCATTCGAGATGAGGTTGAAAAAACGATTTTCCCAACTGCGCGATGACGCAACTTTGAAGGCCGGAGGAATAAAGAATACCGCTTTCTACACTGTCGAATTTTTATATGTTTAATGCACGCGTATTTGTCTGCCAGAATTAGTTGAAGTTAACTTATATGAGCCTATATTTTAAGAAAAATAAAATGCCAAACTTGGCTTCTGGAGCAAATCTTACATAATGAGGCATTTTTTCGGCGAATTTTTATGTCGCTTTAAATGTATGTTCTAAAGCTGAACCTTTTTGTGTCCAGTGCTTCATGCCTTGTGAACTTTTAACAAATTAATTAGCGTTATATAGTTGAAACTTTTTTTCTGGATTGCGCCCGGAAATTTCGTCAAAATCGAAAAAGTCAAAATTTTGCGATTTTTGTGCGGCAATTAAAAAAAAATGATCATTCTCGATTTTCTTTAAATTTTACCCGATGGGCCCTTGGTGACCGGTAAATACAAAAATGCAAAGACATGTTGCATTATTTTGTTTTAAATCCAAAAAAATTAATGTGTAACCAGGTCGTGGTCGCATCAGTTACCTCTGGGGCGTTTCTGTCTTGACGACTTGTGGTACACGAGCGACGCATTCCACAGTATCCGTACTTGGTCATATTAATGCCCAGGCGTCATGAAGAATTATGAAAATAGCACGTGAACTTGGTTTTATCGCTGGTATGGATGATATTGCCAATAAAAACTGAACGTTGCGGCGCGTACGATCCTTATTATGGTTTTATACTTGGCTCGTTAGAAGTTCAGTGTGCTACCATTTAAAGTTAGTACTTTAATATTAGTACCTGGCTGACAATATAATTTGATTCGCATTTCTAGGCACCGCTCGAAAGCTTGCTGACAAAATAGTATGATTGATTTCTCTAGCGATCGCTTACACGAACGACATTGCGGAAACTTCTGCCCCGACCGATCGCGCGCATGGTTAGGGCGGAACGAAAACAGTGTATTTCTTGAAAAACAATGGTGAATTAGTGGAAATTAAGGTTTAGGTAGTGTAAGCGGTTCACTGTCGAAAGCAACAGCCATGTGTGCGCTTGGGCGCTACTCAAGCCACTCCAAGATATCTTGCGACGCCTCATCCGTGATCAGAAAAGTCATGATCTGTTACTGGGTCGAGGGGGCAAGAGAGTTATTGATCTGGGGAAATATTTTTATAAAATTCTGAAAGGGTCATAGAGTTCAAAAGCCTGCAGATGTTTATTTTCAATTAGAACGCTCTTGTTGAGAATCAGCCAGCGCCGCCACCGAGTGCCGTAAGCCGTCACACGCGCACAAGTTCAAGGTCCACTATAAACAGAAAAGGAAGAAAGATCTGCTGACCAGAAGACCGGCCTACACCGCGGTGAGGTCTAGCCAATAAAGAGGACGTAACACAAGTTTTTTTTAAAAATACATGAGTTTAATTGAAACGATTATTTAATTAAAAAGAGAAATAATATAATGGGGTTCACAAGTACCGAAACGTGGCAATAAATATAGTCTTAGCACTTAACCCAGCCGGTGCGCGGGCAGAAAAATGCGAATATACCTAGCAAATACACAGAAGAAAAACAATTACTAAACTAGACAACTAGATTGCAATACTAAGGATCTAGCGGTTGGAGGGAGTGTCTAATCTGTCACTCTCCGGGAGTTACGGCCTCTTCCCTTGAATTGTTCGAAGGGGGTGGTACCGGTGGATTCCACGGTGGGCTAGATGGGCAGCTCGATGAGGCCAGCCACACACACACACACGCACACGCACACTTCTTGCGAAGGCTTCCTTAGCACAGACATGGCCCGCCACCGTCGCTTTTCCCGGGCTCGATCCGCTTTTTCGCAGATCGAATCTCACGGCTCCAAGTCCAGAGCAGACTTCGTGTTCACAGAGGTAGCATATCGTACGAGACAAAAAAAAGTGTGGTCGTAAGCGCGCTATATCAAACCAGGTGCAGGAAGGCCTTCGAACCGTTTGTCCCGCGGGGTCTTGTTTATATTGAAGGGCATAGGAATTTGTGAACTGTGATGTACGCCTGGGTCGGTCTCCGGGAAATTCAACGAGAGGAGTCTTTAAAATGTCCGGGCGCAGTCAGATTTGGTGACACAAGCAATCTACTAGAACACGTTCAAGGGACTCAAGACTTGTTCCGCTCAGAGTCCACGCTGCATGCCACGTACAAGGAATTCTCCTGATCTGATTTTTCATATTTGATCACGTGAAGCGACTGGATTCTAGGCACCCTCTTGGCGTCCTTCCACTCCAGTTTTTTTCGTTCTCGAAATGCCTCAAGCTCGCCATTAACAATGTAGAGCAAGACGTTTTTTTTTTTCATTTTTCCTTCCAGTGCCCGTACAAACCCACTCACACCTTTTATGTCGTCAGTGGCTGGCGCCCGAAAATTTTGCAGGGTGGCTTGGTGTTTTACAAGTCCCCCTACCCCGTCGCATGCATTCTTGCCTTGCCCTGCTGGCGAAAAGATCCACTTCGTCGCCTGGAGCTCACTGCACTGTAACTCGAGAAATTGGTATCGGTTCTTAAAATGAGCCGCCGCTCCATCGCTATCGTAAGTGAGGCGAGAGTAGATTGATGAGTTGCTCTCAAGGTGTGACTTAATTTTCGACAAGGCTAAACAGGCATGCGCCTTTGCATGAGTTAGATTGTCTCAAATAGCGGCATAGCTCCGCGCGTAAAGATGCTGTTTTGGACCATAGGTGGAAAATCCTCAATGTGCTCTGGAGCGGACACAACTACAGACCCTTGCATCAAACATGTTTCGTACACGCCTTCGTACAGTCGGCTAGCACCGGCAAAACTCTCCAGGAGTCCTTCCCCCCCCCCCCCCCCCTCACCTTTCCGTTCTCTTTGTTTGTTCTTCCGTGGGGAGGGGGTGTTCTGCCACCGCACGAGGTATCACTTTGGTGTTTGTTTACTATCGCCACATGCCCGGCCGGTTATGTTTACACAGCGCAGGGACGCCGCGGGTGTCGCGTATCGCCGCCGCGAGTCGGTGAGATACGATCGCCTCTGTGCGCGCGGGTGCAACCTTCGGCCTCACTTTCTGCCAAGGGGGGGGGCTGTTACCTATTTTTTGCCCAGTCTTCATCAAGAAACACTTGTTTTACTCCGGCGCCGCCTTTAATTATTCTCCGGCTTGGAGTTCAGTTACGCCATGCGTAACAATGCCATAATGTACCACTGGCTTAACTTTCCGTTCACGCCACGCCCTCCATCGGTCGGGCCAAAAGCTTCTGTAACATCGCTGGGTCCTAGCGGTGCCTAGAACGGCAAATCAAATTATTTTGTCAGCGAAGTACTGATATTAAATGACTAATTTGAAAATGTAGCACGATGATCATCTAACCAGCCAAGTATAACACACTAATAAGGATCGGTTTCGCCGTAAAGTTCAGTATTCATTGACAATACCAGCTACATCAGCGATGAAAACAGGTTTACGTGTTATTTTTAGAGTTCTTCATAGCATCTGGGCATTAATATGACCAAGTACGGATACTGTGGCATGCGTCGCTCCTTTACCGCTAGTCGTTAAGTCAGAAACGCCCCTGCGGTAACTAACGTGACCACGACCTGGTTACAAATTAATTTTTTTTATTTTAAAACAAAATAATGCAACATATCTTTGCATTTTTGTAATTACCGGTCATCAAGGGCCCATCGGGTAAAATTTAAAGAAAATCAAGAATGATTATTTTTTTTAATTGCCGCACGAATATCGCAAAATTTTGACTTTTTCAATTTTGACGAAATTTCCGTGCCCAATGCAGAAAACACTTTCAACGGTATAACGCTAATTAATTTGTTAAAAGTTCACAAAGCAACAAACACTCGACACAAAAAATTTCAGCTTTATTCTATAAATTTAAAGCGACTTACAAATTCGCCGAAAAATGCCTCATTATGCAAGGATCACTACAGAAGCCAAGTTTGGCATTTTATTTCGCTTGAAATATATGCTGATATTATTTAAATTTAACTATTTCTGACGGAAAAATATGCGTGCATTATACAAAAGTTTTTACGCTGTAGAAAGCTGTACCTCTTTATTCCAACGGCCTTCAAAGTTGCGTCATTGCGCAGTTGGGAAAAACGTTTTTTCAACCTCCTCTCGAATGCAATTTTTTTCACGAATATAATGAAGTATCTTGCAAAGGTAAGTTATGTCCCGTTGCGGGGATAAGTTTTGCTACCTTATATAAAAGTTTAATTGAAAACAAAAATAGGCATGACACCACCATGACCGTCCTTATCTGAACACACCCTACAGTTGAATGTAGCCAATCAAGCAGAGTCAAAATGATTGGTTTAGCCGGGTCGTAGCACTGGCTCGTGATTGTATCGCGGTACAAAGAATGCACAACGATGTATTGCATAATAAAAATAAAAGTGCTCCTTGAAAATGTTGTATCGCGATACATCATAACAATAACAATAATAACAATAGAAAGTGTTTTCTTTCCTTTTCTCTTTTTAATATCATCGCGACACAGTTTAGTGGTTGAACTGACTTGTGGTAATTTGGAGCAGCTCTTGTAGCAGAAAACAACGGGTTTCAAGCAGAGCTTCGCCCTTTTGCAACAGACGATTTTGAGCTTTCATGCGAGAAAATTTTGTACGATCTCTTTGAAAGTTAGTTTTGAAAAACAACTGCAGTTGTTGGAGTGTTTGGAGACTATTTATATTTCCTGCCTACAGGGGATCTCGCCACTACATATATATATTTATTTATTGAACAATCATACGCTGTTAATTTGGCAGATGTCTCAATTAACATGTGGACCTATCACTAAATTACCCAAGCATCAAGGAGAATGGAGGGATTCGTGTTCCACGGGCCACACAAGCCACACGCGCACGCCTTCCCCGTATAAAAGATTAGAAGTAAAAACAGAAATAAAACGTTAACGAATGCGCGTGCAAAATGCAATTTGTTTTAGGCATTTGCTTTAGAAAAGTTACTACTGCTGAGGCTAGCACGTGTGGCGCGTGGAACACCAATACCTGCATTCTCCCCGACGCTTGAGTAATTTAGCAATAGGTGTATTAGGAGTACCGATGGCGTCTTCGGTCTGTGTTTGACGTAAAAAAGATGATATGGGATACTGGGTAGGGTATCTATCAAGGTGACGTATTGGTTGCGAGTTTGAAATCAAACTGACACTTTTCTGTTGAATGTGTCTCACGCTGCCCTCGCTCGTGTTCATCCTGCTACCATTCCCAGAGCACGAGTAGCGCTACCTATTCATTGAAATCGACGTGAGCACCGTTCACACAAAAACCAAGAACCCTTCGTTAGGCACGTGTAAATAGCGGATTTTGGGTTCGAAGCAAATTCAAAGGGAAAAGTGGTTTTGGGCGTATATATTTAATTAATATGAATATTGAATAGTTGCTGCGGTTTTCTTCGCGCCTTTCCCTATTGTTACACCATGCTCAAACGAAAATTCAGCTGAACTCGCGAAGATTGTTCTTAAGCTTCTAGCTGCTACTTATGAGCTCTGTCAAATTTAATCTAACTATATGTATAGACTGTAGCCTCAGACAGGTCAATGGCTACATTAGGAGGGCAAGTAAATGATAAATATGACATAAAATTAAACCTATCAGGGAGCACCGCCATACCTAATTGAGGGGATTTGTAAATCTTCTTGCTATATGAGAATATATTCTTCAATTCTGAATTAAAATAAAAGAAGCATAAGTACCGAACACGGGTTGTTGAAAAATTGCTGCCTAACATACCCTTGCATAAAAACCGCAGTTTAATTTTGAAGATTTTACTGCAATATTAATATCACTAATCACATTTTTTTTATTACACAAGGCGTGTGCGTGCGTTAAACCAATTTGAAGGTGTGTTTTTCGACTAAATGCGCGGCTGCGCTACGGCGAGGCGAGTCGCGATATCGCGGTGTCAGCTCTGCGGGCATTGCTTCTCCGCAGTGCACTGGTGCTTGAGGAGTAGCACAGTGAAAAAGGCTAACCCGCCGCGATCAACATTTAGAAAAGTATGAATATCGCAGTTCTTTTTGAAGCGATTATCAAATATCTTATCATTTAAAACTACTATTTGATAATACGAATATTCGCGCAGACCTACTCTTCGTAAATGGTACTTAGGCGTCCGTAAAAAAGAAGGAAAAAAACTGTTCTTTCTTAATTTTTAGTGGCATTGACAAGAATGCCGCGTGCCAGACACTTGCAGTTTCCTTTTCAAGAACAGCTCCCTTTTGGCGCAGACATTGCACGGACATTGGAGCTGCATGTAGCAGGTTATTCGTTCTATCGAATTTCGGCACAAATGGTGCAGCAGTTACACCACTGCATTTTATCGCGATACTGCTCAACCCTGCAAGCAAGCTGGAAATTCTGACAACGGAGGTCTAGTGCCTCTGGCTGGAAAATACGAATGTTCGCTCCAAATTGTTATGCAGTACGGAAGAACGTTGTGGAAGGAATTCCACTGAAGAAATCGACATGGCCAGATGACGCCCCTGCGGCCGTACAACCTTCGGCTTTGCCGAATCATGAACTTCACGCCTCTTCTGCGTCAACGGGCTGCCACTGAACGTACAACATTGACCTTCGTCGCCTCTTGGTCACGAGGGCGAGATGTTACGTCCAGGCACAGTGAGTGACGACGAACGTGATTCCATGGGGCTGAACGATGGATTTCGCGGTGCTGACGAAGGAAACTTGTGGACCATGACGGACGATGGATTTGCCATGGTCTAGCTTCGCCAACGAGTCAAGCCATTGTCTGGTACAGCTGAGCCTAACGAGGTGAACGCTGTTCTTCCGCCCGTCCTCCACTTGTCAGTATTTGTCTCTAGACTCAACCAAGTACATCTGTAACTGGAATTCAAACCCTTGTTGTGCCCTTCGTTGAAGGCAGAACAGTTGTTTGTTCTAAAAAATAGGTTTCCATCTTACTCGTCGTTTCCCTTGGCTTGTGAAGAAGCAATGTTTTTAATGCCAAACAAAACTGAAATTTGGCCGGAGAGGTAGCTCTCTGTCGTACTGTCGAGGCAACCGATGTTTTGGTCGCCTCGACAGTTCGCGTATTCAATAGCGAAAGACAGTAGCATTTGAAATGGCAGCAGCACATAGTATCTTGCATTTTGTATCTTATTCTGTATATGTTTGAATAGAGATCAAGACAAGTGATAGTTTCAGTTACCTCATTAAAAACTATTATTTTCCTCTACATTTTGACCAGGTATTTTATAGTATATTATTAAATGTTGAGAAATGAGATTGATATTGACAAGCAGAGAGTTAAGATATGAGGACACGTTAATCTTCCTGAATTCGATTGGTTTCTCCAAATCGCTAATGGCAACCCCATGACGACCAACAAAGCATGGTGGTTACTGTCGCTAATGAACTTCTGGTAACTGGAGCGAACGTAACAAGGCATAAAATAGCGCGGCGAGTATCTTCACCTTGTTTTCAATTGTTTCGGTTGATTTTATAACCCCCCTTTTAACGCGCTTGGTGCCGATGAATGCATTTCACCCGCCGTTCGTAGAAATATGTCTTCCACGTAAGAGACCGGCCTCAGGCCTAATATATACTGCTATCACGAAGGTGATTACTTGCGTGCATGTGCAAATATTTCCATAATTTGGACTGGAGCAAGATCCTCACAATAACTTAAACCCTGCTGGCAACTTAAACGCTTACTTCGGTTGCAAAGCACAATATCTAATATTTGTGCCACGGCGCACTTTTAAAATTTCAATTTACACGAAACAGTTCTCGAAAGATCTGAAAATCTATTTGCGTAAAAAAGGCCACAATCATAGACTTTTCAAGCGACAGGATTCTACCCTATGGTAAAGCGAGTTTTGTATCTACTTGGCTCTTGTGAAAAAACTCAACTCAAGGGATATACCTCTACACCTTGACCATGTAGAGCGTGGCTTAAACCGGCGCTCAAAAAACTTCTGGTGGTTCACAAGACCGCACATTCTTGTCAAATAATAGCCAATGTATTTGTCAGTGCCACCAATCAGATAACAAGCACTGTATGTGTCTCTTCTACTTCAGAAATCGCTAATATATTTGCAGGCTATTTCGCCGCATGCTACACAACTGCATACCCAATTGTACGGCCCCTGTATTTTGAAATTAACTGCGAGATGTTTTCTCTTTTTTTACCTGAGTAGATGCCATGAAAAGGATAAAACCAAAGTTATCCAGGCACAAATAATATTTTAGATTTCAGTATTAAAGCATGCAGCAAATTGTTTTTACATAGATTGGTGGCACACATCTTTCACTTGTCTCCCATCAATAGGGTATCTTCTCCGTACTATGAAAGAAATCGGAAGTTGTATTTATCATAATATGTTGGGATGCTTCCTTTACAAGTAACTACCGCCTGACATCTTTTTGGTCTGGGTATTCTAAAGTGTTCGAGTCAGTTATGTATAGCCAAATTTTGTTTTAGTTCAGCCAGAAGTTCATTAGTTGCCAACACGGATTTTTAAAAGGTCGTTCGGCGGAAAAAAACCTGTGCTCTTTTTTAAACTACTCAGCTCCTGCTGCTACAAATCGAGCACAAGTAAATTGTGTATATTTTGATATGTAGAAGGGTTTTGACAAAGTGAACCGTGAGCTGTTAATGAACAAGTTATTTGTATATATATTTCACCAAACAGTCTACATGGTTTCCAAGCTATTTATATTCGCGTCCAAACAGAATTTGCTTACACAACAGTATTCAAACATTTTCTTCCAACTTCCGGTGTCGTTCCTGGTCCTCGTTTGTTTTTAATAGTTGTCAATGACTTAGCTCCGCAGGTGAAAAATGCCCTGCCAATAACGTTTGCTGATAATCTTAAGCTTTTCATTAATGAACTTTAATTTATTGACTGCCACGTCTTGGAGCAAAGTATATCTTGGATACTCGAATGACGTTCAGCCAACATGTTATTGATCAATCCCTTGAAAACCAATGTCTTGTCAATGTGCAGACGTCACATTGTTATGATACGATTACTTTTTGGAACGAACGCTAAATACACATATATTTGTTGTAAAAGACATTGGCGTGTGTATTGATACCGCACTGACATTTGCTAATCATGTATTTTTAATTATAGGCAATACGACAAGTATGTTGAGTATTATATTAGGCATTACACATCGCCTCAAGAAACTGGCGTCAATCGTTCTTCTAAACTGTGCCCTAGTTAGATTAATGCTGTAAATCTGCTACGTTGCTCGAAATTCATTATCTAGGAGTCGAGCAACTCAAACTGAAGATGTGCCGAAAAGTCTTGTTTGCGCAATTTACGACTACGATTTTGGACGTCGATTTTATTTTTGCTTAATCAACATAGTTACAGCTGCGCACACAAGGACAGGGACAGAGAACAGAAACACGTAGACGACAGACAAGCGCACACTCACAACTCATGTATTAACGAAAAAGGAAAAGAAAGAGGTACAGAACGTGGAATCCGCTCGAGCGTTGGCAACACAGGCACGTTCAAAAACCTAAGCCCAGTTTTGACAAAAAAAGAATTGTGGTCGTACCGTATATGCATAGAATTTCCCACAATCTCAAAAAGGTGGCTAGCCGGTACGGGGTCCCTTTAGTGATGTCAGCTCCTCAAAAAATGGCTCAAATTCGTCAAAAAGTCCATGCTAAGGTAAACAATATAAAAAAAACATATGTGCCACAAGAACCACTCCCACTTTTATGTGCCCTGCTCCCTGAGTGTAGTATATAGTATCCCCCTTTCATGTGGTAAAAGCTACGTTGGACAGACCGGACGGTGTGTGAACGACCGGCTACGAGAACACAATCTCTCTCTAAAGTCTACGGTGGGGGGCCATCTACCCCTGCACTGTAAATCTTGTAATTGTACACCATCCTTAGCGAAAACCAAGATAATAGGCAGGTACCGGGAAAAACACACGAGAGAGATTTTTGAAGCATTTATTATCCTGAGCATGGGCGAGCGATGTGTTAGCTTTCCGTCTGTTTCATTAACAGAGGAGGAAATTGCCTTTTTAAAATCTTTTTCGTGTGGTTAATTTTACGTGTACCCCTCGAGCCCGGAGGCCTGTGGTTCCTCGTGCCTGTGTGGCCAACGCTCGAGCGGATTCCACGTTCTGTACCTCTTTCTTTTCCTTTTTTCGTTAATACATGAGTTGTGAGTGTGCGCTTGTCTGTCGTCTACGTGTTTCTCTTCTCTGTCCCTGTCCTTGTGTGCGCAACTGTAACTATGTTGAATATCTACCAACTCGCCCAACTGTCTACTCTACTACAGTTTATTTTTGCTGTTGACCGTTTTCCTGTGACAGTCGCCATGTTGAACTTTGCGTTGATGGGTTCGGCGTCAAAAAGTATGGACATATTTTAAGTACAACACACAAAAAAGCATGATAAAAAAGTAGAACCAATCCCTATTGAAAATCAGTTCGTCTGGACCACCAGGATTTCTTAAATGTTTTGACGTACCCTTTAACAATGTTTGACGGGTTTGAGAATTTCGTCTTGTGTTTTTAGGACCTCGTATACTCTTTGAGAATCCCTACGGATTGTTGAAGACCGCCGAAGGTTTTTGAGAGGCTTGTGGGGGTCTGTCTCAATCCTTTCCGTGAAACAACAGCACCCGTCAAAGTCGTTTTAACGTGTCAATGGGAATGATCACGCTACCCCTCAGGAAATATCCATAGGGGAAGCCGCTTGATCATTTTGTATCGGGTGGCCCCAACGAGCATTGGAAATTCAGGAGACGTTCCCCCGGCCTTTATCGCTCTGTCACTGTGTTATGTGTATGTGTTTCTCGGGCTGGACTAGAGAGAAAGAGAGTTTGAAAGAGATGGCGTTTTTCCGACACCCAAGGACGCTCAGTCCTCGCTCATGAGGCAGAGAGGATGCGTGGGGAAAATGGGAGGGGGACTTTTTGCTGTTTCTTTGAAGGTAACCAGTTTTAGGAAGTTGAAATATAGCGTTCATCAGAAGCTAGTCACCATGATTTTCTTTTTTTCCGTGAACGAGCTGAAACTAAATGCTCTACAGCAAGCGGACGCTCAGAGGCGTCTTCCCGTCCCATGCGTGGGATCCATCTTCTAGAGCAGTTTGGATGTGCGGATCAAAGTCCCTCAGTGCGCTGTATCTTGCGCCTCTTCGTCCGTCCAACTTCAAAAGCATCCAGCGATTGAAAAAGTCCGGCGGAGAAGCCATCGCGACGCCACGATGTTTCGACTCCGTGACTGTGGTCAGGATTTCTCAAAAGCGGCGGATGTTGGTTGCGCGTTTGTTGTTTTCACTAAACGTGCTACTGACAGTGTGTACCTGTGCGTGCGGTGTACCTGCTCGGTTTTATTTGATAAAATACAGTACATCTCAGGAATTTACCCAGCGGCAATTTTGAGTACCTTTAAAAATATTTTTGCAACAAGAAACACGGTTGTCTCTGTTTGGTTTGATCACTTTTGTCTAGAGCTACTTGCACCCGTGTTTTAGTAAACTATGGTTCTCATCGTCTTTTTCAGTTGTAACATGTATTTAAAACTCGGGGTGAAACCTGCATTTCCAATAACGTTTTAAACTGCATTTTTGCTCCAACGTTGAGTCATTTGGGCGTCTAAAGGGTTGAAGGTGAGGGGGTCTGAAAGGCAAGAGGGTCTGACGAGCTGAAGGGGTTTCAAGCGCTAAGACGGTCCCCCAACACACCAGGGTTGAAGTGTTTATTTCGGTAAAGATGGCCCGAACCCCTTTAATTCTAATGTTTTCCAGTCCACAAATAAAATGACTCGTTAATATGCCCCAACTCAGTTACCTGAAAATTTAACATGGCGGCCGTCACAAAAAGTGATCTGTGTATTTGTCTTGATAACGTTTTCCTATGGCCCTAAAGTCCTTTGCAAGTACGGCCTCCGGGCGCCGCCATCTTGCTGATGGTGTGGATACATTACCTGATACTCAAGCATTGCTGAGGCGTACCCACGTGCCTCAAGTATGTTTCAATATCAGACAATCTACTCAGAGCAGCATCAAGATGACGGCACCCAGACGCCGTACTTGCCAACGTCTACAGGGAGTATTCACTGGCGGCCAAATCTGTGTGCGCAACTGATGAGCGCGTGCTGACGGCGAGCTTCCGCAGTTCCTTTGCAACGTGCATTCCGCACCTTCAAGATTGCCGGTCCTAGCAGGCTATTAATGTGAGCTCGTTCTGATCATGCGCTCTAAACATCGCCCTCAAATATGGCGTCCAGTGAATACCCCCTATATGTTATAAAGAAGCGTGTTACCGATTTTTTTTCTACAAGCTAGAAAATAGAATCGTAGAAAATAGTATGCTGTTACGTGACGTGAATATTTATGTCCATTGTTTTCAACTAGAAATTAATAATTTTTTTTATGTTCTTACCCTGTATTTTCAGTCACATTAAACCCGCTTACAATCTCTTTTCATTCGCTGGAATAATGATATAATACATCGAATCAGCCACTTTGCTATTTTCAGGAAACAAGTGGAACGGCTTGTTGGCACTTTGTGAACTCAGTGTATGTTCGGTTCATGATCTTTATGTTGTTTCTATTGCTCCCCACCGCTTAATATTGCCTGTATTTTTGCACATAAGAGACGACCGGCGGGTTGTTCATGTGCACTCAACAATAATAATTATAAAATTATTTTGAAGATTAATATTATTCTTAATATTATTCTTATTATCTGAGACACACGTCAGACATCAAGCCAGCCAAAAGTATATATATATATATATATATATATATAAGAATAATAATTCTGGAACACGTACTTGGATTTTCGGGCACGTCATCTGTAAAAAGAAAAACAAACAGTATAAAAACGCTGAATAGGGTGCCAGCACCAAAGTACATTTTGTCCATTCAACCATACCGTGTTTTAACATACGCATGTGTTGGTTGTGGCATGGACACGCATTTTTTTACCAAGTTCAGTTACGATAATTCTAATGTTTTTTTAGCCCAAATATGTTGTTGGGTTGGATTTCAGAAATAAGTGTGACGCTCGGGAGTGGGGAGAAAGCGTTAGACTCTGGAAAATGCAACGTGAAAGATGCATAACCCGTCGCACGCAATTCATAAGCATCCAAAGCACATAATTACTAAAAACAGTTGATACGTGATTATAATCAGGAATACACAACCTAAAACGGAGACATTCTCCAAGGAGCTTAGCGAGAACTGCGCATTTTTGCTCTGCGCCACAAGCAGAATATGAATGAGAGCGCAAGGTATGACTTAACGCTGACGGTTGCCTGCAGTATCACGCAAACGTTTACGGTGACTTATACTTTGCCTAGCATACTTAGCCTGGAGAAAACGATCGGAGGCGAGTTACACTTAGCCTACTTAGTATACAGTCACAGCCAGCGCCAAGCATACTCAGTTCACGGGCTACAGGCGCTGGTGGGTTATACTTAGTCCAGCATAGTTAGTCAGCAGTGGACCGCCAGCGGCGAGTTATACTTAGTCTAGTGTACATAACACACAGGCGTCTATACGGAAGCGAGTCATTCTTCCAGGACACTTTGTGCGCAGGCGACCGTCGGCTGTGATACAAACGTATTCTATAGAATGCTTTGTCCGCAGGCAAATGTCGGATGCGAGTTATTCTGAGTCGAGCAAACTTGGACCGCACGCAATCGCCGGACGCGAGTAATGCTTAGTCCAGCATACTTAGTTTATAGTCAACTGATGGCATACCCATTCCAGCATACTTACTTCGCAGGCGGCATTTTTGGAGTACCTATTCCAGCATACTAAGTTCGCAGGTGATCGTAGCTGGCGAGTCTTATCTCGTTCAACATAATTACACTTAAACTTAGTCAGAGCCGACGCGTCAATCGGATGGAGACAATCAAGCAGTCCAAAGAGTGCATCATCACGACGCCAGCTCTTTACGCGCGTTTGCCATTGCAGACCAAATTAATCACGCAAAAACAAAGATCTGAATCACGGCACTTTTATTTTGCATGATAAGTTTAGACGCCGATGACTAAGGTTCCCAGGTAAAGAGTGTCGTGATGGTGCACGTTTGGACACTTCTTTATTGAGTCCATCCAATCGTGCGTCAATTGTGATAGTACTTGAAGTGAAAGGGAGTGTAGAGTTCAGGCGATCGTCGGTGGCGAGCGATATTTCATTCAACATACTAAGCCCCGCATGCGACCTTCGGCGCGCGAAGCTGGTTTCAGAAAAGCATAGCTCCGCCGGGGGACTCACATCAGGGGGTGAATCACAACGTACCAAGAGATGGCACTGCGGGCGTAGGACATCAGAACTTCAGGCAAAAGCCAAATGATAGAGTGAAGGGCATGATAACCTTCCTGCCTTCGCGAGTATTTCAGTTAAATCAAGTGGCCCATTACAATCCAAGTGCAATTAGAGTTCAAGACCTTGCCTTACACGCACCCCGCAAAGAAGCACGAACCAGTGAAAAATATATCATGAAAACATGCTCGTGACACACTGCATGAACTCCCGAAAAAAATTAAACTTGTCTTGATCAGTATGATAAACCCGGAGATCACAAGAGTGCCGTGCGTGCAGCGCATCCGTAACCACCCAAAGCTTCCCGCAACCAAGCATTGCAAATCATAACGCAGGCATAATACACGCACGACACATTCTGTGCTTCTCGGTGGTATCAAAATAATGTTGGCAAGTTATTTAGGCGTCAGCATTAGAATGCTCGTTTTGACGAAAACCCGGCGGTGTCTTCCGTTTGTCAGTTGTCCCGTTTGACGCTCCCATTTGTCCGAAGCGCTGACGTGAGCATGCGCCAACCTCTCCCTCTATCCCTGGCGCTGACGAACTGACAGACGCCTCCGGGTCTTCTTCAATACGAGCCCTTTTGTTTTCGGCAAAGTCACACGCTCATCTTGTGCGGAGCAAACAGGAGGAGGCGCCGCGCAATACCTTCAAAATAACAAAGCCGTAGTGATGAAGGAGAAGGCTTCATCAGAGGAGGCCAACACTGGACACAGATTGAAAACGAGTGCTGCGTCAGCGTCGTGTCCAATCTGTGCCCAGAGTTGGCCTCCTCGGACGATGCCATCTCATTCAGCACTACGGCTTTGCTATTTAGGAGGTGTTGCGCACTGGCGCGGTGGAATGCGGGCGTGCTCAAGCCGCTCTGCTGTCGCCGGTTGTTCTTCAATCCTCGGTTTCCGTAGGTGAGGAGCGTGGGCTGTGATGTGTGTGCGTAGTTAAGACGATTGATGAGGTACACTCCACGAGTGACATGGATGCAGTTCCTTTAACGAGTAGTATGGATGTGGTTCTTTCCACGAGTGATATGGATGACCGTATCCAAGAGCGTCGACGTACTCTGAGAGGTAGAGTACAAAAAAAAGGTAAAAAAAAATTATAGGAAGATTTATTTGTGGATTCTTGGGGAATTCGTTTGCATGACCCTTGGGAAACGCCACACACGCTCCCTATGGGAAACGCTAACACTGATCCCATAACGAGGTCAAAAGGGGGCAGGAAAAATACAAGAAGCAAAAGAGAAAGCCAAATAGAAACAAGTGAAGGGGTCAGCGTTAGCGTTGTCTAAATAGGGACGATTGTGGCGTTTCCCACGGTCATGCTAACGGATTCCCAATATCCACCAATGAATCCTAGAGTAATTTTATTTTCATTTAAGCTATCTTTTTTTGTTCCACTCATTTAGCATAAAACGGTGTTTTTGAAGGTTCCCTGTCAACACGCCGAATATCAAAATGCCGAATTGGAAAAAGGCCGATCATTGAACCGCCGAAAAATCAAAACACCGAAAAATTAAACCACCGAAAAATTAAAATGCCATAATCTCAAAACCCGAGAAGTGTAAACGGTTAAATGTCTGAATGCCGAAGTTTGGGTGATCAGACATGTATCAGCTGTGTTCGAATTTTTTCTTTTTGTTTTATGTAATCTGAACTCTTTCAGTTCACACTCAGCTATCGTTTCCATGGTTGTAAAATGTTTCATTGCCATCACATATCGTGCGTGTGTCGCGCACAGCACATCGTTGCCCCAGAAGGCTTTTTTGCCCGTAGTACAGCCAGCTGCTGCACTTCAAACAGGTATAAAACTTTCGTTTTATTGCAATCTTTAGTGGATATAAGCCAAACAAGAAAGTTCTGGTTGACGAGAAAATAAAACAGCACTGCAAAGTGTATGCGCGAGAATGCCAGAGCAGTGCGCAACGTTAGTTTCTTTGGTGGTGTACGAAAGGAATGATCGAGGCCGCGGTCGTCGAACGTTCACCAAAGAGAAAAAGAAAATTTAGCTGCAAATTTGATGGGTACCTGTACGTGCTTGACAAAGTTCTTGGCTACAATTCATTACTGGAGGGTTGAAAACCAAAATGAGTGCAACCCCAGACTGATTACCGATCATTCCGCAGATGATATTCACAAAATCGTTCAGAAGAAAATGCCCCGTTGCAGTTGGTCTGCACCGTCGAGGTTCTTCGTGTGCGAAAAGGAAGAGATAAAGGCTCTTACGGCGTGCTGAGGCGAGGCTCCCGTGTAGATTGTACAGAAAGTCACGGCTAGTGTAGCAGCGTCTTCGAGGGAGCACGTATACCATGCAACGAAGCCTTGCGCAAGCTTGTGAGACGAAAGAGAGATGCGGACTTCCCACGCGAACCTACACAGCAGCTCAACATCGAATGCGAGTTCAGGACCTAGAGAGGGACAGTAGTACCCGCGTTGCGACTGCACATGCGGAGATGGAGCTCGTCTCCTAATCTATTTTACGGACGTTAACCTCAAGCAAGTGAACGACTCTACAATGTGGTTGATGCATGTTAAGACCGTGTCAACGCTCTTGGAACATATGCACACAATACATTGTCTTGCCCATGGTCGCGTGCATCCTCTCGTCTACTGCCTCGTGACGAGACGAACCCAAGTGGCGTACGAGGTCCTCTCCGAATAAGTGCTTAAGTGCGGTGCCGGCCTTGGACTTTGACCTTGGAGGCTTATGTGGCCTTGCCCCCCCCCCCCCCCCCTCCTCGAATTCGAGCCGACTCTATAACGTACATATGCATTTTGACCCCCGCCCCTCCTCCCTTGCCATTCCGCACCCCGAGCCATAGACCTCTAACCAACTTAACCCCTTCCCCTCTTCCATCAAAAGACAACAAAAAATGCTGGCTATATTTTTGCCGAGCATGGACTTTTAATTGGCAGCAATGAACGCAGTTCCGTCACTTCTCCCGTCGTCTTACGTGCATGGTTCATGTTCCATCTGTGCCAGTCAATATGGAGGAAAGTGCAGAAGTTAGGACTGAAAGCACTCTTCCAAAGGGATGTGGATGGCTTCATAATCAAGGTGAGGCAGCTAACCACTTTTTTCGTTCTTCCCTTCTGAAGAACCGCGAGAGGCGTACGCTTGCCTGAAACTGTTCGTCTCACAAGACAAAACTACGATGGGAAATGGGGAAAAAAACGCGGCAATAAAGACTTCCTGTTTTGTTTTTTTTGTTTTTTTTTGCGAGCAATTGCACGCTATTTACGTTTGAACTGGAATAAATAAAAAATTGTTTCCTATAGGACGAAAAAAAAAGTGTCTTCCGGTTTTTTAAGGGAACCGGAGGGATCGCTATTGAACGTCATATTGTGCTATTCTCAATCCCTTGGTCGGTATGACTCAGCCAATTGACATCGTTTTTCTTAGTTTTTTTTTTTTTCGCCTTTCGGCATTTTCATTTTTCAACGTTTTGTTTCCTCGGCTTTTAATTTTGCCGTATTTAGACTTCCGGCGTTTCCCTGATTCAACATTTTAATTTTCGGAATTTCGAACCCCTCCCCTATTTGCAGAGGTTCGATGTTTTAATGTAATAAATGTCAGGTGTAGGCCTGCATGCTTTGAAATGTCGGATCTCGTTACACTTTAGTGCAAAAGACTGACCCCTGCGACTTTTGCGCAATGTGCCGGAATCTCAGCCATATTAGAGCCTATAGCTAAAAGGTGCCCTGCACACCTGATAACCAGCTGCATTCTTGATCTTGTGCCCTTTTCTTTCTCTCGCGCTACAACCACAGATAAGATAAGGGCAGTGGAAAGGTCGGTCAATTGACCCACCTCAAGAGTAATTGCTTCCTTCCTTCGTCAAAGCTTTTTCAGTCTCGTAAGCACTGAGCGTGACCGAGCAGCTAGAGCACCACGGAAGACGACGAGCTTGTGGGAGACGCTGTGCATTCGAAAAAAGCGTCCTGCGCCTCTTGTTGTTGGAAACTAAGGCTAAAATCCTACAGCTGTGTTCACGGGCTAACTAGCGCTTTTTTAAAGGTAGTAGCGGTTGTATACACATGAAGAAAGGAAAGACACTTTCCGAAACCTCTAAGCATTAAAGTCTGCACTGTTACTCAACTTTCTCTCTACGTCGCGAGGAAAGCAAAGAGTCATCGACTAAGCAGCGACTAGACCCTGCTGTATTCACGAGCAAGAAGTAGGCAAGTGATTACCTAATTGTGAGTGAAATGCGGAAGATACCTCACACGACAGGTCACGCATGCCCGTATTTAAACACCACAGTGTGAATGGCAGTTTCCTCTCGTAAAAACTAATATTTAAATATATATATTTGAAGTTAAATGTTATATTTAAAGACTGATTGTCAAAAAAAACGATACAAAAAAAAAATCAAGGGAGAAAACAGGAAAGCCGCATTGACCGCGTCATGAACAAATATGAAAGAGCCAGCAAATGCGAGCGCCCTCGTCGTCTAGAGCCTTGCTTAGATAGATTTAGCGGCATCCTCTGACGTCTCAACAAGTATATTTCAACAACATTTTCTACTCCCATTCTTTCTAGATTTGTACCCCAGCGTTCCAAGACACTATAGTTGGTGACAGGTTCCAAGTTCGGGGAAGCGCATCCCCCGAGTGTCGAACCGGAACCGAACCGTTATTTTTAGCCGAACCGGAACTGAACCGAACCGAAATCTTCGCCGCCATCTTAGAACTGAACCGGAACTGAACCGGAAAAAAATATAACGGTAACCGGTTCAAAACGGTTCACGGCAATTTTTTTATTTCAAAAGGAATGCTTGAGACACAAAAATTGGCAGCTGCATATATAAGTAGTAATCAAATTGTCTTTGCCGAATTGCAATGTATGAGAAATTGTGGGTTGTCGTGGCGCTCTTATATTGGCACTATGATCAATCATCTGTCACGTGGCCACGTGACGTCATGCTGTCAAGACATGCTGTCAAGTAATGTCACATCATGTGGTCCCGTGACGTAGTCACGTCATTCACGGAGTCAAGTAAGACGGGCCGGGGACGAGGAAGCAGACGGAACGCTAAAGAAAGAAGGAGGTTTCCCCCTCTTCTTTAGCCTTCCGTCAGCTTCCTCGTCCCCGGCCTAGATTACCCTCGCCCTACCTTCTTGATTTGCAACGGACGCCGTGACGTCACATGGCATCACGACTTCTCACCGCGAGTCAGGTGATACCGTGATGTACTCGATTGTCATGAGAATGAGTCGAGCGCTCGGGTTTATGGCAATCAGCCTCGCAAAACATTCAGGTAATGGCTCGTGTTTGATCAAAGATGAGAAGAGCCGAGCTCTAACGATGTCTAAAGCTCAACCCATGCTTTAATGTTTGCCAACCCCAGCGCATGACTATGACGCTTGTTCTAATATCGAGTTGAGCAAGGGAAAGCTGTTTTTATACTTTACTGTTTTGCGTCTGCTATTGAGCGGAGGGGAAAACTAAAGGGTGTTTTTGCAAGTTATCATACGTCAGGCATTACCTCTTAGCGGTATTTATTGAAAGTACAAAAATTGTTGCACGACCCAGTTTACATGTACACATCACTGAAGCACCCAAACATGTTTTCGTTTTTGCTGAACTGTTTCAGAAAGTGGTCCTCGAAAATAGAAGCATTGGAAGGACTAAATGTGACTTATTATTCCGACGATAGATAGAACTACAAATTCGTACAAGTGGGATACATAAAAAATATATATATCTTAGTGGCTCTAGAAGGACAGCCGAATTTCGGTGGCCACTCTAAATCTCACAGGAGTGTAGTTATCAAGTTCTTCCCCAAACTTTGACCACGTCCGTATTTTGTTTGAACTTCACAATTTATAAGTGCAACTTTAAAAAAAAATGAGGATTATTGTTCACAAATGACTCAAATACAATCGTCAAATTAACACGCCAAAACGCAGGCGGGAGTCCCACAGGAAAAATAAGTATTCTCTAGGAAAGCATAAAAAAAGATTTAAGAAAAAGGGGGTGGGGATGTAAAAACATACTGTGTTGTAAAGGTTCCTCTGCTTCGCACTTTCGGCACAGACCAGAAAGCGTGGTCCCGGAAAATACTTTGTTAGCAAAAACACTGCTGCCAGAAAGCGCGTTTTCGTAGTGCCAGACGCTCGCGCCGTTCCTCGCAACGCTGCTCCCTCCAAGCAGGTACAATATGTGTCTGCATTGAGCGCGAACCTTCTGCAGCGTGAATTTTTCACAACAGAATTTTGTTTTCTCAGCAAGAACAAATCACAATGACCACCAGCATAGAGTGCGATGACCGCGCGCGCCTAACATGTTAAACAGTTCATGTTTCTGGTGAAATACGATGTTCTCAAGACTATCAAAAGTTGATGTCCAAATTGTAAAGTTGTGCATTATATATCACTCTCGTGATGATATGCGGCAGCCTAATAAAATGTTAGAGCGCGCATGACTGATAAAGCACAGAGTTGCAAACTGAGGGCCCAAAACATCTTCACGATATTCCAAATATAGCATTAGCTTCCCCAGACAGAATTTTGGGAAGTTTTGAGCTCGTGCAAGATATCCAAATGTGACTTATATTTGAAATATATTGTCTGTCCTTCGCGCCATTTAAATGTAATTAGGAATATCATTGCATGCATCTCCATGTATTATCTTGGCAGTAACGTGTTGTGTATGGGATTAGTTTGAAGAATACCATTTCGTATTTATCTTTCTTCACATTTCGCGTATTTGTTTTCAGAACTATAATGTGAGAACACAGTTCTTTTTTGGCATATCCCGCAACCCGGTGTTTCACAATCAGCGAACAAAAAAGCATGTTTCCGCCGACTCAACCACTGGCGTTTTCGAGTATCGTCCTCCCGTGTCAGTCTCAAGCGGTTATGTAAACCTCATGCAGTGAAATTTATTGATGAAAATAAAAAATATATTTAATTACTGACTGACGATATGACAACATAAATAAAGAACCGATCACCTTAAAGATACACATAATAACCAAATGCACCCCCAAATTATCTTAAATATGCTCTGCTAATATTTTCCGGCGTTTTTCTCTGATTTTGATGCTGCTTTAAAGGAGCTGTGCAACGATATTCAGTTGGAATGTTTTTCCCTTTACACGAGCTTACTGGCACTAGTGGGACTCAAGGATACTCGCACGCAACGCCACTGACCAAGAAACTCCTTTGTTGCGCTGTAGTTTCGAGGACAAAACCGAGTGTTTTCATTCAATCTCCCCTTTGCAAAATTTGATGACGTAACGTGGGGATCGCAGTACACCCATATGACGATATTTGAATGCGGTTCATAGATTGGACCCGAGCATCGCGTGGGCACTCGATTTGGGCTCGTGATAATTACTAGCTCGAGAAGCATTAGGGTAGTGGCCCGTGTCCAATCGCTGCAACGACGACAATAGCCGAGCCATAACAATGTCTGGAACTCAGCGCGTGTCCTGTGCTTTACCAACACCAGCGCGTGGCTATGATCAACATTGGCGGCATATAATCCGTTCCTGGTCACGTGGCCACTTGTTCTGGCTGCGAGTTGAGGGGGTGAACGCTGCTCTTTTTTCGTTAATTTTTTTTCTGGGACTTCTATTGCGTGAGGTGAAAAACGAACGCGTGTTTCATAGGTCATTAATGTCAGGGATCCGTTCTAAGCGGTATTTGCGCCGAGTACAAAAATTGTTGCATCGCTCCTTTAAATAACTGTGTTTCTGACACATATTGAACTTCTCAAACATATAGAGGTCTGTCATTGCATCTTTTATGTATGAACAACTCATTTATGTAAATGTGGAAGTGCTGGCGGTAATCTGTTGCAAATGACGACGTTACCGGTAACGCGTTACTTTTTTCGGTAACGTATAGTAATGTACACTCGTTACTTTTTCAGATCAGTGACTGGTGACGTACATACGTTACTTATTTCAAGTAACGGGTAACGCAGTTACGTTACTCGTTGAATCTTCTCAAAACCTGGGGGGAAAAAAGTACACCTAAATTTGTTTTGTGTGTGTTTCTATACTTCGTGTTGCCTTAAGGGGGGACACTACCCAGAAAAAACAATTTCCGCAAAAAAACGTTCATCTTGAAAAATGTCATATTTACATCCACCAACATCTAGAGGGTATTCCCAGCAAGTTTCATTAGATAGTACTGCATAGTTAATGTTTTATAAATTATCTTCGGTCCACCAACACTAAAGAAAAAGTAGAGGTTGGAGCACTTTAATCGCATTTTTCTCCATTCCACTTTCTGGCATAAATTTCACTTTAGGAAAACTATCGTTTTGTTATTACATAGCTTGGATTCATTTTTATGAGTTTTTCTGGGGTGAAATTTTAAGGGGAAGATAACTATGAGCTTGTATCGTTTATTTTTTGTCATTTTTCATGCTCAAAAACAAACATTTTGGACAAAGGATGGAAATCTAAAAAACTGTATTTGTGTTTATGTGGCTTTTTTGTCATGAAAGATGGTATAACATAAAAATATAGCTCCATGGTTATCTGCTCTGAACTATCCTAATGCAATATAATACATGAAAATGACAAATTTATAAGTAATTTCAAAACGATAGTTTTCCTACGCAGGCACACCCACTTTCATTTTTGAGCGTCTGCAGTTTTTTTTTTGTACTTCACCCTGGTTAACAAAATTGGGCAGAAATGTTCTTAACATCAACAGAAACAAGCCCCGTAAATATAATTTAAATCCGACAAGTGGTTCAAAAATTTACTTTTTTGGCTAGTGCCCCCCCGTAAGTCCAGACACAGCCGACACTACGAGCTGATGTTACCAATCAGACAGAGTCAAAATGCCACCATAATCGTGTTCGCCGTGTTCTTGAACGTATTCTATCGTCGCTGAACCCTTCACAAACATAAAAGACCCAGTGACTTTCGCTTTTGGCGCTGCTTTGTTGGTCCCATCAGCTCGTAGCGTCGATTGCCTCTGGACTTAAGCTGAAAAGAAGTATTGGCGCCAAGTCATTACTTATTGCACTCATTCCACACAGTGGCGTCACAAGGGGGGGGGGGGGGGGTGGGGGGGGGGGGCGGACCGCCCCGGGTGCAGCGCTCAGGGGGGTGTCGCGGCGGCCGGGGGGGGGGGGGGGAAGGGGGCAGTCGCGGCGGGCCATTCGAGAGCGGGGGGGGGGGGGGGGAGTTGCGGCGGGCCATGCGAGAGCGGGTAAGGGGGGGGGGGGGGAGGGAGTCGTGGCGGGCCACGCGAGAGCGGGAGGGGGGGGGGGGGGGGGTGTCGTGGCGGGCTACCACCCCGGATGCCGCTGACCCTCGTGACGCCACTGATTCCACATACCTTCAAACTTTTGCCTGTCTTTTCCCCACGCAAAAAGTCCCAGTTTTTGCCCCCGGCGCGGGCGCCTTTTGTCCCAGTGTCAAAAAACGCTGTCGCAAAAGAAAAATAAAACCTGCCACCGTCAATCTATAAACAAAAAGTAACGCAAAAGTAACGCAAAGGAATGCGTTACCGCAAAACGGTAACGCATTCCTTTTATTTTGAACTTTCGTAGGTCAGTAACGCGTACCTTTTATTTGCAAGTAACGAGTAACGTATTCGGTTACTTTTTTTCGGTGACGCCAACAAAGCTGGTCTGTTTGCTCGACAAAAACAAAGTACAGAGGGTAGCGTGGAGGAACTATGGCGATTGTGCACGCAGACCGCTAGAAAGTGTCCATTTAAGTAGCTGCAATGTCGAGAGGGGTATAAAATACTACTTTGTTCTATTTAAAAACAATTCATCAACTAGCAAGGATTAGGCTTACTTGCAAACTGAATTAACCGGCATTTTATCAGGAACAAACCTCAAATGCCAAGTTATGCCGAAAATATTCACTTGGGTACGCGTTTTTTTCGGTCAGACACGATCTGAGTACGAAGGTGCGTATAGATTAGAGTGGACAATTTTGATCATCCCTTTCTGCATGATTATTCGCCTGCATCACGGTGTTGAATGAAAACAATGTTTGTCAGGCAGACAAGCGTTGCGATTGCCACTCAGTGTTTCTGTAAAAATTAAACTGCAAGGGCTTGTCCGAAGACTTTCGTGACAATTTGAAAATATTATTGCTTTTAGCTAAGTTGTGTCGTCATCATATCTATTGTGAAACGTAATTTATAAACTAGATTTCAGGATATATGTGGCGAGGAGGTGCCCACTAATGATTTTACGCACCGTAATTATTTCCTAACTTCAAGAGTACAATTAATATTTATCTTATAATACTGCGACGCAAAGTTGTACCAATCACGGGTATTTTAGGTGCCCTACCAGACTAATAACCTTTGGATTAGAGTAAAATTTATGCAACTGAAGTAAACAAATACAGTAGATGTCGAGCTCTATAAACACGATGTTTTGTATGTTAAGGGTACTCCGGCGATTTTTTATGGTCACTGATTTGCCTGAAACTTGGCTCAACACACCGATAGACATGGCCCTACCAGTTCCCCAAGTATTGTGTGAAAATAAAAAAAAAATCACGAAGTTATTGAATTTTCGAATTTCGTTTTCATCGTGTTTCACCAACCGGGAGCCCCTACTGGTAACATTGAAGTATGACGACAGAAATGGTACAAAGTGGGCAGTAAGCTGCAGTAAGCCATCTTCCCAACTGATTACAAGACATTTGATGGTGGGAAAAGAATGTTTGGTAACTGATTCAGTGAAAAGCACGCAAAAAACACTCGAAATACTCTGTTTAAGACTACATGCACGACCTGAAAATCTGTACCATGTGTGACGTCACACCACCGAAGAGCGCGCGAAAATGTGAATGCTGGTTTCGGCATCATCTTCATTTACGGTTTTCTCAATTGCTATTTTGAAGTTCGAGAAAATAAATAGCATACCGTGACGACTGAAGTCCGGGCAGTCAGAAAATGCAATTTGTTTAGGTAGCTCAAAAAACGGCCGGAGTACCCCTTTAACCTAGCTGTTCTTTTACTTATTCATCGAAAGTCAATATTTCAACTTCTTATTTTTGGTAATTGGTAATAAAAGTGGATTTTACGATTGATAAAAACCTATGAAGTTTTTCGTTTTACGGTTGAAATAATGCCTCATGCCAAAACAACTCGAAAAATTAATTCTAACTTTAGCGGTTCGAACCGGTTTCAAACCGTTATTTTTGCTCCCCGGAACTTAACCGGAACTGAACCGTAAGCCGTGAACCCGAAGCCGAACCGAACCAATAAAAATTTCGGTTCGACACTCTGCTCATCCCACCTCTTCCCACTTTAGCGGAGTAAACGAAGGAGAGGAGGCCACCTCCTCTCGGCACTTTCTCCGCTAAAGGGGAAAGGGAGGGAGGAGTTTCCACTGCACTCTTAACCCGTAACCGACTATGATTGTTTAGATAGCGCTGGCGGTTAAAAAAAACCTTAAAGATGTCGGAAAAAAAACTTTTTTTTTTGTTTTTTTCAACCAAGATAAAATTGACAAAAAAAACAAAAAAACACTGAGCTCACGAGCTCTGAAACGCTGCTGCGCGCCGCCGGAGTGGATGTGGCGTCGCCTTGTGGTGTCGTAAGAAACCCAGCATCGCTTCGCCACTGCGACAGAGCTTGGCGAAGCAGGCGGCGAGAAATTTGGCGGCCTTGATTGGCCAATGCTGCATTTGACCACGGTGTTGGCCAATCATAGCCTTCGGAATTCCCACCAACTTCTTTGCAATGTCCACACCAGGTCTCGGAAGCCGAGCCCGTGCAAGGAAGAATACAGCAGCAGTACTTCACCGTCCGCTATGGTACGTCCGCAGTCTAACGTTTGGAAATATTTTAACATGTGTGATTCGCTTGCGGGGAAAAAGGTGCAAGCATTCTGCAAGTACTGTGACGTGTCGCATGGTTTCCCCAACGCTACACGCCTTACGAAACGTTTGTTGTCCTGCAAAAAGTGCCCACAAGAGGTGGAGGAGCTGTACGACATTCCATCCGAACGAAAACAATCTGGGAGCTTGTCGGCGGCCTCATCAAGTGAGTACCAAAGCACCGGTATCTCAGTGGAAACCATCTCAGTTAAGAAAATCCACAAGTCTTTCCTCTTTTGTCGACAAAACGACACCTGTAATGCCACAAAAATTTGATAACGCTTAGGCTAAGATTGTGTATGCGACGAACACGCCATTCTCTTTAGCGGAAAACGAGCACTGGATCGGTGGCTTTCAAGATGCTTCGGCCTTCATACAATCCACCTAGCCGTTACGTTTTGAGCGGCCGCCTGCTTGACGCTGAGCATGAGCGTGCAAGAACTGACGTGCAGCAGACTCTGATGAACGCGACGTGCCTTACCGTGCTCACAGATGGGTGGAGCAACATCCGCGGAGAGTCAATTGTGAATTTTGTCGTCGCTACACCAACATCTGTGCTCTACAAATCGGTCGAAACTGGCACTAACCGGCACACTGCGGCCTACATCAGCAACGTGATCTCTAACGTAATTGACTCGCTGCAACCCCACAACGTAGTTGCCCTAGTCACCGACAATGCGAGTAATATGCAGGCAACATGCCAGAAAGTTGTTGATAAATTTCCACACATTGCAACCATTGGGTGTGAAGCCCTTGGTCTGAACCTGATTCTGAGCGATATCATGTGCCTAAAAGTTTAGGAAGAAATTTATGTGAAATCCAGGAATATAATCAAATATGTGAAACAAACTGACGTAGTTGCTGCTGCACTCCACCAAAAACAGGAGTTAAGATATGGCAAAGGAAAGTTTACAACCCTCAAATTGGCTAGCAAGACAAGATGGGGCGGCGTCACCCTTTCTTTGCAAAGCCTTCTCAACAACAAGGAAGCACTGCAAGCGACTGTAATCTTAGAAGATATCGGGGTGACGAAATCGATACGCCAGGCCATCTTGGATGAGGATGTGTTTTGGAAAGACCTTCGCAGCTGCTTGGACTTGATGACGCCAGTCTCCTCGGCGATTACTAAGCTTGAATCTGACCAGGCCTTGTTATCCGACGTCTTGGAAGTGTTTCATTCCATCAAAGGGGAAATCACAGCGAGGCTAAAAGCTAGCCTCTTCACGCAAGTAGAATAGTCTCACATAATGCGCGTAATCAGCATGCGTGAGGAGTTTTGTGTACGACCCATTCACATCGCTGCTATTCTCCTAGACCCAAGGTATCGTGGCAAGAAACTTGGTGACGCGCAGATTGTGCTCACGTTTGGCTGCATTTCTTAACAAGCAGAGCTCCTCTCTCTGTACGTCGGGAAGCTGCTGTCTAACGTCGCAAAATACAGAACCTGCAAGGGAATTTGGTCAAAAGGAGGAGTTTGGGAGTCTGCGCAGCACTTGGATCCATCTACGTGGTAGCAAGGACTTTGCTTCAACCAACCTTTGAGTCCCCTCGCCTCTCGCGTACCGATAATTCCCCCTTCTTCTGAGGCATGTGAAAGAAACTGGTCCGAGTTTGGAATTGTGCGCACCAAGCTACGCAATAGGCTGGCAGGAGATGGCGTGCAAAAAGTTGTGTACGCGCGCTCCAAGCTGAATGTCCGGAAGGCTTCGTCCGCTGCACAGCGAAGCATTGACGCGTCAAGCGGAAATGATTTGGATTTAACGGACACGGATTGATATAACTGTCGGTCTTGATGCTTTGATTTGAAATCAATGCCTTGACTTGAAATCATGACTAAATTTTGAAACCGGAAGCTCTGCTGGAGCCTGCGACTTTTGTGGTGCAGTAATATAACTATTAAATTCGTATCAGTGTTAGCGAAACAAATCTGTCGGGTTTTTCATAACTTTGTGCGTAACCTTCTTTTTCTCAATTTTTCGCATTTTTTCTGAAAAAATAAACATGAAAAAACTCTGTTTTTTCACGCGTTTTAAACTTTTTATGAAATTTTACATCTCTAGCGCTGATCCGCTATAGTCACCCGCTAAACACTGGCTAAACTACTAACTAGCCGTCCTCTGGCTAAAATTTTGTTATCGCCTTCTAAGTCACTTGGGGCGACTACGCCCTAAACATGGTCGGTAAATACCGAGTGCTTACTTAGCTGTTATTACTATCTGCCATGTGATTAACTTAATCGATGACGTAGACAGTCTGCGATTGAACAGGCGCTTCACGTCTGGTTAATACGTCTGTTAAAATAATGGCACGAACACTTTAACAACTTTCTCATCTTCGGACGTTTCCGTTTACTTTGTGCATGATTTCGCATCGGTGTCTTGCTGAGGGAGAAAGAGATATAAATACACGTAAAGTTCACAACGTGAATGCTTCGCCGTGTATGTAGTCGAACGTTACACCTGAAAGTCGGTGCGAATCGCGTTCCCCCCCCCACCCAAAGTGATACGGGGTCGCCGGAGTAGACCAGCGAAGTATTCTATGAACTGCGGCGTGTATAATGTCAGTTCGTTTGAAAACGTGCTTGAGGCCTCGGGGTGCTACTTCATGGAGGGCACTTGATGCTAAAACGATAATGTCGTCAAGCGATATAGAGCGTTTCTGTGTATAATGTGCAGGAAGTTTTAATTGCTTACACGGCGGGCTGTCACCCCAGGCAAAGGTGGTCGGATATTTACTCTCGTTGCTGTTGTGCAGCCGAAGGTGCACATAATCTGTGCACAGTAATGGCTTTTTCGGTGGATACTTGAGGCAATCGTACGAGCAGATGAGTGTGAAGTTACCTGAAAAATACACAAATTATTTTAGAATCTCAGCGGGAGATAGGCTCGAACAAAGATAGGCTGCTCACTTTAGGTATACGACTTTTCTGCGTTATTTTACCATGGCCGACTTGCCGTGTCGCATACGTGATGCCCTTAATCCGCAAAACAGTAATAATGGTTTTTGTTTTGTTTTTTAAATTCCGGCACTTTTGCAAGACAAAAAGCACCTGAAAATCTTTTAGAAAATTATTATTATCAGGTGCTCGTTATTCCTAAATTAACAATGAAAGGGAACAACTCTTTGGCATAATGTTGAAACGGGACTTACCAAGTAGCGGGGGAAAAAAAAACAGAATCAGCGCGTCGGGTTTTCGTAAACATCTTGTTACTTTTCTTTGGTACATAATGTGGGCGGACATATACAAGCTGTTCTGGAGCTGAACTTCATGCATGGCATGCACTGATGTCACACAAGAGGTCATTTCTGTTGAGCAACTTTCTTCTCCAGAACACCATTCACACCATCGACTTTGCTTTTCCCGGTAAGAACAAGTAGGAATAACCCCCAGCAGGGTGCAATAACGTCACGCGCAAGCGATATGGGTTTACTCCATATTTTTCCTCCAAATAGCCCCTACTCTCTTCCTGACGCAATACGTCAATGTTACAACTGGAACATGTGTAAAACGTGACTGGGCGTCGACAAACTTACGTGGAGGCTTCTGTCGTCTGTCTGCACGGAAACCAAAGGAAGCATTATTAATTACCATTACGTCATTTCTGTAAGCTTAATTAGCTAACATGAAAAGGCATTATTTCTTGTTTTGCACGCCGTTCCAAGTAAGTATATATTCGAACACGCCAAACTACATCTCAATCTCACGTTGCAGTGATGCAGATGTATGGTAGTGAAAGAAAAATGCGTCAAAAAAGATATTTGTCCAATGCAACAAGTGGTCCTTGTTCATAGACGGTAAGAATGAAATCACGAGCGCGCCGATGGCTATTTTTTGTTTTTCTTTTGTGAATGAAGTACACATCTATGTACTCACTAAACCATTCTCGGAAGCTACTCAACTATTTTAAGGAGACGCGTGCGTCTACGCTAAACTAACCGTGCATTTCATAAATATTTGTAGCCTACCACCAATTTGGAAACGTTAAGATATGAACAACGTGAAATTTCTAACGGAGTTTGCCGCGGTAAAACAAAATCATTCTTTAAAGAGTTGCCAAATATCTATTGGACGGCGGTCAGAAATATTTTGGGGTCTTCTAAAACGCAGGTAAACACTCTTTCTTTTTTTTTCAGGCGCCGGAAAGAGGCGTTTTTGGCAATTTACGTTTCCGCAAAGTACCGGTCAAATGAGGACGAACGGTCCCTATAAGAGCACATTTGTCAACGTTCATCAAGTATTTTATGACCAGTTCTCCGGGTGACCGGCAAACGGACCGGTTAGCAGATTTGTTGGGTACTTTTTTTTTTTTAAGACAACCGATTTCCTCTTTTATTATTTTTTTTTTATTAAACAACATAAGGACGTAGATAAACGCCAAACTTGATGATTTCAGAAGAACTTAATTTTCTCACTAATTTTGTCATCAAAGCAGGCTTAGAGAGCCTGCCGAAACCGAGCAACCAAAGTCTTATGAGACCAAAGAGGAGGCTTGAGTTTGACCACTGAACTGGATATAGTTGAGCTTACTTTTCTTGGTCAGGATGTTGCGGATTCTGACGACCAATTAAGCCGATCACATTGGAAGCGTGTAAAAAGATAATGACGCCACTTTGCGGCTCATACCAGCGCCTGTTCGCATAGACATCCGGTGTAGCGGACTACCATAGTTTCTAATAAATAACAGCTTACCTGAACACAATGCTGTGCAACACATTCGGGCCACAGTCGGAGTTAAGTTTCTTTTTTTTTTTACTAATGATCTAGAAATTTAGAGAGCGGGTCCTTTCCGGAGCAATATGCGAACATTATACTTCTCGTGTAAATTTTCTCAATTACTGACAGTGGTGAATGCCGTCTTGCAGTAATTTCCTGACCTTCCAACACAGAAGCGATTCGTAAAAACATATACCAGCTCGGAATTTAAAAAAAAATGGCGGTACGTTGTTTCTTTTGACGCTTACAACTGTGAGGGACTCAATTGAACCCGAGCTCGGAGCAACTCTAGCGAGACGAATGACGCCAGAACACACACACCGCAACGCTGAACGCGGATACGCTTTCGAAATTCAAGGTGCCGCACCCTTTACTCTGATGATGATGTGATGTTTTTTAGTTGTTTTTCCTCAACTCCCAACGGTCATCCTGGTGATATCCCACACAACCTGGTGATGGTTAGGGGGAGAAAATTGGTAATTCTTCACCCGCTCGCCTGTGTTTTTATTTACCCTTTCTTTGAGGAATCATACGTTTATCTTTCTAGACTTTGGCTAGGTGGCGCAAGCGACCGCCCGTTGCAAAGGGTATAGCCATTAACCTCCATCCATCCAGGCAAATGACCACGGGAATGCACAGACGCGGTCAAGGCGCTGCAGGCTAACCAGAAGAGGTCAGAGAGTGCACAGCTTTTTCACTGCTCGACGTAACGTGGACACTGTCTATACGGTGCCGCTGCGAAACAGCTGAGGAGGCGGAGCGGCGCAAAGACGACGATCACCGTGACGGTGCACTTTTAATGCTGCTTGATCGGCTCTATTCGATCGTAGCGTCAGCTGAGTCCGGACTTGACGTGAAATAAAGCATTCAACTCACTGACGTCACGACATTGCAGTGGCGCTGCTGTCGGTACAGCAGATGCGCAGGCTATTTTAGTCGAAATTTCAATTGCACTTAGTTTAACCTGTTCTTTAAAGCTTTCACATTTCTGGAAATAGTTAACGTTTTCCGGAAGTGACCACCTCTCCTGCAGCATTTTAACTTCTTCAAAATCCTTACTCTTAAGTACCAGCTTGGGGGAGACGAGGATGGAAAACAACGGAACGGAGGGCACGTGACTGGCGGTCGGCTGAAGACGCACGAGCTGGCGCCAGACAGAGCGTGCTGCGCCAGGCTGGGGCTGGGAAGGAACGATGGAGCCGTTCTGGCTGGTCTGGCCCATCGCGATCCCCGGAGTTTTCCACCAGCGAGGTTCTGACCTGGACCGGAGGGAACGGTGAGCCCTGGCCATACCGGCCTGGCCTATGACGATCCCGGGCTGGCTCCGCAGCGAGACTCGGTCTATGATAGCTCGGGACAGCTAGCCTCTGCAGCGCTGGCGTGGGAAGGACCATCCGTAGGCCTAGACACGGACTCCGACTGCGAGCTCTGAATGACGGCCGGCTCTAGAGGACGGGCAACCGGGAAGTGCAGTAAACCCGTTCGCTGTCTTCTCATTGTATTCCGTCACTCCTTGGGAGACGAGCCAGGCACAGACCGATCGGGTGGTGATTATTAATAGAGCGAGAATACCACAAAAAGTACCAAAAGCTTCACTCCTCAAGAATTTGGTTTCTGCGCACGCGCAGTGTGCACACTTGGTGTGGGCAAAGCGTGCTTGTTTGTAAACACTGTGGTGGTGTATACGGAGCGCAAATTCGTCTGCTTCTTTGCAGGCGTTGTGGTGATGACAGAATGCCGAGCTCTGATTGGCTCTCACTGAGGATAGTGAGTAGACCTCAAAGCAAGGTGCCTTGATCTCTACCCACTATCCTTCAATCAGACCCAATCAGAACTCGGCATTATGACATCACTACAACCTGTGCAAAATAAGCAGACGAATTTGCGTACTGCATAGGAGGCTTCATGCCTTTTCCACTCGGTACCCTCCAAGCAAGAGCGCTGGCGTGTGTGCTTCAGTTTATATATATAAGAAAAATAACTCCTCACAAGAAGCATGTCATAACCGTAAATACTCTACGGAGCGAAACAAGGCGACAGATTCCGCGCGGTGGCGATCGCTCGCCGGCGCGGAATCAGAGCAATGGCTGTTGGGCCGTGTGTGAGGCGAGCGTGTCGCCGGGCGAAGTTCGTCTGTTTTTCACGGTATCGTCGCTTCCTGTAGTTGTGCCTTAACTCTAGCTCTATTGCTCTAGCTCTATCTCTAGCAATCTAGCTCTATTGCACGTCTCCACAAGTTGTGTTTGCTACTTGTCGCACAGCTACAATCAGGTCTTAGTTAAGATGGCTGACTGCACAAATGCTTCTGCCACGCGCACTGTAAAATACCACCGACTTTTTCCATATTCCAAGTTTATATACGTAGAGCTTATATGCAGCCTGTTGCACAACCTGGCCGTGCACCCTTGCAATGCAATCTTTTGTGAAACATTAACGCACTCACCCACTCATTAACGCACTTACGACGGTCATCTTGGATGGCCACAAAACGGTTTTCAATTTAAATAAGACATTTATATATGCATACGCAAGAGTACCTTCGCTAACATATTACCTGTGTTCTTTTGAATACTAGAAAAAACATTTAAACTTCACGGGATAATTAGTTAACCAGATGCTAACCGACTAAACATTGCTGAGCTCTTTCCAGTACTTTTTCAATATTAAAGGGGCGGTGCAACAAATTTTGTCCTTCGCGTACATACCACTTAGAATCACTCTCTGACATTTGTAACCTATAAAACACGCGTTAGTTTTTCTCCTCGTGTAATGGTAATCGAAAAAAAAATACATAAACAGAGCAGCGTTTTTTTCTTTTTTTTCGCAGCCGGCCACGTAATCTGGAGCCGATTATAGGCCGTCAACATTAATCATAGACAGGCTGGGGTTGGAAAAGCACAAGACACGAGCTGAGTTCCAGGCATTCTTAGAGTTCGGAAATAGCTGAGCGGCATTTGGCAACCACTGTTGACAAATGACGAAAATGTGATGCAAGCCCGTGCAAGCATGATTCTGAAACCTCCAGACTGTAGTTTTAAGAACCATGCTTACACAGGCTTGCAGATCATTGTCGTCGTTTGTCAACAGCTAAACAAAATTTCCTAAACAACTGTAAGTTGTCAAACGCCGCCCAACTATTGCCGTCATTAAAGCGGTCGGGCGCGAGCCACTACCCGGATGCTTGTCGAGGTATTGGTTATCGCGAGCCCAAATAAGGTGCTCACGCAAAGCTCGGATCCAATACATGAGCCGCATTAAAATATCGTCAGCGGAGGACACTGCAACCTCCAAACTACGTAGCCCAAATTTGCGAAGAAAATTACAAAAATAAAAACCGCTTTAAAACTTTTTTTTTTTTTTTTTAATTTATACCGCAAGAAAGAGGTTTCTCGCTCAATGACTTAGCGTACCAGTAAACTTGGGTCCCACTAGTGGAAGTAAGCTCGTGTAAAGTGGAAAATATTCTAACTGCTAATTGTTGCCCGGGACCTTTAAAGTTAAGAGGGTGATAGCTAGAAACCGTATTTCAGTACAATAATAGAAGAGTAGAATGAACAATTTTGTTTTAAATTATATATATTAGGGGTGTGCGAATATTCGAAAGTTCGAATAGGAATCAAATATTTTCCTTATTCGAAACGTATTCGATTCGAAAATTGCATATTCGGAAGAATCCGAATATTCGGGAAAGATGGCGAATATTCGCACAAACTGCGAATATTCGAGCAAGTAACGAATAATCGGCCTGCCACGCATTTCCTTATTAATATGTATATTCACTGAGAAAGGCGTATGATGCGAGTGTTATCGGTCTGCTCCGTTTCCGCCTGTCCGATGGCAGCAAGACAGGATCAGCTTCGGTTTCTTTTTCACCAAGCCCTTTATTGTGTGGCACCTTTATAGCAAAATGTGATGTAATTGCGAGTTTTATAAATTGATACAATAAATTAAACCTCGAGAGTGAAATATAAATATAAAATAAATCTCCAGATTGTTATCCAATATAAATGTTTGAAAATTAAAAAAAGAAAGAAAAAGCTAAGTGCGAGCAGAACATTGCATCGCCATCCACAACAAGTCCTTCCACTCCCGCGCAGTCAAAACTAGGGATGCCGCGAACCTGCCCAGGTCGAGTTCGACCAAGTTCGACTTTTCAAACTTTAAACATGATGTTCGGCAAAGGCTCGCCTGAAGTTCGACTTTTTTGAGCATGCGCAAAAATTAAAAAAAAAAAATAACTAGTTGATTCTACCTGGCGGAGGAAAAGCGCAATATCTGTTGGCTTTATTAGCATCGCTGGTTCACATTAATAACTAATGAAAGCGTTAAAAGCGCATATTTTCGCTTTTATGTGGCGAAAGCATTGGTAAGCATCTTATAAATATAAAATAAATTACTTTCTAAATTATTTGTTTCCCAAAATGTGAAATATTCGTGTAGTAGCCGGGCAACATTGTACATAAGTCGAACTTCGAATTTTAGTGAACTTTTGCAGGTTTCCCGAGTGAAAGGGTCTTTTTACTGGCGGAAATGTTGTCACGGCGCGTAGCGAGCGCTTACTTTCTTGAACTCGCTGAACAGTTAATTTTCCTACAGGATAATTTGTAATGAGTGCATTACTAGAAGTATCTTTAGCCTGCTGCAGCCCAGTAAAATGCAGTTGCGTTGATTTATTTTAAAAAAAGGCAATAAATCCTGCTCTTACCTCGTGTTTTGCAATTTTGTATTACTAGACACATATTCAAAATTCGATTCAATATTCGAAGCCCGTTTTAATGTAATATTCGTATTCGATTCGTATTCGAAAATTTCAATATTCGCACACCCCTAATATATATATATATATATATATATATATATATATATATATATATATATATTGAAGTAATTATATATAATATTGAAGTAATTCAATATAACATTATTAACGCTATTATTATCACAAAACCAGTATTTGGGACATGTGGTATTTAATAACTTCAATATTATTTACTGCGTTTTATCGGGATATATTAAACTTTTAAGTAAGAATTGAGTTGAGTAGATACCCGCTAAACGGTTACTTCTTCTTTACGGCCGTTTTTTTTTTGTTTTGTTTTTTTGATTGAAAGAAAAGGAAAACGAAGTGTTCTTGTTTGGACGGACGAAGAGCCTACCAGGCTCGAAACGTATCCGTACACTACTTTTTGGTGACTCTCTCCTTGATTCGGAAGACCATCTCCTTAAGGACAAATATCTTTTGGAATATATTTCTCTCGAGTGCTTTCTTTTTATCCCAGGTGCTGTTCCTATATATATATATACATATATACTCTTTGTCGTCATACAAAAGCAATATATACAACTCGACTAAAAGTTTCGAAGTAATCGAAAATATGAGAATTGAACCGTACTTCATCGAATGAATCAATGTCATATGAAACCCCCGAAAGCCAAAATAAATAGCGGAGCCAGGATTTGAACTCTGGGCCTCCCAATGTCCGGTCGGGTATGCTGACCACTACACCACTCCACTTCTTTTTTTTTCCGCTCCGTTACTCCATCTTTGCTTTCTGGCGTCTCCTATTTGTCTTATTAATGGGCAACAAACGAAATGTATCCAATCAGAGGTGTTCTGGAGGCACACGTCGCCGCGTGGGGGGCGGCCCGACGCTTTCTGGCATGTAGTACATGCTCGTTGTGCTCCAGAAATACTTAACTGTTTGTGTCGTCACGTACACATGTATTATCCTTGTTTGTGAGCTTTAAAACACGGAAATATTAACATCAGCGAGATTCAAGAACCACGTTTTTGAATATATCACGGGCATTTTTCATCACCTTACGGCGGTCTCCGAAGTAGAAATAATCGATAGTATGAGGAGCAAGCAAACGAGTATATTGTACCACTACCTGTTTTCGCACATCTGCAAACAAAACGGACATAAAAGCATTCGACCCCTCTTTTTTACTAAAATACAAAGTAAGCGGTGTAAAAGTGTCCTCCTTTTAGTATCAATGTTGGAGAATACTGAAAAGCGCGTGAAAATATTTGGGCGATGATTATCTAATTAAAACATTAACCTATGACGTAAATCGCTTGCCTTTGAGTCCCTAAGAAAACAGGGAATAGGTTAGCAAAATTACTCTTGAATAAATATTTCTAGGCTTATTTCAATAAAAATAAAAATAATTTTGTACTTATTCGAGATTATCGCCAGGGTAAAAAGAAGCCCTAATCAATCTTCTTATACTGCCCTACAAATTGACCAGCTCAATCATCCATTGAAGAACACCTCCATTTCTTTGGCTGATTGGCTTCTAGCTTTTATGGCTTTTATGTGTCCGCTGGTGTAAAGTATATGCTGGGCACGTCGGCTTCTATTTTGGGTCGATGAATAGTGACCGCCAGTAAATGCCCACATACTCTTGAACCAGTCATATACAAAATCCTCAAAGGCAGAAAAAACCAGGCGGAAACTCAACAGTATATGCGAAGAAGCCAACTCACACATGTCCGTGGTGGTGGACGGAGTCGTCGTTGTGGGCCTCGGTGTGGTTGTCGTTGTTGTTGTTGTGGTTGTCGTCGTTGTGGTTGTCGTTGTTGTTGTGGTTGGCGTGTTCGTCGTTGTCGTTCGTATTGTTTGTTTAGTCGTGGTTGGCCTCATCGTAGTCGTTGAAGTGGCAGTCGTCTTCCTTGACGTAATTATTCTACGTGTACTCGTAGTCGTTCTTCTGGTGGTTGTACGTCTCGTAGTTGTCGTTCTTCTGGTTGTGCTAGTTCTTCTAGTGGTCGGTGTCGTTCGTATTGTTCCTTTAGTCGTGGTTGGCCTCGCCGTAGTCGTTGCAGTGGCAGTCGTCTTCCTTGGCGTAAAGGTGCTAGGTGTATTAGTAGTCGTACTTCTGGTGGTTGTAGGTCTCTTGGTTGTCGTTCTTCTGGTTGTGCTAGTTGTTCTTGGCAACAAGGTGGTCCTCTGAGTCCGTCTTGTCGTGGTTCGAGTCAAGATCGTCATGGTGCTGGTTACAATAGAGGTGGGACGCGGTGTCGTAAGGGGTGACCTTGATTTCTTTGTGGTCCTTGTGCCGGTGCTAGCAGACTCTGTATGAAAACACAGGATCAAACATAACCTTATCTTTCGGCAGTACAAAGACAATCTACCTTGCCCTTATTGTGTTATTTAAATGAGGGCCGGCTGCCGCAACGCAGAGTAGGTTTGGACAGTGCACAAATTAAGAGAGCCAAAGTTCCTTTTGATTTGCTAAGAGGACACCGGTCTTTGCAGTTTCGGTATTAAAGCCCCTATAAAAACATAATTGTTATTCGATTTTCAGTAACAAACCTACTGGTTACCCTTGTCAAAGGAAACAGTAGTCGATTTGACTTTAGAAAAAAAAGCTAAATAAAACAATCCTCAATCGTTTTTGCCCCAAAATTTAAGTCTATCGGAATTTTTTTATTCAATATGACGACCGAAGTAACCACGAACCGGTTCCAAATATAGCGTTCCAACTCCACCTTGCCATTGACAAGCGGTCAGCCTGTTAGCATGAGTCAGCACGACAAGGCAAATGGCGAAGGAACATTTACATGACGTCGTGTAAAGTAAATTCCATAGCTGTCAGCGTACCCTGTGCGCCTTTCAAGGCCTTTTCTGAGAGCTCTTCCTGGTTATTTTTTATCAGTGGCTGCATATTTGCAGGCTTGCAGCTCACCCGTTGGTGACTCGCAGGCTTGTGGCTTTCAGGCTTGTGCACCCTTAAGCTGAGACTACAGTCAAAGGTACAAGCGCGAGCTAGCCCGCACTCTTGACTTTGGGACATGCATTTCTTGCTTGAGCGGTTGTTCTTCGGAAGAACGCTTCAAAGCAGCGACCTCGAGCTCTAGTGCTTGGGGCATTTTCTGCAGTCTCAGCTTAAGTGCGAACTAAATGCCTTAAAACCGCACTCAGTTTCTTTTTTTTTAATGGTCGTCGATATGTTTTACTAATGGTTCAACCCACCAATAGACATGGCTGAACTTGTAACCCAGATACTATAGAAACATGCGTTTTGCGTAGGTTTTGAATTTTCAGTTTTTGGTTCGCACCATCCTCCGAGCGAGATGTCTCTGACGGCAGGACTGAAGCACTCGCGCCACGCAGAGGTTTGTCATTTGGGAAGAGGAACTTTATCTCTGGATGAATGCGGGAATGTTTGATCGTGTGCTACGATTTCTGTAGAAGGTCGCCCCATACCCGCCTTGATCGCCACTGTGGTGTATTGAACGCGTACCCCCGCTGGTGTGTTTATCGGGCCCTAAAAATTGGTCCCTCGATTTACACTTGACGACGTCTAAGGAGTGTCATGCTGTCGCCCGCCACGATCGTGGCGGCGTCACAGCAGCGTTGGTGGATGTGGCAGACATCCGTCAGCGCTGCTGTGGTCTGTCCACTATCCCTCCATCAGAGCCATTCAGAGCTCGGTGTCGTTCTGACGTGACAAGAAGCAGACGAACTGGCGCTCCGCATAGGATACTTAAACGTACTATGCGGAGACCCATTCCAGGTACCGTACAGGCGCGAAAGAAATGCGAGACATGCTCTGTTTTCTATGATGTCTGTTCGAACTGCAAGTCTGCGTGTCCTTGACGTCACGCTGCTGAAAAGTCCGAAAACATTGCAATGACATATTTGGCAAAGCCACTTTCTGAATTGCTCGTTTGAAAATGAAAGATACAGTGTATCATTCTGTAAAGACCAAAGCGCGGGTATTCAGTAATTTTGGTTCGTTTGGGTAGCTAAAAAATCGACGGATTCACCTTTTTAATGTGTAGAACATTGGAATAAACGCCTTATATAATTTTGTTTGGCGAAAGCGAAGTCAGTGTTTTTGCACGGAATCTTTGCTTTGATGCAATTTTCTACCTTAACGCCATTTCCGATAACTTGATTGCTTTGCATATCTACCGGAATTAAGTGCGTTCGTCGTTATGGCACAACAAAGAGTTTGATCAATTCGAGAGGAATGATATTGTGGCCTCCCGAGCCTACTGGTGTTCAATGCGTCCAGCCGCGTGCATATTATGTGTAAATGTTAGGACACGGAAAGCACTAGTACTGAAAACGCTCAATTTCTCCGGTGTCTTTTTTTTGTGTTGTATACTATCGTTTTCATACCCTTCAATTTAACCCTGACAAATTCGGTGCACCTTCTTCAGCTTGAATTCGGGTGCATACATGCTCAGCAAGAGAGTTGTTCTACGCATGTACAAAGGTTTTATTTGTAGATTATCAACCACCTCTTTGTTTCTCTCAATTTGCTCAAAAATGAATTACAGAGTTTGTACTCATCATGCGGGAACTAAGTTTCCATTTTTTTACTAAAACGTTACAAATACATTTGTGTCGTTGGAAGACGCTTGCTAATCTAAAAAGTCAAATTTGACTTTCTTTATACATTTCTTTACTGATAGTGTAGTACTCGATCATGAAAGAACTGGTTTCTTATTAGTGAGAGAAATTTAATTTCAAAGTTGCACTCACCTGCTGTTGTAGCAAATGTCGGTTTACTGGCTTCGGGAAGGTACATGGGAGTCGCGTCTCCTGAAACAAGACATCTACTATTTGAGAAACAATTTCAGGAGCTAACAGACGCTTTACCAGGTAGCCTAACTTGGCACAAACGTGGCAAACATAGGGTTCTAACATATGGGCCTAATACCGTTTTGTTCCAAGACGTTAGTTATTGTCAGAGTGTACGTGTCTCTGTTGTTCTTAATGGCTCTTCTCCGGCTCGCGACGTTATTTCAAAAGTGCCAGACTTCAGCCAAAGGCGGCAGGTATGAACCAAAAACCAGCGGTGAAGTCTAATTCAGGCGCTTGTTTGGCACTTTAGGCCCAAAGATTTCGAGATTCCCGCCAAACTCTACTAGCAGTAAAACACAACCTTAGCACTTGTTGGGTGTATTATGGTTAAGATACCGAAAGTCTGGCCAAAGAAGGGCCATGCTGGCTATACCTTGCAAAGTTTCTTCAGATTTTTATGTCCATAAACTTCCACACAAAAACTAAGTCTTGGCCTAAAGAAATGTTCTACCTCCATGGTAAGATTCATATTATAATTGGCTTGTTTTTAGAGTTCTTGTTGGTACCTTTGAAAAGATAAATATATTTTTTTTTGTATTTAATTACAATAGTTTTGTGCCCCACGCAATAAGTCCAATATAGCTCTCGAAGAGACTTGTGCTCTTGGGCTCTGCAAGGGAGCTTGATCTCAACTTGGTTTTCCCGACAACAGAACCTATAAATGTACTGTAGGTCTCCATCGTACCAATAAAGACTACCATCAAAACAATTAGTTTGCTGGAACACGGTCATGTAGTGTGCCAACCTGGACAGTACATTTAGATGCTAGGAAACATGTGTCGAGACGTTTTTCTTCCAAGTTTATTCTATCACATTTTTTGCACAAGCGTTTATCAATATGTCATCTTTTTACTTTGTTTATATACAAAACCAGCGTCTTATTTTATTTTATTTTTCTAAATAGACAAATATATCTATGTTGAGCCGCGGTAACTTTTGTTAAAGGCATTCATTGTTGGCGTCCTTCGTCAGCGAATTTATTCAATCCGAGGACTGCACCTTTTCAAATTCACGATGCATTAAACTCATGTGAAAACCACCCGCTGAGATAATATTAGGATGCCGTTTATCACTCAAAATGTGTTGTAGATGTGAAATAAACCGAAAAAAAGAATATGATCCAGCGTCCATTGGAAAATGGCACTACGATTACAAGCCTCAGTTCACTCGATCGTCAGCTTTGGAGCCCGACATTTAAAATGTCAGAAGCGTTGTTATAATTATTCGCAAGAGCGGAATTACGTCTTGAAATTTCAAACGATAAAATGTCTTGCTAAAAATACGTTTGGTGAAGGTTCGAACTTTACATGTTCAGACGCCAATGTTTCTGATTGATTTCACGTTCAGCCACTCAAATCACTACTTCCTAAAGATTGAAATATGTTAGACCCTTAAAGGATGCTGAACCGAAATCTGGATTCCACAAAACGCGCGGCAAAAGCGTGCAACGGGATTCTACGAACACCAAAACATAGGGTGACCATATTCCTCAAGGTACAAAACGGGACGGTACAAAACGGGAAAAACGGGAACGGGGGGGGGGGGGGGGGGGGGGGGGTACTACGAAAGGTTGAGAGTGGGAGAAAACATTTTACTGAAATGATTGCTATTATTTCAAAATGTTACCATATTGCACTAAGCCCTAGGACCAGTCACATTCACAGTTCAGTAGCATGCACTCATTTTGAAGGTCGTGCTTTGTGTCCTTCGTTGGTGTGGGCGTATTTTACCGACGAGTTAAGTTTTCTAAGCAGGACTTTATTCCTCAAGACTCGGTTGTCAAAGTCTGCGCACTTATATGGGAAAAAAAAGAATCATGTCTTGAAAACGGGACATGATTCTTCATGGGGACGACAAAAAGTCAGGACGGCAGAAGCGGACCTCAAAAACGGGACTGTCCCGGCCAAAACGGTACGTCTGGTCACCCTACCAGAACATCACTCATACATCAATATCTCGAACGGATGACCGTATTTTTCAAAACAAGGAGGCGCATTTGACAGAAATGTTTACGTCATGTTTTTCCGAGAAGGAGAGGGAACGGCCTCGCGTCTTCTCCACCTCGCCGCCTTGAGGGTGCAAAGCGAAGAGAGGAGGGAAAGAGATATCTTCACGTCACGCGCCTCGTCGACCTAGTTCAATCTCGACCTCTTTTTCTGAAAATACGGCCGTCCATACAGGATATCGCCTTACGAGAAGTGTCGTAGGGATTGTAGAGTCCCGTCTGCATATACTGCATTGTTTTTTTGTTTTCTTTTAATCCAAACTTTGGTTCACCATCAATTTAAAGCGCACTCTAATGAGATTCGAGCTTCTGTCATAGATATGCTTTCACATCACTAGCGATTACGCCTACTCCAAAAACAAGTAGTAGCCACGAAATATTAGGGCATCATATTATAATTCGACCAGGCAAGAACAGCCCGATGGTGAAAAATTTTATAAGAAAAACTCTCAACCAATGTTATCACCGGTAACCATTTTGTGAACGGCAAATGGGCAAAAAGCGCCAGAAGTATTCTTTTTTTATCCAGGCTAAATAGAGTGCAAATCTTCGTTAATCATTGCTATTCTTCGAAGAAAGCGCTTTTAATGAGCGAAAACGACAGAAAATTCAAAAAACTATATCTCAAATGTGCAGAAACAAGGAAAAAAACGAGACGCAAAAACAAGAAAAAACAAAGCAGCCGGCGCGCATGCGCAAAAGAGTTACGAGTTGATTGAGCCCTGCCCAGCTAGCCTTCCCGCGGGCGCCTCGTCGCCCCATCGGGAATCCGCGTGTCGGGTTCATGGGAGTGTGTGCGCGGCTCTTATTTTTGCGGTTTGAATTTACCGTACCTCGTGTGCTGTTCTCTCCGTTCAGTGTGGCGCCTCCGTATTTGTGTGTTGGTGTCCACAACGTCCGCACAATCGATTGGGCGAATCCAGTACGTGGGCGGTTCTACGCGCTACCCAGAGATTATGCGCAGGCCTAACGAGTCGGAAGCGTTTTCACGAAGTGCCAGCCAAAGTTCGAAGCTCGATGACGGGCCAAAGCTACAGTTGATTAGAGTTCAGGACGACTTCGTGTACGGCACGTGTTGCGAGGGCAACACGTGCCGAAGACCGCAGCGCCCTCCAGCAGCCATCTTGACCTACGAAGCTATTAGAAGCGACAACAATCCTCGTCCGTCTTCAGTTCGGCAGCGGCGCTTTGCCAACAAGCATCTAACAAACAAACATTGACTACGCAGGTGAGAGCCTAGCGCAAGCGAAACTTTTTCTATCCTCTTGCTTTTGCACTGCTGCCGAACACAGCCGAAGTTCCTGTCTGTATTGTGCCGTATACTGTGCCGCCTGGTTTAATTTTTATCTCATCCGTGGCGAAAGAAAAATAAAAGTTCGCGAAGGCGATCGATGATCTACGCCGCGAGATACGAGCTGATCTCCGATCAGTAAAATATAGTGTCAAATTCAATAGTGACACCTGCGACGAGGTAAAGTCGATCTTCAATGACCTAAAATTATTACGAAATGCAATACAGCAACTGACACAATATAACCCTAAGCTAGAGTGGGGAAACAATGATTTACGTGTCAAACTAGTTGATCTAGAAATCAATGGAAGACTGAACAACCTAGAAATCAGGGGAATCCCGCCACAAGTTGACGCAAACAACATTCTAAAAAAGATAGGTGAAGTATTGGGTGAAACAGTGGACGAAAAAGACATTGATTTATGCCACAGGGTGTCTACGTTAAAGCCAACGGAAAAAAATATAATTGTGCGCTTCCTGCAACGGTCCAAGAACAATGCACTGCTCATAAAAGAAAAGAATTAAGAAGCGGATGACAACTGAAACACTGGGCTTCAGTGGTTCGGCTAACGCTGTTTATATCAACCAACATCCAACGCGACAAAACAAGAAGCTGATGGGCACCGCTAGCGCAAAGAAAGGAAGTAGGCTGGAAGTATGTCTGGACCAAAAAAGGTGGGAAGGTTCATGCACGCAAAACCGACGGCTCGGAAATCTTGAGGATTGCTACCCAGTCTGACGTAGCAAAAATGGTGTAGGAAGAAAACTGATAAAATTATATCTTTTTTAGCTATTCCTTTTAAATGCAGGAAAAACATCCATGTGAGTACTTTACGACTGAATATTTTAATGAAACTGGAAGGCAATTTTCATCTACGCTCTCAGCTATTCACTTACACGCAAGAAGTATTAATGGCAAAACAGACGCTCTAGATATAATTTTTTCTTCGATTTCTCTACGTTTTGACGTGGTTATCTTTACCGAAACATTGTTGAACAGAAATGATCAACCGCCGCATTTTGATAACTACAGCTTTGCCAACTTAACGAGGGACAATAAAAGAGGTGGGGGAATTCTTATATATGTTAAAAACAGATACTCTTTTTCAGTAGTGGACGCTTTCACGATAATAAACAAAAGTGTTGAACGCCTCACGGTACATCTTGAAGGGGCATTAGCTGCTGCCGTGTGCCGGCGCCCCCCCCCCCCCCCCCCCCAAGGAAATAAAAGCAGTTTCATTTAATTTTACAATCGTTTGCTCGGCTTCCTCACTTCACAATCACTCTCATATTTTTAATGGGTGATATCAATATTAATACACTCTTAGACACACTACATGCGACAGATTTTATTGAAACCACGATGTGCTACAGCTGTAGCAATTTTATAACGCTCCCAACCAGGGTAACCGTAGAAAGTGCCACATCAATCGATAACAGATTTAAGCACAAGTGATGCCATGGCCGGAATATTCATCCAAGATATTAGTGACCATTTCCCCATTTTTTCCCTAGCCTCTATTCCCAACAATCACAAAGAAACAGAGCAAGAATCATTTCAATATCGCAGAATAAGTGACGAAGCACTTCAAAGGTTCAAGGACTTAGTTGATAATGAAGACTGAAGTGCGGTATACTTTGAAAAAAATCCTAACCTAGCTTACAGTGAGTTCATGAGGAAAATGAGGCAACTATATGATGACGCATTCCCCTTAAATATTTCAAAAAAACGAAAAAACAAAGCTCGCAAGCCGTGGATTGACAATCGTCTTTATAAGGGGACAAAAAAACAATTTATACCATCGCTTTATTAAAAAACGAGATAAAAATATACTAGCCGAATTTAAGAAAGTGCGAAACAAACTAAATCGTGGCATCAAAAAAGCAAAATCCGTGTATTATCTTAGAAAATTTGAAGGCATCTTCAATGACCCGAGGAAAATATGAGACACCGTGAACAACCTAACAAACAAGAGACACAAAACAATCTGCAGGAAGTCAGCATAAACAACAACAAGATAAGCGGCGTTGAGCTAGTTGACATGATGAACCAACATTTTATAAGTGTAGGAGTACCAGGTAAGCTCAAATAACAAAATGACAAATTCATGCAATGACACAGTAACTGATCCTTGTATTCCAAGGTCAATTATGCTGTCGCCCACAACTCCAAGTGAAGTACAAAAACAAATAATGGGGCTGCAAAAAAAACGTAGCTGCGGGACTTGACAATATAAAGGTCATTCCAATAAAGAAGGAATCATCTACAATAAGCAAGATTCTATTCAATATTGTAAACAACATGTTTGTTACGGGATTTTTTCCAGACGACGTGAAGGTCGCAAGAGTAAACACTGTATACAAAGGGGGGGGGGGCGAAAATCACCTGAAAAACTATCGTTCCACATCGGTGTTGCGCGTCTTCTCAAACATATTTGAAGGTGTTTTAAACAATAGGCTAGTAAACTTTTTTCAATAAACATAACGTTATTACTGCAGCTCAGTATGGCTTTCAAGAAGGAAAATCCACCGAAATGGCACTCACAAACATCAAGGATACAATCGTAGATAATATCGAAAACAAACTACTCACCCTGGGATCATTTTTAGATGTTACAAAAGCATTAGATACTATTCAACATAACATACTGTTTAATAAATTGGAAAATTATTGTATACGTGGTGTCGCTTTGAAACTTACATCATCATACCTAGAAAACCGCTTTCAATGTGTTCAAATTAAAATGTACTATCAAGAAAGCTAGAAATCAAGTGTGGCGTCCCTCGGGGTTTCATTTTGAGACCAGCATTTTTCCTCGCATGTATTATTGATATCATGACCATTCCAGATTCACCAAAGTTGGTCATTTTCGCCGATGACAAAAATATATTTTTCACTGCTAGGACTGAATCGGCTCTAAAAAAACCTGCAAACAAATATCTAACAAGCTGTCGTCCTGGCTTCAAAATAACAAATTACATCTTAATACGGATAAAACTAAATATATAACATTTAGACCTGTAAATAAACCCTGCGATGGCTCAATTTCTATAATTTTGAAGATAATTTAATCGAACAAGTGTACGATCAAAACGTTTTTCAATGAAGAGTTAAAATGGAACCCATGTGACGAAACTGAAGTCAGAATTAAGCAGGTCGGTTGGTTGCATGCAAAAACTAGCAACGCTTGTTAGTACCTGGTTAAAGAAAATGTTGTATTATACTTTGCTTTATCCTAAAATGTGCTACGGAATTTTGCTATGAGGCACAACAGCTGTTTACAATTACGACAAAATGATTGTTGTACAGAAAAGAGCGCTACGCCTGTTCAAAAATACAAAGGAAATAAAATCGCATTTAATAGCTCATACAATTTCACCAAACACGCGATTCTTAAGGCAAACCAAATATATCTCTTTAAACTATTGCAAGCGATATATAAGGAAAGACTCTATGAAACAAATCAAGACCGTTCAAGTAATTGATTTACATTTCGACATGACAAAAGAAGAAACCCGAGCATGCGCAAAAATTACGGAAAACAAAAAATGAGTTATCAGGCACCAAATTTGCTGAATCAGGTTGACAATCATCTCATTTTTTTGTTACTTATCTAAAATATAAACAAGCCGCAAAGAGCATTCTTATAACACTGAATATCACTTACTCATAATCGCCAATGTTAAACCTGCCGACATATATATTATCGTCATGACTCTGAGGTGTGTCTATATTTAACATTACTTAACCATGTCACCATTCCCGTGCGGATCTGGGATGCGTCTTCTACCTGTTCTTGTTTTTCCTGATGACCACTTTGGTTTTGCGTAAAATATATTATTCCTTATTTTTCCACATTTTGTCTCTTCTTGCCGTTCAGACTGTTATTTTCATAGCAACAAAGGGCTGTTACAAGAGTTGATGTTGCCTGTGCTTCTAATTCTATCGCCGTTATGCCCTGCGGATCTGGAATGAGTCGTTTACTGTGCTTCTGACCATGTTCTTGTTTCATTCGAATGACAATTTTGTTTTGCGTGAATTATATTCACCCTTAACTGTCCATATTTTTATGTCTCTTCTTGCCGTTTAAACTGTAACCTTTTAGAAGCCACTGAGGGCTGAAAAGTGTTACGTTTGTTTCTGTTTTCAATTTTATCCCAATTTTGTGTAACTGTATTGCTATTTTTATGTTGCTCGGTGTTTTAGTCATGGAACGTGTTGCTGGCGTATTTGTTTTAGCGTGGCAAATGTACTCTGCGTACTGCTCTGAACTGTACAGGGGGTGGGGGCCCCGTCAGGCAGAAATGCCTTTTGCCCCTGCCTCCCTTCCTGGCATTGCCGGTGAAAATCCAAATAAAGAATAAAGAAATGAATGAAAGTATGTATGATCATGTGCTTGTCGTATCTCGCCGGCAGCCGTTCCCGCTCGAAACAACACATGCCAAATGCAGAGAAGGTGTGCAATGAAAAGAAAGTTGAAGCCCGGAATGACTATTTGGTGCACGCTACAATTTTGTACGCGTAAATAGCGTAATTTAGAAATCATCCGCTCCCTTCGATGTTATTGGGAAATCAACGTGAAAGGCTGCTGTGAAACGCGATTCCAATGAATCCATCAAAGCCGGCCGGCGCATACTTTGACAGACTCGACGTTGTGATATAATTGTATTTTCTTTTCTCGCGGGCTGTTTTGTCACAATTGGTAAAAAAAATGAATGCTTATTTGCATTTGTTGACACTCACTGCAGCAAATCGCTGCTTTGATCCCACCGCGCTGGATTTTATGACGGAGCGAGGCTAAGTGGATGTCGACGAACGTCGCTCTACGCCTGAGCGCGTTGGGTTCGACGACGCCGAAGTATCAACAGCCCAGGTCCATCGGTAACGCGGATGGTGCTCGGAGCCTGAACTTACCACCATGCGAGGGGCTTTAGCGACGAGGCCGACGAGTTACGATGATGCGTGCACGTCCTCCGGCCGGCGGCCATGAGCTATAGCCTAACCCGCAGCCACTTGGCGACCCGCTTCGCTCCAACCCTCCAATCACTGAATTGTTTTCCGACACGGAGCAAAAATGGTTTCTCCTTTTCGCAATTTTTATCCGCTTATAACTTGTTAAATAATACGATTGGCCGAAAAAAAAAACCTCCTACACGTTTCACTTCGCCAATCCAGCACCCTCATTTTGACATAATACATTTTCTTTTTTAAATCGCATATTAGGGTGAGGTTGCATTGAGAACCCTCGAATTTTGAAGTATGTAAAAGAAAACTTCGAATAAAGTTAAAGGGAGGCTAACACCCTTTTTGAAATGTGTTCGCCGCACGGACACTTGTTTTGGCGAAGTTGTATTAGCGACAATCTCGAATAAAAAATTCTTGCCTCTACCAATGCTTCTTACTTTTGGACACATTCCCCGAACTTAGACATATTACGCATTCCGCCAGATATTAATTGAGGACGCGGTGCACCTGTGAATGTGTCTTTGAATAGGCCCGTTTTAAAATGTCTGCGCCATCGCCTGTCCGACATTGCTTCAACACGTACTCTGAGCACGTATTGGACGCGAGTATTACGTCATCGTTCGGCCCTAAATTGGCTCAGCTCGCACAGGACACGAGCGTAGCGTCAGCGTTCGGCGAGGATGCGGATTCAATCACAAGCGTCATGCCCTCCCCCCCCCCCCCCAAAAAAAAAAAAAAAAAAAAAAAACAACAAGAAACAAAATGGCGACTATTATTATTGTTTGATGGAATTTTGAAAAGGGTATATAAGGCGTCAAGCGTGATTCATTACGTCAGTGTTGACTGTCCCTTTGTATCTGAGAATTGTATGAGGTTCCTGGTTTGTAAATTTCTGCTCGTAAAAAAATATCCCTAATATTCTGTTAAGACCGCACGCATCTTATTTTTCGTGCATTCCGCAGCACCCTAGGGGTGCTGGAGTAACACACTTAGGACGTTAGTTATATTACAAGTTGTTTTAACACCCTTTAGGCTGTAAATCTTAGTGTGTATGAATTTTTTTTTTAGTTTCTTGCTTTAGGGATGGATTTTATTGCATCATCTGAAATGTCACAATCCTACGTTGATTTGTCTATCATCTTAACCTTTCAACGCCAGTTACGAATAAGAGTGATTTATTTGCTTTAAAATGGCTGGGCGAGTTCAATGTTTCGAAAGTTGAACCTACCGTATTTACTAAATGTTTTCATTAACTTAACTACAGGTATATAGTGACAATCAGAAAAACAACATCTCCAGAGAAATCAGACGTGTCAACTGATGTTTAGATGTCAAGGTTATCAGCCAAATGATACGTGTCCGGAAACTCGTAACTCACCTGCTTCAGGCGTGTGGTCTTCGGTTTCTACAAAAAAGGAGTACACATGGTCTTTATATATACAATCCGGAATAAAATCAAAAGCCAGTCTACGTATGTATAACTTATTTCGTGTGATAATTAGTATTTCCATATTCATTGAGAGCTTGAGAAGCGCTGGGCGTGGGGAGCGTTTTAATGTTGATACGCAGTCATTGATTGATTCATTCCCAGTCATTGATTGGTTCGCAGTTACTGAATAATAATAACATGCTCGAGGTGTGGAGAGACACGAGCTTGTTATTAATGATTTGAAGTCAATGAGATGGTGGTATTAGTTGACAAGAATGTCAAAGAACAACTAAGAAAGCCAGAAACGTTAGCAAATTAGGAAACACTTTGAGTTTCTTAAGATGGCAATGAGTATGATGCCCGTTCACGACATGATTGTGCCAAACATTATATGTTAGTTTGCAGTATTTCAATATTCGTTGCCAGATTTCAACGGCTACCGAAATAATCTTTAATAATAAAAGATGGTCTTGGAAAAACTGCACTGCCAGCGCGAACGCATTTCGTTTTTAACAACACGGCAATCGCGTATGCGTCATTTAACGCCACACACCACCAAGTTGATGACGCGTCACAATATCCTTTGATGTCTTCGCACCCAAAGGATTCCGTTGCACCCTTCCATGGCTCCTATTTCTCTGAAGTCGTAATTAGGATCTGTCTAGCCGTGATGGCACGTGTTGTGATTCCGACTACTTCTCATCTTTTGCAAACAAGTGAGATGACCTGAGAGAAAAAAAGTTTTAGTATGTTCTGTCGTTACTGACCGAATTATAATGACCGGGTAGTCTTTCATTTGTGCCTCCAGAACTCCATTTATTTCTTCGGTTACCCATCGGCGTCTAACGACTCCTGAATGCGCACGTGTAGTCAAAGCACCACGTATGGCAACAAGCCCGTGCAGGGTGCTGCGAATTTGAATGAGAAGCTCTACCGTTCTCATCCACTCAATGACTATAGTCACCGTATGCATGGCATGCATTGACGTCATATTCACTCTCACGATGGTGACCTTACTGCTCAGGGCGCACCGCCTAGAACTTTGTTCCCGGTACACCGAATTTGTTTCTTCCATGCAAAAACAAGTAGGAATCCCCACCAGAATGGGATCATGACGGCAGTGCAAGCCATGAATAGTGAAATGGATAGGAGGGCGTGTTGGTACGCGTTTAACTTGTGAGCGCCTAAAAAACGAGGACACGAGGAAGACGAGACAGGAGCAGTAGTGTCCTAGCACCTGCTCGCGCTGCGGAACCCAGGGATCCTGGGTTCAATCCCCACCCCTGCCTGTTTCAATCTGGATGAGCATCGTACCGGCGTGCGGTCGTGTATCACTACTGCGTGGTGCGCATTAAAGACCCCAGGCTAGCGGTTGTACTGCACTGGCTAAATTTCTCATGTACAGCTGGGAAACTCGTCGCCCGTTGAGGCAGACCAAGTTCTAGGGTGTATAAACGTACAAACACCCCAATTGTTTTTGCCCTAGCACCTGGAGTTATTTCCGGACAAGCTACCATGTAGCGTGCATAAACGTTAACGTCAATACGCCATCTGCGGCCCTGCCAGTGGCATCACCTACTATGTTCTCTATTCACATGTATGTACGTAAGCGATTCTCTTGTAGCGTTGTTTTTGATACTGCCAAAACACCGAAGCAAGCAGACGACGCAGTCGACGAATAAACTCAGGAAGTACGACAGGGAACGTACTCGGTACGCTAAAACCCAAATGTCATGCATGCGGCATGCATGAGGCAGCGGATTCAGCGCCGTCACCGACGGGTTGTCAGTCTGTCTTGTGATCATTCACGCTGAATGGACGGGAATGTGCGCGCAGTTCGTTTTCTTTTTTTTGTTCTGAATGTTACGATTCTAAAAGGATACACAAATTATGATTTTCTTTTAATTGGAAAAGAAAAAAAAAAGGTGGGGGGAGGCGTGTCATGCATGCGGCATGCATGAGGCAGCGGATTCAGCGCCGTCACCGACGGGTTATCGGGCTTTGTGATTGTTATATTTTTGTTACCCGTGGTGTGCGCTGATTGGCGCGTCGAGAAAAGGCGACGTGACGACGGAGGGGAGAATCGACGAGACAAGCAGTTCTGGGCTGGAGCTGGTTCAAGCAAGACCTGGAACCCGAATAAAGCGCTTTCCCCCCAAGGTCTGGCTCCCTGCCTTCCCGGGTCCCACGGCGCCCAAACCACAAGCCGTCACTCCAACTTTACCCAGTTTTTTTTTTCCTTTTTGTAGACGCCTAGCAGCGTAAGCCGGGTCCATTTCACCCGCGAACGAGTCGGCTTCTCGAGCGCCGGGTCGTCTGAGTTCGGAATAAAGACCAGCTTCATAAAAATTGAGCACAAGCCGATGACCCAGTATGTCCCCGACAACTTTGAGTGGCACAGCCGTTCGTGACACGAAACAACTCAGGCACACAGGAATACACTGCCTTCGCTTATGGAATGGCATAGCGGACATAGGACAAAATCAGACGAATGTCACCAACATGACAGGCAGCAGCGTTGCATCATGCTCTCATGAAGAAACCCTACATTCATGTAAAACACCCTTAAACTTCACTTCTTTTTTTTTCGTTACAGAAAGCAAAATAAACCCGACTGAGGTCGTCACAATGAGCGCTTGTACAACCCTGCAGTCCGCAAACTCCCACCTTTTGCATGCGAACGTTGCCAAAAGCCACACAAATTACGTTTTCCATAAATCAAGTTTTAAATATACACTTACGAAGAGCGGCGCTGGCGAATAAGAAAAGAAGTACGATCATGATGATACAAAGGCAAAAGATGGTTCCCAGGACTAGGTTGACCGTCGAGTCCGAATAACCCTCTTCTTCCTTGCTGCAATCGAATAAAAAATATTCATTAAAAGTGTGATACCTGTGATATGTAAAACGCCTACGCGCGTGTATAACTTTACAGAACCGCGAGGAACACCTTCCGTGTGCCGACTATCTATGTGAAGTGCGAGTCGACAAATTTTGGTCAACGGCACACTTCAGTAAAAGTGTTGAAATAGCCACCTTATTGTCGAAACTCTTTTTTTTTGTCAAGTGTTTGCAATCATAAACGTCACACGCGTTATAACCCGTTCACGTTCAAACAGTGAGTAGGGACAGTGGCAGCATGGCTCTGCGTCCACCCACTGATCGTTCCAAGAAGAGTTCGGAAATCTGACGTACTCGCTCGCACTCGACTCCTCCTCTCCCTCGTGTTCTCTCCGTATATTCGCCAACAGATTGATAAGAACAGGGCCTGCATTTCGAACCCCTGGGGCCAGATTAACGAAACGACCTTACGACAAAAGGGGTGCGCACGAGAAAACCTAAGAACAAATCTGTATTCAGGAAGCAAAATTATCCCAAGTTTTGCGTATGTTACGATGGAATCTTACGAGAAGTCAAGATGCGTCCTACGCACTTTTTACGATCGAATTCAATTGGTCGACAACGTCGCTCGATTACGTCGTCGCGATGACCCACGGGCATTATTTTTTCTACGTCCTCTTTGCGCGCATCTCCACCTCAAGCATGCGAAAGAAAAGCAACGAGTATTTAAAAGCGAACGCCGCGGAGACGAACGCTGGACCCACAGCTACACGGGGATTGCTACTGCGGCAGTGACCCTACCGACCAAGCGACCGCCAAGAGCTATCTAAGAGCACTAGGCCTCGCAGTGCAATCCGACTCAACGTTGCTCCTGGACCGACGTCGCTAGATAAGGCTCTCTTTCCACGACCTGCTGCCTTGCTGAATGGACTATGGCCGCGGATCATTCCCGTACGAATAGTTTAAAGCCAGACTTTTAATTTTGGGTCTAGTATAGGTCAGTCTCTTTCCATTTTCGTCTACTTGCTTTCAGAGGAAGCGGTGGCGAAAGTTCTCGTCGAATAGGAACTTTTTCGTCAATCATCTCTCTCTCTGTCCCTGTGTGTGTGTGTATGTGTGTGTGTGCGTGTGCGCGTGTGTGCGTGTGCGCGTGTGTGCGTGTGGTCGTGTGTGCGCGTGCATGTGCGTGTGTGTGTTATAGCGCTCAAATAAACGCCATGTGGATTGCCCTCGCAACATGGGTATACATACAAGTTTTTTTTCTTAGTATGTCGCATTTATTGCGACATGACGGTACGCCTACACGTGTTGAGTTAGGCCTCATTCGCACAACCATTTTTCCCCCGGCCCGGCGAAAGCGCCGGGCAGCCCTTCCGCCGGGGGAGAGGGTGTTGGGACCGGTTTCCGACCGAAATTGGGCCGCCGGACCCGAAATGAGCCCAACGAGGATGTTCAACGTCCCCGGAACCGGCGAGAGACCGGGAACGCCGGCGCGCCGCCCCATCGAGGGACGGCCAATCACAAAATAGGAAACTTTCGCAGAATCGGGCGGATTCTCAATAGTTGGGTGACCATGGGCACAGCCGCGGGAGGGAGAATTGACCGTACTGTCGAAGCCAACAAAGCTCTTTTCGGGGAAAAGCGAGGCCAGCAAGACGACACGCGCATTGTGTGATGTTTACGGCTCTTGAACAACGGACATACCAAGATTTGGATTTACCGCTAAGATGCAGCCCGAAACGGTGATACCACATCGGTTCCTTGCGATTCCAAAGGCCCATTCACACTCTTGCAACCGAGTAAGACCGAGAGAGACCAGACCGGTTTTTAAGCCTCTCGCGACTTCTTAGCACCGGATGCGCTGCAGCGGAGCTTGTCCGAAGAAGTCGCAAGAGGCTTAAAAACCGGTCTGGTCTCTCTCGGTCTTACTCGGTCGCAGGAGTGTGAACGAGCCTTAAAGGGTAACTGCAAAGAAAAAAAATTTTTTTTTTAAACAGCCTAATTGGAACAATCATGTCAAAAAACAATTTTTCCGAGAAAAAACAAATTTACAGCAATATTTATTGCGTGAGACTGATTTTAGTTTGCGGCGATTTCGTCCGTTTTAAATCGTGCGCTACGAAGTTGGGGTTCCGTGACGTCAATCCCAATCGGCTGCTATACTTATCATTGGCTAAGAGCAGGGTTGGGCAGTATCGCGATACAAATGTTTCGCGATAGTATTTCAGAAATACATTTCGTATCTGTATTTCTGTATCGCGATACATTTTTTTCACCAGTATCTGTATTCCTGTATCGAAATACATTTTGGAATGTTTCTTTGTATCGCAATACAATCAGGATGAAATGTATTTCGTTACATTTCTTGAGAAATACTCTTCCCCCCCCCCCCCAAAAAAAAAAAAAAAAAAAAACTCCGAACGCATTTTTTTTTTATTTCTTAGGGCATCAGGGTTGAGAGATGCTGGGGCTTTGTTGCTATGCTGACCAAGGTTCCTTCCGATTCTCCAAACTATTTTTCTATTCGTCCTCCTCTCTCTTCTGAGAAGTGTTGCGTAGTGGGGGACTCGAACCAGGTGGCGTGCCAGGATTGGAGTCAGAGCATCTTCTGCCGCAGGTCCTTAGGTAGGAATTTCTTGAGTCATTGTTTGCTGGCATTCAATGTCCGCTTATAAATGTATCTCTTGCCTTAGCGTGCACAGTACACCCAGCCGGCAAAGCTGAGTCACACCCAGTCCGTTGCAGCACGAGCCTGGCGATGGTTGACTTGAAATAGTAGGATGACTCACGAAGTGAAGTTCACACATATTCAAATAACCGTGATTCGAATGCGTCTGCGGCTGCGCCCGTAATACTGCACGGCTCAAATATACGTCATCAGAAGACGTGAACGTGACCCACTGCTCTGGGGATGCGAAACCCAGGAAGGAGGCCAGACGTGGCCTCGCTGTGCCGACCCAGCCTTGTACACCTGCTACTCGTCTCGAGCGCGCTGTTTCTCGGAGAGCTCGCACCTGTGCCGGCAATATCAGGTGGCAATCCACGAGGTCTCTGTTTGGGTGATGCTAGGCGAAACTTGATGACTGCAATCCATGCGTCGGTGGCGGAGGGTTTGCAGGAAGGACGTTCACAACAGGCATGCCATCGTATTGTTTTTTTCAAACGTAACAGAAGATGAGACACGTGTTCCAGGATGCTTCAGGTGGTCCACTATTCTCGAAAATTCCAAATGACACTGCCTGCATGATCTTCAACGATGTAGCCTACAACAAAAATACCTATTGCACTTTGATACACCAGCGTGGTAAAGTTTCATGTTCAAGGCCACACCTACAGATAAAGAATACCAGTTCATTCCACCGTGACGTCATGTGATCAATGCTGGCAGAAACGTCCTTATTGGACAGGGGCATGGTGACGTTTTGATGAGAATCAGGGTGACAGAATTTATTTAGAAGTCGAAGTCTTTTCGCATTCCTTGTCAGGCAGACAAGATGTCAGGGAAGGGACCGCGGTCAGTCCTTGATGGAACGTTTCTTTGAGCCCATTGAAGATTCCTCGTCGTTCGAAACCACTACCTTCAAGGCAAAGTGCCAAGCCTGTATACGGGAAAGTGATTTCGGGATCAAAAACTTCCACTTCAAGCTTCATCTCAGCTGGCGTCTCTAACAAATGTGAAAAATGTATTGCAGTATCAGTATTTCTGTATTTGTATTTCTGCCCTCCCTAAAATGTATTCCTGTATTTCTATTTCCAAATACTTTTTGCCTCTATTTAAAATGTATTTCCGATACGTATCGCGATACATTTTTACAGATGCATTTTAGTATCAGTATTTTGGCTACTATTTTAATGTATCCCAGTATTTGTATTTCCAAATACATTTTCGAGTATTTCTGCCCAACCCTGGCTAAGAGTTTGATTGACAGCTTAGATCTTGGTTGTTAAACCTTTGTTATATGTTGCAATTTCCTTTTGAGCGGCATATTTTTACGTTTAAAGAATAACCTATGTAATGAGAGTTACTATCTTTGCAAAAGGTTTACAAAACGGGCACTTCCGTTTGGATTCATACCATAACAAACAAAAGCTTCGCCTTTCTTTCAGGCCGCCGAAGTCTCAGCTCCCGCCTGTCTCGCCTACCTCAACTAGTCGTTTCGCCGAAGTGATCAGTGTTTCGTGCTGACCCAGGTGCTTGAGTGAGGCTTCTTGAAGTGAAGTAGTGTGTGTTTAGCTGCTGTCGCAGGTGTTAGTGATAGGAAGCGACGCGGGGTTTTGGCTTTCATAGCGCGGTTCTTTCGTTTTCCTTTGCTTGCTTAGCGTGTTTTTTTTCTTTTTTTTTTGCTTGCTTGCTTGCGCGTGCAAATGCGCAAGCAAGCAAGCAGTGTGAATCCCGACAGCGAGCCTTCTAGCAGTCATGTCGCCCCGAAAGGAATGCTATTTGGCTGGAGGCAATCGGCTGTTCGCGTAGCGACAAACGTGTCCAGCGTTACGTTCTCGTCATATCGCTCCGGAGGCCGTCGAGATTCACACTGGGTGCATCGAACGTCCGAGACTAGACACACAAAATAAAAAAGCACTGTGTTCACTACGTAAAAAATGGTCTCACTTCATGCATCTGTGGGCAGGTACGAAATCTTGCCCAAATTTATTCAAACCGCACGATGAGCGCAACACGTCGCTGTGCAAACGCAGTTCAACAACACGAAGCATAAAAAAGGCAGATTTAGGACAATTCGGGGTTTAATCGTTCAATTAAAACGACGAAATTTTGTTCAAAACGCCTGCAGCTTTTTACTCACCGTATGTGTCGGGAATCTTCCACATTTTGAAACAGAACGAAGGAAGATTTACTTTTAAAACGCTCGCTATGTCCTCCCGGACTAGTTTGACTGGATCAGCTGACGACGACGAGACTGAACCCGTTAATCATCAACCCCACAGAACCCATTTGCGCTCCGTGTTAGTGTGGGTGTCTACTTCCAAGCACCGCACCACACACACCACGAACATTTCAGCTCTTTGTCGCATCGCCGTGTTGCACCTTACAGAACGAAATCGCCGAAGTCAACGCAACGCTGTCGTGAACCTTGGCTCGTGGTTGCGCACTCGTGGACCCTGTGACTCCCTTCGCTTTCGAAGCACACACGACGATTACGAATGATACTTTCCGTCTTCCGCGGACATCACAGGGGCACTTCTCCGGTCACGTCTTCGCTATGAGCTCGCAGACCGCGCAGACACCGGCGCCATGTTTAACGTGCGTTGTTGCCAGATCTTACCGGAAGTCGAGACGCTGCGTCGTTCAACTCCGCAACGCAAGGAGAGTGAGGGGAGGGGCGTACTTCTCCTCCGCGGGGGTCGAAAGAGCGGGAGTTTCAAATGTGGAGAGGTTCTGACTCAGACTAAATTACGTCCTGTGGCGTACATATTGCAACTCAACTCAGGCACGGATTTAGGGTCGAATATTTCATTTTGACAAAAAAAATATATGTTTTGGGGCAATTCCTATAATAAAAGAAGACTCAAACGGCGATGTCGTCGGGTTTTTTGTTCTCAAGTTATGGACCGTTGAAGCGGTCAAGGTGGAAACTGACGTTTTTCCAGCTTATCGGAGGTGCCATATTTCACTCCATCCCTTTTCCATACTCTTTACGCTACATCAATATAACTTTTTGGGAAAACTTTAGACATAGGCTTTTTCACGCTAATTATGTGTCTAGGTCATAACATGTTTAGTTATTTATTTTTTATTGGTCAAACCGCCTCTCTGCGACAATATTTGACGAAGTTTAGCAAGCTGTGCTGTGCGACGTAATTAGCATATGTTTATGATCTTTATATCACCGTAAAGCTCCAATTAATTTCTTTCTTTTGATTATACTTTCAATATTTTGAGGTAAGTATGTAATGCGCTACATGTGCCTGAAAATCGAAAAATTTGAAGAACTAGCAAGTTTGGAGTCGATTTTCTAAAAAGCCCCACTTTTAATTTTTTTTTATTTTTTATTCACGGTTAGTTGATATAGCAGTCTATCAGAAACTACCAACAGAAATTGTACTATATTGTTTGTATTGATGCTATGAAGACTCGAATCTCGTACTATGAGTGTTTTGAACGGGACTTCGCGCAGGCGCTCTGCTGAGCAGAAATCTGGCCTAAGTAAAGTTTTCTATTTATCGTTAGCAGTTACCTCAATATCCAAACATAAACATTAATAAAATTTGGATTAGCGTACTTAAAAAAAATTTACTTCAAAGTCCGTATCCACATGTGCGGGCACATCGCTTATTCCTCCTAATAGGGAGTATTCACTGGACGCCATATATGTGAGTGCTGTTTAGAGCGCATGCTCAGAATGAGCTCACTCAATAGGCTGCTGAGACCGGCACTCTTGATGGTGCGGAATGCACGTTGCAAAAGAACTGTGGAAGCTCGCCATCAGCACGTGCTCAGCATTCGCGCACACAGCTATGGCCGCCAGTGAATACTCCCTATACGGGGAATGCAGATCGTTAGAGAATTCCTCTGGGGCCTTTTGCTTTCGGCTTTGAGTTTGAAATAGCTAGCTTGACATGTAATTGTCAGATTTTCTTATGTCAAACAGATACGCAGTGCTCATACATCTGTACGATTTAGTAACTGACGCTACGAAGTACGGTTTATTTTGTGCGCGTACGGACTCTTTCGTAAAATAACAAGCATTTCGTCGCGTGTAAGGCTTCAAACGTGCTATTCATGTGTTTAGGTTTCATTTCTATTTTCTGTGATTCATGCCGGGTTACTTAGACTTTTTCTTCTTGACTTAAGTTTGTCCGGGAGTCTAGATGTTACGTATCTTCTCCGTCAATACATAGGGCGAAGCTCACACACCTTGCAAATCACGCCAGCGCCAAGTAAATAAATATTGTTAGGATGAATATTGTTGCTTCACTGGCTTTTACGCTCAGATATTGAGGTAAGTACTAACATTAAATAGAAAACCTTACATGCGTCAAAATTCTGCTCAGCTGAGCGTCTATGCGAAGTCCCGTTCAAAACTCTCACAGCACGAGATTCGAGTCCTAATAGCAGCCATACAAACAATATATTACAATTTCTGTTGGTAGGTCCTGACAGATTACTACATTACCTAACTGTAAATTAAAAATTAAGGAAATAAAAGGTGGGTCTTTTTAAAAAATCGACTTCAAACTTGCAAGTCTTTCTTTAGAAAAACTTGCAAGTTTGAAGTCGATTTTCTAAAATAAAAAACCTTTTATTTTTTATATTTTTATTTCTTTTATTTTTATTTACATTTAGGTAATATAGTAGTCTGCCAGGACCTACCAACAGAAATTTTAATATACTGTTTCTATGGCCGCTACTAGAACTCGAATCTCGTGCTGTGAGAGTTTTGAATGGGACTTCGCATAGACGCTCAGCTGAACAGAATTTTGACCTATGTAAGGTTTTCTATTTAATGTTAGTACTTACCTCGATATCTTAGTGTAAAATCCAGTAAAGCAACAATATTCATCCTAACAATATTTATTTACTTGGCACTGGCGTGATTTGCAAGGTGTGTGAGCTTCGCCCTATGTATTGACGGAGAAGATACGTAACATCTAGACTCCCGGACAAACTTAAGTCAAGAAGAAAAAGTCTAAGTAACCCGGCATGAATCACTGAAAATAGAAATGAAACATAAACACATGACTAACACGTTTGAAGCCTTACACGCTACGAAATGATTGTTATTTTACGAAAGAGTCCGTACGCGCACAAAATAAACCGTACTTCGAAAGCGACAGTTACTAAATCGTACATATGTATATGCACTGCGTATCTGTTTGACATAAGAAAATATGACAATTACATGTCAAGTTCGGTATTTCAAACTCAAAGCCGAAAGCAAAAGGCCCCAGAGGAATTCTCTAACGATCTGCATTCCCCCGTATTGGGAGGAAGTAAGCGATGTGCCCGCACTTGTGGATACGGACTTCGAAGTAACTTTTTTTTAAGTACACTACTCCAAATTTTATTAATGTTTATGTTTGGATATTGAGTTAACTGCTATCGATCAATAGAAAACCTTACATAGGCTAAATTTCTGCTCAGCAGAGCGCCTGTGCGAAGTCCCGTTCAAAACACTCATAGCCCGAGATTCGAGTCTTAATAGCGGCCATACAAACAATATATTACAATTTATGTTGATAGTTTATGATAGACTACTATATCAACTAACCGTGAATAAAAAATAAAAGAAATAAAAAGTGGGTTTTTTTAGAAAATCAACTCCAAACTTGCTAGTTTTTCAAAATTTTCGTTTTTCAGGCACATGTAGCGCATTATATACTTATCGCAAAATATTGAAAGTATACTAAACAAAAAGAGCTTAATTGGAGCTTTACGTCGATATAAAGATCATAAAAATATGTTAATTAGGACGCACAGCACAGCTTGCTGAACTTCGTCAAATATCGTCGCAGAGAGGCGGTTTGACAAATAAAAAATAAATAACTAAATATCGTATGACCTAGACACATAATTAGCATAAAAAAGCCTATGTCTAGAGTGTTCCCAAAAAGTTATATTGATGTAGCGTAAAAAGTATGGAAAAGAGATGGAGTGAAATATGGCACCTCCGATAGGCTGGAAAAACGTCAGTTTCCACCTTGACCGCTTCAACGGTCCATAACTTGAGAACAAAAAATGCGACGACATTGCCGTTTGCGTCTTCTTTTATTATGGGAATTGCCCCAAAACATATATTTTTTTCGTCAAAATTAAAAATTCGACCCTAAATCCGTGCCTGAGTTGAGATGAAATCACCCATATACATTTTTTTTTTCGAGGAACATTTGTTTTGTGACATGCTTGTCCCAATAAGGCTGTTTAAAAAAACACTTTTTTTTTCTTTGCAGTTACCCTTTAAGGAAGAACAGCCGAAGAAAGAAAATACGGTCGTCGATCATCGGGGACGAAATGTGGCGTAAGGAGTGATTGATGTAAAACGTGCTCGCGGTGGGTCTTGTCGTTTTTGTTTCGAAACGGGGAGACAAATAAAATGTTTTCAAACATGCAAGATCGCTATCGGCGACCCGAACGAAAGCTCCAAGGAACAAAACAGTTGTGGCTGTGCCCATCAACGCTGATCGTCCGCTACATTTGGTGGTCGACGCCGCCACAAAGCAGTCACAAGTAGGGGATTAAAATATCGGTAGTAGAGATCGAGGGAATCGTAATATTGCGCACGTAATTAATAGGTTATACAGGTTATACAGTCTTACGGGATACAAAAGTTCGACGCAGAATTTGTAAGGTACAGAAAGGTTTTTAAGCTAGGTGGCACAAGCTACCGCCCAGTATAAGGGGGCACAGCCGCCAGCATTTATCTATTCACATAGCCACCGCCGGCAGCTCCACCGTCGCTGGTTCGAACACTTCACCGTCCCCGCACCGTCCCGTCTTCGGCGCGGCGCCGACAGCGTTTTCGCCGGGACGGGGCGAGACGCCGGCTGTGTGAATGAGGCCCTAGAGGAGCGTTGGGTAACTACTCTATGCCGGTACAACCTTCATCTGTCAAGCGTCGGGTACCAATCCAGTTGTCATTGTAGCCAGGGATGTATATAATTTTAAAGGAAGATTGCCGAACCGGTTACCAAGACGCGATCCAGCATCGCGGTGCCAGCGCGGTTTCATTTCCAATGTGAAACTGTCTGTACGTGGTTGTTAGTGACACTCTTGTTGTTCAAACGTATCTTTCTGGACGTCCGACCCTTTGAGCATATCCGAGGTCACGAAAAACGATTCGGTGATTTGTTTTCATGTGCATCGTTCTGCAAAGCTGTGAGGGCCGTCTCCTTTTAGCAACGATGATAGTTGGGCTAATTTCTTGGCAATGGAGTTCACAGCAGTCGACCAAGGTGGTTATCTCCTCCTCGGCAGAGCTGGGAATTAGGGCCAGTTTTAATCGACATTTCGTAGTGTCAACTTCACACCGCACAGGCACGATCCCCAAGCAAGCGTTGCCGGAAAGGCCGTCTAATACCTCTAGGAATGAACCATTTTCAAACGTGCGCGCCATCTAGTAGCTGGAGCACCAACTATCCGAGTCCACAATCGTTCGGTCGTGTGCTCTGATTGGACACGAGGTCGACGTCAGCTTTCGGCGCCAACTCGGATCCAATCACGCGCGTTTTGTGCCCGAGAAATTGAGACCGCCATGTTGCCCGATGAGACTTTGAAATTGGTATGTTGTTCACATCGTGTTCAAGAGCGACTACGCCCAAAGGAATGGACGTTTTTGAAGATAAATTCATGCTTACCTTATTTGGTCACCTTCTACAATAGATGATTCCATCAGGGAATCTATAAATAAACAAAATCCAAAATTCAGATCAAACACGACTTATATAATTGCGAAGATATAGTTTCCTCTTCTATGAAGTGATCTTGTCTGATGTTTTTTTTTCTGATAATATGTTAAACAAATTAGATTACTCTCTCGAAAACTCATACTTGCAGCGCCAGGTGGATACAGAATTTACTGGCAGCGTGTGAAGCGCTACAAACTTCCTGTGATATATCGCTCCTTATTTTTATTAAAATAAAAACTACATTGTTTCGTGTACCTTCGATTATACCTAAACCTATACGTTGCCAAAGCATAGCTTTCAGAAACGCTTAGTTTGACTGCGCTACTATTATTACGGAAACTGGCTCTGAACACATGCCGCTATGAGCACATGTGAAAGATTACTTAAATATTTTATATCAATAACAGATTGCCCCGTCACGTATTTTCACGGTTGTGTACTTTCTTGTCGTGAACGGTATTTTGCATGTACAATTGTCAAATTCACAAAAGGGGTTTGTTCTTAAAAAAAGTTTGATATTGGGAAGTTCCAAAAAACATTGTTTTTTTTACAGTCGGTGGCCACTAGTTAAGAATCCGGTGGATGCTCTGCTTCCAGCTCGAGTTCCTTTCCACGATGCGCCCCCCCCCCCCCTCCCTGCCCTCCCAAACGTCATCACTTGTGGATCAACGCCGCACCGTTTAGCTTGCGTCAGCCTTACCACCAGGCGCATCGTACAGTTTTTCACAAGGTGCGAGACGCTAGCACGAGGTGACAGCAAGATGGACGCGCCTGCTGCTTCGCGGCGTCTCTCGTTGAGCTTCAGCGTGTTTGCCGCATGGGGCGGGTCGGACGTCCACTTACGATGACGGCATTCACAGGCCTTTTCTTCAATGTGGTATTGGCTCAACGCGGAGCATTCATAACCTTGCACCGCCTATGGCAGTGGATCGAAACTGGCAAGAAGTCATTTGAGCGCCGGCATTAAACATTTCTATTTTTTTTTCTATCGGTATTTTGTGAAAGTGAAAGAGGAAAGAATTTCTCACATACCATTCGTGTATAGCTTTTAGCGCGCAAACGCTTTGGAACTTGCAGTTTAGTTGGGGACCAAAAGCGCTCGTTTGGGCTTACAGGCTTATACGGGCACAAATTACGCACCAACTTCCACAAGAAATGGTGAATGATGGCACTCCCGAGGAGAAACGTGAAGCGTATTCTGGTTCAAAGCCCCAACGGAGCGGAGAGGACTTAAAAATAAACGTTTCTATCGCCTCGACCCTCTTGACCATTCTCTTAAATCACATAAAAGTTCTTTGTGAACCATCTGTTATCAGACGTCAACATTACCGTTGGCAATAAAAACAAGATTGTAATGCAGTACATTGTCTCTATAAACAACACTAATATATTTGCAGCGGCTACTCCCCTTTTAATCTCTAGCCCAGTGGTTCTCAACCATCGATGTTTCGGGGACCCCTTGTCGATCGGTGGAGATGATGGAGGACCTCGTTCGTGGTGAGGGGAGGGGAAATGTACACGTTAAATATAATAATTATTGAATGAATGGATATAACTAAGGGTTAGTGTGAAGTAGACCTCTCTTAATGACATACACAACAGAAAACTCGCCCGAAAACTGAAACATTTCTTCTCAACCTGAGAAAAGAAAACTCTTATTGTCGAGCTTGACTGATGAGGCAGGGCTTCGCGGACCCCTAAAGCACCTTCGCGGACCCCAAAGGGTCCGCGGACCGACATTTGAGAACCACTGCTCTAGCCCCTTAAAATAGATTACAGTCTTCTAGTGACGAGTTTGTGTTGCATTCATTGTGGTTTATATTATTATTATATATAAATATATAAGCATGCCCACTCCCTCATATAACACCCCTTGCGTGTCCTCGAGGAAAACTAACGGTGATGATGATAGTCACTGACAACGTAAGAAACACAAGTCTTAAGCCGGCAATAACAGACCCGCTTTGAAAAGTCCGTCATGCAACATTGGTGTTCGCTATTGCTTGGACACGAAGCGCGTGATAGGTTCCGAGTCCTGGCCGAACGCTGACGTCAGCGCTCGTGTCCAATACATGCTCAGGGTGTGTGAGCAAGCAATGGTGAACTTTTGAAAGGGGTCTAGGACACCGCGGGCAATCAGATTCCAGGATTAGTCGGTAAGACGGGGAAACACCAATCCCGTAGCAAGAAGCATGCGCATTGTAAGCCGCCCTAAAATCATTAAAGGGGCCCTTAAAAAATTAAGTCTAACACATGCGTGTCAAAAAAAAAAATTACGTGAAAAAAAAAAAAAAGAATACCGGAATATTGACGGTGCGACACGCGATATAGTCGGCAGTCGCCTCCTTTCCACTTGTTTCCTCTCTCGGCATTTCGGGCGCGTGGAGGAGAGGTGGATCGGCTTCACTTTCACGACCGAGATGGTCATTCCGGAATGACCCGTGACGTTATTACATTTGCGCGCAGAATTTCAAATAACTCTCTCGCCGTCAATATTGCTCTATAAGAAGTTTTTTTTCGCGTAAAATTTATTTTTCGACACGCGAGTCACAACTGTTTAAAACATATATTTATTTTATTTTCAGGAGCCCCTGAAGCTGTTAGTGAAGTCATATTTTACCCCGCACGAATGACAATCTAAGTTTTTAGATAACAGCCTAGAGAGATCATCGTACGCTGGAGAGATGGGATCGCCCGGCAGCAGGCTGCCTGCTTGCCAACTGCCCCCTCTGTTTTCTCACCTCCTGGCCTACAATCGTCTCTTTACACTGTCGTTTCCGCGAAAACGTAAGCAACATTGATCTTATGCGAGCCTGGAGATTTCGACAACAATGTGCGGCTCCGTTAAATTCAGTGACCAGCCAAGGCGGTTCCGCGAATACGCGTGTGTTTGTCGCCTTACTTCCCCGTCTTTTTTTATATATCGGCTCGTTGAGTTTCGCCCGCCCGGCGCGCGGAGCGCATCAAAGCGAGCAAAGGCAGCATAAATATTCCGGGAATTATTTTCTTGCTTTGTTTTCTAGATTAATGAACACTTAACCTAACGCTACCGCTGCGCCGCCAGAGTAGCCGTCTACAGCCTCGTCTCACCGGCTGCAAGTGGTCGTTCAACGGCTGTTATCGTCAGTACAGCCAAGGCATATCGGAGATTATCGCCACGTAACATCTTGACAGATACAAACACCGGAGTTTACCATACTAACGAGGTTGTTAACCAGGGTTTTTTAGCCACTGATATGTAAGCGTCCCATGACGGCGCCCTTTGAGGACCGCAGCCGCCTTTTCAGCTAAGGCCCCTCGATGTGTTTGCATTTGTCTCACAAGTAGCGTTAAATGAGTTAAATCACAAGGCCCGTGACTCGTGCAGCCCGCTGAAGCAAATTACGGAGCACCATAAAAATAAGCGGTTTTCGGAAGCTGAGGGCGGAGCAGCACTATCCTGTGGCACGTGTATCACGCCGTCGCACGACGATCGTTATCGATCGTTAAACTTGAAATACCCTTGTTACACAGGGACCCTTAATCGCAGTAAAGTGTCGCAGAGGTTAGACTCCGGTTAAGGGTGCGCGGAAAGCTAGGGTATAGTTGTCACTATTTGCTAACAATGTACGCCGGTTACCCTTAAGGGACTGTGCAACGGTTTATTGAACTTTGCACACAAACCGCTTACGATTAATCCTTGAAGTATAACCTTTGTAGTGCGCGTTAGTGTTTCTCTTCACGCAATGCATAGTCGCAGAAAAAATTGAACGAAAATAGACGGCGTTCATTTTCTCAACCTGCAGCCGGAATAAGCGGCCACATGACATGGAGCCGATTGTATGCCGCCAATGTTTATCATAGACAAGCGCTGGGGTTGGCAAAGCACAGGACACGCGCTGAGTTCCAGGTGTTGCTAGAGTTCGGCAATCGTCGTTCATTCAACCATTGAACACGAGCCACTACCCAAAATGCTTGTCGAGCTTTTATTTATCACGAGACGAAATCGAGTGCTCACGCAACGCTCGGGTCCAGTCTGTGATCCGCATTAAACTATCGTCACCTGGGGGACTACGCCAACTCTGTGACCTCCAATCTACTGCATAAACTTTTGCGAAGGAGCTATTGAAAGCAGACGCTCGCTTTTGTCCTTGAAATTACACCGCAACAAAGAAGTTTCTTAGTCTGTGGCGTTGCGAGCGATTATACTTGGGTCCCATTAGAGCCAGTAATCAATCAATCAATCTATTAATCAATAAATATTTATTTACTTCTTAAAATGCAGTTTAATTATAAATCCCACATAAGCCAATACTGACTTGTTCGGGGAACGCGACAGATGCCTCTTCATTTTTATTAGAGAATAAAGAAACTTGCACTAGAGCGCGCCATTGCGAAATATACGGAGTTTCTATCTCCAGAAAAAAAAAATATAGTTACCGCCAATTACACAAATTCATTAAACAGCATTAATGTACAAGATATTTTGGATGTTGGCATTACATACGCCACGTCGTTAACTACAACTACTATATTGAAGCGAACCGATTCTCTATGATTGTTTTTTCCTGTGTTCAAGTATTCACATTTGTGACAGCTATTTCCGCCTTGGGGGATTTTATCTTGAATAACCCTTCAGGTAATTCATTAAAAAGCTTTGGTACATAATTCTTGTGGCCTCTTTGTATTTGGTAGAAATAAATCGTTCAGTAAACATTCTATGCGGTCTTGACGTTCTTCATCTGGCAGTTTCCACGTAATGTATGTTTTTCAAAAAATGCTTTAATATCTGGTCTCTAAAACGCAACATACATATGTCCTTATGCATATAGTTTTGCACATTACTTTCTTCACTTCAGTAATCCACATTTTGGCTGTCCTATTTTGGATGGATACTATTTTTAATTGCAGATATTTGGCAGAGTGTCCATGGACCGTTATTCTACATTGAAGTGTGGATTTGCCCAGTGACTTATATATCATTCTTAGTACCATTTTTTTTACAAATTAAGGAAGAAACATGCCAACTGAATACCGTTACACCGCACCTTTAACCAAAGTTAAGTTTGACATCGGACAATTTTCACTACCGCTAAAGGTGCCCATGTAACTTGAGTATTAGAAACGCCAAGCATGGAATTCATGGGGGGTTCTTATGTTCCGCAACATTTTAGCATCATCTTTAGGCAAATCAGGATGTAATTCCGATAGTCTTCTAAGCACATTTGATTAGCCTTTACATCTCTATTCAAGTTGCAAGCAAACGCAGAAGAATATTATTGTGTGTTGCAAACCGAAAACCGGGCTGCGCTTTCTGCACAATATTAGTGAGTGCAGATAAGCACCACCGGAAATTACGAACGACCTCGTCTGTTACTGCTAAGAGTTCGCATTGGCAATCCCGGGAATAAAGCCTATTCACTAGTTATTTAGGTCCTTTGAGGGGACCAAAGAGAGCTCAAACAACACGGAATTAAAATTCCGGAACATAGTTCTCCATTCGTCCTCGTGAGCTTATCTGAGCGTTAAAGTCTTCCTGAAAACTTACTCGTAAAAATACCTAATATTTTGGCAAAATATGAGAAGAAACTGTTTGTTCCAGAACCTCAAATGACTACGAAGTATCGGGGATTACATGTCTCAGGAAATTATTATTAATCCACATGTGAATTGCTGTTTTTGTTCTAGTGTGACAGAACCTCTCTCCTGCTTAGGCACAACAAACATTACAAAACATATAGAAGCAGAAGGTGTTAAAAAGGGCAGGCACTTACCCGAGGAAATCGAAGACATGGTGGTGGGTCTGAATCGTGGCGTAGATTCTTCTTCTTCTCGTCAAATCCAGCACTGTCCTTCGTTTCTTTGTCTTCTCCTCTGCTTAGTTCTACTTCATTTATTTTTACAAAAACTTACTCCGGAATCAACAAATACGTGGTAAACAAAATTGCTGCACAACTACCCACAATAAAAAAAAATAATAAAAAATTAACAGAATATTTTTCTGGTGGGCTTGAAAGTGAAACCCACTGACAGTGCAGTTACCCAGGTTGTGGCTTAAATTCAGGCTTGCCAGTTATCTGAATCATTATATGAAATCTTAGGAAACGCTTTTCCGTCCTCCAAAATTGTTTGAACAGTTCGCGACAGAGCAAAGCAATATTACATGAGCTTCCTAAAATCGAATCTTATGAAAAGGAAGTCGCACTTTTGATTCATGACGATTGGTATACTCTGTTTCACCTTATGTTGTACAGCAGGAAAGGCTATGATCGCCAGCTCCTTGCTCTGGGGCAGATCTCGGCGGCACAAGCTCACGTGCAGCAAGGGCAGCTGTCAACGCTATGAGCTCGCGCTTCCAGCCTTCGCTGCAGTACAACATAGGGTGAAACGTAGAGCCACTAAATGAGCTGCGCGTAGCTTATTTAGTGGCACTAGTGAAACAGAGTATAGTTGCGTCTGCTCTGCACAAGCACCAAAATGGCGGCGCCCACAACAATATCGGTGAACAGAATGCCGATACTCTCAGCGTAACTCATTTAGTGGCTCTAGCCGGAATAGAGAGCGAAGGTCGAAAAATACGTTTTAGTAGACGTTTTTTTGTTTTTTTTTTCAGCGCAAGAGCATTTCGAGAGCATTCGAAAAATTCGCGTACGTAGCCCCGCACGTTTTTAGTATAAGTAACAAAAAAAGAAGGAAAACTAAACATTAACAGCAAGAGTGAAAGGCAGCGTGTTTGTAATGGGGTATTAGCGGCGAGAAGTTGTGGTGGCGCCCTCTTATGGTTCCCCCTTGTTACGTCATTACCTTGCAAACAACAAGTTCGATGGTGTTTGTAAATAGCATGGTGGAAGCTTGAAATCATTGCGCTCTTAAAGGAACACTGCCAACACCGTCAAAATTAAAGTTCTTTCATTCCTCTTATTTCCGTCGATGATAATCCCCTTTCTTACGTCATAGTCAGCGTTCGGCCAATCGTGGAAGGCCGACCACAGCGACGCTTGCGTTCGCTCTCGGGGCTAATTACCACGAGAGAGAAATCCCGGGGATTTCTCCCCGGCGCGTGCCCATCACGAGACGAAAACGCGAGGCTTTTGAACATCGCAAAGTCGCAAAGCCTGACGTTTTTGTCGCGGGATGCGCGTGCCTTGGAGAAAACGAAGGCGAGAATAATAAACAAAAAATCAGTGTGCGCGTACACCCCAAATAATATTAAGCTATAAAATATAAAAATAATCGTTTCCATTTGAGGGTTAGCGAAGCCGAAGTTAGAAGCACGAGCATGTTGCTCTAAACGGTACTTGCACTGCACGAGTGCGCGTGCTGGGCAGGGACGCTGAAAGACCGGCGCTCGCTCTTGTAGCTCCTGCTACACTGGAACGAAGGATTAGCCCCGAGAGCGAACACAAGCGTCGCTGTGGTCGGCCTTCTACGATTGGCCGAACACTGACTATGACGTCGGAAAGGGGATTTATCATTGACGAAATAAGAGGAATGGAAGAACTTTAATTTTGACGGTGTTGGCAGTGTTCCTTTGAGAGTGCAATGATTTCAAGCTTCCACCGTGCTATTTACGAACACCATCGAACTTGCTGTTTGCAAGGTAATGACGTCACAAGGGGGAACCATAGGAGGGCGCCACCAAAACTTCTCGCCGCTAATAGCCATATTAGCGGCGAGAAGTTTTGGTGGCGCCCTCCTGTGGTTCCCCTTTGTGACGTCATTACCTTGCAAACAACAAGTTCGATGGTGTTTGTTATTAGCATGGTGGAAGCTTGAAATCATTGCGCTCTCAAAGGAACACTGCCAACACCGTCAAAATTAAAGTTCTTTCATTCCTCTTATTTCCGTCGATGAAAATCCCCTTTCCGACGTCATAGTCAGCGTTCGGCCAATCGTGGAAGGCCGACCACAGCGACGCTTTCGGTCGCGCACGGGGCTATGCCAATTCCAGGGCGCCGCCGTGTTTATCTACGCTCGCGCCACCACGCGGAAAGAAGTGGCAGGCAGGAGAGGGGGGGGGGGGGGGGGGGGGCTGCGTTGGCGGCGTTGCTTTGGGGAGAGCTCTGGATGCGGCAGGCTGTCCGAAAGCACCGACACATCGTGAAAGATGTCTTCACCAGAAGCCTCCGCGGCCCGTTCTTCAACAGGTAAGCTGTCGTGAACATTCGAGAACCCATCTCGATCAAGAAAACAAGGGAAAACCTTTCTTGTCTTAGATGTTCTCGGTGTCTGCTGACCCTTGACATCCGCGTTTCAGTCCGGGTTCATTGCGTAGTAAATATTTCGCTACCGCTTTCTTGTTGCTTTCAAATACTTGATTGTTGGCTTCTTGTATACGACATTACATTCGTGGCACGTTTGAGACCGATTTTCGTGATCTACTTGCCTTTCTGCGGCAGCGCGGCTCCGCCGAGCCTACACCGAAACCGAGGTACCATTCGTAGCTAGCGTACGTACATGACGTAAACGACCTGCCGACTGGTCACGAAGAAGTGACCACCTCTGTTGTATCTATCACGCACGCCAAACGTACGCATGGAAAACAATTGTTGCTATACTGGCACTCACTCTTGAGTTTTTGCTTGGGGTGAAGCTTTTTCTTCTGAGTGCGGCTGTTCATTCTCGCCGAGAAGCTGCATGGGACGGAAACTTGTGGAAGCCGTAGACGTCGCATCCGCACTCGCTTCTTAGGCAATTGTGTGACGGGCAGTGGGTGTCCAAAAGAACCCTGCGTTTCCTCTGGTTGTTCGTACAACCAACAACGGCACAGTGCCGTCCGGACGAATTGCTCTGATACATTACACGGCAGTAAACAAGACCGACGCCGGCAACGTGCTAGTACTGCTAGTACTGGGAAAGGTCGCGGTCTATCGCCCCCCCCCCCCCACACACACACAAACACATACACGCTGCGAGCGTCTGGGTTCGAAACTATTAATTGCCAGTTCTAAAGGATGTTACTTACTTGAAGTGGGAGCTGGAAATCTACGAGGTACCAGGAGACACTTACTATCGGGCAACAAAGCAGGGTGCCTGTGGGGGCGGAGTCTAGGAACGCTCTTTATTCATATTGTGACAGGCGATCAGTTATGATAACAGACGAAACTTCGACTCGTTTGTTCAGAAGTTCGCGGTGATATTTTATTAGCCCTCGTTACAGCACACCAAAGATCTTAGGCAGTGAAATTCACATCACGCAGGCTCGGTCGTCGTAGTCAAATGAGCGCAGTCGAAGACGAGGTGTAATGAGCTACTAAGCTTCACAAGGAAAATGCGCGTGAGAGAGTTTTGAGGCGGTCCAAAACACCGATCCAGCAGACGCTCGTACGTAAGTACCCGACGGCGCAAGATCAAAGCGATCAAAGAGCACCGCCGCCATCGCCACCCGGTTTTCTCTGCACTTTGCGCGATAGCGGCACAGCAACGGAGGGAACTCGCCTCGGCGTTAACAATCCGCGAAATAGATTAATTCCCCACTCTTAAAGCCATTCCAACTGATAAATGAAAATACCTCGGCGTTGCAGAACATCTGACGACACAACGGTGCCGAGCGCCTGCTCGGCATCGTCGTTGCGCGTGAAGGCCTGCTTATTTGTAGTTGTGACGATGATTCCACATCTTTCGTGCCACTCGTGGGGCTTGCAATAACTTCGAAGGGCAGGGGAATCTTCTCACGAGGACGTTGAAGACACGCAACACCGGAGCCACCAAAGCAAGCGTACAAACCGTCGCCATGTTTGCTTTTTCTTCGTCCCTCGCGGCGCGGTCAACTCGTCGCGAGATGTTTTCTGGCTCGGCTAGATGGAAACCAACAGCCGCAAAGTGGCGTATGGACAAACGGCTCTCACATTATGGGCACTATACTCACATACCGCGGTAAACAGGACCGATGCCGGCGAAACGGCAGTCGGCACAACAGCGAAGAAGCCCGCGGAGGGAAGCAGCGGCGCAGGCCGACGCAGCCCCTCCTCGCTGTGAGCGTCTTGGTTCGAGTTTATTGTTCGCTTTTGCTCCTTGCGGTCGAGGCAAAAAAGAGCACTTCCGCACAACAGTCGGTAGCAACGATTTACGTATTCAAAACAGAAAAATTAAGGAAATGAACGAAGATACTTTGCGCACTACGAGGTATGAATACAGTCCTGCACAAAGCTTGCAAGGCGCCTCCACGACGAATCTTTGCTTTTCTCAAGGAAGAAGACTTCTAGCGAGATTAATCTGGTAAGACATCGAATCTATGAATCGTATCACCCGATGCCAGGGGTGCTATGTTGCGCTTTTTGGACTCCCAGGAGACTTGGAAGAGGGAAGTGACGTCAACGACTAGAGAAACGCAGATTGGATGTTGACAGAAGAAAACAAAATCAACATCCAATCTGCATTTGCTGCGTTGTTGACGTCACTTCCCTCTCCCTAGTCTCCTGGGAGTCCAAAAAGCGCAACATAGCCCCCCAGGATGCGCCAAAGTTTCCATTCCAAACGCGGTCTGCTGGCCATTGCCAACGTGGAAGAGGAATCCTTTAGGAGGATATCCCACTTACAGAAGAAGGACCTGGCTGCTCTGCAAGAGGGCCTCCAAATTCTAGCAATTGTCAGATCGGTGCATGGTGTCGCCGCCCCCAGTGACGAGACGCTTTGCATGGCTCTTTGTCTACTGGCCAATCCCAACCGTCTGTTTGACCTTGAAGGAGTGTTTAGACGGCAATCGTCGGTGCTCTCCAGCAATGGGAACCGTGTGTCACATCAACCTAAGGTTCGGCCACGTGCTCGCTGACATGAACAAACATAGGCGGTTGACCCTCGCGAAACGAGAGCTGTGCTCAAAGGTGAGACCCTGCATGGTTTGTGTAAATTTCGCGTTTTTATTATTTCTGGCACAGCTTCTCTGTTTGGTAACAAGTTACTCTTCTTGATACGCCAATAATTTACGTCTTTACTTTTGTTCCGGCACAAAAAAACAACAAGGCGTACATGGGAAGTGTCAGGAAAAGTCACGACGAGGGTGTGTGTAATCTGTGAGTTTTAGTAGGCCACTTTTATGAGCCCTCAACACTCTACCTTGCGCTCTCCGGGAAGCATCGTCCCCACCACGCATGCGTGGCCGGCTCTGAGCTGGAGCGTAGTTATCGGAGTGAGCGTGCGCTCTGCTTCAAGTTGCAGAGCGTACTTCCCTCAGCGTCATTAGCGTGATCGCTGAGATCTCAATATGGCTGCTTTTACTTAGTATGATTTTCGATGATTTTCACCTTGACCTCAGGCTGAAAGAGGTTACATCAAAAAGTAAAGTGCACGCCCCACGCGTGAAAAGTAAACAATTATATTTGAGTTCTGTGTAAAAGGAAACAGCATAATCAAACCAAGTGAACGAGCATAACTTTTTTAATAAGCACGGTGTCGGTAAAGTCGTCGCGTTTTTGCGGACCTACTAGGGATATGCAGTCAGAGGTACGGGAGCGCGTGCTTGAACGCCAATTAAACCTGTGCACGTACCCTCTCGTCGAAAATGCAACTGAAAGTTGTCCACAAGCATAGTGCGTGCAAGCCGAAACTGTTCCTCTCAACCTTATTTAATCGCAACCTTATTCAAATTGTAAAGATTTCTTCCGGAAATGCTCACCTTGGATTTCCTTGATATATTTAGAAAATTATAGAGACTTGAATACACCGTTTTTCAAACTGCATGACATGTTGCCAGTATTCTCCGAGGCCGCCTTATTTTGGGCAAGCATCTAGGGAGCAGGAGAGTTGCCTCATTGTTTGTCCCGTATGCGAGTCTAAATGTACTAGACATTAATGCCGCGTTCCGATCACAAATATCATACTAAAAGTGATTCCCAAGATATGGCGGCAGTCAATGTTATCTGGTGGTGTTTTCGAAAGTGTATATCAAAAACGGTTGAAAGAATCTTTCGCGTCAACTTTTCGTCTGGCGAAAACCACACAGGCATAAACAATGCGAAATTTAACAAACATAACGTTGGACTTTAGAGCAATAACGGTTGACTAAAACGCTTTGCTGTAGTTTCATTCTGAATTCCGGCGTAGTGGGCTTCCCATGCACAGTTTGACGTCCTCAGAGCATAGTGGATTTAAGTTGCATATTTTTCAACTAAATCTCTTCAATTCAAAATACAGATTCTTTTACAAGCATGATAGGGAAATACACTATTCTTTATGAGTAAGACGTTCTATATCACAAGTTTCGGCGGTGTTAGAGGGTAACTGCAAAGAAAAAAAGCGTTTTTTTAAACAGCCTAATTGGGACACACTCTAAAAAAAGTCCGTGCGTCTGCTTTCCCGCACAACACTCGGAGAGCCAATCACTGCAACTTACGGAGGCAGATCAGCGAATGAAGATGCCGAAACATATGTTTAGACCAAAAAACGCAGTCTGAGTTGTGACATTAAGCAATACAAGCGTGACGTTTTGCAATGCCTAATGTCACAACTCAGGCTGCGTTTTTTGGTCTAAACATATGTTTTGGCATCGTCATTCGCTGAGCTGCCTCCGTAAGTTGCAGTGATTGGCTCTCCGAGTGTTGTGCGGGAAAGCAGACGCACAAACATTTTTTAGAGTGCAGGCATGTCACAAAACAAATCTTCCGCGAAAACCAAATTTTGTTGAGCAATATTTACGCCACAGGACGTAATTTAGTTGGAATCACAACCTCTCCACATTAGAAACTCCCACTCTCTCGACCCGCCCGAAGAAGCACGCCCCACCCCTCACTTTTGGATTTTCTCTTGAATTGACTTGGCTGCGGAGTACGCAGAGTCTCTACTTCCGGTGTCAAACGCCGCGGAACGGGGGAAGGGGGGGGGGGGGGGGGAGGAACGGGAAACGGGGGGGAGGTGCCGTCGATGCCGGTATTGTTTTGGTTTGACAGGACGCGAGAAGCTCCGCGGTTTGTGAGCACATGTAGCGAAGACGTGACCTGAGAAGTGGCCCTGTGATGTTCTCCGAAGACGGAAAGTATCATTCGTAATCGTCATGTGTGCTTTGAAAACAAAGGGAGTGCAGGGTCCACCACTGCTCAACCACAAGCCAACGTTCACGACAGCGCTGCGTTGACTTCGGCGATGTCGTTCTGTTTGGTGCGACACCTCGATACGACAAAGAACTGAAACGTTTTTTGGTGTGTGGTGTAGGGCTTGGAAATAAAAACTCACACTAACACCGAGCGCAAATTCGTTCTTGTGGGGTTGAAGTGCAACGGGTTCAGTCCCGTCGTCGTCAGCTGATCCGGTCCAGCTGGTCCCGGGAGGACGCAGCGAGCGCTTTTAAGAGTAGATCTTCCTTCGTTCCGTTTCAAATTGTGGAAGATTCCCGACGCATACCGTGAGTAAAAAGCTGCGGGCGTTTTCAACAAAAATACGTCGTTTTAATTGAACAATGAACTCCGGATTATTCTCATAAATCTGCCGTTTTTGTGCTACGTGTTTTTGGACTACGTTTGCACAACGACGTGTTTGCACAGCGACGCACACCGCTCCAGTATATGATTCGGTCCTGCAAACGGCCGGTTATACAGAATTTCAGGGAAACTTAAGTCACCACCAATATTTTCCTGTAAATCTCGTGCGAGTTCGTTGCGCTCATCATCCCGTGAGAATACATTTGGGCAAGATTTCCTACCTGCCCACAGATCCTCAAACTGAGACCATTTCTTACGTAGTAAACATAGTGATTTTTCTTTATTTCGGGAAGTGGCGCTGGTGCATTTATTATGGTACAATCACTTGAGAGTTAAGAAATTGGGGAGGGCGACCAAGCTTTCCCAGCTTTGTCTCTTTCCTCTCTGGCACTGCCCCTAGTTTCAAGCTTCAGTTTCAGAAGGCATACCTACTAGCAGGTACAAACTGCTCAAAAGCAGGTAAAAAACTGGGCAGTCAGGACGGTTCGGACTCCGCGTTTCATAAGGTGACTGGGGAAGTGCTTTTGCGAGGTATGCGGAGTATGCAAACGATTTTGTTATGCCAGTCCTTTGCGTCTCTCCAGCAAAACGAATAAGATTATCCACAAAGGCGTAATCACAAGCCAAGATTTACGATAAGAGAACACATTCAATTCAAACAACTTTACGTAAGAAGGTTCAGAAGAAGAAAATAAAAAAACTCTCTCGTCTAAGGCGGAATTCGGACGTCCGAAGGCTTCTGCGGACAGCTGCTACGTAATAACGTGGTTGTGCCAGGTTTTTTACGTAACAGCTGTGTCTCAGACGCGGATGTTCGGTTCACCCGGTGCAAATTAAGAAAGCTTCCGGAGCGAAATGACGAGAGCATACCTGGACTCGTTTGTCGCAACACGAACACCCGATTGCCTGCTGCCAAATAGCATTCAGCTAGTGATCTTTCGGGGCGACATGGCTGCTGCAAGACTCGCTGTCGCGATCACTCATCTTGCAGCAACGGCGCCGCTTTACAGGAGCTGACGTCTCCAAAAAGTCGGCAATTGAACGCGCAAGCAAAAAAAAAAAAAAGCACGCTAAGAAAGCAAAGAGAAAAACAAAAGTAACAAACCGCGCTATGAAAGCCAAAACGCCCTTCCCGTTTGAATTTGTCCTATTTCGACCATTTCCTAAACGCCCTTCTTATTTGGACCCATTTCCGAAACACCCTTTGCGTTTGAACGCGTCCCGTTTCAACCGCAATCCTCTTCGCAAAAAGTCTCCATCGTTCTAACCCTGGTCTGCGCACCTGTTCTATTTAAGGATATGTTGTGAAATAGCTTCACATGTCAACGTATTCTTAAAATATACAACCCTTTCAGACAAGATTAAATGTAATATATTCTAAATTAACCGCTCAAAACTTCTTTTTTTCTTTTTTAAAGATGGTCTCCAAATTGTGCAAGCGCGAAACCGACTATGTACACTGCGCGACACTGATACCGCGAAAACGACGTTGGCTCTTTTCGAATTTTACTTCGAAACGGTGTTAGTAGGTACCAAAGTATACGCTTAGGTTTGTGGCCCAGATGAGCACTTCCAAAGACGCTAATAGTTTTGATGAGAGCCTTTTAATTATATGAGATAAATATAAAAAAAAAAACGACGATCGCTTGTTCAGGCTAATGTAGTGTCGCGCTCTGTACAATAAGGGAGTCTTAGAATAACGTACTCAAGCACTCTGGGCAAGATAAAATTAGCATCGCCATAGGTTTTACATCGCGACGCTATTTTTAGGGTACCCAAAGCGCTTGCGTACGTTTTTATAAATCTTCATAATATTGAACTAGATATTTTTGAGAGCGATAAATCAGACAGGTTGACAAGCCTATGACTGCGACTTTATTTTGTTTACAATTTCCAACACTGAACCTTTGCTCACACGGAAAAAAAACTTGAAGGCTTTCTAACTGCAAGACGCCTTTTTGTTATTATTTTTAACGACTCTGTGGTGACTCTGCACTTCGCTTTTTTGTTTTCAATGAACCTAAAAGATTAATGAACAAACTTTTTGCTATCAACAATTTATTATTTACGCACAGGATTGCACAGACACGGCCCGGGCCGGCCCGGGCCGGCGCGGCCCGAAAACTTTTTTGTTCACTAACACTGGCGACGGCTGCTAATAGTGGCTAGATGTTTCGGTGGCGCCCTCGTTTGGTTACCTTTTGTGACGTCATTACCTTGCGAAGAACAAGTTCAATGTTGTTTGTAATGAGCATGGTGAAAGCCTGAAATCATAGCGCTCTCAAAGTAACACTGCCCACACCGTCGAAATTGAAGTTCTTACATTCCTCTTATTTGCGTCGATTTGATATCCTTTGCTGACGTCATAGTCAGAATTCGGCCAATTTTGGTGGACCAACCACAGCAACGCTTTCAATCGCTCACGTCGCCAATACACACTGTGATGATGTGACTCAGTGTGCAAACGAAGAAGTGCAAGTCAACCCATGGATCGGCTCGGAGGGACAAGTGAAGACGACGAACAAGAGAAAAGATGGGGAGTGCATGCACGAAGAGCGTGCGAAGGACTGGCCGGGAGAACGTGCGAGAACGGAACGACACCATCGACCAGGGCAATCGGCTGCTCACTCTTGCGATCTGACCAGTACGCTGCCCGACTTACTACTGCGAAAGAGCACATGGTGCGGTGACTCTTGGGTCATCGACGGAAGCCATGCCACTCCCGCTCCTCACTGTCAGCCACAACCGTGGGCCGACAACGACCACTCCAGACACGAGACCCGCTGCTGCGCATGGTTGTTCAAAGACATGGTGAATGTTGCGTTTCCCTTTCATTTCATTTCTTTAACTACGTTTTCTTTTGTTTTTTGCTTTTAGTATCAGCATACGAACTCTTCATTTATTTTGTAAATGTATGTTTTAAGAAAAACGAAGGACATTGTGTCTTGTCTATATTTCACCCTAAAGAACTTAGCTACACACACACTACTTCACTTCAGGAAGTCTCACTCAAGCACCTCGGTCAACACGAAACACTGAACACTTCGGCGAACCGACTAGTCGAGGCAGGCGAGACAGGCGGTAGCAGAGACTTCGGCGGCCTTGAAACAATTGCGACGAAGCTTTTGTTTGTTATGGATGAATCCAAACGGAAGTGCCCGTCTTGTAAATCTTTTGTAAGAAAGTAATAACTCTCATTACATGGGCTATTCTTTAAACGTAAAACTATGCCGCTCAAAAGGAAACTACAACATATAACAAAGGTTTAACAACCAAGATCGAAGCAGTCAATCAAACTCTTAGCCAATGAGAGGTATAGCAGCCAATCGGTGCTAAACGTCACGGAACACCCATTTTGTTATGCGTGATTTAAAACGGACGAAATTGCCGCAAATTAAAATCAGTCTCATGCAATAAAAATTGCTGTAATTTTTTTTTCTCGCGGAAAACTTGTTTTTCGATATGCTTGTCCAAACTACGCTGTTTAAAACAAACTTTTTTCTTTGCAGCTATCCTTTAAAATACTGCCGTGTTGTAAGAGTGTTTTTTGTTGTCTTTATTAGGCTGTGAAAGACAAGGGAGCACCCCTGGGCAACCTCTAGGGTTTCGTTAAAGGGGTACTCCGGCGATTTTTTCATGGTCGCTGATTTGCTTTAAAATTGGCTCAACACACCGATAGACATGGCTCTACGAGTTCCCCAAGTATTGTGTGAAAAGAAAACAAATTCGCGAAGTTATTGAATTTTCAAATTTCGTTTTCATCGTGATTCTCAAAGTGGGAGCCCCTACTGGCAACATTGATGTGTGACGACACATATGGTACAAAGGGGGCAGTAAGCCATGTTCCCAACTGATTACAAGATGTTTGATGGTGGGAAAAGAATGTTTGGTAACTGATTCACTGAGAAGCACGCAAAAAGCACTTGACATACTCTGTTTAAGACTACATGCACGACCTGAAAGTCTGTACCACATGTGACGTCACACCCCTGAAGAGCGCGCGAAAGTTTGAATCCTGGTTTCGGCATCAACTTCATTTACGGTTTTCTCAATTGCTATTTTGAATTTGGAGAAAATAAATAGCAGACCGTGACGACTGAAGTCCGGGTAGTCAGAAAATGCAATTTGTTTAGGTAGCTCAAAAAAGGGCCGGAGCACCCCTTTAACCGCAGAGCCCGCCCATATGCCGTCTATCGAAAAATCAGAAGCCATACTTTTTTGGTCACAAGAGGGTGCACTGTCGTGAAGTACCAGGCAGTGATGTGCGCAAACGGCATAAATTGTCAGCTGGAACCCTACGAAGACCATAGACGTGATGCAGGTGGTCTAACAAGTTTTTGCTGTTGTTGTTTTGTTTGGCTCAATATTAGAATGTGTAAGCTGGTCACAGCGAACCATATCCAAACTTTTGTACTAAGTGAAATACTCGTCCAACTATACTGAAAGCATCTAGAAATCTTTTAATAAAACAATATTTACTAAAACTGCCATGTTACTTCTCAGTTGAGCGTGTGAATATTGAATCTACACAAATTCCTGTGTTACTGTTTTCTTTAGCATTGTAAAGGCAGCCTGTTTTACGTGGCCTTTTATTGCGTCTATATTGAATATTCAATGGCGGCCATTGCTCTATGTGAGATTGCAGAGGGCGTGCTGATGGCGAGCTTCCGCTGCTCTTTTGGGACGTGCATTCCACACCATTAAAACAGCCGCCTATTAATGGGAGCTCGCCCTTAGAATACGCTCTAAGCAGGCCCCTCAAATATGGCGCCCAGTGAATACCCTCTTTAGAAAACAGCGTATCACAAGTAAGTCAGAAACTATTTGCCTCGAGATCGAACAGAGTCGCCATTGTGCGGCCGATGTTGGAAACACTGCTAGTGTGGACACCGCCGCATGCCGTCTGCTTTCGGTGCACGTTGAAACCTAAATTCTCGCGACGATGATTGCTTGTTTTCGGGTAAACTGCGCTATTTGCGTTGTGGATGCTTGTTTCTTCGAAAATATTGTATCGTTCCACGAGAGTGTAAACACGCAACGCCAAGGAATGCCAACCCGGATGCGTATATAATGTCGCTACTGTGGCTGTTCTTGTTGTGAAGTGGTCATTTGTTTCAGTCTTAGTGCCATTGCATACTATTATGAAGTACATTGCCGACGGAAAGCGGCGCCTTGTCGAAGGCGAACAACTTGTGAATGCCGGGCACATTATTGAGTGCAGCCTTGTAGCCCCAACGACCACGTCAACGAGCGTACACGTGCGGAGTTAAGTACAGTAGTCGTCGGCTCTGAGCAATGATCCCCACACTGTGGATTTAAAACTCACGAACGGTGCCACGATTGATGAACTTTCGTGCACTCGCCCTGCCGACTAACTATTTTTTGTAACTCCAGCGGCCGGATGCGTTTTTGACAGAATGGCACGATTCGTCCTCCCGATCGTTTTAAAGGCTGCATACGTAAAACCCTCTATTTTTGCGATCCCAATTATTTGCAAATTAGGCGTAGAAACCTATTAGATAATTCTCGTGAATTCTGAAGACTTGAAGTTTGGACAAAAAAACAAAAAAAGGTATTCGCGTGCCTTTATTTTTCGCTAATTTTGTAATACTCGAAAATATGGGGCTCGCGCAGGGTTTTGCACTAGGCAGTGCAGTCACTTCGGAAAAAGAATGGCTCGAGCTTCGTACGTGGCACCCATGTACTTTAGAGAGCTGTTAACCTTAGATGTAATCATGTCGTTTTCATGTAGCTGGTTTTGCCGTTGAAATTCTGTTTTTCAAGCGACGTGGCACTAAACCTTCGTCACGCGGAGGGTAAGCAAAATGCATGGAGTGTAAACTAGTGCTTGGCTAGGCTTGATAGTCCCTGTTGCTCCTTCGGAACATTGACCAGTTGCCGTCAGCCCTATTTACGGCGTACTTCCGACCGAACTTCAAGAAATTTGATAAGGTGCGTCCGACGCACACGCAGGCTCTCAGCGAGTCACATTCGCTGCAGTCGATGTACCCTTTAGTGTGGCATTGTGTTGGGGGTGTCGTAGGAGTGACAGTTGTACAATGTTTCAAAAGTGGGATATTCACGCAGTAATAATTTTGTGACATTCGCATCCTCTCCAAAAACACCGCAGCGGGAGAACCCAAACTAAGGACGATCACACTGCCCTGCAGCGAGCGAGCATCAACGCGCACGATTTACGCTTATTATACTTTGGGCCACTCCTGACACTTATGTAAACAGTTTTATTTTCCACTTACCTTGGTTGTCATGCATCGTTGGTTTGTCTTCGGCGATGAAATGTTTAGAGCAAACCATCGCGTGAATCAGATCTCAACTTCGAAAGCAACTCTTTCCTCAGGGCGCCGGTAACTAGATATCGGTGAAAACTGACCCTCACCTCGGTGCAATACGTATTGCACTGAGTCAATGAACAGTATGGTACCATTTTCTGTTGGAATTGCTTTAAGAATGATACTGTACGAGGCAATAAACGTGATATTCTGCAGGTTCTTGGCCGCAACCGCAGATAGCCTATGGAAAAGCCATCTTCCTATCCACACGTTGATGACGGTGATAGCGCGATAGTAGCGCCACCTTTTGTTAGATCTCGAGGCGAACACTCCGTGACAAGTTTTCTTGGCGTTTCCGGGGAGGGAAGGAGAGCCCGCGCACAGCTTTATTCAGCGCTCTAAATAGGAGAGAGAATGTGTGCCTGTACTATCATGATCAATATGAGACCGCTCCGCGTGGCCCGCGTAAGGGCACTCTAACTGAGAAGGTAACGCCATTCATTCTTCGAAAATTCCTCGCCGAAACCTTCTCGCCCTCTACAAAAGCCGTCTCCCCCTCGTGAAAATCCTCCTCTCTACTATTCCTCATCGGCCAAGCAGCCCATGGGTTTCGGGTTGCGACTTCCGTCCGGCATTCGGGCCCCCCGTCTCGTAGACTTTGAGGCTGGCTCTACAATCGGCGCTTGCGACGCAACAAAATCTCTGCATAGTTTACGTTTGCGCGTTAGAAAGTTTTTTTTTTTTTTGTGCTTAGTGGCATGTGACAGCAGACGTGACGTGTTGTTGCGCTGTGGGCTACTCGAATAAGCAGGGAACGAGAAAAAGCTCTTCGGGGTTCCACGTGGGGAACGAAACAAGAAGGGAAGAAGGATTTGGTTGTCGCGAATCCGGGCTACGGGCCGTCCGTCGAAAGACAATTCGTAACAGGGCAATTTGTTGCAGGGTAATTGGTAGCGTAGGGCAATTCGTCATAGGGCTATTCGTCGCTAGGGAATCTAGTCGAAAACTGGGTTTCTTTTTCTAGTTTATCTTTTCTTTAGGAAAGTTTTGAGAAATTCGGGGAAAGGGGGGGGGGGATAAAACGTTTATGTATATAATATAAAGTTCGGAAGCCTTCCAAGAAAAGTTCGAACAACGCCTTGTTATCCGCGTTCGTTTGCAGTTTCGGAAGGGTCGGAGGCTTTTCTTCTAAACATGTCAGCGGCAAGCCCGATCACTGCCACAAGGGCGTTGAGGCAGCAGCAAGCTTTCAACAAGCGCCTTTAAAGAATCCTTGGACGCTACGATGGAACAGACAACATGGACATCCTCGAGGCTTGCGCCAGAAGCATAACACTGTAAGCGGAGAGGTATATGCAGAGTTACCGATGCAAATAAAACTCTTTTCGTGAACTTCACACCAGTGTGGTTGTCCTATCAAAATTACTGAAACATATTTATAGCTCGGCTGTGGCGTACACCCCAAAGAAGTGGACAGCGTTAACTGCGAAAGTAGAGCATTTAAGCCAAATATTAAACATTATGCTACAAACCAAAATATAAAATAAGGGAGAACCTTAGTTAGTAATAAATAATTTTGAAGTAATATACTCAATAAACTGTGGAAATTAAAAACATAAAGGCTTTTAATAGGGTGACGAATTGCCCTAAGACGAATTGCCCTGCTACAAGTTGCCCTGTACGAATTGCCTCTCGACGAATAGTCCTACAGCGAAGCAAGGATTTCGTGTGCAAACCTACGTCCAGACTGTGTGAGGTAAGTTGCAGCTCCTAAAAGAGTGTTGTTTACTATATATCCTAATACTACACTTTTTTTTTATCATAGGTGCAAGTTTGTATTGAAGGCCGCTTTCACGTCGCGAGCATGCGCGCGTGCATAATGAATAGAATTCGAACTCTCTTTTGTTTTATAAATCATGTAATTTTTTTAAATTGTGATTGTTTTTAAGGACAAAAATACATATACTTGTAATTAAAATAAGGGCACCGACTTGACACAACAGAAAAACAATTTCATTAGACGTTTCGCCTCCCATGCGGGAGGCATCTTCAGTAGTTACAAAGCAAATGCAAGGTTCAATCTCGAGTCAACGCTATTTATCAGTAATGTCCGTATACACGAACCTATCTCTGTTACGTCACGGCGCGGTGTTGGCGCGTCGGGCGCACTTCCGGTCTGCGGCTGTGGGCGGAATCCGCCATGGGGCACGTGCATTCCTGTGTCACTTCGGGAGAAACCGCACTAAAACCTGACTTCTCGTCAAAACGCCGTGACTGGGGTTTTATCAAAAGAGTCGGAAAAAATGTGAAGGTCAGTCAGTCTTCATGCGCTTTCTGCCTGCTCGATTCGTCCGAAAACGTAAACAAGGACCCTTAAAAAGGAAAAACAGACGCCGTCGGACCACGATTGCTTGGGCAGAAAGCACTTTGGATTGAATTCACGGATACTTGTGGTCGTAAGATTTATTTGGTTTGTTCCAGTATGAACGCGGGAAAACCGTCAAGTTGCACGGACCAACTGCGGAGTATGTTCAGTGCGTCATCACGTTCAAACGGCCGCCTCATCGTTCGAGCTGTCGTCTGCTCTCGCAAGCGTTTCTGCTTGTCGCCTGCTCGTTCAAGCGACAGCGGCCCGTAGACCAAACGTTGACCCGGTAATTGCGATAAGAAGTGCAGACCTCAAAAGGCGTTTAAGGTTGAAGGTTGCTTCGGGTAAGTAGGCTCGGTGTAAACAGTAAGTATAAGGAGATGTTTATAATTGTTACCGGTGGCCATCACCGACTTGTTATGCTTGATTCACTCGGTCCGATTCTGCTTGCTAGTTTCAGCATCGGCGTCGACATCTCAGCTACGGTTCAGGCTTTTGCAGCCCGAGTGACGACATGACTGAAAATAGCGAGCAGAACCTCACCATGTGAATCAGGCTTTAGCGTCCATTCTGCGGCGTCCACGTGGAATTAATCGCCGGATGTTACAATATTCACGCCAAGTTTTACGGTGTAACAAGTCTCGTTAATTTTGCTAAGGCCGCTCAAGTAATCAAACATTGCAAGGAAGACGTAGAATCTACAATTCCAACGCGAAAAAAGAATGCGGGGACTCACACCGACGCCGACAACATCTCATTCCAATAGTTTGTTTTTGGGAGACGGCGAGCTTCTTGCCCACACCCCCATCGCGCATGCGCGGCGTCTGTGGCGTCCGCTGGGGTCCTTTCGGTTTGTTTGTAAACATGAGTTGGTATATAAGCTTCGTGGAGAGGGCCGCGGTTTTTGCTACACACGGATGTGTCCCTGCGGACAAACCACGATTCGAGGAGTTTCCGAGGCCCCCATCTGTGCTCCCTCGCCAATGGTCGACGTGACCACAGTCAAAAGAATGCCCCATTGTCCACGCATGGTCCACTATACTCCATTTCACTTTACGTCCGGACGCAGCGGAAGCTACGAGCTATCCTGGCCAATCCCGCTCCGTGGACGGATCCCGTGATACGCTTTGCGCGCGTCGCTGTGCCCCATCTGTGAGGTCACATGACACTCACACGGCCTTGGATTGGCTGCGATGGTTCGTATCCTCTGCTGCGCTCGGACGTAAAGTGAAACGGAGTATAGTTCAGTCTTCAGTCGCGTCGCGAGGGAGGCGTACGTGACGTCACGCGTGTGTTCTTTGAGTCTGGTCTCTCTCCTCCGCCCGGTTTCACCAATGTAGGACGCTGGGCAGTCACTGCAGGTGATCTTGAAGATAACGCCTCTCTGGACGTTCGCCGGAGTTGGGTCCTTTGGTTTGGAAATATAATTTCCAATAGTTCTGTATTTTTTGTAGACAGTTCGAATGCAAAGGGGCCACAAAGCGCGACTGAGAGGCTCGGAGACTCCTTTGACATAGGGGAAGCACACTACATGCTTATCTCTTTCCCTTTCGCAACTCGAGGTTTTATCTACGCTGTCGTTTTGCACGCTATTATTTGTGAATATGGAGGTTCATTCGCCCATAATAGTTTTACAGAGACATATAGAGTGAAACTAAGCGAAAGTTTTGAAACAGCGTGTAGGCATTTTAGATGTACGGGACAATATCGAAGGTGTTCGTTTGACGTGTCTGTCTCCTTTTCGAAAGTAATCTCTGGAGAAGGGGAACAAGAGGGACAAAGGACAAACACAAATCTCGAAACACAGCTAGGTGCACCTTTGATTTAATTGCCTTATAATAGCTCTCATTGTTTGTCGTTTTAATTGAAGCATTTCTTTTTCCCAGACACCCACATTAATGTCACCCTACCGAACATTCGGGGAATCGGCGAACACTACGAGCTAAAGTTTAATTTCAGCCAGCTGGTTCGAAGGACGAAAGAAACTGCTCTAATTCTAACACTGCAAGTTCGAGTGGTGAACGACCTGCCGAGAATATTGAGGGCAGGGAGGTATCGACAAAGTTTCGAATAAATTATGTGATTCGTTTTTTTATGTAAATATTTCTATGCGCTGCTATCGACCAACACACCCTTCATAAACAAGCCCGCTAGAGGCGAAGCATCTACCCATGCGCAGTTCCGACAGCAGCGCCACAGCGTGGGCGTGACGTCAGAGCGTTGAGGTGGTTCCTATAGTTAAGGACAGCCTGAGAAACGCTGGAACGCGCGAGTTTTGTGCATCTTATTATCGGCCCTCGGCCAATGAGATTACAGCATTCGCCGAGCAGAGCTTCGATGGATTAATCACGAAGTAAGAAAGTCATCTGTTTCTTGCGAAGGAGTTGCGGTGACTTCAGAACGACGCCGAGCTCTGATTGGCCGACTGAAACAAAATAGCGTTAGATTAAAAAACGTTTTTCTTTCGAAAGTTGCGTTTAAAGAAAAGTGGGCATGTGATATCCAACCTCCGCTTGAACGTTCGCGTGAAATGAATAGTCAAAAGACATCCCCGCATCGACTAGGAAGGGAAACGAGAAGTGGGGATCCAGAGCAAAAACCTGCCTCGCGGAGACTTCAATGCAGGCAGTGACTTGTGGCAAAATAAAACTGTAGATGAAGATTTTATTCCCACAAAATGTTTTTTTTTATTCAAGGACCGATTTTGATAAAGTTGACTTGGGGGTTAATTTTTGTGGTTTATCAAAAAAAACCGAGATACCTTAACTTATGTCTTATGTCCTGCGAAGTGGGCAAAGAGTTAAATGAAGATTACGCTAACCCCGCTAAGAAGCGGGAGATATCGCAATCATGGCTCTCTACTCTTTATACGTGAGTTTAAACAAATATCCAACACGCAATGAGGTGTGTAGCGAGTGTTCTCTCTGCCCCTCATCTTTATTTATTTATTTATTTTTAATCCTGGGGCCTCCCTTGGGGGCTCCTCTGGATCAGCACCAGGGTGTGAGTGGGAATCGATGACGGTAAGCAGTAGGCTTCGGATGTTTTCGATAACGCTACACAATTAAAAAAAAATTGAAGCATAATCTGACGCATCAAAAGTAGCACCGCACAAGGTGCTGCCAGACGTTCGAACAACTTCGCAGCCCTCAAGAATCGAAATAGTAGCAAGAGAAGAAGAAAAGGGACGATGACGGACCGGAGCTCAAGAGAGGCCCGCAGGATTCTTGGCATGCGACCACCGATCTGACACAGACCGAAGGTTCCAAAATTTCCTGTTAAGCAACATTCATGCAAAGTCGTTGTCCCGTTTTTACTGGCTTGGTTTGATAGTAAATATATAGGGTGCCTGAAATAACGAGGCTGGATCTAAAGTGAGCGGTAAAGATCGGAACTTGGAACAAGCAATCTAAACTTTCCGTCAAAGGTGGACTTCAGTGGTCGGTTCAATCTTGGAAAATGAGAAAGCATAACTCCCTTTTTGTAAAATAAATGGAGCCGAAAAACTAGCACGGGTCAACGGTGGATGGCAACGCAGATGACCGAGTCGAGTGGCGCGGCGCGTTTTGTGAAAGTCTTGAAAGATGACGCTACCTTCTTATCGAAACTGCTCGCAACGACAAGGGGTTTAATACAATGAACATAACTTTTTTTGTAATGTACTTTTTGTTGAAAACTAAATGCGTACATAACGAGCAGAACTGAAAGTAAAAATAATAAAACAAACGCGGTTGCACAACAATGGTGCTCTTGCTGCCAACAGATTTATTCTGCGTGTCGTATTCTTTTCTCTTCTTGGCTACAACCTCCGACGGTGCTCCCAACGCCATATATCAAATACGTGCCCCAAACGCGCACCGCCCGACTACTCGGTCCTCTAGCTGCGTCGCCACCCGCCGTTGACCCTGGAAAGTTCTTTGTGCCTATTTGTTTTACAGAAATGGAGCCACGTTGAAAAACATTTACAAGATAAACCCGACCGGTGAAATACACCTTTGGCAAAAAGTTTAGATTGCGACGTTCTGACGCCGATTTTTACACCACATTTTAGAGTGAGCTTCGCTATTTTGAGACGCGCTATAATTGTCACGTTTTCCGCGTGCGTTGGTTCGAACCCGAGGCGCACATGAGGGCCGTCAGGAGGACACCATCAGTACTACAGCTTGCATGTCACACATCAAGAGAACATAAGGCAGAAGAAAAAGACCGTAATCGTCCCAAGTGTTTCGAACTAGTTTTACTTAAAATCCGTTTAGAAGTCGCGGGAAGGCATTAAAAGGACACTGACTGGTGTTTATGCTCACCGAGGTTCTTATTTCAACTTTACCTAGAAGCGCCCAACTACCCAGAACGCAATTTAAGGGTTTATATTTATTTTCTCTCCGCCCAAACACAGACGGTTGAAATTCGGCCGGTTTCAGTTGCGCTCTCTTTCCCGTGGTCACTTGGCGTTCAAAATATGTGTGCCCAATATATTTAAGGTCGTGGTTCATCTAAGGCACATATTTAATATTAAAATAAAAAAACGCACAAAGCCGCTTTTTTGTGACCTCAGAAAATCTGGAAATTCGTCAATCAAAAACAAAACGTTGCACACATTACAGGAAACACATGTGCAAGTCATTCTCAATACGGCGAGGTACCTCGGGCAGGATGGCGCGACGGAGGCACACGATGAACCAACGTTGCAACGGACGTGGGGCCGCTACTTTGGAACTGTTTGTTGTACCAGCCACTCAATCTTCCAGGGCAGAACATCTAGTGGAAGGGATATAAGTTCGAAACTATCGCATCACAAGCGGCGCACGCAAATTTGTCGTAGTCTGCTTTACACGCCAAAAAAGCGGAGCAAAAAAAAAAACGCGGCCGGGTGTTGCCACGTGACTTCCGGCATCTCTTTCCTCCTCAACGTTTCTCCCTCCAACTCAGTACATATCGTCCAAGTTCCACAGGCATGAGCTTCCGCACTAATATTTCGGTTTCGGTTTCGAGCAGTTAGGCTTTTTCCTAATAAATATACGTGACTTTGTAGAAAAATATTGATTGGGTAGTCTGCTGACATCATAATAAATTCAATTACAAAAAAAGAAAAAGAAAAAATGGGGGTGTCACCGCTTTTATAACACGGTTCCTAGACCCTATCTCTCTCCTACATTTCGACGCGTTTGGGGTCAGTGACATTCGCAAACACATTCCGGATAAGGAGGAAGTAATGTAAGATTTTTTACGTTCTCTACCGCTGGCCGGTGCGGAACTCAGATTGGGGACGCGTTCTGCTTTGGCATTCAGCTGGGTAATGGTGGGCTAGAAGGGGAAGTGCGACGATCGCTTGCTTTGTCCAGCGGGAGAAAATGGCAAGGATGTTCAGCACGCAGCTTTACCATCGATATGCCCGCTGCAGTGCCACGACGGTCCTCCGTCGTACTGTGAACACTAAAAAAGAAACTGTCTTCCTGAATCACAAGCGTGAAGTGCCGCACATTGGATTGGCACTTGTTAGCCATAACGAACTTGGCTACGACACATTGAGCTCGATTCATTGAAGAAAGGCTGCAGAGAAGCCTGGGTGGGCTTGCGAAGGCACTCTATGCATTTCTTTCGCCTTCAATGCGCCGCACTGCAGGGTGGCGCTGCTATCCGTATATCGATGGCTCTCCGCCCCGCTAAAACTCACCACAGCTACGCATGCCGAATCATTCAGTCACTTTCGCAAGTGCGATCGTCACACCTCCCCCTTCTAGCCCACCATGTGGTGCTTCCAAACTTGCTGGGCTTGTAAATAAATTTTTTTCTAACTTCTCTTCGTGAATTCATGTCCACCTTGATACGATTTGCGACCATCAGCGACCATCTACTGCTTCCGTCTCTGAGTCTTCTCGCCATCCCCAAGATAAATAAGAACCACCTTCACTACATCAAAGGCCGCGAGATAACGCACCAAAACCAAACGAAATCGCCACTTGAGACAATAAATACTCAATCAGATACAAACAAGTGGTCGAGATATTCACAACACTTTTACTATTAACAAGTTTATAACCAAATGTTTAGAAAGCGTTGTATGATTGTTATTGAATGTAATATATACGAAAACTAACTGTAAGCAAAAACGCTTCATGATATATGGGCTTCACTCTGTTGCGAACTGGTATCCAGTTCTCTTGTGAAACTTGACGGCGTCTTGTTCGTCATCAACAGTGTAACTGCAAAAAAAAATATATATGTTTGAAAATATAAATTTTGGATAACTTTTTTCTTCGAACGCCTCTCTGCCTGGTGCGTCTATGCCGTCTTTACTTGTGGCCACTCAATTTCTCCCTCTTGGCGTTACGACTGTGTCATATTGTCACAAGCCGCAACCCTGGCGGTGGCATGGCAGAGAGGTCGATGTGACAGACGACTGCTTTGCAATACCCGCCAATCTGGCCCACACGGAGTTCACTATGCAGTTGGCGGATACTACGGTAGCCATTCTCGGACGCGGCGACCCCAGTGACGCTCACGTCCGTTCGCCAACTCCTCCAGCATGTTTTGAATCAACTACCAGGAGCACGACATCATGACACGCCAGGTTCTTTGATGTGCTATGTTGGAAATTTTGAATCAGTCAGGATAAACAAGTGGTATAGGACGCTAAAGACACCAGGCGGAGTCGCGTTTCAGATACAGTTGCTTCAGTTAAAGCTGAACATATCGACGCCATTTTTACAGCGTCAGCTTCACTGGGCTTGTAGTACTGGACGAGGGTCTTACTGCCGTGAACGAACAGAGCATCTGCACGTTTATCGTTAACATGTGTGGCAGTTGGTGCCTGTAGATGGCGAGTACAAAAATATCCTCATCGATTCTCTGATATTGCGCCGACAAACCGAGGAACAGTAAGAGACAAAACGCTGAGCCAAAATTCGAATGATTAGTGGGTAGACCTAAAACTCGCTGCCTTTGTCTCCACTGCACTCCTCGAACGCGTTGAAATGCAAGAGCAAAATGGCGGACGCCGGCGTCTTGTGTTCTAACGCGTTCAACAAGTGCAGGGAATACAAGAGCTGACTTTGTATGAACTTCACTCGTCGAACGCGTTGGAAATCGAAAGCCTAAAGACCCATTCACACCCTTGCAACCGAGTACGACCAACCGAGACAAGACCGGTTTTGAAAGCCTCTTGCGACGCCTTAGAACCGGATATGCACTGCTGCGAGGCTGGTCGTAAATCCTCTCAGGAGGCTGAAAAATTGGCTTTGTCTCAATCGGCAGTAGTCAAACGCAAGTGTCTGTAGCGCCTTACGGGCCGCCGGTGTTCCGCGTTATAGAAGCTTATACACCGACGTCAAGCGTTGCAAACGTGGCATAGTACAGGGCACACATTCTAGATTCGTCGCAAATATCGAGTTCCTGTTAGCCGTACAACCAAAGGCCCATCTTCTGGGCTACGCTGCGTTCGCTGCGCTCAACGTCGGAGTATAACAGAGCCTTAACGCGCTTGACAACTCCAGTGGACGGAAAGGGAGCCATATTTTGAACTACCCACTAATTATTCTGACCAGAGCTTGGTGTCCCGGCGTCCCCGCGTTCTCTCGCCTTTTCTTTTCCCTCAGACTCTCGGAGCATATTCGCGGTTGAGGCGCAGTGCCTTTGCCTAATCGCGATTGCTTAGGTATCATGTGGTGAACGTTATCGCCACCTGCTCTTTCTCGCCTTCAATGGCCCGTTCCCTCGGCCCTATAAAGACCCTGCCAAGCCGAGGCTACATGAAGGCAACAGCAACACAACACGTTTTCCCAAAGTCCGGCAACTTGTTGCTCGCTCCCCGTGTTGTCCGACAAACCTGTCACATCGCGGCAACAGCAGTGCAACGTAGGTGACAACAAAAATGTTGCCTCAATATGACAGCTTTCGGCAACAAAAACAGCGGCAATTTGCATTGGAGAATGCGTGTTTCCCTGATCGGTGGCTAAGCAAATTAAAGGCCGGCAAAACAACAACGAAGCTTTGATGTCAGAGCTAGTTTCCTATCATTATTTTTTAAGAGCTTGGCTAAGTAAAGGCTTGAAAAATGCTATTTAGCAAGAAAGTAAGGCTGGTGTGCAGCTAAAAAAATATGATGATATTTTTATTGTGCAATTACGGAAAAGGATTGTCAATATAATCACAGCTACGGTCGTGAACGTTTCTACTGGTGTTGAAATTATAACTGGCGACTGACCAGCTGATGTTCTTTCTACTGAAATAAAATTGCATGCCTACTCACCCGCTGATAAAGTATAATAAAAACAATCCAGAAAAGCAAACATTAAAAAATCGAAGCATTAAAACAACCACTTTGATCATGATTGTTAATGGTTGGAACATGGAAGCAGCCGCAACCAGACATCTGATTTGTTTTCAAAAATACCCATGTCGTTTTGGGAAATCAAGCGATCACATAGCAGGCTGCAGACAAATAGACAGCGCTGAAAATTTTTATTCCGACGGTTTTACGAAGGCCGATAGTGTCGGTGTTGCCGATCTTAAGCACTGTCGGTTCAGCTAAACACCACGCTACAAAAGGCGCTGTGGAGTACTGTCAGTGCAAACTCAATTTTACTGTAGAAATATGAATTGCATGAGAAAGAGAACCGGACAGAAACACTTCAAACGGTGGCGTAAATCCCGAACATATATCGGCAATCCCACTTTCCTCGGTTAGGGCTATCTGCTTTGCCTGCGAATGAAGAACATTTTCTTCATTCGCAATTGTCTAATCACAGCCACTGGTCGATGTCGTCTGTGGTAATTTCCGGCCCTTCACACGCACTAGCGCTATGTGGAATCACCATTCTAGCGACTCAGTGACTCACAAGAACGAAGGAAAACAATCAAGCTGGTGTAGCATTCCAGCTGTTGTCCCCGCCGCCAGCGCGTTGTGACAGGATGGTCCGACATCAAAATCGGCCAACATGATTCCCGGGCCGCAGCAACATTTTGCCCGGCTGTTGTCGTTGCCGCGATTTGACATGGTCTCCGGAAACGCGATTTCTTCGTGTTGCGGGAAAGAGTTATTCAAGTATTGGCTCAGTGCGACAGTTCCTTAAGCCTTTCCGCGCGCTAATGGGGCAGTCAAGAACTCCGGAGCAAGCTGCGGCTGCTCGACGGTGGAAACGCGCCCACGAGAGAAAACTTCGTCGGTGTTTTCGCGCCGACGGTCTCACCATGGGTGTTAGGATGGAACGCATTTGACGTCAATCAATATCATGCTTTGCGTGAACATAAAGCGGCACGTAAAAGAGAAAGTAACCGAGCAAAGAATGGACACGTTGGTGCGATCAGACAGTTGGTGCTGCACCTCCTCGAGAACCTGTTTGGTGTGTGATCGGTAGTGGTTTACGCAAAACACCGCCACGACGCAACATCCCGGGATTTTTTGTCAACAACTAATCAGTTTGTGCTGTGGCCGTGAGTATGCCGTTTCGCCATGCTCTGTGGAAAAGTCCGGACCTATTTTTTATATATATTTTTCTATAGATATATAAACCTCGCCATTCGTTTAGCTTTCACCGTGCTTTGCGTCTGTTGCAACTAACGTCGGATAAACCTCTGTTGGCATTAGACGAACAGGGAGTAGAAGCAGAAAAGAAAGAAGTCTGCTAAGCTGCCCCGGCACGTGCGTACGAAAAAAACGGAAAAAGAAAAAGAAGAACGACGACAATGAACGTGAACGATTGAACGTTTTTGGCCTTGCAAGATTTCGAATGTCGATGTATTATTCTCAGCGGTGTAAATATTAAAGTGTTGCTCGTTGTGTGAAAATGGAACGATTACAGTGACGACCCGCAGCGACTGCAACGAAAAATTGGTGCCGAAACCCGGGATTGACATCGCTGTGGATACATCAAAGCTGGAACATGAGTGGCTCTTCACGTACAATGGAAGTTCTCAAGAAAAAGCGCAAGGCCATCCGGTCACAGGTAACTCGACTGGTGAACGACGCCGAAGGGTTGCTAAGGGCCCCAGGACCGAACGTAGCTGAGCTGGAGATGCTCATCGAGCGTCTGACACTAGCTCAGGGCCAAATCAACAACGTCGACTCCGCCATCGAACCGCTTGTTTCGGAACAAGATGGAGATATGGAATTCGCGCAAGTCGTTGAGTACGCAGACAAGATCGTCATATACTTAACCAAGCTGAAGAGCCAGTTAAAGCGCTCGACGGGATCAAAGCATTCCGCCAGTGAAAGTCAGTTGAACGAAAACGAAGACAGACTGGCAGCATCAACATCAAGGAAGGTCAGACTTCCAAAGCTGGAACTGATCAAGTTCAACGGACAGCTAAAAAACTGGCTGCCTTTCTGGAACCAGTTTGATGCCGTAATCCACCGCAGCCCTAACCTGACACCATGCGACAAGTTTAACTACTTAAAGGCGGCACTAACAGGTGATGGAGCGGCAGCCATCGATAGACTGCAACCCACAGCAGAGTGCTACGCGGACGCCATCGATCTCCTACAGCGGCGGTTCGGGAATCAAGAAGCGCTAATCCAGGATCACATGGAGAGTCTCATGGACATACAACGTGTTCCACCTCAGCGCAACGTCAGAATCCTGCGGCGATTGTATGATAGTCTTCAAGCTCGCATCCGGGGTCTTAAGGCACTGGGGGTGAGCGAAGAATCCTACTGTTCAATGCTTTACCCAGTGCTCCTTCGAGCGCTCCAAAGAGAAATGACCATCGAATACCACCGAAAGACGCTGCAGTGGGAAGCCGAGAGTGCCACTGCCAGTAGATCTGTACCAGCGTCACAGACAAGTTTGGAACCTACCACAAGTCGCACACATCTGAGAGCACTTCGGACTCTTCTCGAGGTTTTGCACGTCGAGGTGGAGAGCCAGGAAAAGGCATCTAAAGAACATTCAGAGGACGTCGGTGGTCAATCTACACCCCATTTCACCAAGCGCGAGGAGCAGAAGACGTCTACAAATCCCGACAAGCCACGAACCTCTACTGCTACTGCTCTGCATGGTGCTGTGGAGGGCCTCGCATGTTTTTTCTGGAAGTCAACGGAGCATAGAACACCCGACTGCAACTCAAGGATAACGCTAGCTGAAAAGAAGCGCCGGCTACAAAACGCCCAGAGATGCTTTCGGTGCACGAAAGTGGGGCACATGGCAAAGATGTGTCGAGGTACACCCTGCTGCAACAAGTGCCGAGGCAGGCATACATCCAGCATGTGCGACCCAGATTATACTCCGAGACAATCTGCCGACGGATCACGAGCCAAGCAAAAGAAAGACGAAGCACCAGTTAGCCTGCATGTAAGCGAGGAAAACAAGCCGACAGTACTCTTTCAAACGGCCACCGCGTGGGTGGAAAGCAAAAACAGAAAAAAACGAGCTCGGATTCTTTTTGACAGTGGCAGCCAGCGCTCCTTCATCACGGAAGTGCTATCAAGGAGTCTCGGTTGCAAACTGCTCGGGACCGAGATCCTGACTGTCGGAGTGTTCGGAGGCAAGAAAAGGGAACGAACGTACCGCAGAGTCGAAGTGATTCTGCGCAACCAAAACAGTGGCAAAAAATACCAGATCGACGCCCTCGAGACACATTCCATCACGGAGCAAGAACTCCCTAGCCCTGAGCAGGACGTTATTGGAAAAATGGAAGAACTTGGGCTTACTTCAGGTGATGACCTGAACGGACTGGACTGTGGCGGTGTAGCGATACTACTGGGATCGGAACATTACTGGGTGATGTATAACAGGAAGGATCCAACGACTGAGCAACAGCCTCACCGCAGTGGAAACCGCCTTTGGCTGGGCAATACATGGATCTACACAGTTCACTTCCGATACTGTAAGCTGTTCCCAGGTGATAGTGCTCATATCTGCTGCAGACGAACAAGAGCCATCAATCTTGAGGAAATTCTGGGAGCTTGAAAGTGTGGGAGTAGTCAAAGCGGTGGACGGAGATCGGTCAGATAATGACATCATGCGACGCTTTGAAGCAAGCATAACCAAGACGAAGGGAAGATACGAGGTTGGCCTCCGTTGGAAAACAGACGTGCACCTAGAATGCAACCGAGATGTGGCATGGAAGCGCCTCGAAAGTCTACGAAGGAAGCTATACAAAAACCTGATCTCATGCAAAGGTATGACCAGGCTATCCGGTTGTACGCAGATAACGGGATGGCCGAGAAAGTTGAACACATAAACAGTTCCGAAAGACGTGTTTATTATATGCCACACCAAGCTGTTCTACGAGAGGGTAGCAGCACGAAAAAATGAGGATCGTGTTCGACGCCTCTTCGCACGGACAGAATTCTAGATCTTTGAACGACAACCTTGAAGGCGGTCCGAACCTGAATCCAGAGCTGGCGGCCCTACTCCTGAGGTTTAGGCAACATCGGGTAGCACTACTTGCAGACGTCGAGAAGGCCTTCCTTCAGATTGGTGTACACGAGGAGGACCGCGACGCCTTGCGGTTTCTCTGGTATAAAACGCCGCCTCAACGAGACCAACCTACCCCAGAAGTCGAGGTCTGGCGTATGACATGGGTAACCTTCGGTACCACATGCAGTCCTTTCCTGTTGGGAGCAACCCTACAGCACCATTACAAAGTTATGGAAAGCGAGTTCCCACAAACAGCAGAAAAACTGAAAAAATCAGTATATGTTGACGACCTCTTGACCGGCACAGGAAGTGAGGAGGCAGCCCAGATGTTCTACACCGAGGCGACCGAAATATTCGGGGCAGCTGGGATGAAGCTTCATAAGTGGGGCTCCAACAGCGCGGTCCTAATGAAATTTCTGGAGGAGAACGGATCCGAAGAGAGAGCCCTTGGACAACTGACGGGTGTGGTGAAAGTGCTGGGCATAACGTGGGGGTCGAACGAAGACAAACTGTCTTTTACAACAGAACAGGTGGTCGAGTTTACAAGCCAACGCAGAAACACCAAGCGATTCGTGCTCCAGACCACGGCGCGACTCTGCGACCCACTTGGTTTCCTCTCTCCTTTCGTGGTGCGAGCCAAGATCCTGTTTCAAGAGATTTGGAAGCGCAACCTGTGTTGGGATGAGGCACTGCCGGGTGAACTGATAGGAGACTGGGACAGCTGGTGCGACGAGCTCACTAAACTGGGTCAGATCAACATGCCCAGGTACTACGACAGCGGACTGAGCGAAATCATCAGACACAGAGAGTTGCATGTGTTCTCGGACGCCAGCTCTTCTGCCTACGGATCGATTATTTTCCTCTGTTCAACGGACGAAAGCGGAACAAAGAAGGCGACAATATTGCTCGCTAAGTGCCGCGTCGCCCCCCTGAAGGAAATTTCCTTGGCGATTCTGGAGCTCATGGCAAGCTTGATTGGATCGAGACTACTGAAGTACGTCAAGACATGCCTCGAAATCCTGGTGGACGAAGTTCACTTTTGGACGGACTCGATGATCACTTTGCACTGGATAAGAAGAGAGGCCTCCAGATGGAAAATGTTTGTGAAAAACCGAGTATTGGAGATACAAGGAAATTCAGGGGACGCAAAGTGGCACCACTGCCCGGATAAGGAGAATCCCGCAGATTTGATGACCCGAGGGCTGAAAGTTGGTCGACTGCTTTCTGCTTCGCTCTGGTGGACCGGACCAAGTTGGTTACAGCTTCCAGCAACCGAATGGCCCGAAGAAACGGTTGGAGTGCTTTCCTACGACAAGCTCGAGGAGAAAGCTTCGAAAGCTGTAGTCACTTTAGTACCTGCAGACACGTCCGTGGAGTTCATCGACATCTCGAGATTCAGTTCGGCTGTGAGACTACACCGAACAACAGCCTGTGTGCTTCGGTTTGTCCATAACCTTCGATCACCAATAAAAAATACTGGATCGCTGAGCGCCGAGGAGATCCAAGCAGCACAAACCATTTGGATAAAGAAGGCACAAAGCTCGGCGTTTGCCTCCGAGATTAGTTGTGCCGCTGGAAACAAGGCAGCGCCGCCTGGGTCAGCCTTGCAAAATTTTCAAACTTTCGTCGACCAAGAGGGAGGGCTCCGGATCAAAGGCCGTATCCAATCAGCAAACTTGACTCGGGATGAACGTGAACCCGTCGTGCTGCCCAACGAACATCGGTATTCCACCTTGCTGACCATCGAAGCTCACCGACAGATGATGCACGGGGGGCCACGAGACACTCTCATGCAACTTCGCGAGAGGTACTGGATCATACGCGGAAGAAGGTAGTGCATGCTTGCGTTACCTGCCAGAGGTTCAGTGCCACTCCTGCCAGTGCTCCAACGGGACCTTTGCCGGGTACGAGAACCACGCAGGCGGACCCTTTTGAGGTGGTCGGCATAGACTTTGCGGGGCCGATGTACGTGCGAGAAAATGAACTCACGCACAAGGCATACATTGCATTATTTACCTGTGCCGTCACGCGCGCGGTGCACTTGGAGCTCGTACCGGAGGTCTCGACAAAAAGCTTCTTGCTTGCGTTCCGAAAGTTTGTGTCGCGAAGGGGTTTGTGTCGAATCGTGTACTCGGACAATGCGCTGTCGTTCAAGAGGGCATCCAAAGACTTGGCCGAACTCTGGAAGACGCTCCGACACCCACCCAGGCAGCACACCGTATTGGGCCAACATTGGATTTGATGTGGCAAAGAATGGCCCAACAATGGCCCAATGAGCCATATGTTTCCCAATATTGGAATCACATTGGACAATAATGGACTATCAAAGCCAATGGTTTTCCAATATCGGTTAGACGTTGGCATAGGATGGTCAACATTGGACTGTCAAAGCCAATAGCTTTTCAATATTGGATATATGCCGGCATAAGCTGTCCAATATTGGACTGTCGGAGCCACTGGCTTTCTGATATTGGCTAAACGCCGGCATAAGCTGTCCAATATTGGACTGTCAAAGCCAATAGCTTTCCAATATTGGATATACGCCGGCCTAACCTGTACAATATTGGACTGTCAGAGCTAATGGCTTTCCGATATTGAATATACGCTGGCTTAAGCTGGTCAATATTAAACTGTCAAAGCCAAGAGTTTTCCAATATTGGTGATGTCATGGTGTAGGCTGGTCAATATTGCACTGCCATAGCCAATGGCTTATCGGTATTTGTGTCGCCTAGGCTATAAACCCGCGACCTTTTTTTTCTTTTGCATTGCTGAGGTAGGAAAGTGGAAAAGAGTCATTCACGCGCTCGCTCCGGGGCGAGAATTTTATTTAACCAACTTCATGGGGCATACGTCGCCGGTGCTTTATAACCGCGGTCAGAAATACGCCCTTAGCTGCCTATAGGACTATTGCAGTTTTTTTTTGCCGGCTGCTCTCCCTTCGCATTGCCTTACCTCGGCGTTGAAAACTTAATTCCGTTTTTTTAGATTTAATCATTTTTGTCTTTTCCGGTGTATTTTGTATGTATATGCATTCCGTAGCGTTAACGTCTTCTACTTTGTCCGTGCCCCTGCCATGTTTGTATTTCTTTTTGCGTGCTCTATTTTTTTCTATTTAATGTTTCTTTGCATATTTGTCATTGTCGACGAAGTGACTTCTACTCTCAGTTTTACGAGAGTCTATCGCTCTAGAAAGTTGTCTATTAGACTCGAATGAAGTCTCGAGAGGGCTGCTTCGACTGCCAGTCCACATGTCATCAGTGTAGGCAGAGCAACGACGTAGCGATCGCGACGCGAGAGCATACTGCGCCTCCATCTGGCCGGCTGCGCTCGCTCTGCGGAAATGTGAGCGTGGGACTCTCGAGCCCCGTTAGCTTACTGAAGTTGGAAGACACTACTTTGTCGTCGCGAATTCTTTGCCCTTCAAACGGTCGCGAAGCCGTTGCGTCCGGCGTATCCTACGCAGCATCTTTCCGAAATTGTTAGCGCAGCATCGCAACCTTCTGTCAGCGAGCGCCGGCGATTCATCGTGTGTTGAAAGTCGGACGATGTGCTGCGCGTGTCTTTATGTGTAACTCTTTCGTAAAAAAAAATTTGAAGTTTAAAAACGCGAACCTAACAGTGTACAAATAATTTTAAATTTATTGATAATATATATATATATATATATATATATATATATATATATAGTATATATATATATATATATATGTCCACAAATGTCCACGATGTTCACAAATAAATAAATAATATATATATATATATATATATATATATCAATTTATTTATTTATTTATTTATTTGTGGACATCGTGCGCAAATATAGTCGCGCTTAGTTCTTCATTCTAAATTTTAATGTGAGTTATACGACGTAAAACATACTGTCTTCAAACTTGCCCCGTTTAGAATGACTTTTGGGCTGGACAGCTTCTTTAGAAATTCAAAAGCTATAGCCTTCAAAGAGCTGTCCTGTTCAATCGGTATTGGCAGCAGGGTAGACGCTATGCGTGTTTTAGGCCAATCGTGTCTCCGGTTAGGGTCACGTGACTACAGTCTCAAAGCTGGTGATAAGGCAAAACACGGAACCTGACTAAAAGCCCAAGGCCACGCATAACATCCACTGCACTATCAACCATGGGTACAAGTGACAAATCCTCTGGTTGGGTTCATTGTTGAGATGGGCCTGAAGATTAGCCTTTGTAAGCGCACCCCCCGTTCTGGGCTGCTTTCTTTCAACTCCTTCTCTCTTTTTCTTCCTCTCCCTAAGCTGAAGGCGCAGCGTGATCACGTGGTTGGACGGATGACGCATTAGCCGTTGACAAACCCGGAATGCCTGCGAAGACCGGACCTAGTTTCGCGTGTGATGCGGCCTGCGGGCCTGCTGTAGATTTCGCTTCTGTGGTAAATGTGGTAAATCTAGTTCTAGAGTTCCGATCACCAGCAGCGCATTTCGTCTTAGTGCCAAGTGCGATCTTCAACATGCGAATTGCCAAGACCATGGATATTCTTTCGGCAGCGCCTCCACACCGGTGATCTTCCTTTGTTGTAGGCATACATGTGACCACTAGCTTCGACGGACCAAAGACACGACGGACCGCCTTCTCTTCCATGTGAGTGACAAGGAGAAGTCCTCCTGACCATTGGGGATAGGCATTCTTGCTACGCAATGTACGTTTTGTCCCTATCCGATGAGTTTGAACCGTGTCGAAATCTGTGCCAGGAATCTGCGACGAGTTCAACGTGTAATCCAGAGCGATTGGCCCGAAAGGCCCTGTACAGCGCTATTTGCAAGTGCTTTTTATTCTAATAGACCGTGAGAGACGTGCTGATTGGTTATTTTTGTGTTCGAAGTCATTTTTATTTTTTTTTTGTGTGTTAAAATATGGCTGTCTTTTTGGCGTGCTGTAGTAAAAAGTTAAGTACGAAACGAGCGTGTTGGTAACAGTAATTAAACATGAGGAAGATACACAGAAAGGGGGACGGACAACGTCCGTCCCCCTTTTTGTGTATTTTTCTTATGTTTAATTAAGTAAAAAGTCCTCCCGGTATTTCCAAGCGGAATGCCACAGAGCGTTGTGTAGTCCTTATTTGCCAAGGTTCGGCTTGTTGGGTGCGAGTGAAGTGTCAGTTATGTCACTGCGCTCTGCGAGTGTGATTGCCAGTAATTGTCTTTACACGACAAGCTATTTTATGTGCGCGATTTATTTTAAACTCTTGATTGATTCAAGCATCAAGTTCTGTTCAACTGTCATGTTCTTACGTATAACGGGGTATTTATTGAACTGTTAATTTAGTAGTGCGTTTGACACTGGTGAGCTGAAGAGGGTGGCCGGCGGTGTGATTTATAAATTGTAAATATTATGGAGGCTATATGGGTACAGTTGTTTCGACATATTTCCATGCCGCAAATACCGTAAATCTTAAAAAAAACGTTGTTTTTTTTTGTATGTTTTTTTAAATCAAAGTAGAAATATTGGTATAAACTTAAATGGCGAGATTGTAATTCTTAAGACTTAAAGCTAGATGAAAGGTTGGGGGACGCCATGATGTTGCAAGAGTACAGTTAAGCAATTTATGAAATAACCTTCGTACTATTTCATTAATTTTTTAAACCACTATAAATATTTTAATCTAGATCGATCGAGCTCTGACTAAGGATACGTCGGACGAACAAAACAATAGTACACGCCTGGGCAGTCTTTCTAGAAACAGCGTCTCAGCTGAGACGGGGGGAAAGAAAGCACTGTCAAAGCCAGCGTACGAGCTCAACGGTACTCAAGCCTCGACTCAAGACACTTGTGCGTCCCAGCCTTTACAGTGATTTTTTCACCCAGTCTCAGCTGAGACACTGATTCCAGAAAGCCGGCCCCGGTGTCTTACCTGCGCATCTGTTTATTTTAGAAGGCAGTACTAAGTTTTTTACATACAAAATAACGAGAAGTACTTCACTGGAAAAGAAAGTTTATAATATGGAAAAGTAAACATACAAAAGTCGGTAGGCCTTTCCGAGGTTTTATACTTCCAGAGCAAGTGAGGCGATTAATCAAGTGGTTAATTAAAGGGCGGCGAATAATAATGAAGCTTTGTTTTATTTTGATATTTGTTATTGACAAACGTAAGAGAGAACTGAGAGCCTCTGAAACCCTTCACCTGAATCCAAACCCCCGCTTCTCTCTCTTTCAGAATCCTGTGGCCAGGCCCCTGCGTGGAATCCCTTTGCCCAGCTCTTCGCCCAGCCCTCTGCCCTGTCCACTACGGAGCCTGCCACTGAGTCTGCCTAGGCCTCCCTGGTTGCACATTTTTTTAATTTTTTTTTATTCGATTTAAATAAACTATTAACTGCCAAACGTTATGAACAATTCATTTGCATGCTTTAATGATTTCTAAGGTGTCCAAACATGGTAAAATTGCTGCATTTATTAAATTCTAGTATCAGAAAGAAAACAGTGCTTCAGGAAAAAGGGTAAGGGACTTGCTTGGTTCTCTGCACTGTTTTTGTGACACTGGTTAGAACACTGACTGAAAAATGGCATCCAATAATGTCATAGACAATAGATGCAAAAAATAGCCAGTGTATTAGACTGGATGCCAATATTGGAATAGCCAATATTTAAGCCAATGTTGGAAGAGCCAGTGTGTAAGGCGCTGGATGCCAATGTTGGTTCAGCCAACGGTGAAACCTCTATGCCAATATTGGATAAAAAAAGCGGCAAACCACGTTGGTCCAACGTGGGCTAGAACGTTGGCAAACCAGTGGTCCAACATTGGCACCAATGTTGGACCACCATTGGATCGGGTGGCGTTTTCGAAAATGCCAACGTCAGACCAATATTCGAGCCATTTTTTGCCAACATTAGGCCAACGGGGGTCCAACAATGGTGTGCTGCCTGGGCAGAGGTGGTAGACCACTTCGCCAACGCGAATATTGAGTGGCGCTATATTGTTGAGCGGGCGCCATGGTGGGGAGGCTTCTACGAGCAACTCGTCCGATCGGTAAACGTTGGTCTCAGGAAAGTGATCGGTAAGAAATGTTTGGACTCGGAAGAATTACACACAGTTCTTTGCGAGATTGAAGCCGTGGTAAATTCACGGCCCCTCACATTTGTCTACAATGAGATCGACGAGGGCGAGTCGCTCACTCCTGCAAGCTTCCTCACGGGACGAAGGCTGACGGCACTTCCGGTGGCGGAGAAAAAAGACTTCACTTCGTCACCTGAGGTGCTCCGCCAGCTTTGGAGACGCAGGAAGGAGATTCTTAACAGATTTTGGGAGACGTGGCGATCGGAGTATCTGAGAGAGCTCCGATCCCCCTATGAAAGAAAGCAAAGGAAATCCACGCCCCTTGAGGTCGGACAGCTTGTCCTGCTTAGGAGCAGCTTCCGCGTTTGCTGTGGAAGATGGGCAGGATTGAACAAGTGTTTTTGGGTCAGGATGGAAAGATTCATTCATGTGTCGTGCGTTTAAACAGGGGATTGTTGCTGAAAAGAGCGATACAATTGCTTTATCCAATAGAAGTAACTGAAACTTAGAATGGGTTCGAACCCATTCGGTGTGGAGTGTGTTGCAACTAACGTCGGATAAACCTCTGTTGGCGTTAGACGAACAGGGAGTAGAAGCAGAAAAGAAAGAAGTCTGCTAAGCTGCCCCGGCACGTGCGTACGAAAAAAACGGTAAAAGAAAAAGAAGAACGACGGCGATGAACGTGAACGATTGAACGTTTTTGGCCTTTCAAGCTTTCGAATGTTGATGTATTATTCTCAGCGGTGTAAATATTAAAGTGTTGCTCGTTGTGTGAAAATGGAACGATTACTGTGACGACCCGCAGCGACTGCAACAGCGTCAATTTACTTGTGGTCCCGTACGCACGGAACCACACAGCAGTTCCCGAGATAACTTCTCTCCGTTCGACAGAGCGGCCCCTCAGAGCTTCAGATTACATCACCCGGCTCAGGTGCAGCGTTGTCAGCAGACCTTACCGCACGCTTACATCGGCTCCGCGCAATATCCGTTGCATCACGTTGGATAATATCCTAGCAATCTCACCATCCACAGCGGACCGCCGGACACTACTCTCTCGTCCGACTGCCGTGTCTTCTCGCGGTTGCACCACTTCACGCCACCGCGAGGTAGCCCTCACCATGGGGGTATAAAAGAATGCGGCGTAGGACGACAAAGGGAGACGAGAAGAGACGAGATGGAGAGACGAGTCGACTTGGAACCAGCGGCCTGGACAGACGCCGAAAACGCGTCTTCATCATTATTCTGAATTCGGCCCTATCTGAACTAAAATAAACGTTAGTGTTCTTACCAACCTTTCCAGACCAGTTCAACATCCGAGTCGTGTCTAGAAATACCTAAGGCGCTACAGACTCCTACAGTTCTTTGTGGGAAAATGGACCCTTCAAATTTCTCAGAGTCTACCGGAAGCCAACTGAGACTTTCCGTGCCCACGGGAGACGCGAAATACAGGGGCGGGTTTAGAATTGCCCAAATAAGGGGTAAAATGTAGCGGAAGTGGAGAGGGTGGAGCAGTGTTGGCGGTAACGCATTAAAAGGCACGGGGTTATTGGTAACGCGTTACTGTTTTTGCGTAACGTTAATTTTTCGAAACACTAACGGGTAATGTACTTTCGTCACATACCCCAGATAACGTGTAATAATACACGTTATTTTGTTAATATTTTGTCGAATTTATTGTGTTTTAATCACTGCCTTTTACGTTTGTATTTTCTTTTGAGTGAATTCTTATATGCTCGCCCCCTCTGTAATGCCCTACGGGCCCTGAGGGTATTGAAATAAAAATAATAATAAAAAAAAAACCTGCTACGTTACCTGTTACTTCTTATTCTCAAGACATAACAAAATTGCACTTCAATGTTTTTGTGTTATTGTCGCCAAGCCATGTCAACTGTGGAGATTTTGTTTCGTTTTCTTTGATATTCTTTTAAATATTTAGGTGAAGCCGCCAAAAAAAAGATAATATAATTATCTTCAGCTTTTGCTTGAACATAATGTTTCTCGAAATATGGGGCGTATGCATACCGTACCGTAAAAACAGTAAAACGTGTTCATTTATAGTTAAATAAAGTAACGCAAAAGTAACGTCCGTAATTGTGTTATCGGTATGGGTAACGATAACGCGTTCCCTTTATCTTTGGGTAACGTAGGTTGGTAAAGTGTTGATCTTATTTGCAAGTAACGGGTGACGTATTTTGTTTACTTTGTTTTAGTAACGCCTACAACACTGGCGTTGAGTTTCCCTGTCTGCCGTGTGAACCTACCTCTCTCCGCGAGCTACATTGGCTGCTAGTCAGCCACCGGCAACTCTAAACACAAGTGTTTAGTCGTATGAATTCTAAAAGCCGTGACATATATTGGCGAAGGGCAACGCTTTTTAAAATTAGGATGCGAAAATTAACCTTATTTTTTAATGTTATTTAGTAGGTCTATAGTAGTTAGTTTGTTCCTTGTACGTTTCACTACCAACCTGACGTCCGCCAGTCTAAGTAATGCCCGTCCGAAGAAATCATATCTCCCTTTTAACTGTTCATTTCTAAACCGTACTAGCAGTAGCTGGTCAAGAGCCATTTATATAATTATAATGATTATTTCTTTTTTTTCGTGGCTCAGAGCAGTGATCGATAAAAACCTCCCACAACAGAATTTTGTTTTTCAAAACAAATTCTGGCAGCTTTTTGATTAAAATAAGAAATTTGGTAAGTGACAGAAACAAACTTTACACCAAGTGCCGGAATCCCTGTTATTCGATATTTCAATCATAACGCAAAAACGATGCCGCGCGAACAGTTTTGAAAAATAAAAAAACAACAAAAAACAACATGAGAATCTTTAACTAAATCATATATGACAGCCATTAACATCAAAACCCAAGATGTCTGGTTAGGAGCGTTTTAGCTGAGGCACTAGATGCTTCCTTAAAATCGAGTCCTACATCCGAAAAGAAAAAAAAAAAACGTTTTCCATGACACTTTTGTTCTCAGTGGCTTGCACCCTTCAATTATTGCAATAATTCCGCTACAAACATAATCAGCGGAATTGCTGCGAAATTACTTAATAGAAGGAGATTCATACCGCTGCGTGTCGAGGTCAGAAGGTGAATATCTGAAACGAAAGTATGAGATAGTGATAGTTTAGGAACAAAAATGCTGAGACAAGGAGGCCATAGAGTTAGTGACAGTTTAAAGACCGCGAGGTGTGAGCAGTCTCGGGCATCTCGTTGTCACTCCGCTGCCAATATTATAATGGCGATCGCCCATAAGAACATCGATTAATGATTCACTAATCAACAAGCATGAACATACCAAGCCAGTCTCTACGCTTCTTAAGTTGTTTGACACTCCTGATTGCCTACAGATTCTGCCATTGAGCAGCCTTCGTGTGCATTTAAAGGTATAGTTTAATTCATGGTATGTTAAAGAATAACTCCGGAACATTTTTCTTCATTTCAGGATTACGGTTGTTTTTAGTGAAGGAAATGCGCCTACATTGCGAGGTGTAATTTCTTTTTTGATGCCTTGTGCAATTTTGCAGATAGCATACCTCAAAGTTTTGTTTCGGGGGCGTTTGGCTGTACAGACCGAAACTATCCGGATGGAGCATTATGGCAACCCTTGTGATTAGCTGCATAGCTATCATGGGCCGCAAGGTTCGTACCACAGTACCGCAAAACATACAACAGGCGTAGCCGCAAGAGCAGTTTTGATCAGTCAGGTAAGATGCTATGCCTGCTTTAGTGCTTTGCTTTGTAGATACCGTCCTTCGTAGCGAACATAAGTCATAAAACTGCCGGCCGAACAGCGAGTTCGCCAGGATAAAAGTGGGCTTAGCTTATGCTCAGAACGAGACCCCGTTAATATTCTAATAATAATCTTTATATGTGCAATACAGGTTGCAGAAGAGTTATGGAGGCCAATCGTAAGCCCGCGTTGGGAAAACCTGAGCTAAACTATAGCCGCCAGTGAATACCACCTTCGTCACCACAGCGTGCTCGAGCGAGGAGGGAGTCAAGAACCTCCGTGCGCGATCGCTGAGGTGGGCTTACAAACTGCGGCAGCTAAAATATATCATAACAAGCATTAATAGTCTAATCGGACGACTAAATACGCCGCGGAAAAACAAGGCGAAAGAAGTCGCAGTACGATCAAGTAATCTTGAGTACAAACATGACAACAAACAGCCTACACGATGAATACCCGCTGAGAGCCTGGTGGTGGGATTTTTAATAACGGTTTTAGAGTACCTCACGCTTTCCCATTAGTGTGGTAATCTGGAGGTGCACGTGTTTAGTTTCCGTAAATAAATATCAGTCATTTATTTTGGTTAAATTTTCGACCGGAGTTACCCTTTAATACCCACTGATCGGGTGAGTTAGAGTTCACATCATCATCATCATCATTCGAACCAAAACAGACAAATTCATGCTAATATAACTTCAGATTCTTTTTCAGACTCAGACATGGCGCTGTGAATCAGCGCCCTGTCTGAGTGTATCTTCGTCCTGGTCCTACGTCTTTTTTGCGCTGTTACCACTAAACTAAAATTATTATTTTGAAGCTATGCACTACATGGTTGTTTCTCCCTTAAAATGCGTCCAGAGTTTAACCTTGCACTTGATAAAAGAGGGCCCACTTCTTTTTCAATTAGTTTCTAAATAAATTAATCCCTTTTTTTTAATTATTTTGGAGCTCGCCAAAAAAAAAGAGAAACTTTGCACATTTGAGATGTTTCTGAATATAAATAAGACTGAAATGTTTGCTTCTTTCTCATAAAAAATAACTTCAAAAGGATTTCACATATTATTTTTGTTACAGGACTTCTGAAAGTTTTCTTCTTTATATCTATAGCCGTTTTCGCCTCAAGAACCGTAGTAAACAAATTCGACTCCTCGTGGACTCTTATGAATTTTCCCATTTATGCGGAAAAATAAGGTTCATGTAAGTAAATTCTAGGTTATATATACTTTCCTTTATTAAGAAGTTCACGTTCCAAACAACAAAAGAACCCGCTTTTTTTTCGATAACCAAATCTCACAAGAACAACTTCACGTCGCTTATGAGCAATGTGCAAAACTTACTTTTTTCTTGAGGTGAAAACAGGTATAGAGATTCTGGATGCACTATTTTATGTGCAAAGCGTCCGTCAATTTTTTAATTTTAATCCAAGGCATCAGGTCGGGGACAGAATGCGCCCCATGTTTTGAGATGAGCCGTGTGTAACTTTAGGAGCCTTACTGAGTTCGGAATTGTGGCTAAATTTAGCCATATTGAGCGGGACGTAGCCTGCCAATTTAGGCTCCCCATACGGATGTACGGCAAAACACTTTGCGCTAAAGAAGTCCTTACTGCATGAAACAAGAGACGCGGTGTTGGCTGCAGACATGATGACAGGAGTGTCTGAGGACACGCCTCAACCATGTTCAAAGCATGCTTTCTTCACACATGTGCACTTTCGACATGTCTACAGACAGACTTTTACGGCCAATCTGACGGACCGCCATACTAGGACACAGACATGTCTGCAGTCTGTTATTTGTGTGGTATATTTCCAGCGTGACCGGGGCTTAATGTTTTTTTTTTTTTTAACTCTATCCCTAAATGCGCTGTGTTATAAAATATAAAAAAAAAACAAAAAAAAAAACTTACGCGCTGCTTTTTAGACCGGATTCTGAGCTCTTCATAAGGCTAAAGGTCGTCGGACTGGGAAATGTGGCGTGCCACCCGCTCGAAAGAAACTCCTCGGACTGTTTGGGCAGTTGAGAAGTTTCCTCGTAGTGCGAGCGTCGTGGTGGAACGCCGTGCATCCCTTTGTGCCTGAGGAGAGGGAAACAATGTGAACAGCTTGAGGCTGGCTCACAGTCAGGCACTTTTGCGTTAGATTGCGATAGACCGTATTATGACCACGGTCGAAGAAGAGAAAGGTGTATGCGTTCTCAGTTATGTGACTAATAACGTCATAATCCACGGAACATCACGATTAATTTTTGTAACCTTTTCGCATCTCGTTCTTGCGCCTTACGCTTTAACCAAGGTACCACCCCCTAAAATGTTATTCAGCGTTAAAACGAAACAAGCCCAATGTAACACTTCTTTTGCCTTTGATAAGACTTCGTCGCATGCAAAGTCAAAAGAAGGAGGAAGACAAAGAACATCTGACGAAAATAATCCCTAGAGAAGGTGAACAGCTCGGTTGCACCTTTGCATTTAATTGCATTATAATCATAAAAGGAGCATCCGATCGGTTCTGAACCTGTCACCGACAGTAGATTAAATATGCAGTTTGGTAGCACGGTGGTGGCGCCGACTTTGAGCTCCTGGTGTGACGAGATCGTCCAACCTTCAAGCTTGCAGCTAAGCCGCGCTCATGGTGGCCAAGCTGTTGTCCTGCGTCGAAGTGTGCATTTCTTTTTCTCACAAGGCTGCAAGACTTGTTTTTGAAGGTGTAGCACTGTCAAACGCGTACTTGAGGCGTGTCGGTACAGTTCCCTTCTAGAAAAGCCAGCTCGTAGCAAGGGGACGCTAGAAAACGTTATCGGAGCTAACCTCACGCAAAATAAAACACAAAACAATATGCTCACATGAAGGGCTGGCTCATTAGTTTATCTGTAGCAACCGGCACCTCCCAGGGTGCTTTGAGTTTGGAGTAGACCGCCGCTAACTTCAATGCCAGGATCATTGCCGGTATGCTCAAGAGGAGATACACTGTGATACTTAGCCAAAATGCGTTCTGGAACACAAAAGAAAAACCGTCACTTCACTAAAGAAATATCGAGAGATGTCTGAAATCTCCCTGGGTTAGAGTTTGACAGGAGTTTGACTGTTATTCTCAAGCGCGAAAATTTCAAACGTATTAAATGCGGATACTGTTTGGATTGTTTCACATTAACAAACTAACTAAATCATTAAAAGTTCATATGTTTGTTTTAATATTGTATAAACATTAGTGAATGTGTTCTAACATATAAACTATGTAATATCTACGTAATATATTTTTCAACATTTAACAGTACACGTATTTTCTCACAGCATTGTATTTTTCATATAGAAATCGGGCAACATCGTCGAATACTCACAAAATGTTCAAGTTTTGTAAAAAGTTTGTTCCATCCAGTATCAATTTACTGACGCCTTACGCAGAGTCGTTGTGACCAGCTCGTACTGAGGACGACTCTTCGCCGACATTTTTAAATGTGCATTCTGCGCCATGTGTGTTGTAGTCCTGGGTGGAATCTACGAGTACTCAATTTATCACAGTAACGGCAATGTTTCGTTGCCATTATTGATTTATGAATAAAGTAATTTAGGAGATATATAATTCTTAAATGGCGTGCATTTTTAAAAGAGACCCAATTACTTTCTATATATTAGTCTCCTAACAACCGGGCAAACAGTAACTGCTAGAGAATAGATCTTGTCGTGTGACCTAAACAAAATCTGTAAACTCTGAGAATCAGAGATATAGGGGGAGATGAGAGCACGCGAGGACGTCAGAGAGTTCAGCTATGATTGGAAGGATAGTGAGTAAATGCAAAGGCTAGATGCCTTTGTTTCTACCCAATGTTTGAACACGTTCGAACACCGAATGCCGGCGTCCGGCGTTAGACCGTGAGAGACTGCGCGAGGAGCACACGACGCTCGTGGTTGTCTTGGTTGGAGGGAGAAAGCGGGTAGCGTCAAAGAATTGTAGCCTTTGCGTCTACCCCCTAATTATTCCAATCAAAGCGTGACGTCTTAACTTCCTGCGCGGTCTCATCTCCTCCTCTCTCATCTTCTCTCGCTCAGCTTATCCGCGTATAGCCGTTCGTGGGGAACAGAAGGCGCCACATACGAGTTCTTGTCAGCGCCACTGGTGGCCGAAAGAAGACAATAGTGGGCAGTGCATGCCGCCAAGCAATTGAACACGAGCATTGCGTCACCGTTCGGCAGGGAACTCGAACGCTCGATAATAAAATCGTCTCCAGTTGGTTTAATAATTTTTGGTGTACAGGAAAAATTACTACGAGACCTGTGGGCCTTCATTGACTGCTGACGCTGCGCCTATTAAGTTGCAACGCAAGATGGCGCTTTAATTCCAGCCCAACTTCTTTTTCCCCCAGGTCTAGGCTCGAAGGTAATAACCTATGGTCAAACTTAGTGATCCTGGGTTCGATTCCTGTACCAGCCCATTTCAATCTCGATGAGTACTGAACCTCTGTGACGTCCTGTATGACCGCCTGACGTACTTAAAGTGTTCCAAGCCAGAAGTGGTTCTGCATTGAAAAAATTGCTTATCTGCAACGGACTACATGAGGCACCCCTTGAGACTGAATAGCTCACCGTTGTCAAAACACAAAAAGCACAATTGACTTCTTCAAACCTAGGTTAAACCACCCGATTGCCGGAAGAGCTAGAACCACTGCGATATTAGAGTGTAAATCTTGTTGAACCTTTGGTTTTAGATGCGGAGCATCTCTTGCTCGGGTCTATGTCCCGCGTCCGCGATGTAGTCGGCACTCGAACTACGCACGCGCAACTCTCCTCCTTCCCTCTCTCCAACAGCTGCGCGTTACTCTCTCCGCTCTCTCTCTCTACCAGCTGCGTGCACTGCGCGTGCGTTGGCTTCTCCTCACACCGCGCGCGCACGCGCAACTCTCCTCCTCTTGTCTCCTCTCCTTCAAGTGTGAAAAAAATAAAATAAACGGCGAGCGGCGAGCGTTCCAACTTTCTCTGCCGCGAGCCGCGACGAAGGCTCGCGTAGGAGGTAACGCTAGGGCAGTCGGTGGCGCCATCTCTCGACGTCAGCACGCAACTGACTCTTTCCTCGGAACCAACACGATGCTCCGCATCACCCCATGGTTCCCCTCGGGAAGATGGTGTAATTTTATGTCTTCGTCTTCCTCATCTTCCGAATTAAAACGTCAGTTGCGAGTAAGCGCTTGTCCTGTGTAGTCTTCCTCTTGACCTTGTCTTTCGCGCTTTTTATACAATACACAAAGCGCGACGCAGTTAACACAGAGAAGCAATCGAAGATTTTTTTTTTCTTACAATTAAAAGAGTCTAATAAAACGACTATGTCAGCGACAACTTAAGAACTCAGGGCGTGAAATGTTATAATTCCGAGCATTTTTTTTTTTTTTTTGCTGAGTGATTTGCGGGTTGGCGTTCTGTCCGTATGAGAGGTCAGCTATGATTGAGTAAGATATCATTCAAAGTTGGATCAAGGTTTACTGTTTAGGTAGGTGTATAAAGTTTGGCATGTGTATTTTAGCAATTGTGTTCATATTTATGTGGTGTCTTTTTTTTTGCGGAAAGGCCTTTGAGCTGCTTGTAATCAGGAGAGGAACTAAACCTTACTTTGAATTTAATTGAATTTCGCAATTTCAGTGGCTGCGGGTGCGTAATATGCCGGTTCCAACTCGCCACGCCAGGCCTTTTCAAAGCTGCACGTGGCTAACGCATGGTGTTTTGTGCTGACTTGTGGCAAACACTCGGTCGAATAAAAAATTGAATGGGATATTAATACCCCGATTCTCCAAAATGCAAAAAAGCGCTTACGTCGTGCTCACACTAACTTTGCCGAGCTGTGTACGCTGTAATGAAGAAAGAATTGCTCCGCCGTGTTCACGCGCGAAGCAGTAACAATGTAACCTTACAGTAAATAATTACTCAGCGACGTAACTGTAATTTCATAACTTTTAGCGTGCCTTGTACCCGTTACATAAAAAATGTAATGAATTACAGTTGAAAATTGCGAGCCTCAGATATATTGGATTTCCCTTACGAATTTCTTTCACTCAAAAAGTAAGGGATTACTTTACTCGTTACGCTACACATTACTTTTTCGTTACTTTTAACGCACACTTATCAAGAAAAAAAATGAAAACAATTTTGATGTTTTCAAAAATGTTCTTCAACACTATATTCCAGTTTTCATACGCCTTCATTATGATAGTTCTTGAAAAAAACAAAATGCTGTTTTTAAGAGAAAGAGTGTAGGTGCACTGCGATCACCTGAAAGCTGCCAAGGCAGCAAATGCTGCAATCAGGCCCTCCAACCAGCTACGTTATGGTCACCGGAAAGTGAGCCTGAAATCCCACAGACAAAACTAGCGGTGCGCATGCGCAGTAACAGCGTCTACCTCCGCTAGAAGATCAAAAAGACAACGCTTACTCGGCGTTGTCGTTTTTGATTTTCCTTTTCCGGATATTTGTTTATGCCTTGCACGTTTTTCTAGTGGTTCTAGTGACCAGCCATCCAAAAAGCGTGTTTTCTTTTCGGTTATTTTCCTCGTCACGATGTGTTCTAGTTTGTTGAACTTGCTATCGTTTTTCTCTTGAAATGACTGCTCATATTGCTCCAGTTTATGTCGTATGCTATTTTTTTTTTAAAAAGCGAAAAGCAATTAAAGTAATCCGTTACTAATGTTAGTAATAAAATAACATTACAAATTACTGCCGCCAAATGTAACATGGCAGTTACAAAATTACTTAAAATGTAACGACTTGCTTCCGAAGACTGCTTTTAGCTTCAGATAATTTGTAATGTAATTTAATTATAATTTTAAAAATTTTAGCAAAGTAATTGGAACTGTAATGTAATTGAAATATCATAGTAATTTGACCAATTTTGGTGGAAGTTCAATTTGATCATGCACTACGGAGTCGGCTTGCTCAAATGCGACGTTCAGTGAGAAACCTATGTCAGCAAAGTTCAATGTGGAGAGCGTTTTGTCTGTACTTTTAATTTTGTGGATTGAGTACATTACTCCTCTAGTCACCAGAAATCAGGAGCAATCAAGACTTGAATTTCGCGGGAATAGCTTTTAACGCTCAACTTTCGGTGACCATTTTGGTGTTGGAACATTGGGCGCAAAATAACGTAAAATATGCAAGGTACACCCAAACCACAAGGCAATCTTCACCTCGATCGCTATTTTACTGAACAATGTAACAAGCTCTTGGTTCATTCACTTCAATTCAAATGTAACAGTGGCATGTCCCTTGTTTTTGTATTGTTTTTCTAGAGAAGGAGAGCAATCATAGAACGCTGTTCCTTTCAGCATCTGTCGGAACCAACGAATACCCGCGAAAAACATTGCGAAGTAAAATGAAGCTGAACATCGACATGCATACGATTAAGAATAAAGAGTAACTAGTCGTATTTCGGCGAAGACTTCTCACCACAGGTCCCACTAGACCGGGACAAAGGGCGTCGACGAATGCATGGTAGACAGCATAGAGTGGCTTCAAATCTCCAACGCGCTCTTTGACCTGGAGATGGCCAGGAAACGAAATATCACCAGACTGCACACCCGTTCACAAGCATATAGTATTCCAACAAATAGATGAGTGGATACCTACGCCTGAACCCTTCCAATTGGGCGGTGGCTGGCGCCACCTAGCCTGTCTGACTTTAGAACATCACAGCGACTGTGCTAGCACATCGCGGATGTCACCAAGCAGCATTGGCGGCCGCCATTTCTTGGGCATGATGCGTGTTTACGATTCAAGCAGAGCCGAGTTCGCGTCAAACGTTAACGCAACCCTCGTGACCAATACATTCTCAAAGTGCACGTCCAAGCAATGGCGGACTGAAAAAGCTCGGCACAACAGCTACTAGAAGGCGCAAAATTTGAAAAAAGGTATATTTTAACATGCTGGAAGTCACTTCAAGCACATTTCTGAAACTAAATTGAAAAATTATACTTGCGGGTAACAGGAATCGGTAGTACAGTACGCACATCTATTAGGTGTGTACTTGAGAGTGAATGAAATAGCTAAGACTTTCTTGCATCCTTTCCTGGACAGTTGCGTTATATCTTCTAAGTGCTTGAACCGCCAAAATAAACACTATATATGTTAAAAAAACTTGAAGCCAAAATATCTTATGTTTAGACGGCCAGATTGAGTGATAATTAGTACAAATACTGAATGCAGATAACGCGTATCATTGAATGGTTTTCATTAAAAATTAACTTGTCTCGCAATAAAAATAATAGTAATTAGAAAACACGCTATCTAGCTACATACTTGAGCAGGCATTAGGCCAACCTAATGACATAAGAGTGCCGCTTACCTCGCCTCTGACATGATTTACGTAGGCTTCATACAAACCCTTCAGTTGACTATAGTAGTAAGGGTTGGGCTTGCTTCCGCACACAGAGAGGTGGTAGTAGGTTTTATTGAGTGCGAGATTGAACTTTTGCACTTCCGCATTGACGAAATCCTGGCCACCGGAAAATAATAGGCATTTTCGAGAAACTCCGTAAAGACCGCGGTACTGGATAGAAGTTTTGAATCAGCAGCAGACCATTGAGGACGCCTATACTTCCTTCGTTCTATAAACTTCAATGTGCAGTAGATATAGCCCGCATTTTAGTTAGTTTTCGTGTTCTAAAGAACATAGTTCACTGTGAGTTGGATTCCATCTTTTATTAATTATTAGACAGCCTTACTACCGCGATGTATGTTTGACATAATGTCTAGCCCAGCGCGAAGCGCAAGTCGAGAGCTCTTTATTATTTACTTCTACGAGCTGTACATGTACATAGTCTTAGGTAGTAACGCGTTACTAGTAACGCGTTACTGCAACTTCGTTACATTTTTGGTAAATTGTAACTGTAACGAGTTACTTTTTTAAAAATGTAGCTTGTAACGTTAGTTCTATTACTTTTTCTCAGGTTACCGTAAAAGTATCGACGTTACTTTTGTCGTTATTTTCCAGATTGTTTTATGAATATTATATCATTGAACGTGTACAATCTAGCTATTCCTTGCACTTTCCAAATTGTCTGTTCCGACATTTCGAGTGCCAAGTTGGCTTTGCACAAACTTGTGGATACGTTTTTTCTCGCGAGTCACGACCCGAATATAGTCACGTGTAGATATGATGAAAAAACAAAATCTAGTTATCTTTAGGCACGCGCTTGCACTTTGTGACTGAACACTTACATCTTAGTATCTTTGATTGTATGAGGATAGTATAAGAGTTTTTTTCTGTAATCAAATAAACTTATCACAAACTTATGTTAAACGTATCTCGAAGCACTTTCTATGACGCGGTTTTTTTTTTCTGCACAAACGCTTTTAATCGAATGAATCAACCGTGAAACCACAATACACGCGGAGGGCACTGCGAATTTTTTGTATTTTGATTTGCGCCACTACTCCGGCGGGGTGTCAACACTCGTGGCAAAATTTACTGCTGTTTTCGCGGGGTTTGCTCGTTGCTTGCCCTGGTTGCGCGGGGTCTGTTCAGCAAGGGCAGGAACGTGTTCGCCATCAAACGAGGGAAACTTTCAGATACTAATTTCGAGAAGCAGCTGCCGCTGAGTTACAATATGAAGTAAGAAGCGTAATTTTTTTTAATTTTACGCAATAAAGCTTGGTGATGGGCGTTTTCGAGTTTTTTCTAAATTTTTCGTGTTATTGAAAAGTAAATGAAAAGTAACGTCATTACTTTTAGAAAGTAACTGTAACTGTAACGAGTTAATTTTTTGTTGCGGCAACTGTAACAGTAACTTAGCTACTTTTTTTCTGAAAGTAACTGTAACTGCGACGAATTATTTTTTAAAGTAACTTACCCAAGACTGCATATACACAACGAGACTACAGCGCTATATAAGAGTCGGTGTCTCACAGTGTCCTTTTTCTAACAAGGAAAGATCAGGTGGCATAAAGTTTTGTTTGAACAGCACGTCTTCAACTTGGCGTGTGGGGGGGTTTGTGTCGGTACATACAGGATCGAGCAGGGGTACATACGTTTTACTTCTACGATGTTGGGCGGTTCCTGCGGTCGCTTCGGGCTTCGGGACTAGGTGTGTACAGTTGCGGCGAATGGACGTATCACCAGTGTCGACCCAGTATGATCTCGGCTCCTCAGCTGACTTGTGCAGAGTGCTGACCTTCTCGAGGTTCACAACTCAGACGTCTGGGTCGATTTTTATGTCGGGTAGATTTCGCACACCATGACGAGAATCAAACCAGTGTTTCCTCTTCCTGCTTTCCTCTTTGAAGATCTCAGTTTCGTTTTGTTTGGGATACGAGGAAGCAGGCTCTTAGAAGAAGTTGGAAGAGTTGTTCTGATTCTTCTACCCATTAGTAACTCTGCAGGTGAGTAACCGTTCTTGAGGGGGCTGGCCCTCTAGTAAATAAGGGTCTGGTACGGGTTGTCCGACTTTTCAAGAGATCTTTGATTATTTTAACGGCAGCTTTGCTAGACCGTTAGTCTGTGAGTAGTGGGGACTTGAAGTGTTTTGTCTAAATCCATATTATTTCACAAAAACTGCATACGAGAGTTCGCGTCCTTTGGAAAACTGTGGTCCGTTGTCAGTGATGACAACCTCCAGCATGCCGTGCCTTGCAAAGATGGACTTGCTGTGTACGACGACGGCGTTGCCATTCAAGCTAGTGAGCCTCATTAACTCGAAAAACCTTGAGTAGCAATCTGTGACAACCTGCCACCCCGACCTTCCAAAAAAAAAAAAAAAAAAAAGGTCCATGCCGACTTTTTGCCATGGTCTTTCCGGAAACTCCGTGGGCATCAGCGGCATTTTCCTGTCTCCTTTGTGTTGGAGGAAAATTCTTAAGTTCTTAATGTCAACGTCGGCTGTTGGCCACCAGACTTCGTGTCTTGACCTCGCGCGGCATTTATCTATGCCCATATGGCCTTCGTGTAGAATGCGAAGAGTTGCATCCTGGAACTTTTTCGGGATGATGAATACGGTGGCATGAATTAGAACGTCTTCGACATCGGTGACATGGATTTTATGCACCCAGAACTCTTTTAGGCAAGGCTGAAGATCACGACGACTTGGCCAGTCTTGTTGTGTGAAAAATCGGAGTTGGCCGCAAAACTCATCTTGTTGTTCTTGTTGTTTTTTTTCAGCTCTTGCAGCGAAGGGGGATAAACTGTCAGCGTTGAAAACAGCTGGTTTATGAAGCCTTTAATCACTTTTTTCAGCTCGTTGTCCTCAATCTTCCCTTGGAGCGGAGAACTTGACAAAGTGTCAGCTGCGGTGATGTCTTTGCCCGGAATGTGCATGGTTACATAAGCGTGCTGCATTAAGCGTATGCACATCCTCTGTAGTTGAGTTGTCAGGTCATCTATCGCTTTCGACCCAAACAGTGAGACAAGGGTTTGCCGTCTGTTTCCAGCAAAACTTAATTCCGCAGACGTAGTCGGGAAACTTCTCACAAGCCAAGGCGAGAGGAGGGCCTTCCTTTTTGATCTGAGCGTAACGGCGTTCAGTCTCGGTCAACACTCGGGAAGCACAGACAATAACAGCGTAGCGACCGTCGTCTTTCTGCTGACGTAGGACAGCGCCCAGGCCATAGGAGGAGGCATCCGCTGTGACTTTAGTTGGTCTCTTCGGGGAGTAAATACCGAGGACTGGATCTGACGAGAGTAGTGTTTTCCAGTGTGAAAACGCCAGTCTTGGGTAAGTTACTCTTAAAAAGTAATTCGTTACAGTTACAGTTACTTTCAAAAAAAGTAGCGAAGTTACCGTTACAGTTACCGCAAGAAAAGAGTAACTCGTTACAGTTACTTCCAAAAAGTAACGACGTTACTTTTCAGTTATTTTCCTATTACACACAAAATTTTGAAAAAACTAGAAAACGGCCGTTACCAAGTTTTCTTGCATAAAATTTAAAAAGTGTGCTTTTTACTTTATATTGTGACTTAGCAGCATATGCTTCTCGAAATTAGTGTCTGAAATAAAAAAAATATTGACACGAATCAGTCGGGATTCCCCAAAAGCGGTAAAGTCAAACTTTATAATTAAGCTGGAAAAATAATCAATATTATGAAAAGAATAAAGACCAAAATTTAACTCGAGGGGTTTTCACAGATCTGAACACAGACTTGTTGTCAGAGTACTCCTTGTTGCAAAGTTTGCATACTGCGGTCAAACTGTTAGCAACCACTTCCACCACAGAAAAATACTTTCTGTACGCCGGCCATGCTAGTTCTTCTTTGTTCTCATCAACATCTCTATCGTTGGTAGCACTAGCACATTGCTGGCTCGTTGATGGTTTCCGTATGAAAATTTTAGATCTGGGGCATATCTGGCCATATCAAGCTTTATATGATTACATACGGCCTATATAAAGCCGTATCTGGCGTATGTATAACCTTATCTGGCGTTTATACAACCTTATCTGGAATATATACAGCCTTATCTGAGGTATATACTTTGTTTTCTCGCGTATATAAAGCCTCATATGGCGGCCGGTTTTCAATATATAGAAAAGTTAGAAAGCTAAGAAAAAAGTGCTTTGTTAGCAAACTGTAAATGACTCATTGTTCGCGAGCTGAATATTAGGACAAATAATCCCAAACTTCAGTTTTGGCAAGGTTAAGTTTGGATTATTTTACTTCTCACGGGGATTTCATTGTCGCTTAATTCTTTCGAAGTGTTAACATTACAACCTTTGCTAAACCCCCCAAGCGCCCCGACCCGTATATGAGGAATCATGGGAACTGTCATATCACCTGGATGAGCTGCAGACATCTCTTACATTGTTATTTTTCTGGTACAGCTTTAAAGACGCGAATATTAAGTTAGAAACGCTAAAAATGCCAGAAACAGCCCCGCTGACTGCTAAATCATGGTTTTGATTGTTGTGATGTCTCGGCTTTTTAAGCAATTTCTGCTAAAACAACAGTTACGACAATGATAATATTGTAAGAGATTTCGGCAGCTCTGACAGGTTGAAAGGTGGATCGCATGCACAGTATAATAAACGCTGGATGGACGAGAAGTTTTAAAAGTTATATGACAGGTCCTTGGGCTCTATAGGACCTGTCATATAACTGTGTAGCCATGGAATTGGTCGAATTTACCGAACACTAGGGAGCTGAAGGAACACCCTTACATGATACCTCGGGTGCGGGCCGGGGCACTTGGGGGATTTAGTAAATGGTCTATTGTAGACTAAAACGATATAAATTGCTGATTTCAGGCTTGTGTGCTTCTTTTGATATGCCTTGCCAGATCTGGAATTTCCATACTGAGCCAGATCTGGGATTTCCATACCTGTCAGTGTATATCAGACTATATCTGGCAGATATATTCCATACCAGGTTATATATGGCCAATTTTGTATATGTGCCATATCTGAAAACTTCAGATCTGGCCAGATATACTTTTTTCGTAAAGACTGTTTCACATGCTGCGATTCTCGTCCGAAATCAGTGCGATATCCAGTAAATGTGCGATTAAAATCGCAGTCGCACTGTCGCAGCGGCTCTGGGACTAGTTTCCACCAGGTTGGTAATTCGTCGCAGAGTCGGTATGATCACTTCATCGTCAACCAACCGTTCATTTGCCAGCTTTCATCCGCGATCGTTGCGTATTCGAAAAAACGTTCAGACACCTTAAAACGTTTGGTTTAATGCTTAATTATTAAAAATTTCTAGTCACAGATTGTGTTCGTAAAACATTTCTGTTGATTAAGACGTTTTGTTGTACTTTTTGCAAAGTCAAACGCGTCGCGTCCGTGTCCGAACAGCCGCGGCCGCGCAGATAAAATTCGCGCGGTTGTTGAAGCATGTGAAACCATACATTGTGATCGCACTCGCTGCGTCGGCTGTCGCACCGATATGTTCGCAACAGTCGCTGCATGTGAAACAGGCTTTAGGTTGCGATGGGTTCATGGAGTCCTTGGACATATTTCAGTTCGTACCCGGCAAGCCAGAAACAAACCCCGCGCCGATAGCAGCAAATTGTACCTCCACTGTTGACCAGGCCGGAGTATTGGCTCAAATCAAAATACGAAACATGCGCAGTGCGGAGTATTGGCTCAAATCAAAATACGAAACATGCGCAGTGCCCTCCGCGTGTATTGTTGTTTCGCGGTTGATTCACTTGGTTAAAAAGCGTGCGAAGAAAAAAGAAAAACCGCAACAGAGATAGTGCCTCAATTTACTAAGATGTAAGTGTTTAGTCACAAGGTACAATAACGTGAATAAAGATAACTAGATTCTTTTTTTTTATCAAATCTACTTGTGGCTATGTTCGCGTCGTGACTCGCTAGAAAGAACGTATTCACAAGTTTGTGCAAGGCCAACTTGACGCTCGAAATGTCGGAACAGACAATTTGGAAAGTGCAAGGAATAGCTAGATCATACTTGTCCAATGATATATTATTAATAAGAAACCGGAAATGTGACGACAAAAGTAACGTCGTTACTTTCATCGTTATTTCAGAAGAAGTAATAGAACTAAAGTTACAAGTTACATTTTTAAACAAGTAACTCGTTACAGTTACAAGTTACAGAAAAAGTAACGAAGTTACAGAAGCGCGATACTTGTAACGCGTTACTACCCAAGACTGGAAAATGCTTGTGCCTGCGCTTTCTCTCAAACAAACTCTTCTTTTGATGACAACATGCTTGACAGTTGTTGTAGCAATTCTGCCATGTTAGGTACAAAGCGGCCTAAGTAGTTGGCAATGGCCATGAATTGTCGGAGTTCAGTCTTGGAAGTTGACCTCGGCATCTTAGTTACTGCTTTTATCTTATTCTCGTCAGGTCGAACGTGGTTATTCTCAATGATGTGCCACAAGTACTGTATCTTCGTGACGCCAAACTGGAATTTTTCCCTGTTCAGGTGTACGCCTGCGTCGCGAACTCACTCGAGAGTAGCGGGGAGTCGTTGCTCGTGCCGTTCCTTCGATGATCCTCAGACAAGGGTATCGTTCATGTGGCAAGCAACACCTTCAAGACCCTGCTGAGTCTCACTCATGTGCCGTTGGAAATGTTCCGGGGCAGAGCAGATTCCGAATGGTAGGCAATTAAAGCAAAAGCGACCGAAGGGTGTGATGAAAGTGGTCAGCACTTTACTTTTCTCGCTTAAAGTTATCTGTCGAAATCCTGATGTGGCATTCATTTTTGAGAGCCAAGTGGCTCCTTGCAGCGTTCCGGGAGTGTGTTTTACCGCCGGAATTGGATGACATTCCCGTAGGAGGAACTTGTTCAGCTCTGTGTAGTCTACACAGATCCGCAGTGTTCCTGACGGTTTGGGTTCAAACACCATCGGAGCACACCAAGAGGTGGGTTCTGTTATGGGAGGCACGACGCCAATTTCTTGCATTCGTAGGTCTCCTTTTGTCTTTTTATACAGGGGAAGATGCACCCTACGAGGAGATGTGAGAGCATTCGGAGTAGCGTCTGGTCGAAGCAGTATGTCACTCTCTTGTCGTAACATTCCAAGACCTCTGAAAGCCTGAGGGAGGTCTTTGTCGACGTTCAACACCAAAACAGAGTTGAGGGAGCGGAACAATCCCAAACAATTTATGGCTGGCTTCCCGAGAAGTGCGGTGCAGAGTAGCGGAAGGATGTAAATGTCTTCCACGCTTTCTCGGCCATTAAACTTGAAATAGAGCCTGACCACTCCCGAAATCCGAAGAACTTATCCATTAGGTCCCTGACGTCGACGCGTCGTGGGGTTTAGCGAGATATGCTTGCAATGCTGATGGTACTGTCGTTCTGGAATGATAGTCTCGTCCGCCCCTGAGTCGATCGTGAAAATCAGTCTTTTCGCTTCTACTTGCGGATCAACTTCTCAGGTTGACAAGGTTGTTTCATCAACCACACCAAGAAACTCAGGCTCTTTTTCGATTGTCTGCAGGATTCGCACCGACCGGCCAACAGTCGCATAGTGACCTTTCTATCCACAATTGTTGCACGTGCCACTTTTTGCTGGGCAGATAGCTCGCGCGTGCCGCGCTTTACCGCACCATCCACATGAGCGGGCTTGATGTTTCTTGTCGCTGCCTTTTCTGCGATGATGCAGCGCGTTAGACGGTTGCTTGGCGTCGGAGTCATGTTTAGCAGGCTTGTTGTTTCTCGAATGTAGGGCATCCACGGCTACAGTTCTTTTGGGATGGCCTTAATGGAGTTCTGCCTGTTGTACCTGAACAGCCTCGTTCTGACGTGCTACGGTTAGTGCCTTCAAGAAATTGAGGTTGGGATCCAACTTAAGAGCTTGCGAAACCTTGTAATACTTGAGGCCTACGAATAGCCTGTCTCGGATTAGTTCCTGCCGAAGTTCTCCGAAACTGCAGGCATCCCCTAGAGCATGGATAGCTGTGGCAAAGTCTTGGACGGACTCATCGCCCAGCTGGACTCTGGTGTTGAATTTCGCCCGTTCGAAGATGACGTTTCTTCGAGCAATGAATTAGATGTCGTAGCTCTTGAGAACCACGTCGAAGTTTTTCTGCTCATCGAATGTCAGCTTGAACGCGTTGAACTCGTCCTCTGCCTGGGGGCCCATGGTGTACACCAGCGCGTCGACTTGACTCTCTTTTGGACGGTCGCAGAGTCCCGAAGCAGCGCGGTAGAGCAGGAAACGCTTTTTCCATTGAGGCCAGTCTGAGGGCGTCGAAAACGTGAACGGGCCAGGCGGCGTAATCTGGAACGAAGTCACGTTCGCTGGAGTTTGGCTTCGACGTTCCATTCGGTTACGAGGGAGTCAGGTCCGTCGGCAGTTGAAGGGCATACGTTCGTAGTGGAGGCCGTAGAGGTTGAAGCCAGGGTAAGGCTCAAGGAAAAGGGCCAAAGGGTGTGCTGAAGTGTTATTCAGGAGGAGAGCAGTGGTAAGTTCATCCCACTTCTGACACCATTACAACTGGTAGCAGATCGCAAAAACAGAAAGACAGAGGGAGGAATGCACAAGACGAGCGCTCATCTTGTGCATTCCTCGCTTCGTCCTTGCGTTTTTTCGCGCTGGTCTCAGTTGTAATCATGAACCGACTCGGCTGTATCACCACATTGATCTGACACCATGCTTAACAAAATGTCTAGCCCAGCGCGAAGCTCGAGATGAGAGCTCCTTATTATTTTCTTCTGCAAGCTGTACATATATACAACGAGACTACAGCGCTATATAAATGTCTTTATCTCACAATGTATACATCTTCAGTTTAATGTACAAGAAAAATGTTACGTAGACTCGGCCAGGCTTGTTCAATGAAACGCAAGACATAAGATTTACCTTGAACACTTTTCCATCCGGTCCGGTCAGCTTGATTAGAGCGTCTATGTTCCTTTTGATGCCATCCTGTAAAATAAATATTTTATAAATTAGCCATTTGTGTCTTTGAAATTAAAACGATTAAAGCAGGAGCGGAAACTTGAAGGACCTTCAGAAATTTTTACTCATGCTAAATTACACTCAGCACGTGCCACGTGCTTTGTTAACAGCGGGGGCCAATGATCATCAATAGTTGTATAAAATCCGCACGAGTTCACGCTGCCACAGGTCCCTGCTGTAAGTTGAGATAGATCTAGCGATCGACGTTTATTTAAATTATGTACAATTCAGTTGAAATGCTGACCTAGTCTTAGAATTCAATATGCCTAAAAACACGAGAGTTTTTTCGGTCTTCTTCTTCCTTTTCTGGTCACCGGCTGGCGGGATACCCGCTACAGTACCGCCCTCTAGTCGGCGATACGGTTAAGGGCGAAAAATGGACGTTGTGAAGTGCAGGTTTGCCCAACATTACTCGATCAACTCAGTTGGCAAACTCCTACGGAGAGCGTGGCCGCTTCTCGAACCCCTCAGCCAGGGCTAACGCTGTTCAAAGCGCCAACCTCCTTGCTCGCTGCGGCGCGTCATGCAACAGCAGTTCAAAACACGGCGGCAGCGAGCAAGAAGGATGACGCTTCAAACACCATTTTTATATCTGTGTGTTATCAGCGGAAACTGACGTGTGCCAGCGCGTGTCTTAGAAGGGATCAAACCCTCCGTGGGAGTTTGCTCACAGAGTTGATCGAGTAACGTTGGGTTTGCCCACATAAGTTATCGGTGAGCTGGGATCAGGTGGTTCGACGTGCTGAGGTTCGAGTCTCCCAACTGATATTCTATCAGGCTTGCTGTTCAACAGTATCACGGTGTTTTGGTGTTCTTTTGTGAACTGGGAACGGACCATCATAGGGAACCTGAAGGCAATGGCGCACAGCGACTCTCCACACGAAAAGATGGCAGGTTACGGAAAGGTCGCTGCTAACGAAAACAGTGTCTTCTGATGAGTGTGTTGTAGGTGTTGGGCATAATAGTGACTTAGCATGTTTCAGACGGCGAACAATGTTGAATAAGTCAGGGTGATCACTGTGTCAAGATGGATGAAATATTAGTGCAGTAGGAAAAGTGTCGTTTCATATAGGCTTACTCGAAAGGCAATTTTCGAAGGACCTGATCTAGAAATCGCTTAAAGGTATGCGCAGTGCGTCGAAATCCAAGAGGCATTCAAACAAATAAAAAAAAGTCAAAATTATGCGGTTCTTGCCATTTTGAGGATACCTTCAGGGGAGACAGGGATCTGAGGATATGCGCGGACAAGGTCAATTTTAGAAAATATGGTTGCGCCACCAGAATTGACGCAGCATTGTGGGTATGGGGACCCGGTATCGATTAGGCATTGTTGCTTGATTGAGGGCATTGTAATCCCAGCAGGGTAGCCAGTCGTTAAGTGTGTACGTTGGGACCACATACAGTTCTGAACGCTATGAACTGGAAGAGGGTCGTATAATGCCCAGCTCGAGCATATTGTCGAAAGCTTCTTCGGCGGTCCGGAATTTATCGGGCGGAGGCCTTTGAGGTTGTGCATAAACGCCATGTCCTGTCGTCTCGATGTGATGTTTGACGTTATGCCTCAATGGTTGGTGAATGTACAGGGGCGTACTAGAGACGAAAATTTGTACAATGTCAACATAGGGAGAATCTGACGGAACCAGCGGTGGAGAAAGTCTGCTTGATTGTGACTTTGTGCACATGGCTGAGACTGATAGGAGTGTAGTGCCATCAATAAGGCGACGGTTGCGGATATCTACAAGGAGGTTGAAGTGCTGCAGGAAATCTGCACCGATGATAGGATACTGGGTATCTGCAATAATGAAGATCCAGCGAAAAACGCGACGCAGTACTAGGTTGATTCCGAATGTGCGGGCTCTGTAGGTAGGAATGACGGTGCCGTTACATTTTCTAAGATGCGAGGGTTACAGATTACGACAATTTTGAGTTGTTTGACACAGTACTGACACCTCGGCACCGGAGTCAACAAGGAAGTGCATATTTGTGTCCTTATCTGGGAGGAAGAACCGGCAAGGACGACGATGCAACTGGCCAGGCATACTTGTCGTTGCCAGTACCTGGCGTTGGTGTTTCCCGGTGTGGAGCAAGCACATTTCTGGGCGCAGGAGCAGAATGTACGATCACACGGACACTGTCGGTTAGGAGGACTGTAAGATCTGCTACTTCTACAAGCTGTCTATTTGTTTGCATTGCGTGATGGTGGTTGTGAGAGAAAAGGGAAGCCACCATTTTCGTCAACTAATTCATACGACGCTCCATGACGGCGCGCAACTCAGAGGGATGTTGAGAAAACTACGGTGTTCGGTAGACCTCTTGACTGCACGTTTTTGATGCGTGAAAAATGCTATCGCCAACTTTGCGAGATCATCTAAGGTGGCGGTGTCTGGTGCCACGAACAATATACTGACGTGGTTGGATAGACGCTGCTGAAACAGCTGCCGAAGGAGTAAGACTTCAATGGTGGAGTTTACCAAGGAATGCCTCATCCGGCGAAGTGGCTGAGATGGTGTTTTGTCTCTCAGCTCTTCTGTAGTCTGCAACTTTTGTAGCCGTCGTTGTTCAGAAAGGCTCGCGAGTCGAACAAGTTCTACCTTTAGGATATCGTAGAGTGTTGGCTGGGGTGGTGCGTCGTGAACCTCCACAGCATCGGTTGAAGACAATGCGCTTACCAGGTGATGGATCGCGTTGGTTTATCTTGGATTCGGTGCAAAGCAAACTGTGACTCAACTTGCGCAAACCACGAGTGCAGATCAACCGGCCAGAACGATGGAAGGCGGACGGCGAGCGCAACGACTTGGGGTTGGTCAGCTGCAGAAGAGCCACTCGTCGCCATGTCTGCTGACTTGAGTGTTCATTGTGTTCCTCCGGTTCACAAAAAATTACCGATCCACGTTTATTCATAGTTTGTACAATTCAACTGAACTGTTGGCCAAGTCTTAAAATTCAAAATGCCTGAAAAACACTACAGTTGCCTTGGTATTCTTCTTCCTCTTCTTGTCACCGGCTGGCGGAAGAGCCGCTACATGAAAAATGCTGCTCCCATTTTTGTCTTCGACTGCTGTTGTGTGGAGCGAAAAAATTAAGGCGTTAACTCGTATTTTGTTTGAGACTTCTGCTGTCTTTTTTTTTTTCTGGCAAAAGCAATCATTGTTTGTTTCGCGGTAAGCCATACACCAACAGGCTGTTTACAAACAAGCCCGTGTTTGCCATACCAGGTGTGGGCACTGTCCGCTTGCAGAAACCAGATGTGCGTGCGATGATGTGTATCCGTAGGCCCAGAAGCGACAAGAGATAGTGTCACAGCAGTAACGTAGTTACAGGGAGTTTAGCTGTTTTATCTAGTATGTATGGCACCTCCCACACGAGTGTTGCCATTTCGCCGCAAGAAAAAAAAAAGAAAAAATGGCAGATGCCGATCATTCTTGCCGGAATTATTTGTTTTCTTTTACGGATTAAGGACGGTTCAAACCATACGCATTGCGGGACGCGTGCCGCGGACATCGCAAAGTCTGTGTGGCTTCTGCTACCCGTTGCGGGCGGAAAGCCTGCGGTTTAGTTTCAACGGCTCCGACAGCCAGCTGCCTTCCAGAAATGAGATGTGATCGCTTGACGTTTTTTTCGTTCTTCCCCAGCTTCGCAAGAGGAGAACCGTGCTTTGGGTGTTACCTCACGTGCTGACGGATAACAAAGATACGCAAGGCAATAGGACTGAAGACAAAAACCACTTTGGCGCCCTTTTGAATGTCCTTTTGTGGGGCTCAACGGAATTTTTGGAAAGATCTTGACGTATCGTTCAAAATGTTTCAGTGGTGTAAGATGTCCTTCGAAGATTTCTAAAAGGCCGAACGTACGCTTCGAAATTTTTTTTTTAAATTGCGTGAGAGGTCTGCAATAATTTTTGATATGTGTGTAAGCTGTGTAATAATCTTTTTCGCGAAATCACGTGACTCTCTAAGACAATTTTAACGGTTCTGTTTGAAAGATCATCTGGACCTTTAGGTTATTTGCGTTGGGAAAATCACTTGTCGATTCCCCATCAGGTGACCGCAAAGGAAGGTCGCACTTTGTCGGCTTCGCGTCCATTGCGTAGATATATCTACTAAAGCAAGTCAGTGGGCAAATGAAAGAGATCGTCTCAGATTGACCTGATGTTTGCAACAACGATGACACCGCGAACTTGCTAAAGATTTCGAAGACGGCGGCGGGTGTTGGTTTCGCGTTCGTTGTTTTCGCTAACCGTGTTACTGACAGTGTATGCGTATGTGTGGTGCACCCACGCTGTTTTAAGTGTTGAACTACAGTACAATTAAGGAATTTACACAAAAGCATTGTGAGTACCTCGAAAGTTATTTTTGGCGACAATGAACTGGGTTGCCGCTGTTTGGTCAGTTCGCTACTGTCTAGAGCTGCTTGTGCCTAGGTTTAGAACTCGTTGGTTATTTTTCCTGTTTGAATTGCAACACTCATTCAAAATTCAATGTATCAGATAAACTTCCGATTACCTAGAAGAAGAAAAAAAATAAGTGTTTAATGGCACCGCGGCAACTAAGTCCATAGTGTGCAAAACACAGGGTAAGTTAAAGGCAATACTGGAAGGACCTACAGTAGGTATTTCCATTAAAACTATGGAAAATGAATGTTTGTAACTTTAAAAGATACAGGCCTATTAAGGCCTCCAGAATTTTTTAACCGATGCTCCGCTAACCAAAGGAACTCTAAAGAAATTTCATTCACACTTGGAAGTTTGGGAGAATGTGCCGACGATAAAAGATCGCCGGCTGTCTGCCACCGCTAATCTTCAGGCAAATGTAATAGAAATGAAAACAAACCACAATTCATAACCGATGTGGGATGCAAAAGCTATCTAAAAACTTAAAAACTTGACGGTGCGGCACAAGAGGTTCGTCACCCAATAATAATGCCGGGTGGAACGGGACGTGATTGCGGAAAACTGTAGAGAAAAAAGTGGTGCGTTCGTGATGGTACTTAGGACATGTAATAAAGATATGCATGACACTCAACGACACGTTACAATGCTCACATTTCAGAGCTGCCTCTGCCCGTAGGAGGTACCCATGCGTGAGAAGGGTGTGTCCCAATCTCAGACGACAGAGCACCACCTCAAAGTAGCGCTCGCTGTGTCGGCAACTTGCCCACTCCCGCAGGGTAGGTTTCACGCAATGAAGCTTGCTGTGTGTTTCCGTGTTGCATTCTGACTGCCAGGTTTTCTAGATTGCTCTTTTAAAACTGTGTTTGTGTAGTCAGTATATGGGATGTACTTTGTATCCACTTGCCTCTCAACGCACGTACTGGCACCTCTATCAGCATCCTCATTACCCTGAATACCGACATGACCAGGCACCGGACAGAAATTGATACATAGGTATGATTTTGTTGCAGCCTGAACGTTTCTCCGTACCTTAATAACGAAGGCATTCTTCGATATTTCTATAGAAGCAAGCGCCTTTAATGCACTGGGAGAGCCAGAGTAGATAACAGAATACAGGATAGAGTTTATATGATGAATTCAACAGCTAAAATTAAAGCATATAATTCTTCAGTGAAGAATGAGGCTCTGGCATCAAGACGTCTAACAACCTTACATGTCTCGCTTATAACAGCAAACGAACAACAGAATCACTCTTAGTACCATCTGTGAAGAAGCTCCTACAGTCGCTGTATGTATAAGCAACCTGGGAAAACTCCTGCTGCAGGGCAGCAAAAGGAGTTTGTCGCGTATTATATTTAATCAGAGCGAAATTGATTATGGGTGCTATGCACTCCCAAGGAGCTACTGCAGGTGAGAGTTGAGCAACTAGGCTGAAACTGTGAAGACTGTACGCTTGTGAATATGCTTTAATTCTCTGCGTAAAAGGGGCTACGACAGAGGGCTTGTTATGGAATGTGGTTTGATAACGAGAATCCTGAATTGCTTCCTGGATTGGATGATAAGGAGCAGAGCGAATTCTTAATACGTACTGGAACGCTAAATAAAATCGTCTTTTTTCAAGTGAATATTCATTACTCTCAACATATAGGCTGGGAATAGAGGACGTTAGAAAAGCACCAGCAGAAAGCCTCAGGCGTTGATGGTGGCTCGGGTCCAACAACAGAAGGGTATATCGTCGTACAGATTTAAACACTACGCATACATAATCTAATTTTGAAAGAACCAAGCAGCGATAGAGACGAAGGAGGCACTCCCGATCGCTACCCATAGACTTGTGTTAAAGCACCTTTTGGAGATTCATTGACCTAGAGCACTTCTGTTTCTGGTAGAGTTTATGACTACGGAAATTCAATTTTTTATCAAATATCCCTCCTAGGAACTTGTGTTCATTATGAACAGGAATTGCCTGACCCCTTAAGGTCAGACTAGGCTCTAGGCTCGTGCCCCTACGTAATAAAAAGTTGACACATTGACTTCTCTGTTGAAAAACTAAACCCACTAGGCATCGGTCCACCTTATCAGACTATTATTTCCCAGCTGAAGTTGCCTCTCGCAGATTGAAATGTTACACGAACTGCAAGAGATCTGCAAGTCATCCACGTAAAGAGAGTAGCAAAGTGATTGTGGGATAGACTTTGCAAAACTGCTCATTTTTATTAAAAACAGTGTTACGCTAAGGACACCACCTTGTGGAACTCTATTCTCTTCGACAAAACTACGAGATAAGTTGTACCAAGCTTGACATGAAAGTGTCTGCCTTCCAAAAAGGTTTTAATGAGCGAGAGCATTCGGCCACGAATTCCATACGAGACAAGATCGTTCAAGATTCCATACCTCTTTGTTGTGTCGTAAGCCTTCTCTACATCCGAAAATGCAGAAACACAATGCAGTCTATTAACAAAAGCCTCACGAATAGTTTTCTCAAGTCGGACTAGGTGGTCCAGCGTTGATCTGTGGCCACGCAAACCGCATTGAAACTTGTCGAGTAGGTTATTTTCCTCTAAAAATGGACCAATCTTGAGTTTACCATCCGTTCAAAAGTTTTTTCCCCAGAACTGGTGAGAGCTGTGGGCCAGTAACTTGAGGGAAATTATGGATCTTTTCCTTGCTCGAGGAGCGGGATAACCTCAGCTCTTTTCCAAGAATCTGGGAAGATACCTTCTCTCCAGATCTGGCTAAAAAAGTTTAAAAGCGCTTGCAGGGTATTGGAATGCAAATGCTTGAGCATAGAGAAGTAAATTCGATCTGGTCCCGGGGAGGTATTTTACTTTTATTTAAAGGGATTGTCCGGTCGAAACCGGAAGTACTTACGTTTTGCGCACGTTACGTCGAGGGAGCCTTCATATAGACAAACGTTATTTTTATTTTGATATATGATCTCCCGTTGTTAATTAAACCTTTCATGAGCGTATGTACGAAACGGCACCACGAATTTCTCCAGTATCAATGACTGACATCCGTAGCTGCTGCGTCACGTCACAAAACGCAAAGGTTTGTCGGATGGTCGGGATAACAAGCGTTGATCGATGGATGTTTTCTATTTTGTTTCGACTTATATAATCCCCCAGGCTGTACCCTACTGAAATACGGTTCTTTTAATGCAGTTCCCAAGCGTGTGCAAAAGAAGTCACGCCTTTTAGCAGGATATTACTCGAAAACAGCCATAAGCTTCGAGCAAACGCATGCCGTTTAGCGCAAACAACTGCGACGGCCACCGATCGTACTAGCAGCGCCAGCAAAGCAAAGGGTGCAGTTTTCGCCTCTGTAGCGGCAACTAGGTACACGAAGTAGCATCTGGGTACACATTTCGGCGGATCCACTAGATCGGTGATGAGGCTGCGGGTCGTTCCCTCAGAGGCGATGTCCGCAGGTCGAAGGCAAACGGCGAATCGTTCAAATGCATGTCGTCACTTGACTTGGACGAGCTTGGTGAATCGTAGCCACGCTCTATTTTCACATGCGGGTCAAACAGAATTTGGCTGCACGCGTGCTAAATACAACTACTGGTATCGTTGCCAGGTGGTCTAGCCGTTGGTTTCGGTTTCGCTGCATAATCAAATCGATTGACCTGATTAGGGCGAGGAGTGGATGGATGCAGTTTAATATCGTTGGCACAGAATCGCACCTCAGCTTACGAGCCTTCTGTCAGCTTAGAGCTCAGCTCGTAGCTCTCTTCTGTGAGATGATTGATGCATAAGCGGGATCTCGATCTTGACGGGAACCCAGTCCCTACGCACGGCGACGATCCATTTTGCTCGTCACTGCACGTCTCGCAGAAAAGTGTGGAACGTCCCGTCTTGGCTCGCAGGTGCTGCCCGGTGGTTGTGGCACCCAACCGCGCAACAAAAATCTCACCCATCCACGAAACAAGTCGAGCTCAACAACACAAACGAAGCTGGCTGAGGCGTTCACTTTCAGGTAAACGACGAGACAGAAATGTTCGCTTTGTGTTGTGTGACGTCAGAGCTCCAATGTTGCCACCGAAAGCAGCGTTTACGGTGCTTTCGTGCGAGTGCGATCGGAGCAGTATAAATTTAATTACTCATGCAGAAAGGCATATAAAATTCAAATATTGCACGTAAGATGCGTCTCGAGGCAATAACAATGATATTCAATTGTTTTCTCGAATACAAAATTTGACCGGACAATCCCTTTATAGCTGCCTGTAACTCTCGAAAAGTAAATGGTCTAATTATGGGGTTCTCGTAGTCCTCCAGAGCTATTTATTCTCTTCTTCTCTATAACACTTTTATGCTTTACAAATGCAGCCGAGTGATGTGATGAACATGATACAGATGAAAAGTGCTCCCCTAAAATATTGGCCTGCTGCTCATGACTAGACAGTACACCACCTGGCAAAACAAAGAGCAGTATGGAGGAGGCTCGATAATCCCAATTAATCTCGTGTACTTTTTCCCAGACAACTTCAACACTGGTGTGACTTTTAACAGAAGAGGTGTAAATGTGTCTCCTGGGAGCAAAGCACACGTGGCTTCTATTCGTCCAGCCAAAACTCCACATCATCGAGGTTACTTAGGAGTCCCCGACAGTTCCACTGCATTAGCACTGAAAGCATTCAAAAACATATGAAAATACGAGCACACGGGTGAGGAATAAAAGAAATGTCATCACTTCGGAGGGATTGCAGGTTATTTTTTTTTTTTTTGGTCTTTGAATTTTTCCACTCCATCTCCTGGTCAGACCCAGGGGTACATGTGGAGGTGGACAGGGCAGGAGCGCCGCTCTCCTGAGCTCCGCAAGCAGGCATGCCTGCCAGCTTGGGAGGGTCGGAGCTGCAAGATCCCAACCCGCGGCCGCGACCAGAACCTGACGTGAGGGTAGCAGATGTACTTGGGTGGTATTTAACCCCGTCCATCGGCTCCGCCTCCTTCTCTGTTACAGAAGCTGCATGAGGCCCATGCAGCTCCTTTGTTGCAGGCGGTGTCTCCAGGGAGTGAGGCCGAGAGCCTCGCTTTTCCTCCATGGTAGGAGAACGTGCAGACTGTACAGGAGCAGCAGGCGCTGGCCTGTCTTGGGATGTGGGAGCAGCCCGCGAACCTTCTCCTCAAAGAGAGGGAGCCTGCTGCCCCTGGGTAGGCTTTGGGGTCCTGAGGGCGGCAGCCAGGTCTTCGAGCAAGAGCTGGGTCGCCCTCGACTCCATACATGGCGCAGGACCCCGGCGCGCCACGTCGGCATACGAGCTTTGTGCATTGAATGACCAGCGTTTCTTGGCCTCAAGGTATGTAATGTTCTCTTTAGCCTTTAAACTCAAGTTCTCTTTCTCCTGGTTCCACAGGGTACAAAGACGGGAGTACCCGGCATGGGTTTCCTTGGAGTTGAAGCAGCGCACAGTGTTTTCACAGATGTCTGCGACATGTTCGTTTCTGCCACACTTGGCCAGATCTCTCTTCCACGGCAGCTCCTGGACCCATGCCCAAACCGTTGGCACCTGAAACACCATTGGCGGTTTGGCACATAAGGACGGACACGGTAGTTCAGATAGCCTCCTTTCACTGTCTCTGGGAGACTATGCCGTTCGAAAGAAAGAATGAGATGTTTTGAGGGGATCTCCTGACCCTCGCGGCGAAGTATAATCCACTTTACTGCAGTGACACCTGAGTTTTGCAGGCCTTCAAGGATCTCATCCTCGCTTACACATATGAGGTTTTCTTCAGAGGTGACACCACGCAGTGTTCAACGTCATGAGCGGCGTTACCATTGCGGAGGTCTCGACGATGCCTTTCATCTTCTGAATGGCAACACTTTACGCCTGTGTGGTGACCTCGACAAGAAGGTCCCCAGAATGCAGATTTTTTGCTTGGTAGGGGTGTGCGATCAGGTGCTCAAGAACTTTGGCAACAATGAACGGAGACAACTTAGCGGCAGGGCGTTGATCGTCTTCAGAGTGAACTACAAAAAACTTAACTAAGTATTCTTTTCCTGGTGCTTTGGCAATGACATGTTCCGGACAGTCCCGTTTGGATGCCTGCCTGGAACCGGGTTTTGAGGGGGAGGGAGCCATAAGAGGCGGAAAATGCTCGGAACCAGTGGTGTTCCGCCCACCACGGAGCCCAACAAGGGAATAGGCAACGGGCCATAACAAAAAGGGCTTGGCTGGAACCGTTACTCCATTAGCACTGCCCCGGTACTATAACCAACTCTGGTTCTGGCCAAGGGGTTTGTCGCCACCCAAAGTTAGCCTTTGCCGCCAAGGAGTTGAAAAAGGAAAAAAGAAAAATGAGAAGAGTGAAAAGGAGAAGACAAAGGTTAAAGAGAGGAGGGGATAGTAGAAGTGGCGACTGACTGAATCATCCTGGTCGGGCCAAGCCAGGACACCCGTCTACGGGAAGCGGGGGCCAGAGTGGTGTATTGCCACACCCGGGAGGCCCCGAAGGGTCCAAATCTACCCCTGCCTCGACTCAACCACCAGGATACCCTTTTTCCCCGGACTCGGGAAAGCCACGCACAGCCAGACTATGGCGGGCGAACCCGCATGGCTCGGGGTCCGTGGTGACGCCACTCACCAAATGCCTGCTTTCACAGGTGCCCCCTGCCGGGGTCCGATTACGCAAGTAATAACTGATTTTTAGAGCACAGCTCTTAAGCACCCGTTTCCGGCTTGAGCGGCGTCGGCGTCGCCGTCGGCGTAACCGCGCGGTGCATTATTGGAAACGTCCGATAATGCACCGCGGTGACGCGCGCGTTGCATTATGTGACGTTTTCCATAATGCACCGCGCGGGAGGGAAGAGGGGGAAGGGGAGGGGGGAGAAGGAAGGAGGTGGAGGAGGGGAGGAAGGAGGAGTATGGGGAGGAGGAGATAGAGCGAGGAGGACGGGAAGGAGGGCGGAGGAAGAGGAGGGAGAAGGAGGGGGGAAGAGGAGGGAGGAGGAGAAGGAAAGGAGGAGGGAGGACGAGGAGGAGGATGAAGAGGGGAAGGAGGCGAAGAGAAAGGGAGGAGTAGATGAGGAGGGTGGAGGAGAGGGTACGGATGAAGAGGAGGGGCATACCGTTCCCAACGTACCCTCCTCTCCTCCTCCTCAAGAGCTGCGCTGTAATTTGGCATTACAATGAGTTGTAAACGTCTAATTTTTTGTGCATGGTTCACAGTCTTTTGTGCGGCTGAGGCGTTGAAAGGGCTTAAATGGCTGCAAGAGCTGAAGGGCCATAAGGGCTAAAGAGGTTTAAAGGGAGGACAGAATTCTATAGCACATCAGGGCAGAAGGGTCAACCCCAAAGTTGGATAGCGGAAGGGGCCAATCGTCACTCATGATATCATATAACCCGCCAGAATGAACCTTTTTCCGATAATCCTCTGTGCATGCGTACGCCTTCTCAACTTGCCATTGCTTTCTTTTGTCGATAATTTCGTAGGGCCCTGTTTTGCACAACTAATATTGTGAGCCCCTATATTGGCCCGTATTTTGTACATTTCCACGCTTTTTGTTTTAAGTATCAATAGTATGCAGCATAAAAACCAATGCAACTCGATACAGCGGCGCGATGCAAATGCGTGCTGACTGGAACATAGTCATTGGGATACTCTTTACTTATAATCCGCAATGAAAAACCGAAAACAGAGCGACAAAGATCCGGAGAAAAAAAATACTCCTTTGTCGCAACGAGCTGAGGTAGTTCTGATTGTTTGTTTCTCTTTTGCCGCGAGCAGGAGACAGGGCTTTTTTCGGCGTAGCCGCCTTTCTATCATTATCTTTAACGCAGGTTCCTTCTACGGCCTCTCGCATTCCAAAAGGCTCTGAGAAAGTCGCATTTACCCCGCAACCGCAGAAGATGGCACCCACGAGTAAATGAACATATACGCACATTGGCGTTTAACGTGTTTGAGCGGGGACCGGCGTCTCTGAGGCAGAAGCGATTACTAGGGGTACGGTGCGCGACGTCGCGCAACGGCGCGTTCTGAGAAGGCTCAACTTTGGAGACCGGCTCAACTTTGACGTGGCAGTAGCGGGTGCGCGTCGCGATAGAACAATCAGAGGACGAAAAAAGAAAGGAGGGTCACGTGCCCACTCGTGTTCACTCGGCGATGCGTATCCAGTTCTCCGTTCGCGGAACTTTTTTTTTGTTCGGTTTTTGGGAGCGGCGGGGACTGCGGGAGCATTTTTTTGCAAGGCTACGATGGTTAAAGTCAGACGAAATGTCGGGGAAGCCAGTGGAAATGTAGCGACATCTGCCAATAACAACCACTTCGAAACTGTCGTCGCGCGCCGACATGTTTCCGTGGATTTCGCTCACTATTTGTGAGCCGCCAGTGACGATAGCGCGTTTTATTGGCTCTTGATGTGCACGACTGTGTGTGAACGGAACTGCGTGTAAAAGCTTTGCGCAAGCGCTCTTCGCCACGCTACGCATCCGCTTGCCGCTACGGTATGCACCGGGTCCAAACGCATATGTGCGGGTGGGCCTTATGACATCCACGGAGTGCTCACGTGCTTACTTTACCCGAGAGAGGGGCGCTTCTTGTCAACCAGACTGCACATCTGTACACAGTTTCTCCACACTAGCACATCACGTTCTGTTACCACTGTCGTTGCCACGCAAGTACGACAAAGGGGCCACTTTTAATTTGCCAAGAATGGGCCTTGCTATTTCATCTCTGTTCTTATGTGCTGCATGTTGAAAGGCATTGTATTGTAGCAGACCCTTTTCAAAAGTGCAAGCCATCTAGGAGTTTATGCGCAATTATCCAGGCCCACCATTGTTTGGGAACATATTCTGAAAATGTACTACACACGAGGGCCGCTTGAGTGTTCGGCGTGAAGTCGGCCCAGCCAGCGTCGGCATTCGGCAAGATCTCGCATCCAGTCACGTGGTGCGTGCCTAAGAAATGGCGACCGCAAGTGCGACTTATTCCAATTTTGAAAAGAGGGTATTACTGCAGGTTTTTTTTATATAAATAAGGAGTTTCTTTTTTTTGTAAATTATATTTTTAAATAAAAAGCATCTAACAAAATCGAAGCATACTCACGGTCAGTGTGAGCAAGGTGCTTGCGTTGTTTAACATGACTGACAAAACATCGTTGCTGGCATTCAGATACACAGAAACGTTGTGGACCAGTGCCGGGTCAACCTGAACCTAATCGTGCAGGACAGAAAGCGACAAAATATTTCTACGCAGCCTCATAAATGGGCGGAGTCGAAACAGATAGAGAAAATGTTTCTATATTCATAAATGGTCTGAAAAATTCAACTAATTTGACCAAGCTAACAAAGCCCGCGGAGCAATAAATATGTAACTGTGAATGAGCTAGCTGGGGACATATTGTGTTTATGGGAGATCACATGACGTCACGTGGTTACATGACTATGACGTCACACGACATCATGGTATCACGGGACGTCACGTGATCCCATGACGTCAGAGTCACATAACGTTACAATTTCACGTGACTTTGTGATATCGAGTGACACGATGACGTCATAGAGCTCCGTCGCGTAACACCGTGACGTCAGAGGCTCACGTGGCATTGGCTAACTCTGGCATCCCGGTGTCACGTGACCCAGCTTTGTCACAATGTTACGTGATTTCGAGTGTTAAAAGGGCGGTTATACAATATTCAATTGGAATGTTTTTCACTTTACATCAGCTTACTGGCACTAGTGGGACTCAAGGATACTTGCACTCAACACCACTGGCCAAGAAGCTCATTTGTTCCGTTGTGATTTCAGAGAAAAAAGCGAGTATTTTTCATTCACCCTCTCCTTTGCAAAACTTCATGAGGTAGCTGGGCCGTCTCAGTACCGTCCAGTGACAATATTTGAGTGCTGCTCATAGATTGAACCCGAGCATCGCGTGGGCACTCTATTTGCGCTCGTGGTAATCGATATCTGGAGAAGCATTTGGGCAGTGGCCCGTGTCCTATCGCTGCAATGACGACAGTAGCCGAACCATAACAACGTCTGGAACTCAACGCGTGTCTTGTGCCTTGCCAACCCCAGCGCGTGGCTAGGATCAACACTGGTGGCATATAATCCCCTCCACATTACGTGACCCGCTTGTTCTGACTGCGAGTTGAGGGGGTGAACGCTGCTCGTTTTGCTTTACTTTTATCAGTCGATTCGATTGCGTGTATCAAAAAACGGACTGGCGTTTCAAAGCTCATTTACATCAGGAATCCGCACTAAGGGGTATTTGCGCAAAGTACAGAAATCGTTTCAGGTGAGTCGCAACGTCGTGTACACTGTGACGTCACGTGACTTTTTTTTGTGAAAGTTCTTTATGACGGCATGGTGTAGAACAGCACAGAGAGGACAGAACAACAGAAGAGAGACACATAGAATACATCAGGGTTGACTCGCAACTGATATTTATGAGAGAAACAGGAAAACGACGTTCATACATAATAAAGAGAAGAAAAGAAGGAAGCACAATACCTTCACACCATGAATATTTGTAACAATAAAAATAAACTAAGAAACTAAACTACTATAAAAAGGCACGCATGCAGGGCAGACCACAATGACAGGTAACGCTAAGGGCCGGTTGCACCAACGTCGCTTACCTTTTTCCAATGTGTCTCTTTTCTAAGTCGGCTTTGCGTCCTAAACCGAGCTAGGCTAAGCATGGGTTTAACCCTTTCATGGGAGACTTCTTTGTAGGCCCAGGGGTGGACTATTTGTTTGTGTTTCGTATGAAAGTATTTTAATAAGAGCTCTTTGGCAAGTTCAGATTTTTTTCCGCAAAGCACAAGAAAGATTCTTGGGTGGGAAATGTGCTACACATGGCCCAGCAGCTGCTGAAGAAATAGGCAAACAATTAATTTTATTCTTGGAGAGAGAAACTGCAGGAGCTGAAGATTACTTTTCTGCAACCCAATGTAGTCGTTTTTTTTTCTCAAAGCCATCTAATACGAAAATATTTCTTTCCTTTAAGAGCTTCAGCTACGAAGGATTTCTCGGAGAGTTGCTCCTAGGCCATGGAGGTTATACATCCCACTTCGGTAAATACCGAAAAAATTGCTTGCGGCGCATGTGCTTTTAAAATATTCAGATTTTTCCGATTGCTCAGAGCGCCTAATTTGTAAGTTCGAAGGTTACATGGCCTTTAAAGGTCTGATCATCAGACGATATTAGAAGCCAGCCTCATAAGTGCAAAGACCTGCACACGCTGTACGCAGGAATGTTTCGGAAATTGTTTTCGCACCGCCAGATGGCACCAGTATATTATTTTATTTTTTGAGATGACTTCCTCTAGATAGCGTGATAGTACAATGGTAAAAATTCGACTTCTCATGAGCCCAGTACAGATAAAGCGTGGGTAGGAAGTAAATATCCCGCGGCCCATGAAAGGGTTAGCTTCCTGATGCACCAGCATTGGGAACTTTTAGCCAACCGTTACCTTGTTCCGCATACCTCACTACCGAAGCCTTCAAAACATACCTTTAAGCGCGTGCCTCGCAGTCAAGGTATCACGCGCGCGAGCGCTTAAAAGCATGTTTTATAGTATTCGTTAGTGCAGTGCGAGGACACGGCAACGGTCTTCTAAAAGGCCCAGTTAACTTAGGGTTTGCGGACGCGCCCCTAGCTGTACGCTAGATTTGCGTAGGGAATGTAGGGAAAAACAGAGCGAACTAAGGAACTCTCAGAGGGACGAATACGATTAAGGGAGGACAATCACGTGCTGTAAACAAAGGTTTTGCCGTCGTCGTCTGCGTCAACCGGCGTCTGCTTTTCCCTGTGTTTCTTTGGTGAGTAAGGAAGGAAACGTCTCATAATTCAATCATTTTTATGCTTACCTCTTCAGAGACAGGTGTCAAAGATCACCCTTGCATCAAGTGGTACGTACATTTTATATTTCGCAAATATCTCTTTTATTCTGAGGTGACGGCAGTACAAACGTCAGCAGAGATTCAGCTACAACATGCCTCGGGAGTCGGTAGCTAAGTTAGTTACACGATATATCACCAACACATTCTTTGTCGATTAGTCACCTTAACACAGAGTTCTAAATGTTACCGCGGAAGTTAATGCCTTGATGATGCCCCGGGCGCGTGATATTTGAAAAGTCGATTAGTTTTCAGGGGCCACGGCAGTCCCAAAGCCACGCGAGCAAACTGCGAGGAAACCGGCGATCAAAATGCCCAGTTAGACGCCTGCTCTGCCGTCATCGCGAGAGATTTCTGTTTGCTCTTTGTGTTTCCACCAGGCTGAAAACATCGTCTCGTCCCGGAAACCATGCTGTTCCTAATCAACCCTGGTTGGTCACTTAAAAAGCCTCCAAATGTAGGACCACCACCAACTAGGTCGTAGTCGGCATACGATTACACGAAGCTGGGTGACTGGATCCTGCTCTGTACGCCGCGACGCCACTGTTGTCACGCTGCCTGAGCGTAATTTTGACGAGAAGTACAACAAAAATATTAGGTCAAAAGCAACGCTAAGCTCTCGTTCAAAATGGCCAACTAAACATGCATTGTGAACGATACACCACAACCTACATACTACCAACAGAAAGCAGAAGCGGTCAGGTGATCCCTGCTACAAGATCGCGAGGAGGAGCCGTCAGATGGCGTCAGTCTATCTCCTCGGGGCTAATAGTGGAAAATTTCTCCACTAATTTAAGAGGGAAGATTTCTCCCCTAAATTTAGTGAAAACATTTCTCCAGCCAAGTGCCATGGTAACACTGCGACGTTACCTGACACAATGGAGTGGCCTCCTAATGCAACTTGATACCATTTGGACAGGGAACGCCATGACTGCTCGTAACACAAAGGCGTCACCCGCGGCGCAGAGATTTGTGTGCAGTGTGATCGGTAGTCCGTGTGCGTACAGCACTTGGGCTGCTTCCGTAGTTGATCGGCAAGACACCGCTAGGAACAGGAATTTTCTTTTCTTTTTTTGCCCACTGCCAAGTACATTAGCGCCGCTCTAGCGACCAGTCTGCGAACCGCCAAGATGCTGATAGGTTTCGCTTGAATAGACTCGCAACGGAGGCATTGAAGGTTAACGAATTCAAAGGACATAGTAGGCTCGTTCCATTTAGCTGCACCTCCTGCACCGGTGCAGAAAAGTGTATTCCAGTGTACTTCAAGGTATGTGCATTAATATAGGATCGCAAATGCCCCGCCCTCCACATTTCTGCAACGGTGTAGAAGGTGCAAGTAAATAGAACAAGCCAAATACTTGGCGCTAAAAGGGTGAACGAGTGTCGGGTGATTTCCGACGGCTTCTAGCGCGGTACGTGAGTAAATCACTTCTTGACAATTAAAATTTGAAGTAAATTATATCTAATTTGCTCAAACAATATTAACTTTGAATTTGAGGTACTACCCCAGAAAAAGTAAGCATTTGCGCATATAAATTGCCTTTAGAAAGTAATGCCTTTACTTCGCAATTGCTTTCCTTTAGCAACACTTGTGCTTGAGCGAACTTTAGGGGATAGCATTCTTCGACCATTTCACCAATTGTTGATTCTTGTTTTGACTTTTGACTATTAAGGTTATGGGAATTTACATTAGTTCAACCTGCGTGCTTTTTCACCTACTTTACCAAGGCTATGATTATGCGCTTTACGGTGATACTGCGCATTACGTAATATTTAGTGGACTCCAGGCGCCCACATGGTGGCAAATACGCGGAAGCTTTACGAGAGTACACAGCAAACAGAAAACCCGTGTATAAAGACTTTGCCGCAAACTAGCATCGCGCATTAGTGAAACCCTGCTAGGCACATTCGAGGTGACGCGGACATAACATTAGTGCCGCTGCGGAACCCATGAGTGATGGTGTCGGAGGAAAAAAATCCGCACACCTTGTCTTACAAATGGTATCACTTAGACAGACATATCTAGAAGGGTAGTGCAGTTGCATACAAGCTGTTTCTTATAGTCGTAAAAAATACCGGCACATCGGAACCAAATAAACAATCAAGGAACACATACCTTTTTTGTCAAATTATTCAGTGTTATGATGCTGTCACGTGTTGTATTCATGATCAGCTCGAACATAGCTTTAATATCGTTCATCTGGAATGGAGTGAAGCAGTTTAGTGCTGCTTCCATCTGGATCGCATCGTTAACTACTTGATCACTGGTGTCTGTTTGCATATATGTGGAATAATCTTTGCAATGTGCAATTCCCTTCGCGGGAAAATTTTGGTAGCCCATCGTAAGCTCACGCTGAGCAGCCACGGACACAACCTTGTTTAGCAGTGAATATTAAATTCAGCAGATCCTGGGAAGTTAGAGGCATTGTTTTACCTGTCTGTTGACGAAATACATATACTAACAGGCAGTTGACCAAAACCTCGCAAGGCGATTGGCTGCTCAGCGTATGTTGTCATTCTTAACCAGCCCCGCAAAGATCGCTATGGAGTGTTACAATACTAAAAGTGTTTCTCACCAACAAAATAGTCTTTCGAACTGTGAACGAAATAATCTTATTAGCCACGTTTTTCCTCATACATATATATTGCAATAATACTCTCCTTCTTGCACATTCCAAAAAAGAAAAATTACTTTCTCAATGCCGCCAAGCACCGACTTCCCCTGTTGTCGCGGTGCTAAGATGTGCGCTCGCTTTGCCGGTGTGTCGATAACAAAAACAAACAAACAATCACGGTATAAAGAAATGTCTTTATGTAGTAACCAGTAACGCTCAGTGCATAGGTGGAAATGGCGACCATACAACGTTGATGCTATATTTTCCCGGGATCCATTGACTTTAATGAATACCGTATGAAGTCACTGACAGCATAATAAACGCATGGCGTGGCATGTACGGAGCATCTTATAACATTTCCGTAGCCAATGAGGCTGCGACGTTAAACGACAATGCGGAGAAAAAATGATGGAGAGAAGGACTTTACAGCGCGATGCGAGGCCAGAGTGCCGAGCTCAGGTTGGAAGGATGTAGTGGGTAGAATAAAATGATAGTTGCATCCGTCTCTACCATGAAGGTAGAAACTACTGAAGGGGACATGACGCCACCAGAGGTAAAGCCGGGGAAGAGTTCCGGTTTCAAGTAACACGACTCCAACGGTGACTTAAACCAATACAGGCTATTGGGGGGAAAGGACAGCTGATTTGGCACCAACAGCTTTATTGGTCACCCTTGGGACGTTCCCATTGACTGCGTCCTGTCGCCTCTTGTTCCTAGTTCCACGGTCTCTACCCAATGCCTTTTTCCTTGCAGAGCAAACAAATTGTCGTAAGATCCTCGCTAAGCTCTGGCATTAGAACGCTGAACGCCAGGCTCTACCCACTATCTGTTAGCGCGGTGTAAAATGTGTTCTGGAGCAGGGCTGCCAACCCAAGGGAAATTTCACAGGTGAACGTAATTGTTGTGTTCTGGTATTTGTAGCTTGGTTGTGTTAGCAAAATATGTGCAAATCATCATCATCAACATAGATCTGTACATCATTTTTGTCTTTGTTCATTAATACACAGTCTCACTGGAACGTTGACTGGGCTGGTCCTGTTCTTTTCCTCTGCCGTGTCCCTGAGGACACCACATTTTTGGGGACGAGATGCTGAGCCCATTACGGTTGTACTACTAGTACCCATGGCGTTCTTCTCTGCTGCATCGCCGCCCCCGTTCCTGCCTACGCCGGGACAGCCTGCAATTCCGTGGGAACAGTGGAAGCGGGTGTTCCTGAATTTTCTGGAAGCTGCCGGTGGCAACGAATTGCAGCCGAGTCGTTGGAAAGCAATTTTGCAATGGAAAGCACCTTCTGCCGAGAAGCCCCTCGGGGGAAGCGAGAAAGCATCGAAGGATGGCGAGTCGGAGGGAACGCCGTCAGCAGAATATGAGTTCCAATCTGCAATGACGGTGCTGGACGCTCATTTTGCCACGACTACGAATGTGCTCGTAGACCGTCACCGGTTCCGACAAAGGCGTCAGGTGCCTAATGGGGCGTTCGAGGCCTACGCAACAAGTCTGCGGGAACTTGCTTCTTCCTGTGACTACGGTGACGGCGTCGACAACGTCATTCGTGACCAGCTCCTCGAAGGCACTACTTCTAGTCAAATCCGAGAACGCCTACTCTTTGAAGGTTCTACCCTCACACTCCAGAGAGCGATTGATATTGGCAGGCATATGTAACAAATTAAACGGGAGATTCCCGAGTTCGATGGTGAAGCTTCTGTGCAGCGCGTGGCACCGAAGAAAACTGAAAAATCTACTTCGGCAAAAGGATGTTGCTACCGTTGCGGGTCTCAAGCTCACAAGGCAAACTGCGACAAATGCCCGGCGAAGAACAAGCGTTGTCGCCGTTGCAAGAAGATTGGCCACTTCGATGCGCTGTGCATGTCGAGCGAGATGTCCAGTGTTCAAGCCGTCAAGGATCCGAAGTCGGCGGAAGCTAACGTCGTCACCGTTCTGCACATCGGCGACGACTACTGACGTGCACGGGAAATATCTACGGGGGTGCTCATCGGCAACGTTCCCATTCGCTTTCTTGTAGATACTGGGGCCACGGTTTCCCTGCTGAGCGTAGAAGACTACCGCGAGAACTTCGCTGGAAGGTATCCTCTGAGTGCGACGTCAGTCGTGTTAAAAAACTACATGAAGGAGGAAATCCCAAGCGTCGGATGTTTTCTGGCCGAGGTAACCTACAGAAACAAGGGCGCCTGCGTAATGTTCTACGTGATTAAAAGAGGAATTTCGTTACTGGGACTTGACGTGATCGTAACTTTCGAATCAACATTGAAGGAAAAACGCTCAGCTGTTGTCAGACTGTTGCTTCAACGGCGTCTACGTTGCTACTACCGAGTCTACGGGAGTTTGGACAACTTTTTTCCAAAGAGCTCGAACTTGCTAAAGACTTCGTGCACCAAGTTCAGCAACGTACGTCGCTGCAGCCGGTTACGGCTAAGCCTCGAAGAATTCAACTGTCTCTTCGGAATCAAGTCTCCGAGGCAGACAATTGTGTGGCTGATGCCTTGTCACGGTTACCAGCCGAAGGTCTTACAGGTCAAGAGCAAGAGGAGGAGATAGCCTTTATTGTTACATCACGTGTAACCAAGGAACAGCTGCAAGAAGCAACGGCAGCAGATGCTACATTGCGGGACGTTGTGCGCTTCGTCCACAAGGGATGGCCCTCAAAGAAGTCGCTGGACACTAAACTGGTTCCATTTTACCACGTTAAGGAAGAACTGTCGGTGGTTGACAAGCTTGTGCTACGGGAGGAGAAAGTGGTCATACCTGAAGCTCTGACGCCGTTGATGGTACGCTAAGGCACATGAAGCCCACCCTGGTATAGTGCGAACAAAGCAAAGGCTCAGGGACCAGTTCTGGTGGCCTTGCATGGACCGACAAGTTGAGTTAGAAGTCAGAAGCTGCCACATTTGCCAGGAAGGAGACAAGCCTGCAAAGCCTGTGCCCACTCCCCTGCAGTCGGTTGCTTCACCAGATCGGCCATGGCAGAAGTTGGCCATGTATATTGTCGGGCCACTGGCTCGAGCACCACCAGACAAAACGTTTGTAATGACATTGATAGACTATCACTCGAAATGGCCTGAGTTCTGCTTTACAAGCCATGTGACCTCGTAAACTTTCATCGAGTTTCTCCGCTCGGTGTTCAGTAGGGAAAGGTACCCCGAGGAGATTGTAACAGATAATGGTACACAATTTAAATCCAAGGAGTTCAAGGATTTTCTTGGAATCTGGCACTGCCTGTCTTCAGTATACTATCCGCAAGCGAATGGATTAATTGAGAGGTTCAATCGGGTCTTAAAAAATTTCATCCAGCTTGCGATCCTCGAGAATCGCCTTCTGCAGTCTGCGGTTACCGACTATCTGGGCTTTTACAGATGTAAACCACACGGCACGACCGGAATCTCCCCTGCCGTTCTACTGCACGGTCGGTAGCCAAGAACAAGGTTAGATATAATAGGACTGCCATCCAAGGACTTCTTGCAACGACCAGAAGCCGAAATGAAATCTCTTCGGAAGAGAGTTGAGAACCGGCAGAGCAAGAGCAAGGCCGACACTGACGAAAAACGTGGTGCAAGAGCTGCCAAGTTCAAGCAACGTGACTACGGAAGCCGCCTGGTGGCAGGAAAGGAGACCTTCGGTATACGACACTGTTGAAGATCCTAAAAAGAAAAGGACCAGGCACGTTTCTGCTGGAAGACGGACGGACGTGGAACGTTTCAAAATTAGTTCTCGTCCCTTGAAGCGGGAAAAGAAAAGCAACCAGGTTGGCCAGGATGGTTTCCGTTGAATTCAGGGGCACCGATGGAACCGCCGTCAGTTCCACCCCGCCAGAGATCGTTACCAGACGAGCAGCCGCCTGAACTTGCTGTGGCGGAGCAGAGGACACCGCCTGGGCAGGAGGAGTCTACCTCCGCGCCTCTTCCAGCTCTCCAGCAAATGCCACAACCGGACACTAACGTGCGGCAGCCCTTAACACGATCACGTAAACCACCAAGCTGGTTACGAGATTATGTCACATAACACGTGAAACAATGAAGGGCACGCGTCAGACACTGATACTTTGTTTCGCTTGGTGTTAATGAAAGAATGTTTTTTGGGGATGTAATGCTGTGTTCAGATATTTGTAGCTTGGTTGTGTTAGCAACATATGTACAAACCATCATCATCAACATGTGATCTGTACTTCATTTTTGTCTTTGTTTATCAATACACAGTCTGATTTGGAACGTTGACTGGGGTGGTCCTGTTCTTTTACTCTGCCGTGTCCCTGAAGACATCACAGTAATATTCAAATCGATGTGGGAATACGGGATATCTTGCTAGTTTGAGGAAAATTTTATGCGCAGTATATATCTGGAATTTTGTAAGTCAGTTATGATATTTTTTTCGACATAACATCGAATTTAAACGGCTTTGTCTCTTTTTGGATTATTTCCTCCAGCCCTTTGGCGGTTTGTGGTGCGACCATCTGGCCAACACTGAGGAATACTATCTAGGTGGCGCAAGATACCCCTCGTTTTAAATTTTACAGCCGTTAGCATCCATTCATCCATCCAACTGTTTTCGGCAAATTCCGTTTTCATCGCCTCCTGAAAAGAATGAAGCAAGGTACTAGCCAAGTCGAAGATTCTGAGAGCGCAGCTGTGCCTACTCGGAAGAAAAAAAACAACTTGAGAACACAAATTAATTCGACAATGTCTGGAGATATAGACTTACTATGACTAATATTATTATGTGAAGTGCCGTCGTTTTTCGTATATTGGATTATGAGGACTCTCGCCTTAGTCACAGCTTTTGTTTCTGACAATTATAAAAAGCAATAATGTAGTTATTAAAGCAGTATTATGTTGTGATGACGAGCATAACATCTAAACCGATTATATGATTTCATTCGTCAGTTTGAATCTCCTTGTATCACTTGTCCTCGCCAGTTCTTCCTTGGCCACAGTTTTGGTTCGATAAACCAATTTATTGCGAAACGTGTGCGAGGCGTAAGGGCTATGCATAGAGCAAATCGTCTGCTTTTTGCGCAGGGGTTGCAGTGATGTCGGAACGACGCCGAGCTCTGATTGGCTTGAATTAAAAGGATAGTGGGTAGACTTCAATGCAAGATGCATTGAGGTCTAACCACTACTATTTTTTCAATCATCCAATAAATGCTCGGCGTTCTGACATCATCGGAACCCTTGTGCAGGAAGCAGACAAACTAGCGCTGCCCATATATTTTAGTTCTCAAAATAAATATGGAAGTGATGCAGAAAACAACGAATATTTAGTATTATTTATTTACATTCGCCAGCGAGAGAAATTACGGCAGAAATAAAGAAATTTCAGGCATTCGCTAGCGATATTTTGAGTTTCCGTGCTGGTAACCCTGTCTGGGAGCAAGTGTGCATAAAGGCTATATTTTACACAATGCTAACTCTTAGCTCGGTCACGCTGTCCACACTGTCACGCTTTCACGCCAGGCGGAGGGAAAGGGCTGCTGCCGATACGCCGAGAGACCGAACTCGCCAAGTCTGTGGAGGCTGCTGTCTCCGCTGTCTCCAATGCTGTCCACGAGAACAGACGGCGGCGTTAACCGTGAGCATTCGGCCATTCCAACTACAAAAGACCTGTTGGCTACAAGGCTACTCGAATGTCTCGAAAGTAAGATGTTATATTAAGTAAATAATTATTAGGTACGGCGAATCCAGCATATAACTGCTCTCCTATTTATGGCGGAATGAATTATGCATAAGTGATCTAGCAATTCAAGGACTAAGAAAGTGAAAGTTGTGTATTTACCGAGTCGGCACTCAGACCCATGCTGAGATTGTCGAAAGGGATCGAGGTGATCCCTGTCAATATTTGGCTGACAGTCTGAGCGGTTGCATTGTTTATCTCATCCAGACCAACCTTGCCGAACCGGGCGAATGAACGGTCAAATGTTGCCGGCATTCCCTTTTGGACGAGCCATCGAATGTCCCACGTCTGCTTGAGAAAATCGCCCATAGACAAAGCTAGATGGTCGCCGAGCAATCTGAGGTCAAAGAAAGAAAAGATAAATCGAAGTCAAGCAATCGTGCATCTGCGATTCCGTTCTGCCATACCACTTAGAAGTCAAGGAATGGCCTGCATGGGCATTACGCCATTTTTATGGTGCCTGGAACCAAGGTTACTAGTTTAGCTCAATCGTGGAACTTTCGGAGTGTGGGTAATACCCCCAACTCCCTTCAGAGCGCCGGCCATCGTATAAAGACCCATCTAAATTTTAGTTTTAAAACTGTGTGGCCCATTGAGTACGGTGAAACGCTATCTAGACGCTGCGCTTCAAAATAAATCCATTCGGTAAATGAAGAGGAGGCGACATAACCGCACAAGGCAGCCAAATGAGGAAATCCCAACTGAAGCCGGAAGTATAAGTCGCGATCGTTGGGAGCGCCCCCACGGGTGCCTAAAGCCGGGGTCACACTGCTCATACATCATGCAAAGGACAGTCTGCAAACGCGAGTCACCTTGGTTCGAATGCCACGTGCAAAAGTTCCTCCTCGATCTGATTGTCATGCGGCATTCGAAGCATGGATCTTGCGGTGACTCGCATTCGAATCTGAATGCAGACATTCCTTTGTATGATGTATCAATAGCGGGAGCCCGGGTATAGGTTGCCGTTTCTGTCAAACAGCGTATTTTCTTTATTTTTGGTCATCGTTGCAGGCGTGTCCTCTGAGCCGGAAGTCTTGACGGGCTACACTTATGTTGCGTCATGTCGCCTCGAGAAGCTTCCTACCTCAATTATTCGGTGTAATGTGCTGCAGTTTCCATAGCAGTCACCCCAAAATGGTGACGCGTCTAACGACGGGAGCCGGTCTGTGGGGAAGGAGAGGGGGAGGGGGGGGGGCGGGAGGGTACTGCACGTAGAAGCAGCGTCCATTGATGCCTGGAACGCGTCTCCAACTGGTGCGCCTACCACGTCCTCAAAAGTGGTCTTTCAATATCTGCCAGATGACGTTCTAAAGGTGTCCCGCTGTCGCCTGACGCCATGCTGGAGGCGGCAAAGCAGCGGAAGTCGATGGGGTCGACTTCCTTTTGTAGAGTGGCTCCGCATCCAGAGTCGACGGATAGCACAGTACATCCTGGATAGGACGTCGCGAGGACAGCGACCATTTAGTCCAATCGCTTTCTACAACCAACCACACTGATAGCGACGGCCGACGGCACGACACATCGGCTCCGGTGACACAATATTTTGAAACTGTGGGACCACTTCCGATGAATGGGAAGGATTAAACGGTGAACACAACAGCGGAAGACGCGTTTCAGGCATCGCAGTGATATTTGCTAGGTTTGCCCTCCGCGGGAAAAATACTGGAGCTCAATGGTACTAGCTGACAAAGCGGTAGACTCGGTACGCAGGCGCGTCATGACGTCGCCGTGCCGAAGCCTCGTGCTCATTGGGAAACGCTGCAACTCGCGCTCACGTTCATGCAGTCGCAAGGTGGGCGATGCTGCTCGGATTTACTAGCGACGATGTTAGGCCCACTTCAGACGGGGCAACTCTCTGAGCAATTTTTGGGTGGCTGGCGGTTTGTTCCGGAGCTTTCCTTAGATCGATAATAATTGATGAAATCGGGTCCGGCTCGAAACAAGCTAGCAACTCGGAGCAATTTGTAGATTGTTTGAAGCGGCAGCAGCCAATCAGGGAGGCCATATTTTCACGCGATACTCCGTGCCGGTGATGATGACAACTAAAGACTTGTTCCTGATTTGGAATGGATCGTTTCTAGAAAAGAACTTTTCAAAAAGATGAGTTAGTATGCTCAACGTCAATTAAATGTATAAATACACGATTATAGCGTGTTACCGTGTGTCTCAGTAGTGCAAGAAAAATGAAATGTAATGTTGATGATGGCAAGTTGCGGCAATTTGTTGCTGCGTGTGAACGCGGGCGGCCCGTGTTGCTGCTGTTGCGGCGTAAAGTTGCTGGGAGTAATTGCCCCATCTGAAACGGGCCTTAGAGGAGGAAAGACTCCGGCATTGTCTTCTGTAGTCTCTGACACGATGCGAATGGCAGGGTGGCCAATTTGTTTTCCAAGCGCCGGTACACCAAATATTTTCATTCCGAAACACTTCTACGTCTCGAGAGCCTCAAGCGTGTAAACGCAGCAGAAGCACTGCGGAAGGCAACAAACGAGGCCGGGCATCCGCAAGAGAGACCTTGTCGTTCTTATCCTGTCCATGACTTTAAGTTGCTCGGGAGAACTTCCCGACACATATGGAGTAATCATATAGCTTGGCCTGGTCATCTATTAATACGGCGATATCTAATCAAGATTGTGACAAAATATAAAGGCTGTTCTATGCGGACTTTTTTTCCTCTCAGAAGAACCCGATTTTTCCTGATCATTATTCTTTCTTTCTTTTCCTGATCGGGTCGGGAGCTGCGCAGAGACTAAAGGCGTGATGTCTGACGAGGTCTCTGCCCCCCTTACAGCTCTAGAGCACTTACAGCTCTACAACAGCATTGTAAAATGGTGCAAAACGGTCACGCAAAAAATACCGTCAAGACAACATGATGTAAGTACAGGTACATAGAAACAAGTAAAACAAGCAACCGCACAACGGTTTTGTCAGAAAAGGTTAAAAGTCTGAGCGAAATACATAAACACCAAATATCATATATCACAGTTGAATTGATTCGAACGCTGCTGAAGTTGTGATCCAAAGCTCATTGATATGTCATTTGTATATACCGAGCTTTTGGAGGCATTCCTTGTAACTTGCCGCTTCGCTCGTAATAATTGTCATTATTTTAAGATGGTTTTTATTTTATGTATTTTTTAATGTCCGTATTAAAAAACGATAAACTTATTCCTCCTTTTTTTAAATCCTTAAGTTGAAAGCTAGATGAGAAATAACCTGGTTGTGTCGTCCTTGGGCAAAGAATACTATGGCTACAAGCTTCGACCGCGCTTTTTAAGCGCACCATGAAACGTGTCAGTCGAAGGTGAGGATTGGTGTTGTCGCGGCATTGATTGGGTACAACGACCAATCCAAATATTCGTCGACGGGTAGAGTGTTGTCGAGTGCGCATCTCAGATTGATGCAGTGCTTGTGGGCAATGCGTAAGTTGCATTCGGCTGACGTGCTCGGTCACCTAGGATGAATCACTGAAACTTCAGAGAGCTTTCCAAAAAAAAAAAGTAAGGAATAGTCCGCTATGTTAAAATTTTGTTCCGAAAATCAAATTTTTGTGTTTCTCCCCTCGTGCACTAGTTTGCTTTGAGCTTAAAAAAATACGCGATTAGTAAAATCACAGTTATTCCAGCCCAAGATCCATTTCGTGGTCTCTATAGTAACAATAATTTACGAAGTTCGTGCGTTTAGGCCGGATTTAAAGGCTCGCCGTTATATTTTGCAAGCTTTTGTGACTTTGCGAAAATTATTGCGTTCGGGATTACAAAGGGCTTTCACGTTCCGAAGTGTTGTACAGGACTCGAAAAAGGAAGCACGTCAGAAAAATACGTTACAAAAGACTTGACTTCATCTTTTTTTTACCTCTCAAAGGTCGTCACGTCACGCGCTGCAGAACCCAGTGATCCTGGGTTTGAGCCCCACCCCTGCACCCCTGCCCGTTTCGATCTGCATGAGCATCGTACCGGCGTGCAGTCGTGTATCACTACTGCGTGGTGCACGTTAAAGACCCCAGGCTAGCGGTTGTACTGCACTGGCTAAATTGCTCATGTACAGCTGAGACACCAGACGCCCACTGAGACAGACTAACTTCCGGCTGTATAAACATACACACAACAATTTGCGTTGCAAAAGACAAGACTTCATTTTTTTTTACCTCCCAAAAGTCGTCACGTGTGGATCCACGCTGCTCCACGTAGATTGCGTCACCGTCCCGACGAATGTTTCGAGAGCGACGAGGGCACCCTGCGACGCCAGCTGAAAGTGTCTGCGGTTTCGCGGTGTGCTCTCGTCGAGCTACAGCTTCCTTTCGTGCTTGACGTAAATCGGGGATCCGGACGCAATACAGCAGAATCGCGGATTTTGCGCAAGCTTGTGCGGTGCTCAATACAAATAATCAAATTACAGGTAATCTTTCATTTTTACAGCGAAGGTGCATTTGACTTGTTGGACGGGTCTTTTGAGTCCATCGACTAAACAGTAGTCGACGGAATAGTCGAAAGAAAATTATCACGCTCACCTCATCACCGTTCGCGCGCGCCTCATCTCTTATTGCGTGGTTTTGACACTTCTTGCAGTAAGAAAACCACAAAACAAGTGTCAAAACCACGTGATGGATGATAAGCACGTAGCGCTGCCTGCATGCGTTTTCGGGTAAAAATTGCGGTTGCATAAGCTGCCGTGGCAACGGCCGAGTACGAAGTGTTGAGTGACGTCACTAGACCCGCTAACAATGCCAAGCACGTAGCGCTCCTCTCATGCGTTCCTCGGCATAGATTGCGGTTGCATAAGGGGCTGCGGCAACGGCAGCGTATGGAGTCCTTCGTGTATAAAAATGTTTTCTTACAGTGGTTTTACTTTTCTTTCATGAATCATTTGGTATAGACCGTTTTGCTGTTTACAGACATTAACTGCCTTTTGCGTACAAAGCGACTTCCGGTCGCACCGTTTCTGCAAGCATGTTGAGCTAGCTTATGTCAGGAGTGCTAGAAAGAAAGAATCCTGGAAGGATGCCGTGACCTCCCAATTGTTACTGATGACCATGTGAAGGTGAAATGTCTCTAGATCTAAAGGAATAACCTGACTAAATGTGCACTAAAGTTTTTTTTTTTTTTTTTCATCTGATCTTTTTATGACCTGCAAGGAATGTGCCTAGTTTATCAAGTTTTTAAAGGAATGAAAACTTTGCTTTTGTAATTGCCAGACTTCAATATATAGTGCACATTAACAATAGTTCTTTTTTCTAATTTCTGGTGAAAAAGGAAAATAAATGAACCTTCCTCTTTCTCGAGGCGATGGAGAGAAGTGGTGGGAGGCTGATTGCATAATTATTGTATGCTATCAATTTCATAGGTGAATAAAAATAAAAGCACAATACATAGTCAAAAATCATTTGTGAATCATTAGGCTTGGTGAAGTGGCTATCTTGTTTTGAGTCATGCAAATATCAAGTCAGAACCTTTTTTAGTGCACCTTTAAGTACCATTTGGTACTTCTGACTACTGAATTGACTCAGCAGCACACAACTTCTCTCTAATATTGCTATACTTTGTTTAAATTTTTAAGCGAGCAAAGCCGAAGCCATAAACTCATGCATGTTGCCTGACGAATGCTTAAGCTGCCGTGAAATTGACGAAGTCCCTACCTGTCGAAAATAATTGCCAACAGATGATAGTCAAATGTCCGGTGTATTTCTTGCACACACATATTTTCCAACATAAAAGACACACCAAAAATAAGAAATCTAACAATTATCAACATTGAAATAATATATTCTACGTGGCATACAGTGCTACATTACAGAAATAAGGTTTATTTCAAAAACATCTAAAAACACAGTATGTCCAGTCAACTCGTGTTGATGAGACACTTCACGGCGATCGGCCTGCAACATTGTTTTTTTTTCGTTTACTTTCCTTAAAGGGGCGGTGCAACGATATTCCAATGGAATGTTTTTCACTTTACACGAGCTTACTGGCACTAGTGGGACTCAAGGATACTCGCACGCAACGCCACTGACCAAGAAACTCCTTTGTTGCGCTGTAGTTTCGAGGACAAAACCGAGTGTTTTCATTCAATCTCTCCTTCGCAAAACCTGATGACGTAGCTCGGCGGTAGCAGTACCGCCCAGTGACGATATTTGAATGCGGTTCATAGATTGGACCCGAGCATTGCGTGGGCACTCGATTTGGGCTCGTGATAATTTGTAGCTCGAGAAGCACTCGGGTAGTGTCCCGTGCCCAATCGCTGCAATGACGACAACAGCCGAACCATGACAATGTCTGGAACTCAGCGCGTGTCCTGTGCCTTGCCAACCCCAGCGCGTGGCTATGATCAACATTGGCGGCATATAATCGGCTCCAGATCACGTGGCCGCTTGTTCTGGCTGCGAGTTGAGGGAGTGAACTCTGCTCGTTTTTCTTTATTTTTTTCTGCGACTTCGATTGCGTGTGGTGAAAAACGAACGGGTATTTCACAAGTCATTAACGTCAGAGATCCGTTCTAAGCGGTATTTGCGCAAAATACAAAAATCGTTGCATCGCCCCTTTAAAGGCTGAGCAGAGACGCTTTAATAGGAACCTCGCGGGCGTTGAGGTCTTGTTCACGTAGTAGAACATAACGCTAAAGAATGTGCAGCATGAATAGGAAAAATAATTTTGCAACTTCCAAGAAAGGCCGGAAACTCGGTATGTATGAAACTGGTAGAGAGAGACACTGAGCAGGTTTCCACAGCTCAAGGTGATGGCAGAAACTTTCTAGCTTAAGGTATGGAGAATCGCAGTATGAACAGTTTTTTGAAAGATGCCCAAGGATCTCCGCGCACGATGGGTAACAACAGATGCCAGAGGGGCAGGTTCTTGAGCTCCTATAATTATACATGCAGTTTTTTTTTTTTTCACTTGACCTTTGGAAGTGGGATATGTCTAAGAACTTGTTAATTGGTGACAATTGCTCTACGTTCAGTACATGTGTGGCAAATATGATGCCTAGATCAAATATTCGACTGGTCGGATTAATGAACAGCTCCACCCATGCACAGAAAATGGTCACAAAGTCGCTACAAATGATATCGGAAAAACTGGAGCGTCATGCTGTCGAATGTACTGATCCCGGCGGTTGTCCGTAGAAGTTCCGCAAAAAAACTCAAGCAAACGTGAGTGTCGATATCATTTCTGCGTCCCAACTCCTGGCTGTCGAAGCTTCCGTGGACTCTCGAGCTGGACAGCAACCTGTTGCAGAACAAGTGCCTCCCATATCCACCACCGCTGCTGCGACACAAACAGGATCACGGCTGTCGATAGCATACCACTTCTACGATGTCATGAAGGGGAAATTGAGTAACGATTTTTTTTTTTGAACGCAGTAAACACGCCAGTTGGAGTCCCGTTCCAGTACTGTGGTTGTAAGTTCGGCAAATATTGAAAGCTGCGGTATGGAGCCACTGTGCATTGTAAATACAAGTTTTTACTTGTGCTGTGTCCGGTCAGCACTATGAACCTCAACACTTCAATTATTATTGCCAACTAGATTGAAGTCATCAACTTTGACATTATTTGCTTCCAAGTTTTTGTATTAAAGTAAAATAAGGTTTATTGATTTATAGCTGTTCTTACACCTGTTGGTCATTATATTGCTTCATGTTCATTGGCCATTTCAGCAAGGACTAATTTAGAGACAGATGTTGGTGTTCAGGAATGTGCTAAAATACAAAACCTTAAATTAAGATCTGTAAACTGTTTTTATCTATACACAAAATTTGTACCACAGCAATACTCTTTCCTACAAACCACATCAGGCAACAATATAACGGATATATATAGCTGCGAGAGTGACTATAGGTGGCAGTTTGTTTGTTTTATAACGTGCACAAGTAAGACACCAGTCTAAGTTGTGGGCTGTTTCAAGTAGGTTTGTTAGCATCGTATATTATGTATGACAGAGCGTATACTTTAGAACAACAAAAAGCTATAAAACCTTTCAACGCAATGTGTTTGTTGATTAGTAAAAATCGTCTCAGTGGATTTTTTTATATTTCAGCATTAGCATGCACATGGCGAAATAAATAACGTAAGGCCAACCACGAATGCTTCAGAGAAGTTCAATAACTTTCTAAGTGGTTTGTACAGAGCAGCTGACATGGTACCACCCCTAGGAAAGAGATGACACATCCTTGACGAATCGACTTTAACCGCTAAGCGCACCAAAATAAATATTGGCGTTTCTAAGAAATTGGGATCCTTAAATAATTCCATGGGAAGGCACACCATGAAAAGCTTTGGTGTGAGGGTGAGCCTAGATACAGCGACAATATAGAAGCCTCTTGTTCCAACGTCACTAACACATATTGCGAGTATACACTCAGTAACTGGCATAATTAGGAATTAATAAAGCATGGAAAGATTGTCAATTAGTGTATTAGAAATATGGATCAAAATGATATTGTCACTTGACATTCTTCACGATAGCTGAGGGACCACCATGGTTGTAAAGTGCCAAGGTACCAGTAACTGGAAATCGGTATATAGGTACTTTTGTTGTACCTGAGGTACAAACCTAGGTGCTTTTATTTCTGGGTATCTGTATATGTATCTTAGCTACATTTTCCAGTAACAATTGTAATTAATTGAAAATACACTTTCCAGGTACTTTTATATTCACTTCGCAAAACATATAAACACTATAAGTGTTGAAGTAGTAGCACACTACCATGAGCCGTGATTAACGTTGAGTTGGATACGACCTGGGAGGCACTGGCTTGATCGAATGACGTTTTAGCGAACGAAGCCCCGCCCAGATGTTTCATCGAACGTCACTTTAGCGAATGGCGGTGTTCGTTTGAGCAAATGGTGGATTAGCGATGCCGTTCTTGCAACACCAATTAATCGAATCCCTTCGGAACTTCATTTAGGAAATATTAGCAACCTGGTTCCTTTATATAAAACCTAAATCGAATTTATCCCGTGTTTGAAGGTCCTCTGACAGCTATAGAATGGAGGAGATAACTTGAAAGATGTGCGCCATTTCTGTTAAAGCCCCTGTATCTGGCAAACGTGGGATTCCAAGCAGAGTGGCGGTGAAAAGCGTTTTTAGCGTAGGAGGCACAATTGCTACTAAACTTCGATAGAAGATGTCAGATAAACACTTAGAGGAGGTCCTGACTTTAAAGTCAAATAGAGCACTTTAGTCAAAAAGATAACGTGTCCTGGAATGCTCATGTAAATGCGGTTTTTATTATTTCTCGCATTGACAGCAATTACGCACCCGTATCGAACACGTTCTTGAGTGAATCCTTAGTATAAAAAGCTTTCTTCCAATATATTTTGACAACTTTCGGAAAATTAAATAAAGTATATTTGAAGTAACGGCGCCTGTACCTAGGTAAAATTTAAGCGTGTACCTAGGTAGGTACGTGCATAGGTTCCCTTTCATATTAGAAAATCTAAATGTACCTTAGGTATATTTTCAGCAACTTTTACAACCCTGCTGACCACCATCTGTTGGAGTGTACTTCTGGATGTCAACCACCCATCTGGGACCTAGAAGTGACTAACGATTTTGGAAAGTTGAAGTGTTCATCACCCTCACACAGACTGTTGCGGACATGGTCTGCTGAACACACACAAAAAATACAGGGTGCTCCCAAACGAAATTACTGGGTTTCGTTCTACCACAAAAAGAAGCTACACATCGCCACACGCTCATTATCCACCCAAAGGTGGCACTAGATGTCCGAACCACATGCCAAAGTTTCTGCCCGAACCGATATCTTATTTAAAAATTAAACGCGGTTTTATGAAAATGTGAATGGGAAAATGACGGCAGACGAAGCTCTCGAATACATGAAGCTCTCTGGCACCACAAACCGAAAACGGGCAAAAATGGACCCAATTTTCTCATTGAAAGTTTCAGAAGATCACTTATAACTTTTGAATAAGATATCGTTTCGTGCTGAAAAGTTGGCATCTGCTTTGGACCTCCAGCGCTAAATTTTGGCGGAAAACGAGCGTTCGGCAATGCGTAGTTAATGTTTGCGATATTAAAAACCCTGCAAATATTTTTCATAGACACCTTGTACACACATGCTAGTCATTGTTTACTCCCGTGCTAATTCCATGGGGCGCTCATTAGCTAGGCTTGGGCTAGGCAGGTACAGTGCGCAATCTCCGAATGTTTAGCTCGATATGTCTGGTTCGAAGATACACTTTGTCACCCAATTTGCGGAAAGGCGGCATCGGTAATTCTTTGGCAGTTCACTCGTACTGGGTAAGTTTACTGTCGGAGTTCGTTCGGTGTACTACACGTGAACGCCATTCACATTTCATTCTTAAAATAAAATAAAAAAGAAACACGATAATAATATTAGTAATAATATTAATTTAGTAAGAATATGTATTTGAAATACAAAACTGTGAACCTAAGTGGGTGCAAGCCTGCGCAGAAAAGTTAGGAACCCGTACGCGAAGTTACGCCTGCCAGCCCTCCTTACCTTACCACAAAAGCAATCGTGTTTTTCTGGTAAATTTCAAGATCTCCCCTTTCTAGCACCATGATTACAACCGTGGACTGCAACTACTATACAACATATGTTATCTCACTATACTGCGTCTCACCTAAGTGCAAAAAAAAAATCGCAAAGATGAGGTTGTTAACAGCGCTTGCACAGCATGATGGCACATGTATGGCAGTTATGATCAAAGCTCGGAACTCCCGCATGTAGGTTTATCTTGATCGCATTTAAACTAGGACGGAGCATTGTTTAAACAGCCTCCGTGCAGTTTTGAGTCGAAATGGAGTGTATTATTAAATTTAACATGCGTACATAAGGCCTTTAATGTTAGCAAAACGCTATTTTCTCAGCGGTTTTTCAAGTAATAGCCTATCGACTCCGCGACGCAAGATGTACAAGGAACTGCGATGAGTCGAAATGTGTTATGTTTTTAAAATAAGCACTCGATAAAAGGCTGCTCACCGGCACAATCTGACAACGGTCAGGTACCGACCGGCGTAGTTAGCGTTTCAATCGCGAGGCTTGGCAAGCGCATTTTTTATGCTCTTCTTCAGCTTTATCTTTAAATTTTCGAAATTTCTTGAGCAGACGATGGAGAAATTGTAAGCCATACAAAGCTGCTTGATCTTGTGAATTCGGCATATTTTAACAGGTCTAAAATAAACAAAAGGCTGTCGGTCGCCGCTACGGCACGGCCTCCATTACCGAGGCCGATGTTTGTTTACCAATAGCCTCCCTCCCGACATGTGCGAGGGCAAATCTTGGTCGGAATTATCAACCTCCTCTCAGACCTTCGCGTCTCTTTTCCCATGCGCAAAACACAAAACGTTAAGGTTCCAATCCACATTGTGAATGTGGTGCGACAACGAAGTTGTGCTATCACCTGCAACGATTGCCCACTGCAATATAGACCCCTTTTATGGTAAACGCCATTAGATGGTACTTCTGTCTTTTTTAATTATTTTTAACAAAGGCCACTGTAACACCGCTGCTTGAAAAGTTGATGAAACGTTTAACCACCAATTCTCCAGCTGAACGCCAAAAAAAAACGAAGGCGTGATATCTGTTAAAATGTTTCGAGTGTTCTTGTAAACCAAATCGCCTGCTCGAAGATGTAATATTCTACATGCCGAATGCCCTCGGTAAAAATCTCACTTCGTTGACCGTGTGGCACTAATGCTTTCTAGCTCTGGTGATATAGGCAAGCTCAACCGGCTTGCATGGACGGTGCGACCGAAAGTCGCTTGGGACTCCAGCGGAAGTTCATGTTTATAAACAGCAAATGGGCCTATTCCAAATGATTGAGAAAAAAAAATGAACTGTAAAATTATTTTTTTTTTTTATATATGAAAGACTCGGTACGCTGCCATCGCCACGGCAGCTTATGCAAACACAGTCTTTACCGGGAAACGCATGCGGGGAGCGCTATGTGCTTAGTATCTATCACGTGGTTTTGGCAATTGTTTTGTAGTTTTCTTATTGAAACAAGTGTGCAATCCACATGATAAAAGATAAGGCGCGCTCGAACGGTGATAAGGCGAGCGTGATTGTTTTCTGTCGACAATTCTGTCGACTATTCTGTCGACTACTGCTCTGTTGACAGACACGAAAAAACGTGATCAACGAGTCATATACAGCTTCGCTGTAAAATGAGCCCACTTGAGAGGAGTACAGTCGAAAATAACGGAAGAACGGCAAGGATGCATTTTAGTTGTCCCGCCTTCAGTGCGAGTTTTCTACTTTCGACAGCGCTTGGGCGTCTCGCATGAGCACCTTGAGCGCGCGCGTGCAGCCGGGCGTTCGAACCGGGGGTTCGAAAGACACGCCTTGCCATTTTTATTCGGTCGGGGACTATGCGGGGAGAAGCTGAGTTTGAGGAGGAGACGAGAGACTGCGGGAACGTCAGAACGCCGAGCTGTGGTTTGAATGATTAGCGGGTAGACGCACAACCTTTGTCTCCACTACTGTCGTCAAAGTCGTTTGAACGCGGAACGCCGTCATCCTGCGTTCCCGGTGGAACGGGTTAGACGAGTGCAGTGGAGACAAAGGCAGCTGGCTATGATTCTACCCACTAATCAATGAAACCGGAGCTCGATGCTCTGACGTTCATGCGCGTTCCCACCTCCTCCTCTCTCTCACTTTCTGTTCGCATAGGAATGCCACAGGCTAACATCCACGACTATCAAAGAACATTGGCATTCATCAAGAGGCACTATTTTTTTAGCAAGTTGAGATTTCGTCCTAGCATTGTTTGTATTGTACGTTTGCCCTGTATCAAGCGGATTTCGATGAAGTGAGGCTGCTGTCGCATCGGCGTCAGCCCTCTCGATTTATCGCAATGTGCAACGAATCCCAGTTTGTATTTTAAGTTAGCAGACCAGTTTCAACTTGTAACCCACTTGAAAAAGATGCAGGACGTCTCGTCGCAGCGTGTGAAGTGCTGGACAATATCTGTCACAGTCGTAGTGTTCACGTGGTCAAAGAAGGACCCGGACCCGCTTGAGTTGCTCGCAGTTCCAGCAGTGTGATTATCTTTCTCACTGACCTCATCAGCGACATATCTGTAGGAACGTTATAATTTATTTATTTATTTATTTATTCAATATACCCTTCAGCGCCAAAAGGCATTACAGAAGGGGGGGGGGGGGCATACAGCCAAAGGAAAACAATAAACGAACTCTAGGTTTGTGACTTAAAGTTTGCTAGTGGAAAGAAGAAGAAGAATAGTAAGCTTTATACAATTATTAATACATTTCACATATCATCTGAGATAAGGTACAAGCACTCTTCAAGAAGTCTGGAAAAAGACACACTGTTGGATGACCGCATGACAAGCGACTCGGGTAGACAGTTCCATTGATGAGTGGTAAGAGGGAAAAAAGAGTGTTTAAAGATATTAGTGCGGCACGAATATTCGCGAACCTTATTCTGATGATCTACCCTGCGTGATATGAAGTGAGGCAGCTGAAGAAACGATCCCCTGTTGGGGATCCTTTCTTCAGCTGGGAAAAATTGAATGTCACGATCTTGCAATTGGGAAAAATTGAATGTCACGATCTTGCACCTCGGCTTCCCCTCTCAGTATTGCGCCCATGCATCGGATGGAGTCAATCAATCATCGCCAAACGGGCATTGTCATGGCTGTCCTTGACTTTGTGGGTTCGCTTTCGCCAGCTATCAACCAATCACGCCCTGAAAGAAACGCGAGGTCGCGGCGCATTCTCTGCGCGTGATTGCTTTCGTCGGTGACATTATAGGCAGGAAAGTGATGACCGCCATGACGTTGCACTTTTGGCTTTGCTTGTGTCCCTCCTTCGTATAATATTGACAGCTCCGGTGAGATTAAAAGTAAAAAGGGGTGAGGACCAACCCAGCGCTTATCGCCTGGGCGAAAAACGCCGAGTAACTAAGCTGTGGACGAATACGCAGCGTCTGATATACCGCAAAACAGGGCTACTGCGCATGTTCACATGGCGTTGCACAAATCAGCAGACAAAGATGGCAGCGCGCGTAAGTCAATTCTTGGAAAGGTCTTCAACCCCTTTCGAAATACTGTCCTTTGTTAGAAGCTGTAGAATCCCTGCACAATGCCGGACTAAAACCGCAACGTCACGGCACACTTAGTGTGTATGGTTGGAGTAGAAGAGAAAACACTCCCGCAGAAAAAGGTGGTCGGCTCATAGCCTTGGCCGCGCTCCCACGTTGGCTATCATAATAATGACTTGCACGTTCTACGAGGTCAGTTATTTCGCCATCGTGCAGGGGTTCCGACCTTTTAATAATCGGCACGCGAATTGAGAAAGGGGTCTATAGACTGAATATCGGAAAGGGCCCATTATAATATTTTCAGTGCATGATTTAAAATATAAAATTGACGTCGCCCTCCGGGTGTCAATATTTATTTTTAGGGTAGACAAAGGCTATTAGGCTGCTTAGCTACAAAAGACAAACTTTCCGACGGTTCGGCGCTCCAAACTAAAATCTTCGGATCTACTTTTGCAGCTTCTTTGTACTGAACACCGAGAACCGTAAATCATTTGCTTTGCAGCATACAGCTCGTAAATTATTACAGAAACACCGACATTTGCGCATGTACTTTTCCTTCTATCTTTGTTATTAATTCTCCGGGAGATCCAACTTTCTTCTGCGCTGTTCGATCAGACAGACCTGGGGGGCTATGTTCGACAAATGTTTCGTTTCTCCTAAAAATAAACTAAACTGACGGAAGCGACGATATCGCGTCTGATTGATTAGAGCAGTGGTTCTCAGCCATCGATGCTGCTCGGACCCCTTGTGGATCAACGGAGATGATGGAGGACCCCTTTTGTGGTGAGAGGAGGGGGAATGTATATGTTAAATATAATAATGACATAATAAATTAATTTAACTAAGGGCTAGGGGAACGTAGACTTCTCTTATTGACATGCACACGAGAAGACTAGCCCGAAAGTGGAAAAGTCCTTATCGATTTGAAAAAAATACAACTTTTATTGCCGTGCTTATCTAATGAGGCAAGGCTTCGCGGACCCCAAGAATTCCTTCGCGGACCCCTAAGGGTCCGCGGGCCCCGATTTGAGAACGACTCTATTAGAGGCTCAAATGACATAAGTTTCCTCTTTCGTCATTCGAACGCCAAGCCAATCCGACGAGATGCCGTCACTTCCGTTTCTTTATAGGAGAAACGATACATTTGTCTAACATAGGCCCCCTGGGCATGTTTTGCAAGGTCGCGATATTACTTTCTACATTTATTGGACACTGATTGGGCGATTGTGCGCATTGAGCGGTAGCATTAATTAATGTTTGACTGACACTGCGGACGTGTCGCATCTAAGTTAGAACTATTAAATAACCTGCACTTTAGAATGATGACACATTAGACATTCCAGTGCTTAAAATCCTGCATGCCGGCTATCTGAAATTTTTAACCTGAAATAGCAGGAAAGGATTCTCTGTCCACGTGAAATATGAAATCAGCCCTCGACAAAAATATATTATCGCCTGAGCTTCTCGATGTCGTGTCTAAAGCTGCACTCGTAATCTTGTTCCACGTTGGTTCCAGTTAAATTAACGTTTCAAGTGTTGTTTCAGGAACAAGTCAAACTTTGATGTGAATAAACGATTACACTTTTAAATATATATATATATATATATATATATATATATGATTCCACATCAACTCAGGCACGAACTTTGGGTTGAACTTTTAATTTCTTTTTTTTTTAAATACATGTCATTGGGCAATTCCTATAATAAAAGAAGACACAAACGGCAAGTTCGTCGGATTTTTTGTTCTCAAGTTTAGGACAGTTGAAGTGGCCAAGGTGGAAACTCTCGTTTTATCAGCTTATCTGGGGTGGCATTTGTCACTCCATTCCTTTTCCTTACTTTTTACGCTACATCATTATAACTTTTTGGGAACACTCTCGACATATGCTTTTTTATTCCAATTAAGCATCTAGGTCATAATATGTTTAGTGTTTTTTTTAATTGTCAAACCGACTTTTTGCAACAATATTTAACGAAGGTTAGAAAGCATGTGCTGTGTGACCTAAATACAAATATTTTTATGATCTTTAAATCACCGTAAAATCACCAATTAAGCTCTTTCTTTTAATTAAAATTTGAATATTTTGCGATAAACATATAACGCGGAACATCTGCCTGAAACACGAACATTTAGGAAGACTTGCAAGTTTGAAGTCAATTTTCTAAAAAAAAAACACCTTTCATTTCTTTCATTTTTATTTACAGTTAGGAAATATAGTAGTCTGTCAGGAATTACCAACAGAAATTGTAATATATTGCTTGTATGGCCACTATTAGGACTCGAATCTCGTGCTATGAGAGTTTTGAACGGGACTTCGCATAGACGCTCAGCTGAGCAGAATTTCGACCTATGTAAGGTTTTCTATTTAATTTTAGTACTTACCTCATTATCTGAGCGTAAAAGCCAGTGAAGCAACAATATTTATCCTAACAATACTGATTTACTTGGCACTGGCGTGATTTGCAAGGTTTGTGAGCTTCGCCCTATGTATTGACGGAGAAGATACGTATCATCTAGACTCCCGGACAAACTTAAGTCAAGAGGAAAACGTCTAAGTAACCCAGCATGAATCACTGAAAACAGAAATGAAACCTAAACACATGACTAACACATTTGAAGCCTTACACGCTACGAAATGCTTGTTAGTTTACAAAAGAGTCCATACGTGCACAAATTAAACCGTACTTCCTAATCGTCAGATACAAAATCATACATATGTATATGCACTGCATATCTGTTTGACATAAGAAAATATGACAATTACATATCAAGTTCGGAATTTCAAACTCAAAGCCGAAAGCAAAAGGTTCAGAGGAATTTTCTAACGATCTGCATTCTCCCGTATTGAGAGGAAGTAAGCGCTGGGGGTGCCCGCACTTGGGGATACGGACTTCTAAATAACTTTTTTTAAGTACACTACTCTAAATTTTATTAATATTTATGGTTGGATATTGAGGTAACTGCTTACGATAAGTAGAAAACCTTACATTGGCCAAAATTCTGCAGCAGAACGCCAGTCGGAATTCCCGTTCAAAACGATCATAGCACAACATTTGAGGCATAATAGCGGCCATACACACAATATATTACAATTGTTTTGTGTAGTTCCTGATAGATATTACCTAACTGTGAATAAAAAAATAAAAAAATAAAAGGTGTTTTTTTTTTCTGAAATCGACTCCAAACTTGCTAGTTTTTCGAAATATCCGTTTTTCAGGCACATGTAGCGCATTTTTACTGCACAATATTGAAATTATACTCAAAAGAAAGAACTTAATTGGAGCTTTGTGGTGATGTAAAGATTATAAACATATGTTGATTAGGTCATACAGCACAGCTTGCTAAACCGTCAAATATCGTCACAGAGAGGCGGTTTGAAAAATAAAAAAAAAACTACATTAAGGATGTTAAGATCTAGACGCTTAATTAGCATAAAAAACATATGCCGAGAGTGTTCCCAAAAGTTATATTGATGTAGCGTAAAAAATAAAGAAAAGGAATGGAGTGAAATATGGCACCCCCGATAAGCTGGAAAAACGTCAGTTTCCACCTTGGCGTCTTCAACGATCCATAACTTGAGAACGAAAAATCCGACGAACATGCCGTGTACGTCAACTTTTAATATAGGAATTGTCCAATTACATGTTTTTTTTTTCAAATAAATTAAAAATTCGACCCAAAATTAGTGCCTGAGTTGTGATAAAATCACTCATATATATATATATATATATATATATATATATATATATATATATATATATATATGAGTGATTTTATCACAACTCAGGCACTAATTTTGGGTCGAATTTTTAATTTATTTGAAAAAAAAAAACATGGAACATATATATATATATATGTATATTGCAGCGAGCGCAGCTGACCAAGCGGGCAGCGCGCTCGTGGCCTATCGGTTATCGTGCCTGCCTCCCACGCGAAAGGCCAGGGTTCGATTCCTGGGAGCGACGTCTATTTTGTTTATCCCTGCAATTTAGTGTTCTGGAAAATTCGAGAATCCTGTTACTCGTTCGAGGTCCGAATGTTCTACGCGTCGGACCTTCTACGCCGATTATTCTAGAAGCCTACGCGTGTACATAAGGGGCTTCGCGTGGCGAGCCAAGTCAGTTTCGCCTCAGCGTTCGATCTTGCTGCTTCGCCGCCTTCGACGCCCGCGACGCCCTCTTGTTATCTTTCTTTTCCCTTTTATTTTTGGGCACAAGTTCGCCCCATTAAACGTTCAGTTTACTCAGTTATTATCGCCTCATCACTTGTCATTCGTGACATTTTGGTGGAGGTGCGGGGTATAGCATTCTATGCCCGTGGAGCGTACCCCTCCGAAAACACGCCGGCCAAGTGACGTGCTCAGCCCCGGGAGGCTACCCTTCGCAGAAGACCAGACCAAGGCCCGGGCAAGCCGCTGCACCAAAGGCCAATCCCCGGAATTTGGACCCTTGCCACCGAAACCAAGGAAGAAGACCGCGACAATGACCACGCCACCCGTCGTTGTCCTACCCGTCACTGCCCGTACGCCCGCGTCCTTCCACGGTGAGCCTTATGAAGACATCGAGGACTGGCTGCAGCAGTACGAGCGAGTGGCCCAGCACAACGGATGGACAGACGAACAGCGCCTGCAGAGTCTTTACTTCGCGCTCGAATGGACGGCCAGGCACTGGTTCGAGAATCGCGAGACTTCCTTGATCTCGTGAACCGCCTGCAAGGATGCGCTGAGACGGACATTCGCCAACCAATATCGACAGGAGAGAGCCGAGGACCTTCTTCGAATGAGGACCCAGGGCGGAAACGAGACAATCACCAGTTTCGTCGAGGATGTTTTGCGCCTGGTCGCTCGCGCCGACCCTCAAGCCACCGAGGAAAAAAAGCTGCGGATCCTAATGCGAGGTGAAAGGATGACATCTTCGGTGGCCTTGTTCGCAACCCCCCATCGACCGTCGAAGATTTCGTCACGGAGGCCACGAACATGGAACGTGCCCTCCTCGCAAGAGCCAGCCACTACCATCGGCACTCGAGCGTCGCTGCCTGCTTCTGCATCGGGCCACGACATCAGCCCAAGCATCCCCGGCCTTCGTGACATCATCCGCGACGTCGTCCGGGAGGAGCTTAAGAAGCTCCTGCCAACTGCTGAACGCCCGGCTTCAATCTCCATTGCCGAGGTCGTCCGAGACGAAGTTCAGCGAGCGGTATTACCAGATGCCCCTGTCACCGTGGCCTGTTAAGAATGGAACCTTCGGCAACCTTCTTCCGAGTTTCAACGCTACGGAAACGAGTCCCGAAACAAGTCCCGACGTGTTCAGGACTGACGCCCACCTGTCGAAGGCTGCCCAAAACGTGTCTCAACGCGTCCGTGACGTCAACGGGACGTGTGTGTGTGTGCGTGTGGGTTCGTGCGCTCCGGAAGGGGAGAGAGGCCTGGCCTAACTGCGGAGAACCTTGGCTATGACTCATTTCTGACTACGACGCGGCGGACCCAGCTGCAAAGCACGTGGCGGTCGCACCTGCTGCCCTGGCGGAGAGAGAGGGAGAAAACGGACCCCTATATAAGGCGGGGCGTGAGGGCTCCATTGGTTCTCTTGGATTTGACGACTGTATCGCTACCATGTAATTAAACCGTTCGTTACGTTACCAATTCTCCCACCTCCACTGGACCCCTGGGTTCTTCACTTCGGGGAATGGTCGTCGTCACGAGCAAGGAAGCTCCCGGACGTGCGGCCTAAGCCCCGCCTCGAACAACTGGTTGGCAGCGGTTGGGATCGGACCATGCGACATCGTGCTACATCTGCGGGTGAGCGTTTGGACTTTGCTTTGAGATTCGCCAGGCTTCAGATTATGGGTAATTAATTTTGAACTGCTGGGAATCCTTAGTGTTTGACTCGTGCGCTAGGTTTTGGTATAACCTCGCGACAAGTTTTAGAACAAAGCCAAAGCTAAAAAGCAGCGATCATGGATCTGATGAGGTTACTGAGAACAGATTTACTCTGTTTATGTGAAGAATTGGGTGTGGAGGTGGAGCAAAAGATGAAGAAATCTGAGATCAGTAAAGCGATTTCAGAAAGCGCAGAAGCAGAGGAAATTAAAATTGCGTGGGAACTGCTTCAGAACGCTAAGAGTGAAGCTGCAGCAAGAGAGGAACGAGAGCGAGAACAGGCTGCAGCAAGAGAGGAAAGAGAGCGAGACCAGGCTGCAGCGAAAGAGGAACGAGCACAGACTGCAGCGAAAGAGGAACGAGAACAGGAGCGGGCTGCGGCGACAGAGGAGCGAGCGCTGAGAAGGCTAGAGCTCGAAATTGAACAACAGCGATTAAACTCGCAGAACAGTAGAGTTGGGGCTCCGGTACGAGCAAGTGAGACCGAATCGTATCAAATGAAGAAGCTCATGCAGCCGTTTAAAGTTGGGGAAGACGTGGGCCTATTCTTAGTTAACTTTGAGAGGACATGTGAGAAGTTGAGCTTCGCCCCAGAAACGTGGCCGCAACGGCTTTTGACTCTGTTGCCCTGTGAGGCTGCAGAGGTTGTCGCGCGCCTTAGTGCTGGAGACGCGGACGACTACGACAAGGTGAAGTCCAGCCTTTTGAAGCGGTACCGCCTTTCTGCCGAGGCGTTCCGTCAAAGGTTTAGAAACGCATCCAAAAAGAGCAGCGAGGGCTACTCGGAATTCGCGTACGGGCTTAAAACCAATTTGATAGAATGGTTGAAGAGCGAGGAAGTGTACGAAAGCCGAGACAAGGTAGTCGAGTGTGTGTGCCTCGAACAGTTCTTTCGTAGCATTCCGCAGTCAGTCAAGCTCTGGGTGCAGGATAGGGTGGGAGTCGACTCTGTCGAAAGGGCCGCTGAGCTAGCCGAAGAGTACGCAACGCGTAGAAAGCTGAGTGAAGAGGAAAGCGAACCCGGCCGGAGCGATCAGCGCAAGACCTTCCGACAGGGGAACGGCTCGCGAGAAAACGGGCCCGAGAAGCCCGAAGCAGGACAAAAGGTCCCAGAAAAGAGCGCAGAACACTCGAACGGAGACGAGGCGCGGAAAAGCCCAACAGGGCAGTTCGAGGCAAGGAAGCCGTTCCTGTGCTACAACTGTCAGGAGCCGGGACACACAGCGGCCAGATGTAAGAAACCGCGGGTTGTGTTCTCGTGCGTGAACGGACGTGACGAGGACCTGAAGCTCCTTCGTCCCTATCTTCACGAGCTCCATGTAAACGGAAAGCCGTGCAGGGTGCTTCGGGACAGTGCAGCGACGATGGACGTTGTTCATCCGTCGTATGTAACGACCTCCGATTTTACTGGAAAGGTAGTTTGGATCAAGCAGCTGCTTGAAAAGCACAGTGTCTGTCTGCCTATGGCGACAGTAAGGATAACTGGCCCGTTCGGAGAGCTAGTGACAGAGGCGGCTGTCTCGCAAACAGTCCCGTTGGAGTATCCTTATTTGTTTTCTAACCGGTCAGATTTCCTGCTGCGCGAAAGGGGTCAACAACTAGGAGAAGGACTAGTTCAGTCATGTACGAGGTCCAAATCGCGTCAGGTTGCCCCTTTGTTGACGAGGGATCCAGAGCCAGAGGCAGCTGACGGGGAGCAAGCACTCCCAGAGTTGGAGGCAGAAAACCGGGATGAGAGGGACCAGGTTGTAGAACAGCCTGACCTCGTAGCACTAGAAAGCGTACGCCGTCCCAACGCGCCGGCGAAAAAGGCGGAGGAAGACGGGATCATTAAAGGATCTCTCGTAGCTCCGGCGTCACGTAACTTTGGTCCTCTGCTACGAGTAGACAGAGTGTCTTTGACAGTCGAGCAGAAGAGCGACCCTAGTGTGTCAGGGTTTCGCTGTACAGCTCAGGAGATTGCTAGGACCAATGTGACGGGGAACGAAAGAGGCGGATTGTTTTATCGGCGCTATAAGGACCGCATTTTCACGTCTAGAAATCACGTGAAAATCGATCACTATGACTTCAGCGTAAGAAAAAGAAAAGGCAAATTTAACGGCAATGCCGATGGGTTGAGCAGATTTTTCTGACATCACGAAAAATAGTAGGGATGATCTCAGAGGTCTTCGTCATCCACGGGAATGAGGATCTAAGTGGGGGCACTTCTTTGAAACCCCAAAATGACCTCACAAATTGCGAAGAGTTTTTGTCTTTTGTATTTTGTTCTTAGTGACCTCGTTGGAAAAATGATTTTTTTTTTGGCGACAGGGGGTCTCGATACCCGGAATTGTACCAAATTTTGGTAATCCGTAATCCAGTCTGGCGGGTCTTTGGCGAATTCCGAGCGTTTGACTGCGGTGTGGCGTGGTGTTGTGGGGGACGTTTCCGCTGATGCCTCCGTTGTGAGAGGTTTGGGAGTTTGTTTGGTGCTTGCAGCGTCTTCTCAAGGCCTACTCCAAGCCCACCTCTTCAGGCCAGCGATTGTACCACCGGCCATTCGAGGTTTCCCTGGCCCCGGAGGGGCTGTTAAGAATGGAACCTTCGGCAACCTTCTTCCGAGTTTCAACGCTACGGAAACGAGTCCCGAAACGAGTCCCGACGTGTTCAGGACTGACGCCCACCTGTCGAAGGCTGCCCAAAACGTGTCTCAACGCGTCCGTGACGTCAACGGGACGTGTGTGTGTGTGCGTGTGGGTTCGTGCGCTCCGGAAGGGGAGAGAGGCCTGGCCTAACTGCGGAGAACCTTGGCTATGACTCATTTCTGACTACGACGCGGCGGACCCAGCTGCAAAGCACGTGGCGGTCGCACCTGCTGCCCTGGCGGAGAGAGAGGGAGAAAACGGACCCCTATATAAGGCGGGGCGTGAGGGCTCCATTGGTTCTCTTGGATTTGACGACTGTATCGCTACCATGTAATTAAACCTTTCGTTACGTTACCAATTCTCCCACCTCCACTGGACCCCTGGGTTCTTCACTTCGGGGAATGGTCGTCGTCACGAGCAAGGAAGCTCCCGGACGTGCGGCCTAAGCCCCGCCTCGAACAGGCCGCACCCGAAGAACCGACGCTGACCTACGCCGCCATGGCCCAACGACCGCCGCAAGCTCACCGCCAGGTCACGGCACCACCCCGACATGAACATCCAGCACCGCAGTATTCACGACGCGAGGAAGATCGGGCGTACGTCCGCCCAGAACGAGCTGCGCCACGAAAGACCGACGTGTGGAGGACGGCCGATCGACGCCCGTTGTGCTATCATTGCGGTGAAGCCGGCCACATTTATCGTCGATGCCCCTACCGACAACTGGGGCTGCGCGGGTTCCACCCGAACGACCCGCGCCCAAGGTACGACGAACGCCCTCGCGACATTGAGGAGTACCTCCGACGTTCGCCATCTTCTACGCTGCCTCTCCGCCGTGAGTCCCGCTCACCGTCGCCCAGACGTTCAGCGTCTCCAGCGCCACGACCTCGCCGAGAGAGCCTGTCTCCCCTACGTCGCCAGAAAACTAAGTGCGGCAACGCCTGGAGGTGGCGTTGCCGAAGACGACCGAAGTAAAGAGCCTCCAAGAACGACGGAGCGCTCCCACTCTCCCGACGATACGCAACGCAACAACGCCCCTGCAACGGTGTCCAACAACCTAAACGTCGTCATCGACGGCCACGACGCCTCAGCACTCGTGGACACCGGAGCAGACTACTCAGTCTTGAGTGGGAGGCTCCCCCGCCGCCTTCGAAAAGTCATGACGCCGTGGGATGGACCTAAAATACGAACCGCCGGAGGACACCTCATTACACCAGTCGGGAGATGCACTGCTCGCGCCGAGATCCACGGTGAGACGTGCCCTGTGAAGTTCGTCGTTTTACAAGACTGTTCCAGAGACGTCATTCTAGGCATGGACTTTCTGTGTGAATACGGCGCCGTCATCGACCTTGGTGAGAACAGACTGACGCTGCGCAAGCCTGCTCCGCCTTCAGAGAAACCCCAAACAGCGTCAGCCGCCGTCCGAGTCGCTGCCGACCACGTGAGCCTGCCGCCGCAATCAAGTGTTGTCGTACCCGTAGTGGCCGATGCAGCTACCTGCGGCGAAGTTGTTCTGGAAGGCAACTTACAATTGCTCCTAGGAAGAGGAATAGGCGTCGCAAGAGGGGTGGCTGAACTTCAGGATGGGCGGACTATGGTCCTCGTGACGAATTTCCGAAATGAAACGCAAGGCCTCACGAAAGGTGCCGCTGCGGGCCACGTCGAGGAACTTCGGAACTCCGCCGAAATTGCCGTGATTGCTGAAGAGTCATCCCCACCTCGGAAAGACATTACGCCGCCAGCGCAGCTTGACATTGACCCCAAGCTTCCAGGCCCGAAACGACGGCAGCTGAGTGACCTCCTCGCCGAATACAGTGACTGCTTCGCGACGTCGTCGAGGGTTCGCCAAACAGCCGTTGCGAAACATCGCATCGTTACCGAGGACGCCGCGCTCCCTGTGCACCGCTCGCCGTACCGAGTCTCCCTAAAAGAAAGAAAGGTCATCCAAGAGCAAGTGCAAGAAATGCTGAAGGACGACATAATCCAGCCTTCAAGCAGTCCGTGGGCCTCTCCAGTCGTGCTGGTTAAGAAGAAGGACGGAACGCTTAGGTTCTGTGTGGACTACCGGCAGCTGAACGCGGTAACGAAGAAAGACGTCTATCCACTCCCCCGCATCGATGACACGCTAAACCGGCTGCGCCACTCTCGATATTTTTCATCGATGGACCTGAAGAGGGGCTACTGGCAAATCGAAGTTGACGAACGGGACCGAGAGAAGACAGCTTTCGTCACGCCGGATGGACTGTATGAGTTCAAGGTGATGCCCTTCGGACTATGCACGGCACCAGCAACTTTCCAGCGTGTCATGGACAATGTACTGGCAGGACTGAAGTGGCAAAGCTGTCTCGTCTACCTTGATGACGTCGTAGTATCTTCAAGTGACTTCGACGAGCACTTGCGACGACTCCGAGCTGTTCTGCAAGCCATAAAGACCGCCGGACTCACCCTCAAGCCGTCAAAGTGCCGGTTCGCCTATGACGAACTGAAATGTTTAGGTCACGTGGTTAGTAACGAAGGCGTCTGTCCAGACCCCGAGAAGACTCGCGCCGTCGCGGCATTTCCAGAGCCCACAGACAAGAAGGCTGTGCGAAGGTTTCTTGGACTTTGCGCCTACTATCGACGCTTCGTTCGTAATTTCGCAAGGATTTCCGCACCGCTCACTAAACTCACGAAGGACGCCGAGAAGTTTGAATGGGCCGAGGAGCAGCAGCACGCATTCGAGGAGCTGAAGCAACGGCTCCAGACTCCTCCTGTTCTTGGACACTTCGATCAAGATGCGGAAACCGAGATTCATACGGACGCAAGTAGCGAAGGACTTGGCGCTGTACTGGTTCAAGTGCAAGAAGGCACCGAGCGTGTCATCGCCTACGCAAGTCGGACGCTGTCCAAAGCAGGGAGAAATTACTCCACGACTGAAAAGGAATGTCTTGCGGTCATCTGGGCAATCACGAAGTTTCGTCCGTACTTATACGGCAGCCCTTTCCGCGTTGTCACGGACAACCACTCGCTCTGGTGGCTTGCGAACCTAAAGGACCCTTCAGGGCGTCTCGCTCGATGGAGTCTCCGACTGCAGGAGTTCAACATGACTGTGGTCTACAAGTCAGGCCGCAAGCACAGCGACGCCGATTGCCTGTCCAGAGCCCCTGTCGAGACATCTCCCGATAGCAGCGACGACGATGACGACGAGTGCTTCCTAGGCGCAGTGGACACCGACGACATAGCGCGACGCCAAAGAGACGATCCTGAGTTGCGTGCGCTCATCGAGCACCTCGAAGGACGAGGGGGTACTATCCCCAGTGTCTTCTCGAGAGCCCTGCCGACCTTCGTCCTCCGACAAGGTGTACTTTACAAGGAGAACTTCGGAGACAACAGCTCGCCATGGCTGCTGGTAATTCCTGCCGACCTTAGAGCGGAGATCTTTCAAGCCTGCCACGACGACCCGACGTCCGGACACCTTGGTTACAGCCGTACGCTGGCCCGAATTCATGAGGTATTACTGGCCCAAGCTGCCGAAGACCATTCACCTCTACACACGATCGTGCCATGAGTGCCTGCGACGCAAGAAACCGCCGAGGAGACCGGCAGGTCTCCTGCATCCGATCGCTCCCCCGACCGTACCGTTCCAGCAGATCGGAATGGATCTACTTAGTCTTTTCCCACCATCGACGCAAGGAAACAGATGGATAATCGTCGCCACAGATTATCTCACGCGGTACGCCGAAACAAAAGCCCTTCCTTCAGGGACGGCTGTTGAAGTCGCCAAGTTTTTCATCGAGTCCAATCGTCCTCCGGCATGGCGCTCCTGAAGTTCTGATATCAGACCGTGGATCATCGTTCATGGCCCAGCTCACGCAAAGAAATCCTTCGTCTCAGCCACACCAGCCATCGGCGCACCACGGCGTACCACCCGCAGACCAACGGGCTGACGGAGAGGCTCAACAAAACCATCGCCGACATGATCTCCATGTACGTTGACGTGGAGCACAAGACATGGGACGAGGTCTTGCCGTACGTCGCATTTGCCTACAACACGGCCGTGCAAGAGACCACCGGGGTGACACCCTTTCAGCTGGTTTATGGCCGCAAAAGTAACGACAATGCTGGACGCGATGTTACCCCACGGACCGGCTGTCGACGGAAGCGACAACGCCCAAGTGGTTGCCCAACGGCAGAAGAAGTCCGTCAGCTCGCCAGACTCCGGATTCAAGCCCAACAACGTGTCGACACTAGCCGCTACAACCTTCGTCGTCGGGACGTTCACTTCCAGCCGGAGACAGGGTGTGGGTGTGGACACCGTTCCGCCGCCGTGGTCTCAGCGAGAAACTCCTGAAGCGCTACTTTGGACCCTACAAAGTGCTTCGTCGACTCGGGGATAGGTGATGCCCGACGGAAACACGGACTTCATCAAGCCGCCCTTGACGACCAGAAGTCGTCCACGTCGTGCGCATGAAGCCGTACTACGCTCGATAGGACTGTGGACCTTATGTGTTCCAAATGACTCTTAGCTTACCGTTCTTTTTTTTGTTTGGTTTGTTTTGTGCTGCATCGGGGCGATGCACTTTTTAAAGGGGGAGAGTAATGCACGAGCGCAGCTGACCAAGCAGGCAGCGCGCTCGTGGCTTATCGGTTATCGTGCCTGCCTCCCACGCGAAAGGCCATGGTTCGATTCCTGGGAGCGACGTCTATTTTGATTATCCCTGCAATTTAGTGTTCTGGAAAATTCGAGAATCCTGTTGCTCGTTCGAGGTCCGAATTTTCTACGCATCGGATCTTCTACGCCGATTATTCCAGAAGCCTACGCGTGTACATAAGGGGCTTCGCGTGGCAAGCCAAGTCAGTTTCGCCTCAGCGTTCGATCTTGCTGCTTCGCCGCCTTCGACACCCGCGACGCTCTCTTGTTATCTGCACCCAGACCTCCACACAGGGCGAAGAGAGGCTAGGGTCCGGGCCTTAGAGAAAGGATACGGCCCAGACCCACAAACATGGTACACAGATGCTGCTCTCTTCAAAGAAAGAGTGACGCGCAGCAGCAATCGCAGTCGGACACAGGACAGAGACGGCACCTGCACAACAGGGCTCCATCTCAACGTCGTATCAATCCATGGAGGCGGAGGAGATGGCCTTTGCGATGGCCATTTCACACGCAATCCCTCGCAGAGACACCACCGACCTCAAACATTAGATAAATATCGTCACCGACTCGCAAGCAGTGTGACAGAGCGTTCGCGGGCAACACCCTCTACCCCGGACAGCACCACTTCATCAACGCCATAAGCACCGAATGGTTGCAAATACCGGTCATCCGGATCATCTGGACCCCTGGACATCAGGGCTTATCCGGCAACGAAAGTGCTCACGCACTAGCCGAGCGGTAGCGACGAACCGGGCTTGGTCGGATGGGATCAGGCTACATTGGGACCCAGAACCAAACACACCCGCGGACTCCCAGTCCCTCCGCCACTCCAACCGACACCCACCTTAACAACTACCACCTGGTAACGGAATATTACCGAACAACCCGCCGGGTCCTGCCCCCTCCGCATCGGGAGCTATCCCGGGCAGAGGCAGCGGACTGGCGACAACTTCAAACGTTTACGTTCCCTAACCTCCACCAGCTACATCGCTGGTTCCCCAACCGGTACCCAGGCACCTGTCCGGGATGTGGCAGCGATCACGCTGACGTGTACCACTCCATCTGGGAATGCCCCCACCCCCTCGGTGAGGGTATTACCCCCATTCCTTCCCCCACCTTTTCCTCCTGGGAGGCGGCCCTTTCTGGCACAGAGCTCGATGACCAGCAGCGACTGGTTGAGCGAGCCCGCCGAATCTGGGCGGCCAACGGAGCCCTGGACTAAGGGCACCGACCAGAGACCGCAAGGTCCTTTCACTTTATCGATTAATAAAGTTACAAATATCGCTAAGACAGGCAGACAAAGAGTGGACAGGACAGGCGCTAACTCACAACTGACGGTTTTATATACAACAATAAGAATAAGGTGAAGGAAGTGGCTGGTGTTGAAAAAAGAAGAAATAATCTATTTCAAGCCGGGGCACTCCAAGAAGGTATTAAAATTAACAAAGGTGTAATGAATTCGAACTACAAAAGATAATATTTTAAAGGGTTTGAAAAATAACCTCTAGACCGTGAGAGACAAAATAAGAATCAAAAAGAATAAATGATCGTTCATAGGCCACCGATCAGTGCCTCGTACAGCCTATTTTCGTTTTTACATCCACAGGCACCACAGCCAAAGCTATACCGGCTCGAGCGCGAAGAACCACCCGGTGACCCACCTCACACGCTCTCGTGCAAAGATTGTCATGTATAGTGGTTTAAGTATTGAATCTCTTTCTCGGTCAACGCCAAAGATGGTGTGGAGACGCAGTTTCCTTCATTGGCTTGTATGGTCTGTGCTTCAAAGATTTCCCTGTTCCTCTTGTCTTTGAAACGCCTGATCACTTTTGTGTCCGATAGCAAAAGGTGTGCAGGAGCAATCTCGCACATGCATTGCTAAATGTCCAGAAGATGTTGACTTCAAAGTCAGAGCATGTTCTCTCAGTCGTGTATTTATGCAGCGTCCAGTCTGTCCTATATACACTTTCCCACATGTGAAAGGGATTTTATACACCACTCCGCTGTTGCAGTTGAAATACCGGTGCTTGTGGTTATTTTGCATTCAGTGATGTTGTTGCTTTACATTGTTGATTTTTGGGCACATTCGTTTTAATTTATCCGGTGCCGATATTACCACTTGGACATCAAACGTGGATGCTATCTTCTCATGTTGTGGAAATCTTGTGGATGTAAGGCACCACAGCCGGACGGCGTCTCTTCTCTTTGGTTTTTTCTCTTCTTTTGTTCTTTGTCAATAACTTTTCGGCGATGTCAGTCAGAACTTCAAATGGGTAACCCGAAGCTTTCAAACGAGTCACTTGTGATTCGAAGCTTGATTTCGCTCTGTGTTCACATGATTGTTTAACGCCATACTTAACAACTAGACACTATGCCGCGCTTAACAAGTTTGGAATGGGATGAGTCATAGCGTAATAGCCGTTTTTTAGAACGTGGGTGGTACATCCAGCAGGTCTGGTTCTCGTTGAAAGTAATCTGCAGGTCTAAAAATTGTAGGATGCCGTCAGTTTTATGCGACATTTATTTATCACATTGCGATCAGGCAATGGCTAAAACTATATCAACCAACCAAGTCTCGCGCATCTTTCGATATGTCGACGATTACCTGGTCCTCCTCCATTTACGTCCTGATGAAGGTGACAGTCATCATATCGACAGTGTACGTGCCACGTTTCTGGAACAAGCTGAACAGCTCAACTTTACCATGGAGGTACCAACAGACGGCATCCTACAATTTTTAGACCTGCAGATTACTTTCAACGAGAACCAGACCTGCTGGATGTACCACCCACGTTCTAAAAAACGGCTATTACGCAATGACTCATCCCATTCCAAACTTGTTAAGCATGGCATAGTGTCTAGTTGTTTAAGTATAGCGTTAAACAAATCATGTGAACACAGAGCGAAATCAAGCTTCGAATCACAAGTGACTCGTTTGAAAGCTTCGGGTTACCCAATTTCAAGTTCTGACTGACATCGCCGAAAAGTTATTGACAAAGAACAAAAGAAGAGAAAAATCAAAGAGAAGGGACGCCGTCCGGCTGTGGTGCCTTACATCCAAAAGATTTCCCACAACATGAAGAAAGATAGCATCCACGTTTGATGTCCAAGTGGTAATATCGGCACCGGATAAATTAAAACGATTGTGCCCAAAAATCAACAATGTAAAGCAACAACATCATGAATGCGACATAAACCACAAGCACCGGTATGTAGACTGCAACAGCGGAGTGGTGTATAAAATCCCCTTCACATGTGGGAAAGTGTATATAGGACAGACTGGACGCTGCATAAATACACGACTGAGAGAACATGCTGTGACTTTGAAGTCAACACCTTCTTGACATTTAGCAATTCATGTGCGAGATTGCTCCTGTACACCTCTGCTATCGGACACAAAAGTTATCAGGCGTTTCAAAGACAAGAGGAACAGGGAAATCTTTGGAGAACGGACCATAAAAGCCAATGGAGGAAACTGCGTCTCCACACCATCTTTGGCGTTGACCGAGAAAGAGGTTCAATACTTAAACCACTATACATGACAATCTTTGCTCGAGAGCGTGTGAGGTGGGGCACCGGGTGGGTCTTCGCGCTCGAGCCGGTATAGCTTGGCTGTGGTGCCTCTTGGATGTAAAAAGAAAATAGGCTGTACGAGGCACTGATCGGCGGCCTATGAACGATCATTTATTCTTTTTTATTCTTATTTGTCTCTCACGGTCTAGAGGTTATTTTTCTAACCCTTTAAAATATAATCTTATGTAGTTCAAATTCATTACACCTTTGTTTAATTTTAATACCTTCTTGGAGTGCCCCGGCTTGAAATAGAATTATTTCTTCTTTTTTCAACACCAGCCACTTCCTTCACCTTCTTCTTTATTGTTGTATATAAAACCGTCAGTTGTGAGTTAGCGCCTGTCCTGTCCACTTCTTTGTCTGTCCTTGTCTTAGCGCTATTTGTAATTTAGTATGTGTAACCAACTAGCCCGCCAGAATATTCTGAGTCGTTTCACTTTACGATTAATAAAGTTTACGATGATGATGATGATGGAAAGTGTTGTGGCAACGAGGTGACCGGATGTGGGAAAACAGAAAGTAGTACAAATATGTCTATGCGTGAATGAAGATCTTAAAAGCATACACGGCCACTCACTTTTCCTCGTCAGCAACGGCAGTGTTCGGTCTTTCCTCATCCCTGTCAACGTTGTTTCATTGTCTGCAAAAATTGCAACGTCGAATGTTAATTAATTTTTGACCTGAGATCACGCGAAATTTTCGAACCCGAGGTTCAAAGGGTTCGAAAGCGTTTCTAAATATCGATCTTATTACATAAAAACAATTTTGGACGACTTCAGAACTTTCGGTTTCGGCGGACGTTCGACAGTTTTTCACTTTCATTACTATCATACCATTATGTTAAAACCCTAATACTGGGTGTGAAAAAAACCTCTGAAGAACCAAAAGTAGCAGAGCAGCGAAAGAAGTCAATCCGACGACATCTCAATTGAGACGTCGTCTGATTGACTTCTTTCGTTTTCTCTACCGCTTTTGTTGTTTCAAAGTCTTTTTTTGCAAACCAGACTCGGTGGTTAACATATCTTAAACTTATACTAACTCACCTGCGCCGTCATAGCGTTTTTAATATTATCATGTTAAATATTTTTCGACTTCTGACTTTCGAACCTGCTAAGTTCAAACTAAAGTTCAAAATATCGAGGAACTTGGAACTTCTGAACAAAAGATCGATCTAGTACGAACCAGGTTTACCCTGAAAAGTTTAAGGCGAAATAGAAGTAACACAAAATATTAATCATGTGGATTGGTATAAAAATTGAATTGCAATTTTATTTAACCGATCGTGCCACCAATGACAAGTTTTGTTCCTTTAATCTTTTAATCCTCATGTTTTGTTTTCTTTGTGCTTCTTTGTTTTTATACTTTTAAAATATCTAACCAGCTAGCTCAAATCAAAGTATTAATTGCTTTTAAAGATTGTGCGATCACTCTGAGCTGGCCTTGGACTCATGTGTCGTACCTGTCTCATCCAGCCTACGCACAGAGCATCTCCCTGCCAACTCCGTAGGTTTCCTTGACGTAACCCCACGGTCCGAAGGGTTCCTACTCTGCACACTTGAAATTCTACCGATCCACTTCCTTGGGACGTTCGTCATAACCTGTGGTTGGTAAGGTACCGCTAAATGTTTTTGAAGTAACGTATAAAAGTATAGTAGAAGTCATATACTTCATGTAAGGTTTAGGTATACCGGGCGCAATGTACCTGAAGTAAAGTAGCATAATACAGTGTCTTTTAAAATTAAAGTTTGAGTACTTCAAAGACACTATTTCATCATGCTTTTTCGTTCTTTTATAGAGTGATTTTTTTAAGTTTTGTGCAATGAAGGGGGATATTTGGAGGTGCATCAGTTATTTTTTTTTATATGGCGTCGAATTTTGGATAAAGTCAAGTGGCCCGAGAGTAGTTACTTTACTCCTGCAGACCAAATATTTAAATATCAACTTATGAGGGACTTTTTTGCATCGTCGTTATAGCCGCCATTACTTCACTTATTCAACTTTAGGTGCTTCGCAAGATTCGCTGTTGCATTGCACTTAAAAATAAGAGGGCGTTCACTAGATGGACAGAGTTTGCATATAGCATAGAACTTGTTGCCATCCGATCCTGCAATCTGAAACCATTCGCCGTCAAAAACCGCAGGCAATTTATTGCGGGTGAAGAAGTCATCCCATGCGTTGCACTCCACCTCGAAAGTGCCGTGAACACTGCGAGTCTTCCCCATGTTCACCATTCTCACATCCGGCTTCTGAATTTGGTGCCTCTTCCGCTGACTTGCACACAAGTAAGAGAAACCTACTACGAGGGAACATAACGTCAGATCTGTAGCTTCCGCATACAACCCTCTTGTGAAGGGGTGTCCTCTCATATTACTCTTAAGGTCCTCACCTGTGCTTCACCAATCAATAAGTAGGCCACAGTTCAAAATACTGAGGGAAAAGCCGCCCCCAGTCACACAGAACTGTGCATCCTCTGCTTGAGTTTCGGATCAGAGCGAAAATTCAGAAATTCGTCAGAGCTGCCGAAGCACCCATTTCTTATTAAATTTAACATCAAATTTTTGAAATTCGATTTGAAGTCGTGAGTTCCGTTTTTCTCGGGAAGTACCGGAAAAAATAAAAAAAAACGGTTTACAATCCCATGTAACGCAAAATTAGAGCGCAGCTCTTGAGGAGGTGGGGGAAGGGCACTCAGGGGAGAAGGTCGAAAGTCCCCTAAACTAATATGGATGTGGTTCGAACGTGTGCTTAACACAAGTCCAAAAATAATGCACATCTTTGGTGAGAGCATCGCGTGTAAATTTGACGGGAATTTAGCGGGGAAAATTATTTCCGCTAAATATAGAGCGGGAATTTTCTTTGCTAGATTTAGCGGGGAAATATTTTCCGCTAAATTTATCGGGGACACTTTTTCTGCTAGCAGGGGAACCCTTTTTCCGATAATTTAGAACGGAAGTTTATTCCGCTAGATTTATCGGGACATATTTTTCCGCTGAATTTAGCGGGAGATTTACCGTCATCGTCATCGTCAACGTCATCGTCACTGATGACGTCATCATGACTTCACTGGTGACGTCACTGATGACGTCTCAGTGACTTCACGTGTGACGTCATCAGTGACGTCACCTGTGACATCATCAGTGAGGTGCACGTGTGACGTCATCATTGTACATCACGTGTGACGTCCTCAGTGAGGTCACCCGTGACGTCCAGTCTGACGTCATGAGTGACGAGGCCGTCATCGGATAACGTCATCCTCGTCGTCATAGTCATCGCACGGGTTACGGCCGACGGTGACGCCGGTCAAGCCGAAACGGGCACATAGGAGCTGCAATTTAAAATAGTTGACATAATGAACAAGGTACACAGTAAGATAATGTAACTCAAGGTAAAGTACCAGTTTCCTAAGCGTACTTAGATTAGCGCTTTAATTACAATGTGCTCAAAGCACTTTCCAACACTGGTCATAACCTAGCTTAGTTGTCTGCGAACGTAAGTCACTTGATTCCCTGCGTGGAGAACGTCCGTCGCAAGCGCGCTTACAGGACGAGCGCTGAACTTGAACTTGTTCTATTATCATTAGGAACCGGCTGCATTTTAGAGTGGGCCAATATCTTCTTATTAGAAAAGAGAAATTCAATGCACCGGAAATACAGTGAGCCCAGTCTCTACCGATCGGACCTTGGTTGGCCGCGTTTTGAGCTGTGGGGGAGTCTCTTAATTAAGTTAGTTACGTTCTCCTCAACCTGAGCTGTGTCGGATCATGTGGCTGTGTCCATCGTTTCCTCTATTCCGCGGGTCATCCCAATGAAAACGAGCGTCCAGAAAAACTAAGAACTTTCGGGAGCGTAAATAATTTTTAGTGCATGCCTTGTCTTCTATATTTTCTGATCTTCCGCAATGCATTTAAGCGACAGTTGATCGGACTGCTACTTATTAGCAATAAAATAAGGTACGTTCTGGGCTACTCGATGAGCTGATCAACCATTTCAATTCTTGTTTCGAAAGTTACGATAATAAAGAATAGCAGAAGTACCATCAAAAGTACCACAGTACGAAAAATATTAATTACAGCAAAAAAGTGCAGTGGTCTTCACGATAGTGTGGCAACAATTTCGCGATATTTTAGATGCATCTCTGAAAACCTTTTTTGGCAAATGCGTAGTTATACCTTCGCCAGTGATATCGTATGTTAACCTTAAATTATGAACAGTCTTGAACTTTTCAAACTTGCACCTCGAAGAGATTCGAAATCTTTAAATTTTTATAACACGTCTCTCAAGGAAGTAAGAGTTTTCAAATATTTCGAAATTGGTTTGTTACAAAATTTTCAAGCCGTCGAACTTTCCAAATCTTCTAAGTTTCAATAACTTGGCATTTCCACACTTTTGTTTAAGTTCGAAATTCATCGGGCTTCGAAAGCTGCGATATATGTTCCAACTAGAGCGTTAAGAGTGGTTTGAAATGTTTTATACGTTTCGACCTCGAACTCCCGAAGATTGGCTTAGTTTCTATTCCACAACATAAAATATAAGAACAAGAAACTTCTACTGTAGCTCTAAAGGAGACCATGAATACCCTTTCAGATGAAAATAGATTGGGATTATTGTATAGGCAAACCATTACTGCGCGAAAAAGCGATGATACAATAGAGTAAAAGAAAACGCCTGTCTTTTGGTATTAAAATTTTTAAATAGAGCGGCCACTTTCTTAGTTCCTTTTCTTCAAACGCTCTCAGTCTTTAACTGTGATAATACATGTGCTGTGTGCCCGAGCGTGTCAGCCGAGCCCAGCTCACTCACTGAACACGAGCACTGGTCACTTGGAGGTACGCGATTGTCAGAAGCAATCCGTCGACGAATATTTA